>JALPQD010000076.1:4031896-4683512 GCA_023101885.1 Typhlomys cinereus
AGATTCGTTTTATTAAAGACATGATCAACTCTAGTCATTTCTCTTTTTGTTGTGCATGCATACGTGTGTGTGTGTGTGTGTGTGTGTGTGTGTGCGCGCATGTGTACAAGAAGGGACTTAAGTGTGTGTGCCTGGGGAAGCCCAGGGATGACAATGGGAATAATCTTGGATTTCTCTGCCTCCTTATTAGTTTGCACTGGGATTTCCCAGGCTCCTCTTTCCAGGACTGGAATTGCAGGCTGCCACCATTTCCATCCAGTGCTTTTACGTGGGATCTGAAACTGGAAGTCAGGTCTTTATCCTTGGTCCTCTAAACCATATCTCCAGCCGTCATTTCTTGAAAATAATTAGTAAATGTAGTGAAAAAAAATGTACCACAGTAATATTTCCCCCAAAGTCTTGAGGACAATGGAACCATTTGGGATGACAAGATTTTAAAGAAGGAATTAGAGACGAGGAAGCAACCTGGGGACAGAGGCTCTGATCTTGCCAACTGATGGAACGCAGAGTTCCCTGAAAAGCGCAAGTCCTGTTATGGTCACTCAGAGAATGAGGAGGCTCTTAGCTGAAAAGGGAATCTACTTAGTTATGAGGTGCCAGTGAAATAAAGACCCCATTCAAAACATAGAACATTTAAAACCTAGGAGTTTCTGCACCGGATTGTCTGGTTTTTGAATCAGAGATTCTTTTTGACACCAAGGTTTACTTTTATTGCTTCCTCCTCTGCCCCTATAGTCCCTTGAGTTAAAAGACTTCATCTATCAAACACTCTCCATTTTTTAAGTTAGAACAGTTTTTCGGTTCTTAGTTGTTCATAGACTTCTGATCAGTACGAGAGAATGCGTGTGTAGTGTTGCTGCTAAAATTTCAGATGACAGCAAAGAAACTTGACGAGTTTAGTTGCTGTGAGATGGTTCCCATGTATGATTCCGGTTAGAAAGTAACTGAAAGAGTCACGGTGTAAACACAAACAGGAATGTAAATGAGAGGGAACACCTCCCAGGGCTGCAGGGTGAAGAGCGCTGGAGTCAGCCAGGGCACAGTTGACAAGAGTTTTGCTCATGTTTCCTTCCTCTTCCCCTACCCCCCCCCCAGTGCATCTCAAGGAAAATCTCAGCTCAGTCGATGGAAACAGGAATGCACATCCGCAGCTGGGAATGCTCAGACTCGTCCCACTAGGACACAAACCAGAGAAGCAGGAGACATCAGCAATCAGCTGGTGCCTCTTGATTTTGGTCCTCAGTAATAGTAAAATAGAGAAAAAAAAAACTGAACTATCACATCCAATGTGGAAGGCCCTCGTCATTCTAATTGTAGGGGGGCCAGGTTAAAATTCTTTGTGATGAATAATTTCTCTTGGAAAATGCCTACACAATAACCCAGACTAACAGGACTTTAGCCAACTTTATATGTTTTGGTGATTTAAGGAATTCTGTTACAAAACAGAAAATGTCTGAGAATGGAAATTTACTTATGTGGAACCAACATCATAACTCCTTGAAGTCATATTCCCTTGGCCCAAGTAGAAATACAGCTTGGACATTTTGCTCTCTGACTTTGAGTATGTGTATGTGTGTGTGCACTGTATGTGCATGTGTGAGTGTGGGCATATGTGCGTGTGTGTCTGTGTGTGTCTGTGTGTATGTGTATGTGATACATATGCACACACTCAGGTGTGGATGTTGATATGTATATGTGATGGCCTGCATGTGGAGGTCAAAAGACAACCTCAGTGTCAATCTTTACCTTCCATTTTGTTTGAGACAGGGTTTCTTTGTTAGTTTTCTGCGGAAAAGACAAGACTAGCTCAACTAAGAGCTTCTGAGTATTTTTCTGTTTCTACCATCCATAGATTTTCTTGTTCTTGTTCTCTGTGTTCAGCTTGTGAGTGGAATCTGGAGATTCAAATTCAGGCCCTCACACTTGCATGACAAGTGCTTTAATCCAGCAAGCCATCTCGCCAGCCCCGTAATTCTGCTGAATGTTTTAATTAAAAAAATTGCTGTATTTATCTATTTGATAGAGAGAAAGAGGAAACAAGACAGAGAGAGAGAAGGCACAGACACATATGGAGGCCAGAGAACAGCTTTCAAAAGTTGGTTATGTCCTTTCCCCATGTGGGCTCTAGAGATCAAACTCAAGAAGCAAGATTTGTGCACAGACTTAGTTACCCATGGAGCCATCTTGCCAGTCACTTTTTATGTTTTTAAATTTTTATTTGCTGATTTGGAAGCGTATATACGTTCCACAACACCATACAAAGGTCAGAGAAGAATTTTCAGGAGTTAGTTCTTTCCTTTTATTCATAGCTCCAGAGATCAAGCTTAGATTATCAGCTTTCAAGGGCAAGCACTTCTATGACTCTTGAGGGATGATTTTTTGATAAGGCTTTTGATTAGCAAAATATTAAGAAACTGATGAGAAAATCACTTTCTTTTAGAAATGTCAACCAGATAAAAGATCAGTTTCTGAGCAAGCAAGTTTGAAATCATTCCATAAGAATGATTATTGGGCCCCTTGCTTGAATTGACAAAGACCAGCTTTGCCCTTTCTTCTGGATGTGTAGGTCTGAATTTCAATCACATGTATGGATTTTCTGTGTGTCATACCTGGTATGAATATACTGTTGTCCCTCAATGCTGAAAAGAATCAGTGTATGATTTCTTCCACACTGGAGTAAAACTTTGTAGCAGATGATTATACAGAATGAACTCTATACAGTCCCAGGAACTAAAATAGCCTTTAGATTCTATGTTTCCTTGGAGTCGATGACAAATCCAAGAAAGCATGCAAAAGCAACAGACAGCAAATTGTATTCCTCTATTTCTCACTTTGTAAGCACAATTCAAAGGACTGACCTCAAGATCTTTCTAAGTGTTTTGTTTTAGTAGGCTTTAGAGGCTGAAAATATAAGATTGAATAACCCTCATTGGTTTGGTCTATAGTGAGGGCCTTCTAGCTACATCATATAATGTGATGGAACCTTTCACCTGGTGCATAACAGAAATAGAGGGGCAAGAAAGGGAGAAAAAGAGAAAGAGGTGAACAAAAGAGAAGAGAATGACAAAACAGGAAACAAGGGAGGAGGGCTAGGCTCAGTGTGTTCTAACAACCCTCTCTCAAGGGAATCCATCTAGCCCCAAGATACCTGGTACACGACTTAATTATCTTACATGAGGCCCCATCTCTTAAGGATTTTACCACCACATAGGGGACCAAGATACCAGCCCATGAACTTTGAGGGGAACAAAACAGCCAAACCACAACACCTTTCCTCATCCATGAGTCTGACAAATGTAAGTCTTTAAAGGTGGGACTTCTATGAGCCTAATGATTAGGTCAGGGAATACTCAAGCTTGAAGATTTTTCACATGAACCAAGTCTAGACTTTTTCCTCCCAGCAGCCAGTATGTCAGACACTGAAGAAATGTGAAGGTGTGTGAAAACATACCACTGAATCATAGCGGGGAGGGTATGAGAGATACACACCAGCTTTATAAATATGGTCCTCAACCATCCAAGACTATAGATTTGTTGTCATATTATTCTAGTGGAAAGGAACCGATACAGTCATCTTCGTGAACTACTAAATTTTTCAACTGAATCCTACTCTCATTAACCATCCTAAATTCATCCTGTTGATCTACTGGTCCACTGTGTCCCTCATTCCTTGACAGAAAGGGAGAAAAGCTGGTAATGAAGAAAGGTAAGCGCACTATGACAAAGCATTTAACAGATATGACTCTTTAGGAGAGGTCTATTTTGTCTTACATTTTAAGGGGAAGAGGTGGTGGTTGAAGCAGCTTGGTTAAGGAAACAGGAGCTTATTACAGAGCATTGTTCTGGAAGCAGAGAACTCTCTGGAAGCACTAGAGAAGCAAATGGAGCTATGAAGCCTCAAGGCTTTCCCCTAGTGACTTCCTCTAGTGAGGTCCCATCTCCCAAAGGTTCCGCAATTTGCCCACCAGTTGGGACCCAAGTGTTTAAGCAAATGAGCCTGGGGTATTTACACTCAATTCATAATAGCACCTCCCTAAAATTCCTAGGAAAAGTGATCGAGTAATTGAATAACTATGGCAGAGAAGTCCTTTCTTGGTAATATCATGCCAAAGGCAGAAACCATGAAAGAAAGGATTTACAGATTTGGCTATATATGTAAATCTAAAACAGTTGTATGCTAAGACCACCATAGAAGAAACAAAATGCAGATGATAAACTGGGAAATAATATTTGTAATTCACATGACAGATGAAAATCTGCATTATTTGTTGCATTATTTGTTATAATATTTATGTTACTACCAAATGCCACTACAATGAGGCTAAGTTAATAAAAATAATACAAAGCTATAAAGAGTGTAGAAGAGAAGACAATAGCCAAATGAAGCAAAATCTTCGAAAGATGGAGAACAGATGGACAAAAATCAGTGAGACCAAAAAATTCAAGTGCCAAATTCCCAGGAAGGGGATGCCAACAAGAAGCAAGTCAAGCCCTGAAGGCAGCACTGTGAGAAAGTTCTGGCATGGGAAACACTAAGGAAAGTGGAAAATAGAATGTTTTACAACTGGAAATAAGTAATACCTAACTATGTGATCAGCTATCATCTTAATCAGTAGCAAAGAAATGCAAACTTGAAAAAAGATCCACCACATAACACTGTAGAGTACTGATACACAGTTCTTGGTATTTATTGATTCCATCACCAAATATATGCAAATGTCCAAACTATACCTCTCATACTCTTCTAGGTCAAGTAAGAAAAGAAATCACCACAGATACTGAAGAAATTCAGAGAGTCTTAGGGACATATTCTTAAAATGTGCACTCTGTTAAACTGGACAATCTGAAAGAAATAGATACATTTCTAAAAAAAAATACGACCTACCAAAGTTGAATCAAAATGAAATAAATAATTTAAACAGACCTATAACAGGCAATGAAATTAAAACAGTGATTACAAATTTCATAGCTAAAAAAACCCAAAACCAGATGGATTCAGAGCAGAATTCTACCAGATTTTCCTAGAAGCACTAACACCACTACTCTTCAAATTATTTCATAAAATAAAAGGGAAAGAATACTTCCAACTGACTTTCTACAAAGTCAGTTTTACTCTGAGCGAAAATTAAATGAAAACATCAAAAAAGGGAATTATAGATCAATCACTAATGAACATGAACACAAAAATCCTCAATAAATTACTTGCAAACTGAATCCAAAAACATCATTGACTATAATCAAGTTGGATTTATTCCTGAAATGGAAGGTTGGTTTAACATGTACATAAATCAATAAATGCAATTGATTATACAAATTGACTCAAAGGCAAAACCCATATAATCTTCTTGATCAATGTAGAAAAGTCTTTTGACAAAATTAAACATCCTTTCTTTATAAAAGCCCTGGAGAAAACAGAAATGGAGGGAACATATCAACATAATCAAGGACATATACAACAAACCTAAGGCTAACATTATTTTTATAGGTTACTTCCTACTTTAAGACAAGACTAAAAAAAAAAAGACAAGACTGTACACTCTCACCACTCTTGTTTAATAGCATACTTGAAATTCTAGCTAGAGGAATAAAGCAAGAGAGGGAAATAAAAGGGACACAATAGAAAAAAAGAAGTTAGGTATCTTTATTTACAGATGATATGATTCTATACTTGATAGATTCCAAATACTCCACCAAGAAACAACTTGAACAAATATATACTTTCAGTAATGTGGAAAGCTACAAAATTATCATACAAAACTCAGTGGTTTGCTATAATTAGGGACAGACAAGCCCAGAAAGAAATAAGGGAATTGATCCCATTCACCATTGCCAAAAAAGAAGAAACTCTTGGAATGAACTTAACCAAGGAGGTGAAAGACCTGTATAATAAAAACTACAAAACACTAGAATACTAGGATAGTAGGATACTAGAAGGTGGAAAGATCTCCTCCCCCCATGCTCCCCATGCTCATGAATTGGTTGTACTAATGTTGTAAAAATGTTTATCCTACCAAAGGCAATATACAGATTCAGTGAAATCTCAATCAAAATTCCAGAAATTTTAAAAAATTAAACTCAAAATTCACATGGAAACGAAAAGATGACACAATACCCCACTTAATCAAAGCAATCTTGAAAATATTGCTGGAGGTATCACCATACATGATTTCAAGCTACACTATAGAGCCGTAGTAGTAAAAACAGCATGGTACTGGCACAAAAACAGATATACTGATCAATGGATTAGAATGGAGGGCCCAGATATAAGCTCACATACCTAAAGCTACTTGATTTTTGACAAAAGTGTCAAACATACACATTGGAAAACATATGGCATCTTTAACAAATGGTGCTGGAGAAAATGAATATCTACATGTAGAATAATGCGAATAGACTATTTCCTTTTAGCTTGTACAGAAGTTAACTCCAAATGTTTCAAAGACCTCAATGTTAAACTTGAAATTCTGTAACTTCTAGAAGAAAGAATATGGAGTATGTTTGAATTGGTGAGTCTAGATAAAGACTTCTGAACAGGACCCAATTTGCATAGGAAATAATAACAACAAATAACAAGTGGGATCCCATAAAATTAAAAATGTTCTACTTTGTAAAAGTAAATGTTAAGCAAAAAGGAAACTCTCAGAATGGTATAAAATCTTTGTTAGCTATGCATATGACAGAAGATTAATTTCTAGAACATACAAAGAACTCAAAAAATTACACATGAAGAAAGAAAATGCAATTTAAAATGGGCTTTGGAACGACAAAGAGAATTTTCACAGTAAGAAATTCAAACATCAAAGAAATATCTTAATAAGTGCTCAATTTGCATGGTCATCAAGGAAATGCAAATTAAAATTACTCTGAAATATCATATTATCCAGTCAGAACAGCTAAGGCCAAAAAGAAAATGCTGGTGAGGATGTGGAGAAAAGGGAATACTACTTTATTTTTGGTAGGAGTTTAAACTGGTACAGACACTTCGGAAACGAGTATGGACATTGTTCAGAAAGCTAAAATAGGGTTACCATTAGCATTTTGCCAAGAGTTAGTGGATTTGAAAGTGTGACAAAGAGAAGGCAAAGAATCCAGAGAGTGGTCAGAAGGAGGGGAAGAAAGGTAACAGTAGAAGATTGCTTTGTCCACTCGGAACTGCGGTTCAATTGGTGCATTGATCTAACTGTTTGCACTTCTTTTCTGCACTACACTGGCCAGTGGGTTTTTTAAATTACATTAAGTCAAACAGTTGTTTTAAAAGTTTAGATATAGTCTTAAAAAACAATAAAATCATTAAATTCTTGGTCTTCATTCAGTAAGCTTTTGGTGATCTGGATCGGAAATACCTTCTTCTTAGTTACCTACCATACATGTTGGAGCATTTTCTAGCACTGGATAGGGTACAAAGATCAATGCATAGTGTGATTACTTCCTTAAGGGACTGTCACAGTTAAGCACAGATGTCAACTTGACTCTTGAGAGTTTGAGCTCTGGGCACAGTTGTAGAGAGTTGATGGTTGAGTTAAACCCAGAGCAAACCTGAAGGAGATTGTCTAGCTGATGGGGAAGACCCAGCCCATGGTGGGTGGGATTAAGCCCTGGATAAATCATGGAGAGCTGGTTGAGAGAGTGGGCATCCTTCTGTTCACTTGGTCAGACATGCTGGTCTGGCAAGTAAGGATTGTCCATCTCTCAGCCGTTACGTGGTGATGGTATGGCTAGTTCCCTTGGCCCTGGTGTTGGTGCATGCTCTCCCATCAAGCTGGACTGAGAACTGTAACCAGACTGTCGTAAGAAAGTAAACTCCTTGTTCCCTTAAGCTGTGTGATGGTCATTTATCAGCACCCATGCGGCTGACTGCAACAGGGACCTACTGCTGTCTGGAAGAAAAGCAAATAGTATGAATAAAAATGACAAGGCCGCTCACTCCTCTCCTACTGGCCTTGGAACAGAATGAGGTCACTTGGTTCTCCAGGCCCCTGGGTTGTGTTACAGTTGGGAGGTCCTCACCCCCACCTCACTTCACCCTCCTCTCACTAGCCTCCCTTTCCTGGTCCCCAGGGCAGCCCTACCCTATGTCCAGGGGCTCCTCACACGACCCTATTCCGGACCCTCCTCCGCTGACAACTCACTACCCCAACCTCTCTAACAGCTTTCCCTTAAATCTTCCTGGGAATCAGCCAGCCGTAGCAGCCCCAGGACTTTCTCCCCTCCTTCTTTGTATGGAGCAAGGCTTCCATATAACTAGAAAGACATGTTTTTTCATTTAGATTTTCCTCGAAAAATACACGAGGGTTTAAATTAAGGATAAGAATTGATTTTTCAAATCGCAAAAGGTTTTGCCAAAAATCAAAATTATTTGGAAAAAAATAAACCAAGAGACCCTCTAGAAGTAAATATCAGGTTTTCCCATCTTCAGTGAGATTCAGGGAATCACATGTGAACCCCTTTCATGTGTGGTTGTCATCATGCCAAAAGCACGCTGACTGTGCTTTTAATATCTCCAGGCAAGGGTACTGAACCCTGGGGTGGGCTGAGTAATTAGGGCTGTGACCTGGAACAGATTCCTACTTCCTAGCTTCATTAAATGAGGATGGCGCCAACTTAGCCTGTAACAGAGTCTGAGGACTGTGTGTGTGTGTGTGTGTGTGTGTGTGTGTGTGTGTGTGTGTGTGTGTGTGTCTTTCTGAAATGCTTCGATGGCACACACCTGTGAATCTTACCTTGCCATAGAGTATGGTGGGGAGAGATGGGATTGAGGAAATGGGATTATCTAGATCATTTTTAAAATGAATTCGCTTTATTTTTCTTATACAAAAACCTTATGTGGTAGCCATAGCTGAAGCCTGGGTCCTCAACACAGAGACTCTGGTATGGATTTCCACAAGACAGTCAGTGAATTCCTGATATGGAAATCAGAGAACACGGTCTCTTTCCGGAGGTTGGAGGTCAAGCAGCTGTAAGTCTTCAAAATGGCATCAAAGGTAACCTTGGTGAAACTGCCCAGGGTAGCAGGGCAGTCCCTGGCTGATGTGTAGCAGTCATCAATGACCACTATCATCTGCAACTTCTTAGGCACAGGAGCAGAAATGACGCCCGTGCCCCTGGGGACAGAGTGGGGTGCAGCAGCACAAGCCTCAGAGGCCTGTCACCCTGCATGGGGCAGTGTGGGACTTGTCAATCTTGTTCTTCCGGTAGCCTCTCCACACAGGCCAAGATGATGCCCCAGGAATAGCAGTGGCTACGTTCTTGGGGCATTGAACATCAAGACCAACGTGATACTTGTAGTCCACAATGGCAGCCACAAAAGCCTTGAAGCTGATCTGCTAACCGGCCCGCTGCACCAATGTGATCACCTAAACCTCATCCTAAGAGGAGTCCCAGGAAGAAGTCAATAATCTCAGACTCCTTGATGGGCAGGGAGAGTAGGTAGATCTCCTCCTTCCCTGAACAACCCTCTTCAGCTCCCCTGAAGAAGAATGAAGAGTATTCTTCTGGTTTCCCTCTGATTCCACCCTCAGCCCACCTCATGTTTGATGCCTATAAAGCCACTTTAACAGCCTGGGTTTCTGTTGTCCTGAATGCTCAGTGTCAAAACCTCTCCAAAGAAGCAGGTATCTTCTTCCTACTTGGAATCCCCCAAATCCCTACTTGGGATCATCCAGGAGTCTTATTAAAATGAAGATTTTCTTTCAGTAGCTGTGCAGTGGCGACAATGTTTGAATTTCTAACATAAGCCTATGGCTGACAGATGCACCTGAGATGGGGACCACAGTAGAGAGGAAAACCACCAAGGGTGTCAGTCAGAGACTGCATCTGTGCACACAGAGGGTATCGTCCTACTGACCTCTTAGCCTCTGAGCCAAGTCTAGATCCTGGCATCCCCTCAGGGGAAGCCAACCTCTCCTCAAAAAAAGCAATCATGTCAGATTGGACTTTACCAGGAGGGAGTGGGAGACTGCAGCTTTTTCCACTTACAAATTAAGGGACTAGTCATTTTAAAGACAAATAAGAAATGTAATAGACTAAAACTGCAGTTCCCCAGGTATATTCTAGGAAATATTGGTCCTGTGGGATGTTAATAGTAATCGTGTGCAAAAGGAATTCTGATGCCCAAATGAGTTCTAGAATGTGAATTCTAAACACGGGGTTAAACAAAGTTTAATAGGTTTCTTTTCCGAAGCTTTAATAAACTAATGTGCATTGTAGCTCTCCAAGAAAGAAATAAAGCAGGAACACTATCCCAAAGTGTTTCCAAGGGAATCGACGCTGTAATTTTTGTTGTTGTTGTTCAGGGAGGCTAACAGGACAAATCTTCTTGGGGTCCTCACTTCCCAGAAAAGGGTAAGGTGAGCACAAGGCCAGAGTTGGCATCTATTTGGCTCTTCCTTTATCTGCCCTAAAGTTTACAAAGTGAAAGGTACTTGTTTTCAAAGATCCATGTGGGGTAACTGGGATAACTTGGACACTTTTTATTATATTTTTCATTTTCGTGTGTGTGTGTGTGTGTGTGTGTGTGTGTGTGTGTTATGCATGTGTGCTTGTGTTTGCATGTGGGTGGAAACACATGTATGTGTATGCAAATGAGAATACATGTATGTGGATGCACATGAGTACACGTGTGTGGATGCATATGAGAATACATATATACAGATGCACATGTATGTGGAGGCCTGAGGGTGACATCCTGGAATCATCCTCAGTAGCTCCTCCACCTTACTGTTTGTGAGTCTGGGTCTCTAACTAACCCAGAGGGCACCGTGACTGCTAGTCTGGCTAGCCAGCTTGCTCTGGGGATTCCCAGGCCTTGCCTTCCTGGAATTACAGGCAGGCTGCCATACCTGCCGTCTAGGTTCTGGCGATCCAAGCTCCATTCCTTTTGCTTTCTGGGCAAGCACTTTCGCCACTGAGCCATTTCCCTTCTTGTACATTTTCAATGCATGTTCATGAATCCAGGAACATTTGGTCATCGATATATTTTTAATAAATGTCCCACATTTCTTTCAAATGAGGACTTGAATATAAACACCATGTTACCAGGACATCTGTTCATCTCCACATAATGTGAGGGCTGACAGGTGTTCCTTCTCTGTATGTAAGTAAAAGGGTTGAGATGGGGGCAGGAGATAGAGATGAGGGGGTGTTTAAAATGACGAAAGGAACACATTTCTCTCACTGCTTGCTCCCTTTAATGAGATCTGCTCAGCACATTTCTTTGGTTAAGCAAGTCTTTGAGTAAGCTTAAGAACTCTCTTTGAGACTTGAGAGTGTGTGGTGGTCACAGGGAAAGCCCAGGGCAAGGGCATCTGGGTGACTCTGTCTCCTCCAGGGGACTCTCTGGGGTCCCCACCCAGGTAGAAGATTCCCTTCTACGTGGAGTCAAGTTGTTCTCTAGGGAATTGGAGAGTGTCACCTTCTGAGTTCAGAGTTGATTCTTATAAGTGGAGTTTCTTTTGCAAACAGGCAGAGAGAGGTTATTTCACATGGTTACCCAGCTCAAATCGGCAAGCAGAGACTCTCCCAATCTACTACTTAACCAAAAGTCTGTATGTTGACTGTCTTTGAGAAGATTAGATTGAAGAGATGGAATAAGCGAATGCATGTATGTATGTGTATAAGTGTACGTATACCTGTGTGTGTGTGTGTGTGTGTATGGACAGGGTATTGAACACTTAAGATAGGAGATTAGAGGATTTATCAGTTGCAAAACAGTAAATATTATACTTAAAACAGTAATGTGAAAAAAAATCCTTATGATAAAACCCCTAATTTGTTGCTATGGCTACTATAATAGGTGAGTATGCTTCCCAAAAAGCTCACAACCACAACAAACCCAAGCAGGCCTAAACCAAGTTCAGTCTCTTATTTAAAAGAAAGCATAAATCAAAGAAATGGAAGCTTGTGTTTGCCTATTTTTTTGCCATTTAGCACCTCTCCTTTCCTTTTCTTAATATATCTACTCATCTGCGTGTCTGCTTACCCAGTTGCAGAGCCAAAGCCCAGCTCCTGAAGCAGAAAATTAAGACAAAATATATTTTGTCAATTTGAACTTAGAAACTTTTAGCTATATTAGTGAAAGAGCAAAAATACCTATAACATCTAATTTATTAACATATACATATTAATTTTATAAAACTGAAAAGATAGTTGATTTGAAAAATGTTTTATTTCTACACTGACATTGGATGAAGCAATCTGATACAAGTATGCATGTCAGCAGCTTCAACATCATTAGAAACCTTTTTTGATTTTTTTGACATTTTCCTGAAGTACACTGTCTTCTCTAAATGCAAATGTTTACAACACAGAGAATTATTGACAGAAGACATAAGGTTATTACACTAAGCTTTACTTCAGGCATTTTGACACTGTGAGAAGTGGTTTTCAATTTATAACTCATTATTTATGTCAGAGGAAAGTTCAGCTATTTCCCCCAATATTTGATATTTGACAGTTGATAAAATGAATATTTAATATGTGACTGTTAATAAAATAAATGAGCAATAAGCAGATCAACAGGGAAAAACACACAGGGAGTTGAGACTTTAAGAACATCTTCACAGAGAAAAGGACAGGAAGACTGCCAGTACTTTCAGAGGGAGAGCAAATGATTTGGGACTTGAGAGAACTTTAGTGGCCAAGAGCAGACAATGGCCTTGGGAAAGCAGAGGAAAGGAAGGGAGAGGACAGAAGGGGAGAGGAAAAGAAAACTATCTTTCTTCTCCATAGAGGGAATTTTTTTTGTTTTAGGTTAGCATTCTCTCAGCCTTTAATCCGCACAATAAAATTATCTGAGAAGCTTTGAGAAAACACTGGGTGAAGCCAGGTCTCCTCTTAGAACAGACACATCACAGTTTATTTCGGGAAAGCAAGGACACCAATAATTTTGAAAGTTCCTCATATGATTCTATTTCATAGCCAGGCTAAGAACCACTGTTTTCAATTATTAGATCCCAATGTCCTCATATCTCTTCCTAGATGAACCAACTGTCTGATATCTCAATGTGGGAACTTGGAACTATCAACCATATTTTCTCAGTACTTAGAAAATTCTCAAAAGTTCTGCTCATACACATGCCTGATGGGATATCTGTGCTTCTATTTGCCCTCTGTTGCTTCCTGTAAGTGCTTCCCTTGCTTATGCATTTAGAATATAACCAATTTCTACATAGATAATGTCACCCTGTGACCGGTCCTGATTCTAACCACCTCGCCAGTTTCCTCCCACCTACTAACCATTACCCTGCACGTCCCTCCTCTGCTTCTTTCCTGCCCACACTCACCACATTTCCCACTTAGTGTTCCCTAATCAGTCCCCCATAACATTACAAACATTCTCTTTCTGATGTAATGACCCTCTTTATGCAATGTGGCTTCTAATGATGCCCACAAAAAGTGGAGATAACTTCTTTTCCCCTATCTGTATCCTCTGTCATGCTGAGCACTTTCTGCAAATGTCATTTAAGCCACAGAACAAACCTAGGAGAAATTCTGCTGAAACGGAGGAAAAGATAAAGGAATCTCCTCAAGACCACTGAGGTGGCAGCTAGGAATATCTGGGATTCACAGAATCTTATGAATCTCCCTGGCTTATATGATAAGCAGCTAGCACACTCACATAGCATCCTTCATCTCACCATTATCTAGTTAATCCCTCTAAGCACGCCTAGAGGTTTGCCTCCCAGGCATCAGGTTAACACTTAATATTGTCACAGGTGGTGATGGGTGGTGGATAGAGTCAAAGTATAATATATTAGTGTTGCCGAATTCCCCACCAGACCAGCCGGGGTAAGAGGGGAAACAGCGGGGGAAACAGCGGGGCCTCATGTGGGCTCAAGGCGAATGGGCGAGTTGGCCGCAGACTCAACTTTACGCAGGAAGTGTTTGGGCTTATATATGGTTGGGGTCCAATCAGGTGTGGCCACCCCTCTGCTCAGGGGAGGGGGAGAGCAGCCACCAATCTTTAGCTGTTTACTGGGTGTCCAGGTTAGATGCCACTTCCCATTAGGTTGTTCATCCCTCCTTCCCATTGGTTAGTCATCTCTCCGCCCATTAGTTGTCCATTCCTCTGCCTGTATGGTTCCTTATTCAGGCTTGTCTGTAGCCAGACCTCCTGCATTCCGGAGCAGGGGCTAGGGCCTCCCTGAATCAGTAGTGCCACATATGAGTGTATGAAGTAAAACTCACTCACAAAATACCCTGTACTTCATCAAACCTTATAAAAACTAACTACAAATTTATTCACTAGCATCCACACCATGGATAGGGATGTATCCAGGGAAATAGACTATAGTAGAGTCACACAAAAAATGTTTCTGAGTAACTATGAAAGAAACCAAATCAAAATAACAATATAGCATGGCCTGAAAAAGACCTTACAACTTAAAAAACCATGGTCCATAATTTCACTTTTGTAGGATTCTGGAATAGGCAAGCATTTCTGTGGCAATAAAAATCTTGTTCTCTGGAGAAGGAGAGGTCCTGTAAAGGGGCATAGAGAACTTGTTGGGGTCATGGAGTGATTTTCCATATCTTGGTACTGATTTGGATCACAAAGATGATGTATTTGTTAAAATTCATCAAATGGTGCCCTTTGGATTTATGCATTTCATACTATGCAAATTGTACTGCAAAAGAAACAAAAATAGCTTAAATAAGCCTTGAATGTCTATGAATATACAATAACTCAAATTAATAAAGTGTATTCTGAGATATTTAGGGAGTGATGTATTTGTGAATGCATCTTATTTGCATGGTTACCCCAGAAATGGATAGATGGATGGATGGCAGATAGATGATTATAAATGATAAATAGATAGGTAGATAAACAGACATAATAGACACAAAGTGATAAGAAAGATAACTGATAGATGTGTAGATAGATAGACAGATATAGATGACAGATAGATAGGTAGGTAGATAGATAGGTAGATAGATAGATAGATAGATAGATAGATAGATAGATAGATAGATAGATAGATCGAATTGATAGGCAAATAGATCAAGGTTCACCTGAAGTAATATAGCCTGCTAATAATAGACCCTTGGTGGTAAGTTTTTATGCAAGTGTTTTCAAACTGTTTTGTGTCTAATTTTTTTTTCAAAATAATGCTGCAAAGACCTCAACTGTAACCATTCCATTGTTTAGAACCAAATCCCACAAAACGATTTTGGCGGGAGCAGGGGGAGTATTTTGTTATTGACATTGTTTGGAATTACCAGCGCATGGTGATAATAAAAAGCAGAACAGCTTTCTGTTGAGTTTGTTATTGTATTTGAATTCTCAACAAGCATCACAACCCTTATTGCCTGCACCCAGGGTGGGCCTCTTGTTCTACTCTCTTGGTACACAGTGAGTGTAAAGGAATTAAGAAGTACAGTGACAGGAATCAAAGCCAGATCAGCCTGACCTCCATCGTGCTGGCTGAGTGGAAAATTACACAAAGATGAAAAGAATGTTATTCTTCCTTGAAAGGAGATCAGAGTACATTGAAGACAGAATCAGACTTCTGATATGGGGTAAGGATTATAAAATATTAATTAACATACTAGAGGAAAATGGGAATGCTTTACAGAAGCAATCTGTTTCTCACCTAAACCCATGTGGGACTTTCCATTGTTCATTAACTCAGATTCAAAACCTTACCATGGCCAAGAAGATCTTACATGATCTGGTCCCTTTCTGATTCTCTGTCCTCACCTTGGGTATTGCTTGAGTCCATCTTGTTCTTCTATAACAAAGCACTGCAGACTAGATACTTTGTAAGGAACAGATTTAGTTCACACCATTCTAAAAGATGGGAGTTACAAGACTGAGGGATTCCATTTGATGAGTATCCATTTTCCTACAGTATCCTGTGTACGAAGGTGAGAGGAAGAAGGAGACTATGTCAATGAACTAGAGCAGAAGGGGTTGAAGCTCTAGTTAGGGGCCTACTCTAGCAATGATAGCATTGACACATGAAGGCAGAGTCTTTTTGGTCTAGCCACCTCTGAAAGGTCCCACCTCTTAATCCTATTGCTTTGGCAATTCAATTTCAGCATTTGGAAGAGACAAATACAAACTATAGCAGACATCCCTCAGTGACCATACATATCTCCACATATGGATACACATGCTGTTTCACATACATGCATGCATATATACATATGCATGGACACTACACATCATACACACACATAGTCACATTCCCAACAATAGCCTGCGTCCTCTCCTTCTTATATTCCTTTCTGCCCTTCAGTTTTACCTAGCAAATGCCCTCCATTTGGAATGTTCTTCCTTCATTTCCTTCCATTGTCCCCTGCTTCATCCAGCCCAATCTTTCTCATCTCTTATGTAAGTTGGGTTGTATTCTCGCTTATGAAACCTACATTATCTGCAACTGTATTTGATGTGTTTCCAACAGGAACCCAGGAGACAATCAGTAAAGATTTGTTGGATAAAAGGAATCAAATGTGTAATAGAGTAGTCATGAATGACTGGAGGAGGGAGGGATTGGAGCTAGAGAGAAGTGCCACTGACAGAAAAGTAAATCCCTGAGCTAAACTCTAGGGGGAGGAGGGATGGAAAGATGCAAGTACACCAAGTAGGTACTTTCTGGTATTACAGTGGTTAATGGGATTTTACAAAGTACGGCTCAAGAGCTCTTGTGCTTTCCTGAGGAAAGTGATTGTGAATTAAGTCGTCTAGGAAGATGGCGGATTAGAGGAACTCAGAAAAATTACAAACATTCCCACTAGCCATGTCTGCAATTACAGTCTCTAGGGGATATTCTTTTTCTACTATATTTTACATGTCCCAAAAGACCAACACTGGTTTATGGTCAGAACCCTGAGACTACCCGCTTTCCCATTAGCATAGTTCAACCCCACCCTAGCATTGGAAAATGTGTAGCCTCCCAAAGGATTGATTTCAGACACCTAGACTTTTTATAAAAGCAGCAGCTGTTTGACAGCACAGTGAGCAGAGAGAAGTGTGTATAGAGAGGTAGGGACAAGACCTTGTATGGAGGCCACATCAATTTCTGCTCTATTTCCTTAAGCCTGGTGGGAACATTCAGATCTGTTCTTCAGTATTAAATGCTCCTCCCAACCTGCACATGTATGCAGTCTTTTATTCCAAAGAGGTAATAGCACATTCTTTTCTTGCACTACTTAGGTTTCTGTTTATTGATCCCTTGATACATTCCATTCTAATGATACATGGACACATACAGGATGGAAGCTAACCCAGTACACACAACAACCACCCCAAAACATAAGAATGCAGCGGGGAATGGTTCTTTCAACATCTGGAATCCTGGAGGTAACTTTCCTTAATAAAAAGAAAATCAAGTCATTTTAAATTCATGTCCACACAAAGATTTACAGACCAATATCTCAACCTTTTCTGAGGTTTCCTGGTGACTAAATCTGAATTTCAATTTCCTGGTGTGTGTAAAATTAGGATATTAGACTAATGGAATTCTGACTATTCCTGTAATAAAATAGATATTGCTAATCACACATAGAACTCTTCATAGTACAATGTAACAGGTTGTCACTGCCAATCAATTGGAGATTTCACATGAGTTGAAAACTATTGTTCTCCAAAGGTTTCTTATAGCTGATCTCTGAAACTTATGATCATAAAGCATACTTATACAAAGTAATAGTCCTAAATACAGAACCATAACAATTCTACTGAGAACACATAGATTTATTTTACTTTGGTCTTGTGAGCAATAAGCATCCCTGATTGTGTGTGATGAGTGGACATGAATGTATAACTGTTCACTTATGTGTGAGTACATATGTATAGCCATGTGTACTTCAGGAGTCTTCCTCAATTGTTCATTTAGGCAGGATCTCTCTCTGTAAGATTTTATTTACTTATCAGAGAGAGACAGAGACAGAGAGAGAGAGAGAGAGAGATACCATGTGGGCTTCTGGAGGTGAAACTAATGTTACCATATTGCAAGCAGATGGCTGATCCCCTGAGTTATCTCACAACCCCTAGACAGGGTCTCTGGACTGAACCCAGAACTCACAGGTGCAGTTATTTTGGCTAACCAGCTTGTCCTGAGGATCCCCTGGTCTGCTGCTTGCAAGCTGGGGTTACAGACAGGCCACCATGCCCATGTATATGTGTGCTGGGGATCTGAATTCTGGTCCTCAGCCCTCCATAGCAAGGCTTTACTCGCTGAGCTATCCCCCAATCCTACCTCCAACTTTTTTGGACCTTATCTACATGTAAATAAAAATCCCTCTATATTACTGTAACATTTTTCCTTTGCACTATCCTTGCTAGTTCCTCCATTTTTTTCTGAAGTCACAGAAACACTTGGAATAGCCCTACTCACTTTACATTGTTCCCCTCTCTCTACACTCAGGTTAACTGTGTCCTTACCACCCAATGTTACCCCATCTAAATCTTTTTCAAGGAAAAGCTAAGAATGTCTGTCCACCTAAGGCACAGATGATGACCAAAGTCTAAATGAGCTCCTAAGTGTGCATCTATACTTTATCGTGGGCAATGCTCCAAACCAAAAGGATGCATTTCCAGTGGTAGAAATCATTGTTTTCCAGTGGTAAGGGTTAGGAAATCATTGGGAAAAGGCTGCAAAGGGGAGGGGTTTCATCTCCCAATACTATCCCCTGAGATGGAAGCCTGGTCCCCTTCCTCAAACTCCAGCTTTGCTTCCATCTATAGATATTTTTTAAATACTTACAGTTTGTATTCTGAAAATATGGCACATGGACCATCTAAATCAGAAGCCAATATTTTTGGAAAATATGCAGATGACCGAACTGTACCCAGAACTCAAAATCGGAATCTGTTAAAATAATCCCAAGAATGTGCAAACTCCCCTCCCCCCACCCACCAGGGAAATTTATGTGCAAAGAAATTTGAGGAACAACTCTTTGGAAGCTAAAGCTTAGCAAAACTAGCTATGTCGATATTACACTCTGTCTGTTTTACTATTGTTTGCCAACAGGATTTAGAACTGCCCAAGAGCCAAAAACACCCTTCATACTTTCAAAAATTCCCTCTAGCTAGTCTTGCCTTCTATTTTAAATGATTTTTATATCTGAACAATGCTTTCTAGTTAATATCATTAAAGAAATCGCATTGTCTCATTAGAAACCAGGAGAAACCAATTAAGTGGGTATTCATCAGATATTTAAATTATGAATAAATCTACCAAGAATGTATTTATCCAGTAAGTCATTGTTCTTTGTCTATTTTTTGCCCCTTTCCTTTAGAGCTTACAAGGGAACCAAATGCACAGTCCATGTATATTTTCAAACATATGTATTTGTTGCATTGCTATGGTTTTAGAATACATTGGAACCCAAATTACTTCCACTAATGTTGGTAATTGTGATCTCATATGCTTACTTTCCACACAACACCACAAGAAATTTTCAGCAATATTTACTTTATCCTAAGATAGTCCAAGAGACTTATGTCATATTACTTTAAATACCTTGTTCCTAGAAGTTTTCTATTTTAATGCAAGGGGGGTTTTATATGGAGAACTACAACTGACCAAAGCACAGAGAATAAGTGAGCATGGAATTTTCTGTTCTAAATGGGAACTCAAAACCACTCCCCATTCCAAAACTAAGGGTACTTCTTAGAAGAGGAGGTTGTAAGAATATAAAAGTCTGGGGGTGGGGAGGGGTGCTATCAGATAGTACTCTAGGGTCATGACAGAGCTGCTACACCAAGAACTCACTGCACAGATGTCCACTTCCACAAGACCAACACAATAATTGGCCTACCGACTTCACCATGGATAGGGGAAGATCTTGAGAAATACTATACCTCCCTGAAAGACTAGTGCAAGTTAATGCCAGACAGGAAAGGAAAGATTTTTTGTTTGTTTAATGATTTATCCACTGATAAGTCATCCATGCCATAGCAGCTATCCAGGCACTTTGCAGTACAAGCATCCAGTTGAAACCCAGCGGGCCACATGTGCAAAAAGATGAAAGTAGGAGGGATACTTGTATGGAAAAGAAAAAGAATGAGGTGGGACAGGAGAGAGGATGGGTTTGGGTAGTAAGGGTAATATATCAGTGGTAGGTCTCTAAAGAACAGAATCTCTAGAATGTTTATTAAATGAACTCACAATAAAAAAATAGTGTCCTTCAAAGTTGCCACCCATAGCTGCTTCATTCTTGACCAGAATGTCTCACAAAGCCAAAAGATCCTGAGAAGGTCTCAAGCCTCTACTTCGCTAGAGGGTCAAAGACACTGGGCTCCGACCTCAGTGAAAAACAGCTGGGCTCTGATGTCAGTGATGAACAGCAAACAAACAACAGCAAGGCCTAGAGACCAGTGCCAAAGGCAGTGGGAACAGCGGCAAGGCGGAAAGGATGGAGCTCTGAGTCAGCCAAAGACAGAGGCAATAGCTGCAGTAGCAACAAAGAAGGCCATGACTCCTAAAAAGTCAATGATGCTCAGCGAGTGAACCCAACAGCGAGTCAACACCGGATGAGGAAAGAACAAGTCCCTCCTCATTGCACTTCCTATTATCCGGTCCACCACTGGAAAGTACCTACTGTAGGCTGGTTTTCCACGCCAATCAAGCAAGTACCTGCAGATTTATTCAGGGGCCTGTTCCAACCATTAACTCTCCACAGCTGGGCCCCAAATAGTCTGCAACTGTCAAGTTGACGCTAAAATGTAACCCTAACAGGTGAACACACATAGATTCCCTTTATCTATGAAGGTGTCTAGGAATAGAGAAATAATAAAACTGCTTCTTGTTGTAGAAATCTAAACAGGAGAGATTTGGGATAAAAGTAGCAATATGTAGAGATCTTGTGACTTATTTTATCCTCTTAAAGAAAGAATACAATTGATGAACTGATAAAAAGGCAAGATTTAAAAGTATTTGTCTTTTTTTAATGTGAGAGCATTTGGTAAAAAGTGTGTTATTCTCTGATATGAATGATCTCTTTGAAATTTAAGACTTGCGCTTACTTTTTATTTTTCTATTTTCATGGGTAAAGAGGTGCATATGTGTGTGTGCACGTGTATGTATGTGTGTATGTGCACGTGTATGTGTGTGTGTGTGCACGTGTATGTGTGTGTGTGTGTGTGTAGGTCCAAGCTTGATATCCACTGTCTCACCTTTCCACTCACCCTTTTTTGAAACGGCGTCTCTAATAAAACCCAGAGTTCACTGGCAGGGCTAGTCAGGTAAGCCAGTTTCTTCCCAGCTCTGCCTTCTTGAGGCTGGAATCACAGGAGGGCCCGCCATACCCACTCAGTATTTCATGCAGGATCTGAACTTGGATCATTTTATTTATGCATCAAGTGCTTTAACCACTGAGCCATCTCCCCTATCCCTTGTTTTTGTATGTTTAAAGAAACCATAAGGCAACTTGCACGATCAACAGAGAGCTTTTAAGTATCAGGCAATACCTTCCATTCTACACTCCATTAGAATGAACACAGGAAGCCACACTCAAGATTTGAAGTTTATGGCTTATAGTTGGTGAAGTTTGGAGCCCTGTTCTCATGAAGGTGACAGGACAATTGGAGAGAAATTATCAGTTCCAAAGCATGAAGATGATGCATTTGTGAAAACTAAAGGGCCAGAGAGGAAATTAATCAGACTTTGGGGCTACGCTCTGTGTTGTAATGGATCAACTGACGATGTATGAAAGCAACTATAGACAATATCTAAAACAATGAGCAAGGTTGTGTTCCAGTAAGACATTCTCAATTACAACAAACAAAGGGGTCCAAGTTTCCAGCATGCAGTGTGGTCTGAGACCCTTCTCAAAGCATGAATATGACTCTAGAACAAAGAAAATCTGTGTTAGGAGTCTGGGGGAGTCTAGGTGCACCCCTCCACATCAGAACTGCTATTCTGAAAGATGACTGGATCACTGAACCAGTGCATTTCATGATGAATAATTTGCTTCCTTATCAATTTCCTATAGCTGAATCATTATTAGCATCTGTGGTGTGTGTGTGTGTGTCTGTGTCTGTGTCTGTGTCTGTGTCTGTGTGTCTGTGTCTGTGTGTCTGTGTCTGTGTGTGTGTCTGTGTATGTGTCTGTGTGTGTGTGTCTGTGTCTGTGTCTGTGTGTATATGTAAGAGACAGAGAGGGAGAGAGAAAGAGAGAGAATAAAATAGAGTGAAGGAGAGATGAGATAAGGAGAAAAGAGGAGAAGGGAGAAGGGAAGGGAAACTATATTTTCTAAGGAATAAACTCCGCTATGCAGGCTTTATCTGTACAGGTCTGCAGAACCACAAAGGGTTTACTGACAGGATAGCCAAGACAAGAAAGAGGGCCAAATAAAGTTGGCCCAGCAAATGCCTTTACTAGCAGTGGTCACTGTGTGAAGGACGTGGGTGAATGAGGTGAGCAACTGAGTGTGGACACTCTGGGAACAAAAGCTAAGATTCAAATGTTGGTTCTTTGATTTACAACTGGCTCATCTTGGGCATGTTGCATAATACCCCTGCCCTAGTTGTCTCTTGTGTAAAATATAATAAGGACTACTATAGCTTGCAGGGCAGCTAAGAATAATGAAAGATCGTCGTGTTTTTAATATAAAGGCTCAGCAAATGGCACCTTTTGCGATTGATTAAAAATTAAAAGTCTGACCAAGTTCCTAGGAGAGTAAGGAATAAAGTGACAAGCTTATGCATGGTATTTCCTTTCTAGAACTCTCTTTCTCAGTTCCATTCAGCAAATATTTCTGAGGTGCTTATGATACACTCAGAACATGCTGGTTTCATGGGTTATAAAAATGAATCATTTGCTCTCTTCTGAGGACACCCTTGTGGTTGGCAATTATATTTGAGAAGCAGAGCTCTTCCTGCTCTCTTTTGCTTGGTGATATTGGGGTGACACTCAGAAAACCACTCTTATCCTTTGCCAGCTGCACCCCCTTAGGCTCAGCCTGCAGGCATGCTGCTGGAGACAGGAGGCTGACGGAAGAAGAAAACCTAGAGGTTTCCTTCCTATTGCTTCCTGTTGCCGTTACTCTGCATTGTTGCTGATGAACTCATGACAAAACTGCTTAAGGGAACAAGGAGTTTATTCTCTTATGATAGTCCAGGTAGAGTTGTTGTCCATCTTGGCAGGAGAACATGCACAAACACCAGAGGGTCAAGGGTACTAGCCACACCATCTCCACATAACAGCTGAGAGAGGGACAATCCTTACTTGCCAGACCAGCATGTGTGGCCAAGTGTATACAACAAGGATGCCCATTCTTCAACTAGCTCTCTGTATTTTTATTCACCTGCCTGAGGACTAGTCCCACCCACCATGGGCTGAACCGAACCTTCCCCATCCACTAAACAATCTCCTGCAAGTTTGCTTTGTGCTTAACTCAACTACCTATTCTCTACAAATGTGCCCAGAGCTCAAACCTTCAGCTATCAAGTTGACGACTGTAACTATGTTGACATATGTAACTATGATACCTACTGTGATGTTAGCGCCACAACCACAAAGGCTTCCTCTTCCTGCCGGCAGCCATTCGCTAGTGGTAACACTCCCAGCTCCATTCCTAGCTCCTTAGCATCCCACTGAGACACCAGCAGCGGTCTGACAAAAATCCCACTGCTTCCTCCCGTATTCTAAATTTCAATATTCCCAATGGCAGACCTTTATTCTGACACATGGTAATTACTTCCTTCAGTTAATTTCTCTATGCTAAGCTTCTTCTCTTTTCTATTTGTCTCCCTTATACCTGCTTAATAATTCCTTGTGTTAAATGCGCCTATGCTGGTGTGGTTTCTGTCTCCAGACTGGACCCTGACCAGTGAATGACTGAAGATTAATTCATGAAGGTCCATAAGCAGTCTCAAATTCTGTGCATCCCAAGGAATGAGTTTGTGAATATGCTACTGTAAGCTGAAAAAAAAAAGTCTTAAACTGGGAAAGAATCCTTCTCTAATTATAACAGCGTAAAACTAAAAAGTCAGTTTAAAGACAAACACAATAAAAAGTCAATCCATGGAATGGGAGAAATTGTTTGCAAGTCATGAACCTGTTAGAAGTTTAATATAAGAATATATAAAGTACTTCTACCACTTAGTGACCCTAAGCAAGACAAACAGCCAAAGTGAAATGGCCAAAGTACTTGTATAGACAACTCTCCAAAGTTTCCAACCACATATAAGGGGCCAAAATGTTCACAGACAAGACGTTCAACATCACTAATCATGATTCACCTGCCTACTCTTGCTCCTTCCAGCAATGGAATTTCACTTCTTCTGGAAAAATTTAATGTTGGACTATCCAATTTCTATTGACTTTATCCCTTTATCATATATTCCACAGGGATGTTCAAGACCTAAGAGATGACAGGAAGATATGTGAAGGCAACCCAGGAGATGGCAAAAGAATGCATTTGACAAGGAAAGATCTCTGTTCATGCCCAAATCTCCTCCCTCAGCTCTGAGATTGCAGATGTGGCACCCCGTTACTCCTGGCCTTGGTTTCCACCCCATTGGGTACAGTAATGACCTACCTACTTCAAACAGCCAGTAAATGAAAGTGAGCATGCAAAGGCAGCTGACAGAATAGATACTCAGTAACACATGACACACACACTCACACTCACACACACAAACACACATTCACTCTCTCACACACATAAACACATAAACGTATACAAACACACATGCACATATACACATGCCCTTGCCCTCACGCACATGCATGCACATGCATATGCACAAATATTACAAACTCATACATACACACACATACACATACACATTCACTCACACACATAAGCATATAAACACATACACACATGCACACATATACACCTATTCACACAGGACCTTATTTAACATATCGATATTTAGTAAAACCTTATTTGTAGAAAACAGGTCTAACATTGCACCAACAAAACTTCCACACAGTGTAACCAAGAGGAACTGATAATAATAGTCAAGAATGCCTGGGACATGTTACTTTCGTTTTGGAGTTACAACCATTATTGGGAAGACAAGCTAACAGAGAGGATTAAATTAGAGCTTTCTCAGGTTTGCTCTCAAATTACAGATGTTGTGCAGCCTGATTGTAGGTTGAGCTGCTACATGACAGAAAACAGCTGATTCTGAATGTACCCTTCATGTAAAGATGGGAACTAGTCTAGTTATAGCCTCAAACAACATGTTTTAAAAAAAAAAAGTTGTGGGGAATATGTGCCTGTATGCATACATGTGCATACACACACACATATCATACACATGTTTGAGTTCATGGCATGAGTGTATTAATAGAGGGAATGTTTCAGAATCACAAGCTTTGGAAGATAAAGCAGTTACAGAAGACCCCTCTCATCCACCTCATTTCATGGCTAGAGAAGTGCAAAGTGCATCCGCTTAGGTCAGCTCTCTAACTCTCTCCAAACTTCACGGAACACAGGTCATCCTTGCTTCATTCCATCATCCATCTGACCCACCTCTATTATCCTTCCAAAGTCACCAGAACAGGCTGGCCTTGACTCTGAACTGTGTTTGTTAAGTGATGATTTTGCATTCAAGTACCCCGCCCCCTCTCTGCAGCTGGAGGGATGGGAGCTGTAAACTTTGACTTCTGCAGTTGAATGAGACATTGTTTGATGGAAGCGTGTGGGCGGGGAGGTAACAAGCAGCCGATTTCAACCATCCTTGCAAACATGCTTTCTTTATCCCCGATGTAGTTTTTGACGTAATGAGCATAGCTTCCAATTTTCCTTGCAAATGGGCACAGTGGTGACCATGGCAACTGGCATGCTCAAAAGATGCCCTGTCAGGGGGTTTGAAAGGCCCACAGACATTTGTATTAGGCGGGCACAGCCATGCCAGTTAGTGCTTAACAAACACCCAGCTACACAGAGAGCTTCTAGAAATCAAGCAATAAGCGCTGTGTTTCGTTAAATAGAAATTAGTAAGATTCCAATAGGAAGAAGCAAAGAGAACTATTTCTGTATATACAGCTGTCTTATGAAGTAACCCAAAACACGTATAATGATCACACATGTGTGCTCAATTTATTTCTTTTACTTCTTAGTGTCTTTTAATCTCCCTCTCCCCCTCCCAACTCTCTTCTTTCTTTTTCTTTTGTTTTATATGGGTTTTCCAGAATGCAAACACAGGTTCCACAGCTGGCCAGTACAGTGGTCTTCACTGTTCTCTACACACGACAATGTTCCAGGAGCACTTCATATTTAAAAGTCTCCCTGGTTTGTTGGTAAGCTACACTTTTGAAAAAATATGCTCATTCTCTTCTTGATGATGAAGGACTTAAGGCTCATGACTTGGCACTATCGGACAGGAAATTGATTGTTTTTTTTTTTAATTTATGACTGCAAATAATGAGCCTCTAAATTTTTTAGCGATTATTTGGAGGTATAGCTGGGGTGAAGAGTATGTGATTCCAAATGTGGCTGTTATTGCAGCTACAACTAGAAGGCTGGACAAGAAATGCAAGGTGTACTCTTGAGACAATCCTTCCCAAGTTTCCTGTTCAAACCTTTCTGAGGTTTTGTTTGTTAGTTTCCCAATTATGGAGTAGGAAAGGCAGCTGGTGAGGGGGCTGGCAGATGCTTCTGAGAGAGAGAAGTGTAGAAAGAAAGGCGAAGAGAAGACTAAATTTAAAAAAATGATGGTATTTTAAGATATTTCTCAGCATTCTGAGCACACATGTTTTGTGGGCAGTGGTATGTTGCATGTCTGCAGGCAGATCTACCTGAATGTTTTGCTTGAAAGGAATTAGCAGAAAAATCTTAGGGGGGGCAGAGGAACCAATTGATCTTCTAGTCTCATGTTCATCCATCAGAGAGCTGTTTCTGGGACCCGTTGATTCGCTTTCTCTTCACAGACCCACGATACTTTTTCACTCGCTCTCCCTTCATTTGCCACTGAGGGCTTCTTGCTTGAAATCATCTGAGCTCAGAGTTACTACTATTTCATTTCTGCTCCATGGTGTTTGGGGTTTCCCTAGCTGTCAAGCACCCCGTTCCCCCCAAAAGCTCTCTAAACCCAAGAGCTCACACTCAGGAACAACTTTTTTTCCCTGTTATACTTTTTGCCTTCCTTCTCCCCACCAGAACTTCTCTCAGGCTGGGGAATGTGGGAGGAGAAGAAGTGTCGTCCTCCAGTCAGCGAGTCGCACCTGAGAAGACTCACCCTTCCATGTCTTCGAAGTGACTCTAGACCTTGTCTGCAAACATACACAGGAAGTCTAAGATGCTTAGTAGTCCATTTAATTTCTGTGCTTCTGATGTGATTTTGATTCATAATTGCAACCAGTGATGGATTTTTTTCTCCCACATTTTATATTTTTCCTAATCATACAAGCTCAATAGGTACCCAAGTCCTCTCCCTCTCTTATCCCCTCCCCAGTCGTCCCCCATTACACTCTTCCCCCCTTCCTCCCTTCTGTTCACTCTCCTCCTCCCTCCCCCTTTCCCGGTGCCTCCTCCTTCCTCCCTCCCATCTCCTGGAGCATCCCTTTATGTAAACCCCAAATCTCCCTGTGAGTCCTCCACCCTAGTGGGGTTTGGGACTCAGTGGCATAACCTGGAGCCCCTTCTTGGGCTCCCTGCTAATTATTGGAACTCTATTATGACTGTTAATCCCTTGCTTCTATGGATCCTACTGCCTAGAGCCTTCTTCCCTGTAATCTGGACTAAACTTTGGGGTGTTATTGACATGTCAGCCATTGTGCAGGTCAAGCAAAGTCTAATTCTGGCTACTGCAACCTCAACTTGTGAGGAGTATCTTGCATATCGTTGATCCTCCCCATCTTTAGGCTCTTGCAATCTTTCCGCCTTCTCTTCTGCAAGGTTCCCTGGGCTTTACGATGGGGAGAGATTTGGCTGGTCAACCAGAGATGAATTTAAAGGGGGAAAAGATCATTTTTACATTCTGCAATTTCAAAGCTTGTTATTAAGAATGCTAAAAAGGGGGAGAGCATTCCAATGTGTGTCTTTGAGACTGTGCTATAACAGAAAAGTTTGTTAACTAAGATTTATGTTGCCCTAATTTCAGATTTGTAATACCTATCTATTGGAGCATTAAAAATTGCTCCAAAGTCAGCAGCTAAAGCAACAAATACTTATTACATTATGGCTGCAAGGCAGGAATCCTGGTGTCCCGTGATTCAGTGCCTCTGGCTCCAGGCTCCCATGAAACTGCAGCCAAGCAAGTAGTTGGGATGTGATGTCATCTGGGGTCTGTACTGGGGAAGGTCCAGTTTCAAGACCCCTCCCCTGGTTTCTGTCAGCCCTCAGTTCCTCATGGGCAGATAGAATGAGGGCATTAGTTTCCTAGTGTCTGTTGGCTGAAGGTCTCCCTCAATGCCTTGGCCCTGTGGGCCTTGGTTGTGTATCCATTTCAATTTCCATTTCCAGGGAAGAGAGAGGTTCACACAACTTACAAGATTCAAAAAGCTCACAAAGTTACAAGATTCGAAGATATCACAACTGCCATCCACTGTTATAAAAACAGTAGCACTTGGCAAGAGAGGAAACTCTCCTGCCTGCCTAGATGAGCTGCCTGCAAGTTCTGCAGAGAGTTCTAGGGATGCAGGGAGCACAGGGATACAGGGAGCACAGGGATGTAAGGAGCACCAAAGATGCAGCTTTCATAAAGCATCGCCCATACTCGAGGGGGCTTTTCAGTTGCCTTTGACTCACCCTTCCTCCTGTAAGTAATCCTAATAAATTCACTGGTTCCCTGTGCTGGGATTGTTTCTTTACTTTGTTTCAGTACCTTCTCTAGGGTACACAGATGTTCATGTCTCCCAAGGAAAAGTCACATAACCACCTCTTTATAGGGCTGACTGGAAGCAAAGCAGACATACTCTAGTAAGAGAAACAGATAGACGAAGAGGGAGAAAGACAAAGAAATGCAGTACTTAAAAGAAATCTGTAATCTTTCATATGGGATCTCAGAAGCCATGCTCCATTACTTCTACTGCTCCCATCTACTGGAAGTGAGTCCCTGAAAGGGAGGAGCTTGTACATGAAGGGTAGATGCTTGCAGATTATGTCAGAGGCTTCTTACCACAGCTCATATTATCAAATATAACCATAGAGAATCCATGATGAAGAATATCTTGAACTAACCAAGGAAGACTCAAGAGATAATCATGTGTCACAAGCAAATCTATCCTGAAATAGTTTGTGGCTTTTTAGAAGCAATTTTTATGTAGTCTGTTACAATTAGTTGCATTAGAAGCAAGTATATATGAAAGGTCACTAGTGCCTTAGATATGTTCCTTGGGCCTTTGGGGAGATCAGCTGGACTGTCTTCACTGATCCAGAGCCCTGTCCTTCCTCTTACCTCTTTAGTTAACTATCTCATACCCAACAACAAGCCCTCCTCTTCATCTTCCTCAGTGCCCCAGACTTTCCCATTTTAATCATTAATCTTCCTTTTATCCCAGTCTCCAGATTCACCTTAACCAATGCAAGCAACCTACAGTTTTCACTGTGACCTCTTTTTCACTATCTACCGAGAGCCAGCTTCTACATCAGTAAGACAGTGATGAAAACAGCCTTGCAACTCAACATGCCTGCTGGCCTCAAAGAAGTTCTTTTAGGATCATTATTTCATAGTATAGAAACGCCAGCAGCGGGGCTAGAGAGGTGGCTCAGGGGTTAACCTCTGCCTTGCAGGCAGAAGGTCCTGAGTTCAGATCCCAGACCCCATGTATAGACGCCCGGCGGAAGCGGGGGCGGCCTGCATTTCTGGTCCTGGTAGGGCGGAGCCTGTGAATCCTGGGGCAGAGTAAACAAGAAGGAGGTGGAGGCGGTCCATGGTGGTTCCTGAATTCATCCGTGGTTCTACACACACACACACACACACACACACACACACACACAGAGACAGACACACACACGCACAATTGAATAAATAATAATAAAAAAAATTAGAAACGCCAGCAGCAATAAGGTAGCCTGAACAAAAAGGGTCTCTGCCTCTTGCCTTCTCGCCAATGAGAACATGTGCTGGGAAAAAGGCACATGCATTGGACTTGGTCAGGCCTAGGTGTGAATCATCTTTCTAGCTCTGTGACCTTGAACAAGTTACCTGACCTTTCTTAGCCTCCATTCCTTCATCAGTAATATGAAGAGCACAATTCCAATGTTTTTGTTACAACTGAATAAGTAAGTCAATATGCAGACAAAGCACTCATCCACTTGGTCCCTTCTCCCATTGCTGGGTTCTTCATTACTGAAAAATGTCATAGCACATCAGAAGCCCACCTTTCCAAGAGTTGCTTTCATGAATTTTCATGTTCTCTTTCCATTGCCAGGAATGATTAACTATCTACCAAAGAACTCTCCATATCACCCAGGGGCCTGAATTATGAAGACATTTGTGAATTGCAGAGCTAAAATAACAATGTACTTAAACAAACAAATGTCTTCAGTTGATGCTTAGAGCACACATCTACAAACCACAATCTGGAACACATTTTACCATTGGCTTTTGATGGTTATTTATAGAGGATCCAGCAGGTTCCCAGCAGATTGCTGTATAGGTAGAAGGGGCACGGTGTACTATTCTCATTTAGTTGTGAGAATATCTGCTGCCATACTGCTCTGAACTCACCTAATTTCATCAAAATCGTGGAGGAGAATTTGGTCAAATTCTTGAAGACATCAGGAGACAGTCAATCACATGTCAATGAAGACCCCTGAATGGTGGTATAAGCCTGTAATCCAAGCACTGGTGGGGGTAAGGAACGAGCATTGCAAGTCTGAGGCCAATCCAGGCTACAAACATAGTAAGCACCAACCGATAGATAGATAGATAGATAGATAGATAGATAGATAGATAGATAGATAGATAGATAGATGATAGAGGGATGGATGGATGGATGGATGGATGGATGGATGGATGGATAATAGACAGATGCTAGTACAGATAAAATCATTCATAAAATTAGTTCATCATAAATTAAAAATCCCAGAGAACTAGGTTACTGAACCATACAATAAGGTTGTATTTTGAAGCACAAAGAACATTTCATTCAAAACTAAGATGCACTAAAGATGGGGAAGTCATAGGAAGCAGGGATTCTCTTTCATTCCAATGGCTTCAGTAACACTGTGTTCCCACTGGAAAAACTTGGAAAGAGAATCCTGAAGATTCATGGAGAGTAGGGATGGAAAAGAGAAAGAAGAGGAGGGAGGGGAAAGAGACTGGAGGAGACTGGAGGAACTGGCTTTCATCATACCCCAGTTCCCAAATGTGTCCTCTTCTGGCAAGGAAGGTAGCAGTGACCACCGCTATTGGCATCCATGGAAGAACTGAGCTTAGAAACATATTGCATGTCTTCCAGTGCAAGTAGCGTTTTCCTGACTCTGAGGCCATCGACTCCAGAGGGGTCAAGTGCTTTCCCTCCTCGTGCTTTTGGTGATGAATTTCCATTTCAAACAATGTGGCTTCTGCTTGACATCAGCTTTTGGGCTTTTTCAAGAGATTTCTGAAATTAACTGCCCAGTGAAGTGGGAAAGAAAGATGTGTGGAGCTTTGCATTTGGGCAAGATTCATTCCCCCTTCCAAACAGATGTCATCTGACTAGAGCAATACGGTATAAAACATAACTACTGGAACTGGCATGAAACACGCCCATTAACTTATGCTGCCCAATCATACAAAAGCAGCCGGGCTGAGTTGCCACTGGATACTCTTGAAAGAGGAGTGTCAGACAGAGCTGCTAAGGCTGCATTGTATGTTTATCTGTTCCGCTAAACTGCAAAGACAGCTCTCCACCCTCAGCTCACCCACCCAGTCTGCAGCCCCACAGTCTCCCAAGGGCTCCTTATGAGCAGCAAACAAGAAAAACGTGCATGTTTTTGTTATTTTTCTTGTTGTTGGGACAAAATGTCTGGCAAAAAACAACTAAGGAGGGAAGGGTTATTTGAGCTCATAGCTTGAGAAGCGGAGCTTCCATCACAGTGGGAAGATGTGGGGCACATGAAGAAGACAGTCACATTGTATATGCAGTCAGGAAGCAGAGAGAGATGAATGCAGCTGTTCAACCTGCTTTCTCCTGTTTATTCAGTCCAGGATCCCAGTTCAAGGGATGGTGCTGTCCATGTTTAGAGGGGGTCTTTCCTCTTCATTTAAACCTCTCTGGAAACATTCTCACCAACATGCCTAGAGGTGTGTCTCCTTGGGGACTCTAAATCCCACCAAGACGATGATGAAAATTGACCATCACACTAGGAAAAACTGGTTTAAAACTGAGGGGGGGGTTACAATGCAGTGATATCTGCATACACTAGTCCTCCACAATAGTTGACCTGTCAATATTTCACCATGGAATAGGGAGGATCCAAGAAGTGACAGTACCTTGAGAGTTGGTTTTGGACTATGTTGTGTGGCACTTTTTCCTTCGAGATGCCATCTTGACCTTTGTCCCAGGGTCAACCAGTAAACAACTCCTGGGGCTCTGGTGGTTCCTGAAACTGACAAGCTTGGGAATAGGAGGAACTCATTCCAGATATAAAAATATATACATGGGAAAGGAGTCTCCTGTCAGTCATGCCGATGGAAAGGGAACTGCTCAGCAGTTAGAGTTGTCTGAAGGAGACCCCTCAAGTAGTGACAAAGTCTCTGAGAGACTGTTGAACAGTCAAGTAGTTTAATTGGAAGAAGATCCCAGAGTAGTGGAGAGAGAGAGAGATTGAGAGAGAGAGAGAGAGAGAGAGAGAGAGAGAGAGAGAGAGAGAGAGATCCATCTAGGCACCCAAGGGGAAGCTGTCAATCATGCTGTGATGAGCTGCCTGTGAATGGTCCCTTCTATCGGTAACCCTCATCCATACTCCTCCTGTAAGTAATCCCAATAAACTTGTTGGTTCATTGCCAATTTAGTCTGTCGAGAAATTCCTGTTTGAGGTGAGAAGATGGTTGTGTTCGGTGTCTCTCCAGGAAAAGTAATTCATACAACAGACTGGTTCCGACAGGAGAGAAGAAGCTTCCTTACTCAGCAGCTGACCTGCTGGTGGCCAGTCCTGTCCCAGTGAGTGTCCAGACACCCATACAGATATCCTGGGTGAGACCCAACAGAACACACATGCAAAGGGACATGGAAGTGGGAGGGAAACCAGCTAGAAAGGAAAATCTACAAGGAGAGGTGGGAGAGGGGATGGGGTGAACATTGGGGAATAAAAACAGCCAAATCCATTGTATTTATATATGAAAGTCTCCAAGAATAAAAAAAATTAAATTAAATATAAAACTAGGGGGGCTGGAAAGATGGCTCAGGGGTTAAGCCTCTGCCTTGCAGGCAGATGGTCCTGAGTTCGGATCCTAGACCCCACGTATAGATGCCGGGCCAAAGCGGGGGTGGCCTGCGTTTCTGGTCCTAGTAGGGCGGAGCCTGTGAATCCCGAGGCAGAGTAAGCGAGGAGGAGGTGGAGGCAGTCCATGGTGGTTCCCGAATTCATCTGTGGTTCTACACACACACACACACACACACACACACACACACACACATACACATACATACACACACGCACACACGCATACACGCACAATTGAATAAAAAAATTAAAAATAAATATAAAACTAAGGCAACTCAAGTATTGTAGGATTCTGACCAGCATGGAGGTGGGAAAAACAGTATTCGACTAGAATTCAAAGAACTACTGAACAGTTGGTAAGTTTCCCACTTTTTCTCCAGTGTCCCAGCCTGTTTGCAAGGTGGCCAGGACACACGCCTCTGCCCCTGGCCTGAGAGTGAAAGGTGAGACTGAGAGGAGAGACTCTCAGGGTTAGGGTTAGGGTTAGGGTTAGGGTTAGGGTTAGGGTTAGGGTTAGGGTTAGGGTTCTTGGAGCCAGCCCAGAACATCCTTGCAGAGTGGGGGCAGTGAAATTGGAGACTGGGTTCCAACTGGACAAATGCTTGCTTTATCCTACAACTGTGTAAATGTCCCTAGTACAACATGTCTTCCATATTCATTCTGATATTAGCCATTTTTAATATTTGTCTTTCTTCTTCCAGCTCTGAATTTCCATCTGGTGTTACTTTTGTTCACCCTGAACATCTGTGGAAATTTCTTGAAGTATGAGTCTCCTAGCACCAAATTCTCTCTACTTTTTGGCCATCTAAAAAAGTCTTTATTTCACATGTACTTTAGACATCCACATTCACACACAAATTAATAGATAAAATTTCAAGCAGGTATATCTTTTCCTTTACATCTTTAGTGTCCCACATCTTCTAGTCCAAAGGTATTTTTTTCTTTTATTAAAATATTTTATTAAGATATTTTCTGTTTTCAACATTTGCTAGGTGTTAATGTTTGGAAAGGTCATGGCGCCTTTAAGATATGGAGTATTGCTAGAGGAAGGCAGGTCACAAATGGCAGACCGTGTGGTTTGGTGGCCCACTCTGCTTCCTCTAGTTTGCTGTCCCTCGCTGCCTGATGACTTCAGTAACCTACATCAGCTTCCTGATTCCCAGTCATGCCCTCGCTATGTGACTCCTGCCATAATAGACCATATCCCCTCTGGAGGCATAAGCCAACTACATCTCCCTAACTCTCCTAAGTTGCTTGAATCTGAGTGTCTGTGGAGGCCCAAGAGTGACATCAAGACTCATCCTGGGTTGTTTTACCTCCTTACTTGCTCTTGGGTTTCCTAGGGTCAACCTTGCAGCATTAGAATTGTAGGCTGCCTTCATTCTACCTGGATTTTGCATGAGATCTGGGGATGCAAACTCAGGTCATTTTGCTTATGAGGCAAAGGCTTTAATCCCTGAGCCCAGCCCTTCAACTCCTATTTCTAAATGATCATGAAAAACCCAAGTCTGTTAGTTACCAAGACAGAAAGGGCCTTCATCTTAAATTTGGGCTTGCTGTACACGGTTGTAAGGAGCCTGATCAAGCAAGTGTTTTAAGCAGAAATTACAAAGTTATGGCCTAAAGATTTTGTTTTGAATATACAAATCTCACTTAAAAATCCAAATTTCTGTCCTCTCTTGAAAAATCGTGAATCCTGAGCAACATTGTAACACGTAGTTATGGTGGGCTGGTGTTTTTGTTATTGTTGTTGAGATGGAATTAATGCTTCAGTGCACCCCACCCTCACTGGAGCACCATGTAACACCATACATACTGGCCCATCCAACTTGCTTGACTGCTGGAAACATTTGCAGCCATTGGGCTAATAGGACCCAACTAGATTTGTATGGATGGCACCCAGGCATACCGTTTCTTCTTTTAGGAAGACCCCCTCCCTTTTTACTCTTGTTTACCATCTGTCTTTAATGTAGTATCTTTTGCTGCCTGACATTATTAGGTGTCTCATGGAAACTATCTTAGAGAAGCAATTAGATGCTGCAAATTTGGGAGTGATTAAGTCCATGCAACCTTCAGCTTTCTATAGATCAGCCTTTACTCGTCTCACCCTTTCCCTTTGTATGTCAAGCAATGTCTCACAAGGTGTGATAGCGCACATCTACAGTTCCAGCGTGTGGGAAGCACAGGCAAGGAAGAGCTTGCAATTTGCCATTGGGGTACATAGTAAGAACCTGTCAGAAAAAGAAAGAGTGATGAAAGGAAGCAAAAAGAAAGAAAAAGAAAAAGAAAGGAAAAAAACAAGGCCAGTGAAATGTCTTAGTCGATAAAAGCACATTTGTGCAACCTAGCAACCTGAGTTCAATCCTGAACTCACATGGTAAAAAGAGAGAACCAACTTCCAAAAAGTTATTCTTTGACCTCCACACATTCTCCACATATGCTCAGTGACACATGCATACATGCATTCTCTCTCTCTCTCTCTCTCTCTCTCTCTCTCTCTCTCTCTCTCTCTCTCTCGTCTGTCTCTCTCTCTTTCAAGAAAGCTATACTCTGGGAGATTACTCAAAGATAAAAGCACTTGCTTCATGAGTCTGACATGAGTTCAATCTCCATAAACCACATAAAAAGCCCGAGGTGATGTGTGTATCAGTAGCTCCAGTTCTCCCACAACAAGATGAAAGAAACAGTCAGGAGAATCACTTGGCAGTTATGGAAGCGAGGGGACACTGGGGAGAGGGGTCAGAGAGACCCTGCCTCAACAAGGTGGAAGACAAGAACCGACTCCTGAAAGCTGTCCTCTAATTTCTACATGAATGGCATAGCATGCACACACACGCACACACACACACACACACACACACACACACTCACACACATACACACACACACACACTCTCTCTCTCTCTCTCTCTCTCTAAATAACCAAAGGCAATACCTTCTTTGTGCTGCTTAGAGGGGAATTCAAGAGTATGTGGAGCACATGACACCCGGCAGAAGGTCTGTGCTCCATCTGAGGCCTTTTATGGATTGGATGGGTGAGACCCAAAGGATCAGTGAGAACCCAAGGCCTCTGCCTCAAACTTCATCCATCATCTGCTGCTAGTGCTCTCCAGCAGGCAGAAGGCGGCGCTAGGGAGGCTCCCTTTCCTCAGTCTTGTGATCTTGTGAGCATTCCTTGTGAGTGTCTCTCTCTCCAAGGCACAATTGCGTTTTGTTCCCATGTTCCCATGCAAGTTCTCATGTCACGAATTTAAAAAATCAAACTAAAGATCAAACCAGACACCACTGCCTCTTATGACGAATAATTTTAGGGTTTAAAAGTAAAACCAATATATCAGAAAAGAACATAATTATTTCTGTCCATAGTCCCAACTCTTCACTTTAAAGGACAAAATCTCCAAATTTTGTAAATGTCAACTTAAAAATCTTGTGTGGGCAAAATGAAACATTCCTATGGACCCGATTTAAGCCATTAATTTGGAGAAAGAACGCTTAAATAATGGGAAGAACTACTTTTGATTTATGCGTTTAATAAGTTAGATATATTAAGCCCTAAAACGTAGCTCTGAATTTTATATCCTTCACATTCCCTAGTGATTTCCTATATAAATCTCTAGTCTCTTGCTGGTCCCAGTGGGCAATCAAGCCATTTACTCGTTGTTATTTTCTCATGAAGTCCTAGAGGGGTGTGAGATAAAGAACAGATGTTTATTCTAGTTAATGTTTTCATGGATTGCAGATCCAGAAAGTACCTCAAGAGCTTCTAGTGCAGAGATGGTAACTAGGATGCCACATGCACAATCCGGGTCCCTCATCCTCATGACAGATATTGACTGCTATGGTACTTGAAATTCTTACTCTCAGCGCTGATGTGTATGTGTGTGATATGTTTGTGTGGCCATGTGCACATGAATGTGTGTGTACATGCAGAGAGGCCAGAGGTAGACATAAGGTGTCTTCCACTACGCTTCTCCACCTCATGCTTTTTAAGACAGGGATATAAGCTGAGCCTGAAGCTCGCTGATTCTGCTTGACTGGCTGACTGGTGAGCTGTCTCTGCCCCATCCCTGCGCCACAGCTCTAGCATTACAGATTCATAGCACTACATTTGGCTATTTTTGTGTGGAGCCGGGGATCCCGGTGCTTATACAGCAAGTTCCCATGTTTGCATGTCAGGCATCTTACTGAGCCACTTCCCCAGCCTTCGAGCCCTGCTTTTGAAGACTAGCATTTCAAATTTATGTCCCATGTGCCCTGAGTTTTGTTGAGTGTCCCTCATTGTTAAAGAGCTCTCTCACAACTGGATTAGTCAAAGTTTACCTATGATCTGGATTCATACTATCTAGCTTTATTAGCAAGGGAATAGTCATTTCAGAAATACTAGTTACTGTTCTTCGAGAAGCCAGACTCCCCAGTTACACAGCCAGAACCAACACAGCCAAGATCAACATTAGACAGAAAGTCGTGTGCAATCATGTACACTGTGGCACAACCTTAGGAGAGATACCACTGCTCCTACTGCCACCTGTCACTTAGCAACCATGGCACTTGTGAGTGGGCACCACCTCCTGAAGAAAACTAGACACTTGCAGCTCTGTGCGTCTCAAAACATATTCCTTTCTCCCTCCAGGTCTCAATGGCCAATCTCCTCTACCTCTTATGTCTGCATCCCACCCCCTAGGGAATCCTGGAAAAAATGTAAACTTTTAGAAAAATGGAAACATGCGCATAAGAGCTGACATCCATTCAAATTAGTTTAATTTAAACAGGATCTTTATTGAAAGACTTGACAGGGTTTTTAGCATTGATTGTGATTGTGAGTCAACGAAGGTTTTGAACAGTTTCTTTACTATGACATACTTTTCCCTTACCTCTCACAACTAACGTGTTCTGTTAAATACAGTCTAGTGAAGTCCACAAAAAACTTAATTCACCACTTGCTGCTGTTGCCTATTGGTAGCAAACTCCTTCTTGAGAAAGTAGAAGGCCATGGTGGGTTCTAAAAGGCAGCTGGCAGGAGGACTGAAGGGTCGAGGTAGTTGAGTTGCGTGTACCACTCTGGTGGAGACTAGAAGTCAGTTTGGGCTCTGTGGCATCGTGTTCTTGGAAGAGAAGAACAACTCTGTCAGCATCATTCCTGGGCAGCAGTTGCTGCGCCTCGGATCTCTTCTCTGTGAAGATTAGCAAACTGACCTTACCACACGCATCTCATCAAGGACTTTTTCATTTAAAATCTGAATTTATCAGCATTCCCAAATGCAAAGGGTCATTTTCTTTTTGACTAGTGACTCACTTATTAAGAACATGAACATCAGTGCGCAGATTACTGAAAAAGAGCATTTACTAGCAATTTGCCATACATTATCATGTGGAATGTGGATTACAGCTAAAGAGTCCCTCGTAAAAACAAGCTTTAACATTTACTACGTTGCTGAGGAAATGTATGTGTTCCTTGCCTCTGTGAGGATGTAGTCATCGACTTCTATGGGTTTGGGGTCAGGAGAGGAGCACCCTTCTGACTATCCATGGCTGCTGGGATGAAATTAACTCAGTCCAGAAAAGTCAGGTCAGCCTTGGGTCCTTGCCCAAAAGGATTTTCACGGAGATGAGATCAAACACCAGGCAGAGAAAACGGAGGGAGCACGTGAGGCTGACCTCATGGAGACAGAATCTGTGCCCATGTGGAAGGATCCGTGGAAGTCTGTGGCCAGACCAAGGGTGGCTAGGGTCAGGAACATGCTACCTTTCTGGCTTGTGGATCTCCGTCATTCCCCACACCTGGAGCCAGTACTCAAACACTGGGTTTATCACATTACTTCTCCATCTCTTCATCTGTCCATCTATCCTTAGATTTGTTCATTCAGTCAATTAAATGAGTTCTCTTCATCTGTCCATCTATCCTTAGATTTGTTCATTCAGTCAATTAAATGAGTTTTCTTCCTATGCTTTCTCACATAGATAATTGGAACATGTAGAGTATATCAAATGCCCCTCCCCCAAAAGCCCATGTGTTAAAGATTTGGTCCCCAAAGTAATGATGTTAAGAGCAGTGGCACTTTTGTGAGGTGAGGCCCAGTGGGAGGGGTTTAGATCGTTGGTGATATGTCCCTGAAAGGTTTGTAAGACCCCAGTCTCTTCCTTGTTCTCTGTTCTCTGGTTGTGAGGTAAACAGTTCTTCCTGCCTTGTACTCCTGAAGCAGCAAATAGGAACTAGCTTAGCAACCTGGAACCCCCATTTGGCTTTAAGTACTCCCCACACACAGACTTCTAGTAAAGCACCTTACAGTTTAAGCCCTTTACCTTCACATACTATGCATACGTGCTGTTTTTAACATACCTAGCAACCCAGACCCTCTCCGCTTGCATTAGTCTATACATACATCTCTCTATAGACCAGGGAATAAGATTTTCTCCACTGATAACCATCAAACTTAGACAGTTTCTATGTACTCCCAATGCATCAAAGAATAGAGAAGCCAATTTGGCCTGTATTAGTTTGGGATACATGCTCAGTAGGACAAAATATACTCCCAAGGGAACTTTCAGGGGAAATTCCCTATTTCTCATCTTATGCCTGCATGAAACTGAGTGTGGATAAGTTTAAAATCAAATGCCTTTTGGGGGTATACATAAGCAATAGGAGAAATAATTAGATGACCTAATCTACAAACTAAGAGAGCACCACCCCAAACTACATCCCTCAGTAGCCAGCTCTTCCTTCCTTGAGACCCCATAAAAAGAGATCCCAGAAAGCTACTTCCCAATTCTCCTAGCACTTTGCTCGGATAAAAATTTCTTTGCTACTTTGGCAAATCTCTGTGGGCTTTTATTTTATTCTTGAACCATTCAAGAACCTGGAAATGCTCGACTCAGACCCTGACCACCAGCAACACCCCTACCGTGATGTGCTGCCTTGGAACAAGTCCAGTGAATTATGGTCCAAAACCTCCACCATAGTGAGCCAAAATAAAACTTAAAGTGAAGGGAAGCTGGCTGACTCAAGCAATGCTACCACATTCCTCCCAAGACTGTGTGCCCAAAGTGAACCATTAAACACCTATGAAGCAGCAGATCTCAAATTTGTTGGACCCAGAACCCCGTATGCTCCTGATAATTACTTAGAATCTCAAAGGCCTTTTGTTTATGAGTGCTTTGCCAATCTATATTTACCATACGAATAAATAAATATAAGCACATTTCACCATTTTGGCTTGATTATAGCTTGTCCCTATCCAAATTCGCATAGAGGCTCCATTTCTCAGTATGGCAGAGTTAGGGGATGGGATTTCATGGGAGATGTTTGGTGGCAAAAGCAGAACCTTCTGAGCAGATCAGTGGTTTTCTCGAATGCAGCAGGTCTGCCCCTCATGTTCCATCCCTCCACATCTTCCCACTTTCCTTCCACTTCCCATCATAACAGAAGCCACACCACCCTCACCAGAGCACCTCATCAGTCTTAGACTTTTCAACCTCCAGAATGAAGAGATAAGCTTACTTCTTTGCTTATAAATCATGCAGTCCTAGGTACTATGTTACAGCAGTCACCAAGATGATGATTCCATTACATGTCATATAACCTCCAAAAAACCTCAGCGTATATCTATAAAGCACTAATTTTGACCTCAGAGATCTCTAGGAAGGGTCTCTGGGATTCACCAGCTTTTCCAAGCGGTTTAAAATCTCTACTCTGACATCTGCAAATAGTCTTTCTGTCTGTATCCTTTGATCTGCATATTCTAGAACACATGTCCGATTGTGACACTCTTCCACCGGCAACCCTTTTTATTTTTCCATCTTGCCCCCTGAGGGGTGCATTAGAAATACAAGCATGGGAGGTGATCACCACCATGGCCTGTGTCTTCCCTGTGTTACCTGGAAGACTCCAAAACCTATCCTTGAGTTCACGTTCAGAAAACTAGGAAGTTGTGGTCATTTACACATATATTTTGCCTTAGATGAAACAATACACGCAAAATAAATAACACTAAATTGTTTCAAGTTCAAATATTTTGAAGATAAATAAAAGACAGCTTCAACTTGAAATTTTTCTTTTGTAATTTGATGAACAGAGTCGATTACATATGTTGTAAGCCCTTTAGGGCTTTCTCTAGAATCAGAGGCTATTTTCTTCCAATCCTCCTGCAGCAAATTCCACTAAGATGTCCTATCACTCGAGAAGGGATGCTTCACCCTCCTGCTTCCCCTTAGATGGCCTAATCCTACTGTGAGCTCACATTACCAGATGTCTCTTTCATTTATCATTGGTCTTTTAGAACTAGACTTTAATCCAGTAGCTGGCATGGTTCCTAAAACCAAGGAGATTAAAACAAAATGTTTGGTGATAAATAGCTAATGGAAATGGGATGTGGATACATGGGCTTCTTTCACAATCGTGTTCCCAGCTCGGTGTTATCTTCCAACACAGCCCTTCTTCTACATCTAAGATTATATAGGCACAATGGTACCCTCTTTCGGCCATGATCAAAACTTGAGCCATCTACAAGTCTCCACGGGCTTGCCCAGCCAGTCACTCAGATCTCACTCTTTGCTGATAGTGCATCTTGCATCTGTGGGGTAAACATGTTGGCCGGCCCTGTGCTCTGTCCTGCTCTTTCCAACTTCCCCTGCAGCTTTAATGTCCCGCCGTACTCAGTGTCTCACACTTGACTTTGAACATGGCTTCCTCATCTTCTGACAGGAATAAGCCAGTCCCCAGACCATGAACTTCTTAAAGCAGAAGATTTCTTCTTCCTCATCCTTTCAGCCTGTAGCACAGGACCCAAAACAAAACAAACCGATCTTTCGAATGAAAATGTGAACCTCCACCTTACAAATAAATGCACGTGGTTTCAAAAGAAAAACTTTTCAGAGCAATTTCAAACCAAGTCTTTTACCTTTTTGCAATTTTCTTTGCCTCCATCAATTCCGGAAGGTTGTAGATGCTGTTAAAGTCCAGGTTCATATCCTCTCAGCTCCTGCACTTACCTGCACCCCAACAGGATAGTTTCCAAGGAAGATTTCCGCTTAAAAGCTACCTCTCTTAGGAGAACCCAGAGGACAGTCAGGCATGCACATTAAAGGATTCTCCGAGGATTGGGGGAGGGGAGGCATTGAGGGGTGGGGAGGGAGGAGTGAGGGGAGGGCGAGCAGAGGAGTGGGGGGAGGAAGAGGGAGGGAGGGAACCGGTGTACCTGTTAAGTTTGTATGAGCGGAGATAATAAAAAATGTTATATAAAAAAAAGATACCTCTCTTCTCTCTCTTCTTCTTCTTCCTTCTGTAAATTTTTTCCAGCATAAAGGGAGTTTGTCTACAAAAGGTTTAATCTAGAAGTTGTGAAGAACCAATACCACTGAAGAAAATCTCATCCAGTGGGAGTTGAGAGCTGCCTCACTCTCCCCATCCACAGCAGATGTGCTCAGAAGTATCTCAGTTTCTCAAGGGTATGGCCAGATTGAGGTCCTTTCTCTCCTGGCAGTGAAATCATGAACTTTTCTTTCCTCTTCAATCTCATTTCCTCTATTTCTTCCCTTTATCCCTCAAGACCACCTCCCAAAGGGATCATGACACTGAGCTAGCCTGCTCAGCCTACCAATGCAGGTCCTGTGTGTTGATTCAAATCTGGTTCTCCAAGCTCATGTTGTGTCATACATCTTCCTCAGACAAAGTCTACCCTACGGTCTAAATGGAAGAACGGCTGATTCCCAAATCAACCCATCTTAAGCCATGGTCATTCAGCAAGTCCATTCACACCGGAAAGGGCAGAGACCAACTCAATAGGTTCCGGGAGGTGGAACTTCACTGCTCTGTGTGGTGAAGAGCCAGTCTGGCCTCATAGATGCAGCCTCTTGGAGGAAAGAGGATACAAAGTGCTTCTTTGAACAGCCAATACTGCCTGTCTGCCACAAAGAGGTACTGGGAAGGTAAAAAAGAAAGAAGAGTGGTCTACACCAAATTCAACCCAAGATGTTTGGGGTGAGCTGGTGAGCTATGGTGAGCTTCTCTGACATTTACTCAAGCAACAGGTATTTGTAGGTAGCCTGTCCCCATCAGCTGTCTCCCTTGTTCCTGCCATAGACCCTCCCAAGGACGACCCTCCCCAGCCCAAGGAAACACGTGTGGAAATGTCATCCCTTCCCCCACCGCTGCCTCTGCTGTGGTGGCTGTTGCCAAAATAAGGTTCCCAGACTTACCATTCCTGTTTTTAAGAGGGTGCCAAGCCCAGCTGTCAAGTCTCCTTGCAAAGCCATGCGGTTGCCTCATTGCAGAAATTCCCCTGCCCCAGGTTTCGCCAGGCCTATGAATTTCTGTGTCACCTGGATGCAGAAGATTTCCCAATGTGCCCTGGAGCCGCCCTAGGCCAGGAGATCCTAATAAAATCCCTGCTCAAGGTCTCTGTGAATGACTCTGCTTTTTTCTGTCACCCACATGGATATGCTCATGCTGGGAAAGGGTAAATTTCTGGTGCTGTCACGAGTTCATTTCAAGACCTATTAAAGAAGGATTTTTTCCCCTAGCTGCTTGCTTCAGAATATTAGTCCCTAAAGACGGGCTGTTTTTCATTGTTCCTTAGAGGCCTACAAAGAGGAGTGGAAAAACGCAGCTGGGCATCTCACGTGAAACTCAAACCTGCTGAAGTTGCACTTGCATATCAACTTTGACTTAGCGTGGTTATTACTTCTCCTGGAGGATTCACTGTGTTCTTATTCCCTACTTTGGTGCTACTCCAAGGAAATGGGGTAGGGGAATTTCAGGAAATTAAAGAGGCCCATGTTGTTAACGGTACCATCTTTGAAGAGCATAGACAGTGTACTTAGGAGCAGCAGCCATATGCATTTAACCCCAGGCCTCAGTGGCAGTTTATCCTACAGGGTCCTCACAGACACTCAGGCTCATTATAAAGGTAGCTGGGCCCCTGTCCTTTATCTACTACTTTTCCTAGCAGTGACCTCAGATGTGCAATTCAAACTCTTTAATTACCTTCCCCTGACCTGCAGTAGGATGCCCAAACTCCTTCGCTACATTTGTGCTACCAATTAAATCTTGTTTTGTGCTGGAACCTGTCCCAAGGCTCTAGATCTTCTGTTCTTCATTAGAGCTGTCAGTCCAGCCCAAAGCTGGAAGTCAGAGGAGTTAACACTTCCGTAATGAGTGAGTCTGGGGACCGCTGCTGGGCTTCTATGTGAGCCAGTTAGTTGCATGTGGAGAAGGAATGATCGCTCAGTGTGTCAGGCACTACGGAAGCATCATGGCTCCTAGTAACTACTCCGCAGCCAGAGCCTGCCAAGGAGCGATCTACTTGGATTGCCACTCTTCCTCCCGGCCCTCACTGACTAACCCCCACCCCGTGCCATGACAGCAGAACCCTCGGAGGAAACCCACAAGCAATGGATACGTCAAAGTGAGAAAGGTGACATCAAAGAACAAGAAGGAGGCCAGACACTAACATTTCAATTCTCTAGCAGTCTAGAGGTGTGTCAGTTTAAGTTAGAAGAGATAACAGAAATAATAGGGTCCAGTATTCTGTCATCGTTTCCTTAAGTTTTATTTCCAAGGGAAGTTATAGAAAAGGTAACTTTTTTCCTCTCAACATGTCGTTATAGCAAATATGGTCATTGATCCTGGAAGCCACTGGAAATTGGAATCTGACTTTGGAAACAGCAGTGTTTGACATTCATTCTGGCCTCCATCTTCTGCCATAGAAAAAGTTGCCTGTGGCAATTTGGCCAATGACTAGGTAGTTTGCAGAGCTACTGTCATAGAGGAGAGCTGTGCTGATGGCCATGAAGCTTTGGATGTGGAAAGGGCAGGCAGCAAAACAGCTGCCACTGTTGGAGTCATGAGTCTCATTGAAGGAAAAGCTAGTGCTTTGCATTGGGATGGTGGAAGACATGAAAACCACCGTATGATGATCCATGGTTTGAAACCAGGATTCCTTCAGGGGCCAAAAGATCAAGTTGAAGCTGTTTCTTGCCCTTTGGAAGTTTTGGCTGCCTAGAAAGAGGTTTTTCCAGAGTCAGCAAGCTAAAGTTGGTAAAGGTGTGGCTCAACTGGACCAAGCTACATTTCAGCCTCACTGTCGGTGTCCCTCAGGTGGTACTGGTTTTGGTGTATGATTACAGGGTTCATGGAGAGCAGCAAAAGCTTGGCACCAAGTGGCAGCCGTAGAGCTCCTGCAAGGAATGGTGAAGCTTATATCTGTGGAAGTGAACCCAGAGTGTTGTTGGAGATGCCAGAACCATGGGATGTATGCTGAGGATGGCTGCAAGAGGAGATTCAGCCTGGTTCAAAAAAACTTTGCTTCTACAACTTTGAACTGCAAACAAGGACTGGGAATGTCTAGAATCTTTGAACCACCATGACTACATGATGAGCAACAAATGATGGGCACTGAAATACAGGATGTGGTATTTGATTTGCTGAACTTGATTCTAGTTTGCTATTTTTTTTGATGTTTTAATATTAATTCTTTTGTTTGCTATTTTCTTATTGTGTCAAGATGCTTCTAATTGATGTTTTATCTGTGTTGGAGTATTTGACTTGTTTTGACTTGATAGACTCCTACAGTAAAAAGATTTGGGATATTTAAAGAAAGACTTTCAGTTCAACGTTTTAATAATTGAACTTTTAATGACTGACATTTTAAATTGGATTATAGAAATTTTTAATTTTCGACTTTTAGAATTAATAAAATTAAATGTATTTATATTTTTAAGATAACGTTTAACACCTTTTTATGGGGACGAGGATTGAAGGTTACAGTTTAAAAATACTGTTTTTGGGTCAAGTTGACAAGGAGTGGAATGTCATAGTTGGGCATAGGTGTCAACTTGACAGTTGTGGATTGGAGCTCTGGGCATATTTGTGGAGAATTAATAGCTGAGTTGAGCCCAGAGCAAACCTGAAAGAGATTGTCTAGCTGATGGGGAAGGCCCAGTTCATGGTAGGTGGGATTAGGCCCTAGAATAAACCATGGAGAGCTGGTTGAGAGAGTCAGCGTCCTTCTGTACACTTGGCTAGACATGCTGTTCTGGCAAGTAAGGATCTTCCCTCTCTCAGCCATTATGTAGAGATGGTGTGGCCAGTTCCCTTGGTCCTAGTGTGGGTGCATGCTCTCCCTTCAAGCTGGACTGAGAACTGTAACCAGACTGTCATAAGGGAATAAATCCCTTGTTCTCTTAAGCTGTTTGATGGTCATTTATCAGCAACTATGCAGACGGACTGCAACAGCTACAATACAAAATAGTCAATTACACCTTATTCTTTCCAATGAACAAAGTGCCATGATGCCGTAAGGCATTTTTCCCCAAGTTTAGCATGAAGCTCTTTTGGACTTTGCCCTAAGTTTGACATAAGGGTGGCCATTAGTTTCTTTCTAATTTTGTGGCAATTGGTAACATTTCATCTTAGAAGGAGACTCATTAACGGTCAGAAGGTGCCTGACACTAAAAGATTTGGGGGAGCTCCCCAAGGTGAAGAAAACAACAAACAACTCCTGAGGGGGGACTTGCCCACCAGACAAGCAGTCTGAAGGGGGCCAATCAATCCATAAGTCTGAAAGAAACTCTCCCAGGGATGAGCGTGCAGCAGAAACTCCAGTGTTGCGCTCCCCTGGGTCTTACTCATGTTGGGGTGAAGTTTCTGACAATGCAGCTGATTTTGAGTTGTCCCTGCTCCTAGTAAGTAGCTCCCACCCCTTATTCCTGCAAGAAACCCCAATAAGTTATTGATTCATCAAGCTGGATGTGATAGTTAATCCTAGGTGTAACTTGACCACAGCCGGCCTTAACTAGGATCAGCTGTCAGACCACCTCAAGAGATTATCCAGATCAATACATTACAATACAAAGACCAGCCCTAGATCTGGTTGGAACCTCCCGGTAGCAGACCAGATAAAGAAACCATAGAACAGAAGACTTTGAAAAGAGACTCTCCGAAGCTGGGCTAGAAAACTCTCTTCCCTCCTGCTGCCCAGCTTCTTTGCTTTTTTGACCCATACAGTCTTCAACATGATTGAAGACTCTACAGGAATCCTCCAGCTTTCAACCATCACCCACTGGCCTACTAGACTGAGCAGCTACTGGCAGCCATTGTTGGGCTACCTCTGCCATATCTAGTAAGCCAATTCAATATATATTCATTCTCTTGATTCTGTGGCTCTAGAGAACCCTGACTAATACACTGGACCTAGGCATAATTGTTTCTTTGGTCTGTTGTCAAATTCCTACCTGGGATGGACAGATGTAGTGTGATTTCCCCACCCCCAGGAAAGTCTTTCCCAATGCACAGCCTTCTTCTTTGGACTTCGGCTGAATTGCCTGACTTTAGGCTTTGATGGTACTGTTTATGGAATGGATATGAACACTCAGCATGTAGCAGACAGAAGAGCTTCTACACAATTAGAGCATCAACTGGCAACACTGTCACAAGTGGCCACAAATATATAAGTCCCATATCCTATGTGTTCCTGATCCAAGGTAGACACACAGTTGAAACCACAGAGCATCCTGGCAGAGGAGGAAACTACTGTGATAATTCCAATTGCTCAGACAGATCTAAAGAACCACATGGAGATAAGAATTAGGTAGAAAGACTGGGTGGCGGGCAGCATTTTGAAGCAAAGCGTGGATTTGGCCAAAGAGAGCCTTCATTGAATAGCATTTCGCCTGTCCAGCAGTATGAATAATTCTATAAGCACATGATTTTGGAAGAAACTTAACTTTTAGAATTTTTACATCAGCGCTAACCTCCTCACCAAAACTGCCCTGATTTTCACAGTGTCCAGCTCCTCATGCTGTCTATGACAGATATATTTGGTTCTCTCTGCATTGTTTCGTGTTGGGATTTCCCAGGCTTCTCCCACCAGAGCAGGATGTGCAGACCACATCCATTCCGCCTGGCATTTCTTCATTCTTTTCTTGTGTGTGTGTGCGTGCTTGTGTGTGTGTATTCATCCTGGATTGCTTCTACTTTTTGCTTTGCTCTGAGACTTTCCAGGCTCTACCCACCAGGACCAAAAATTCAGGCCACCTCCATTTTTGTCTGGTGTTTTTCTTATGTGGGGACCTGAGATCCAAACTCAGGACCTCCTGCTTGCAAGGCAGAGTCTTAACCCTTGAGCCATCTCTCCAGCCCCCACCTGGCATTTCTATGTGGGACCTGGGATCTGAACTCAGGATCTTCTGTTTGCAAGGCAGAGTCTTAACTCCTGAACCATCTTTCTAGCCCAGATAAGAGCTGTTTTAAAGTGAGTGTGATGCAACACTGATATAACCTGCTCCCACCTGTGTTTCAGAGCTGCAACAGGGACGGGCACACAGGAACAAGGTCCCACATCCTCACAGGCACCTTTCCATTCCCACACTGGGACTGTGTGGGCAGCCACTTGGGCCTTGTTTTCAACCATAATCCAAGAGCGTGGTGAGGTGGGGGTTAGGAGATGCTGGGGGGGGAGGGACCACAAGAGAGCAGAGCTGCTAAGAAGCCTGCAGCCAAGTGAAGTTTATTTTTCCTTCGTCAGTCTGTAAATAAATGACTTCGGTTTTGGAAAACATGCATCTGGAGACCCGTCATATTGCCAAACACACAGAGCCCTGTCACATTATAACAACAACATCCAGAAGCCTGTCTATCTCCACAAGAATGCTGTCTATGGGTGCCTGGCATCCCAGATGACCCCAGATGCCCCAGACACCGTGTGCACTGCATGCGCACTCTGATTATCGTATTGGAGCCAGCATCTAGTACCAACGTACCTTCTACCTTAAAAAAATTAGGCTGGATGTACTAGTTAAATGAACCCTGCAGGATGCTTTATCATAGGATTTCTGAAAGCTGATATACCTGGTATCTATGAAACAGATATGGGCATTGATTCATTTGTTTGTATACATAAGGGCTGGAGAGATGGCTCAGTCAGTGAAGAGCCTGCCACACCCGCAGAGGTATCTGTATTCAGATCCTAGCACCCACACAGAAAACTAGGCCCATTATGCTTGTCCGTAGCCACAGCACTGCCTCAGTAGGGACAGATGGTTGCCAGAGCCTATTACTCATCCAAGCTACCTCAGTAGCAGACTCCAGGTTCATAGAGACCCTGATTCAAAAAATAGGATAGAAAATCACCCAGGAAGACACCCAGCATTAATCTCTAGCCTCCACATGCACAAGCACTCATTTGCACCTGCAGCTGCAAGCGCACGTGCACACACACCTATGTGAACACACTTAAATATTATACACATAAAACAATATTATTATATTGTTATTGTACATATTATGCATACAGATTATTTATTGCTATGCATAATATGCTTTATATGTATTACACACATACATATATTATACACATATTATACATTGTATACTTTATATATTAATATATTATTATTTATTCTATATAGTATACTGTTTTGTGTACAGAATGTATAATGCACAGTGTAGCAGCCTGCCTGCATGGTTGCTGATAAATGATCATCAAACAGCTTAAGGGAACAAGGGTTTATTCTCTCTTATGATTCCTGGTTACGGTTCTCAGTCCAGCTTGACAGGAAAGCACACACCAACACCAAGGCCGAGGGAACTGGCCACACCATCACCACATAACGGCTTACAGATGGACAATCCTTACTTGCCAGACCAGCATGTCTGGCCAAGTGAACAGAAGGATGCCGACTCTCTCAATCAGCTCTCTGTGATTTATTCCAGGGCCTAATCCCACCCATCATGGGCTGGGCCTTCCCCATCAGCTAGAAAAATCTCTTGCAGGTTTGCTTTGGGTTTAACTCAACCATTAATTCTCTACAGATGTGCCCAGAGCTCAAACACTCAACAATCAAGTTGACACCTGTGCTTAACTATGACACACAGTATATACTCAATCTTTTGTACGGTATATGGTATATGCAATGTATATATAGCAATACACTATGTACACAAAGCACATACCTTCAGAAATGGAATCATGCCCTATAAAGAAGTACTTTTCTGAGTTCTGCGCCTATATTAGTTTCTTTTCCCATGGCTGTATCAAAAGTAACTTAAAGAAGGAAGGGTCTATTTTAGTTTGGTCGAGGACATACAGTCCATGATGGCGGAGAAGGCTTGGTAAAGGAATACAAGGCAGCTGCTGACATTACACCTGAGGTCAACAGGCAGAGAAGGATGAATACTGGTTCTAGGCTAGTTTTCTCTTTTTTCCCCCTTTTTATTCAGTGCACAATTCCTGTGGTACCTCACACTTTACAAGCTAGGTCTTTGGTCCTTACTTAAACTTCTCTGGAAACACCCTCACAGACACACCCAGAAGAATGTCTCCTGGGTGATTCCAAATACGCTCACGCTCACTATGAACATTATCCATTGTAAGTGCTTAGTTGATCATTGATCATGTCTGTGGTTTTGATTACAGAGCACTTTCAAAGTACAGACTAACACTAGCAAAACGCTAACCAAATAAGCCATGCCCTTAACACAAAACAAAAGAATAGCACTGAAATGGACCTTGGAAATTATTTTATTCTGACCTCATAACTCAGCTAACGTAAAACGCACAGGCATAAACTACTGTCCGTTGTTAGCATTTCACAAGGCATTGCCTATTTAGAGGACTGTTAGTTAAAGGACTCATCAAAGAAATTGAGAAGTATTGCTAAATTGCAAGTAGTTCTTAGTTTCCCAAAGTTATCTATTTCATGCGATTATTTATGTATCTGTCACCATTAATATCCCTCTTGTTTAAAAAGTAAAAAAAAAAAATCTGCAGGAGGAAGGAGTAGGAGCTGTGTGGGAGAGAAGATTGTTTTTCTTCTTTCAGAGCTTCTCATATTCTTTCTGTGACACAACAGGGACTGCGAGGTGCCTCCTGGCGCCCACAGGATCCCATGTGAATCAGAACCAAGTTCCCAGCTTCCCAAGCCCCCTGCTGCTTGGTCTTGTTATCTTTGAGGATTCGCCATGGGGTCCCACCATCATCTTTGTTTAGAGAGTAGTTCAAAAAATCCTTGGTCTCTCTCACACACTAGCAGGGAGGAACCACGTTGGGGGAAGGGGGGGCACAATTCAGAAGGACTGGCCGGTGGATGTCAGAGCTAAAGGTGACTGGGGAGAGGTTGGGGAATTGGAAGCTGGCTGGCCCTGCTACCCAACCAGTAATTTCTTTTTAAAAGCTGTTTGTTTATTCATGGAGGGGGGCACATGCAAGCCATGGCGTGGCCAGTGGAGGTCAGAGAACAGAGAACAATTCTCTCCTTTCACCATGTGGTCTTCTGAAGATGGAGCCCTGGTGATTTGCAAGCAGATGCCATACCTGCCAGCCATCTCCCCGGCTCAATCCAGTAAGTTCTATGCTACTCATACATACCCCTACTTTACCAATGGGGCATTGGAATCAGAGACTTTCTGTAAAGACCAGCCATGGGTGCTGTTCGTCTGGGTTCCTCTGTATTTCTGAAGAAACGGATATAAGAAGCCTTTATGCTTTTCACAAAAAAGTGTCACTCCTCAAGTTAAAAAAAACTTATTTAGTACATTACCAATCAACAAGGAAACTTTCTTTGGGTGTACACCCAGCAAAGCAGGATGGTGGAAGGATAAGCGCTGGGGCTCCCTTCTTTTCCAGCTGAGTGTGGCAAGACAGTGGAAGATGGAGTTCTACGGGTGGGGGGTGAAGAATAGAGGCCTGGGGGCTCTGGTTTCTATGCACCAGTTCACCAACCATGCACGCCACACGTGGTTCCACGAGCCACATATTGATTCAATCAGTGCCACTAGGCGTCGGGACTGCAGCACAGATGTGTCTGGCCCCTGGGATGGGCTACGCTGTGCTCTAAGCAGTGTGCAAGGCCAGGCAGGCTCCAGCACCTTCAGAAGTGTTGCCACTTTCTCTCCCACACACGACCGGCACCTGTAAGATGCTCCTTGCCCAGTGCAGGACAGGTCCTTGTAGTAAGGCTGAACTTTCTAGAACTTTTAAAAAGAGAGTCCTGTTTAGCATAAAGTCATTCATCATAATCACACCGGAATTGTCTAAACCCTAGGAGGTCACTGGAGCTGGATTATGTCTCTGTTTTACACATGAAAAAATTGAAGGGTTGGTTTGTACAAAGCCATATGGTCACATTGGAGCTAAACTGGGTTTAGAATCCAGGGTTCTGGGCTCTATTCCTGTGTTCCATATACTACATCAGGTGGCCAGATGGCCCCTGGCTTTTGCTGAGTATGGTCATCTATTAATAAGGGAATGAAAGCTGTTGCACTTATCCTTAGAGATGCAAAGCACAGAAGTGGTGGGTTTGTGCTCAAAGAGAAAGGCACAAGCTCTTTCTAGGTTCTCGTCCAGCTTTACAGGCTTTAGTGTGAGCCTTATGGAGTGACTACATTTAACTCAGACTCCAGAAGATTAACTTACTGAAGGTCAAAATAATGACAAACCTGGGACTGAAACCTGGATTTACCCTCAAATCCAAACACCTTTTGAGACTAAGGATCTATGTTAGGAAGCCAGTTGGCTGAGTTGGAAATTAAGCATGCTGTTATGAGACATGGTAAAATTGCAAAGAAATGCATGATCGATTATATGATGATTACATATAACATTGTAATCATTAAGTAGAACCATCATCTGGAGAAGGGATTAATTAAACATGTGATCCCCATTTAATTAAAAATCAGGTATTCCATCATGGGAGGGTGGCTTCGAAAACCACAAGAGAGGCTGGGGATGTCAATAAGTGGAAAACTCCTTGCTTAGCACGCAAAGGACTCTGGGTTAGTCACCAGCACAACAGCACACAAACACACACACACACACACACACACACACAGAGCCTTCTGAATCCCATCCCACTCAGCCATGTGACTAGGTTCTGACCAATAGAATGTGACAGGTAAGAAGGTGTGCCATCAAGAAAGGACTCTGGGAATTGGGGTGGGAGGCACGGGGGGATGGGGAGGGAGGAGAGTGGGGAGGGGGAGCAGGGGGTAAGGGGGGAGGAGGAGGGAGGGAGGGAACTAGTGTACCTATTAAGTTTGTATGAGCTGAAATAATAATAAAAAATGTTTAAAAAAAAAAAGGTGTGCCGTGTCACTCGTAGATCTGTTGCAAAAAAAAAAAAAAAAATTGTGCATTTGTTGCTCTTCCAGCATCCTCTACTTGAGCAGAGGTTTGCTGAAACCTAGCTAAGGGAAGAGGCATCCACGGGAAGCAAAGGAGGCCCGTGAGAGACCATACGAAGCCGATTCCCACATATCCCCATGGAACTCTGCCAGCAAGATGTACATATTTCATGCTATGCTTTTGCGAAGAGCTCTTACAGAAAGCAGCTGACATACCCTTATCCGTCAAACAATGTGTGCTGCAGACAAGCAGTCAGAAAGTCCTGCAACCGAAAGTAAAGCTGCCTGAGAGGCTCTGAACAGGCTTGGAACGTCAGCAAGCCAGAGAGTTGGAGCAAGCTACGTGTGCAGCACACTGGATGGAGTGGCTCGAGCTGGCGCCGTCGGCAGGAATCTGAGTCCAGAGAACAAGTCTAGAACCTGCATTCCACCAGGGATGAGAAAGAGGTCCCCAGAGAACAGGGCCCAGGCTAGAGAGTCCCAACAATGGGCTCCAGGGAGTAAAAACCCTCCATGCAGCACAAGACAACAAACTCAGTTACTGAGTGAAAGGGGTGTGTGTGGTGGAGGAAGAGACAGAATGGAGAGAATAGAACTTCAGGAAGGAAACTCAATCACAGTTGATCGGGGCAGAAGTTTTCTGAAGCATGCTAATGTAATGGGGATTCCATAGCACTGAGACTGTGTCTCATAGTTTAAAACTTCAATAAGTGAGCAATATTTATGAAATAGTTCCCCTTTACATGTTCTTATAGTTTTAAAAAAGAGTCAGAACTATTTTTGAAGTGGAAATGGGAAAAATGAATAAATGACTCCTTCAGATTGTTGTTTCTCTTCTGAGCCAGGGAATGTGATATGTTATATACAGGCACCTCTGATTTGGGAGCAGTAATTAAAGTCTTTTTTGTTTAGATACCATCCAGAAAAGCCTTTTCCTATTTTGTCCTATTTTGGGAGTCTTTTACTCTATGTTTACTGTCTGTGTTGTGTTCTTTTCACTTAGTTCCAGTAGAGAATGTTTCTGTGCTGGATGGCCCAGCCTCTTAAAAAAGGTATTGCCTGGAAGAACTCTTTATTCCTGTTGCTTAGTCAGTGAATGCCTATGCACATATGTGTATGCATTATCTGTGCACTCTGAGGGTAGGAAAGGGAATGGTTAGTTTCAAAGAGGAACAAAAGGACCAGCAAAAGACATTGAAGTCTTCATGCAGAAGGTGACATCTAGATTTGTTTTGAAGAATGCATAGCCATCTCACCAAATGGGGAGGATGTCTATCCTGGGGGTGGCCCATTGGAGGGAGCTTACAGAAGAGAGTATGACACACAGAAATAATGAATGGAAGAGAAGGGAGAGGGGAGGACAGAGGTAGCATTGCATAGATGCAGCAAGAGGAACGGCCTTGGCCAATGCTCAGCTTGGTTGGCTGAGTGTAGACAAGAAATGGAAAATCTTCGGAGGAAAAAAAATGTGAAAAGAAATACACCAAGCTCAGAAACCAAGAAAGCACTCTTTGGTTTCACAAAGTCTCTGTGTCTGACAGGACTATTACTCTGAGGAACAGGGAGCACTTCTTGTTAATTGTTGGGTGGTTAAGTTACTAATTACAACCTACAGGCTCTGGCACTGAGCAAAGAGTTGCCATCACTTCCCCTAACCTGCCCTTTGATCTGAGCCCGTGTGCACCACCAAAAGGATGCTGAAATCAAACAGGGGCGGTGTCTGCATGGCAAACCAGTCTGCCCTCCCCTCCAGCCAAATCGCATTGGTAACCAACTCCCAAACAACAGAGCTGAGTAAACCACCCAGAGTTTCAGTCTGTGATTTGCACTCTACTAGTTCTTCATATTCTCAAGTGTTCAAAATGTGGAGGGAAAGCCTGCAGCTCTTTGGGAGGAGACAGGAGTGCTCTCAGGGGAGTTTCCTACCTCCTACACATCTCTTAATGGTCTATTCTACTGGGTAATTTTGCTGTCTGCAGCCCTTGGATTTTAAGGTCCTCACTAGTGCAAAATTACCTAGGAATGGCTGTGCAGAGAGTGACCATTCACAAAGTAGCCACTTAACTGTGGCGGGGGATGATGCTCCATTTGTGAAGAATACTGGAACAATCTTAGACCTTTTGGAGGGCCATTTCAGCTTCATAGAAATAAGGATTTTTTTTTTTTTTTTTGGCTCTGTAAAAAGGTATTGCCTGCAAGAAGACCTCTTTACTCCTGCATTTAGAATTTCCTGTAGCTAATGAGAAGACCAGCACACTCATTTTGGAGCCCAGGCCTCTTAGCAGAAAGGACTTTGGAAGAAAATATATGTTTGAAGGGCAGGCCAGCTCTCTGAAGCTAAGGCTGTATGTGCCACCTTCGCCACTCCATCCGTCCACTTTATCCTCTTCTAAATGTTGCAGCGGACGCCAGGCTGTCACTCTTCATCAGTGAGTCATCTTTGCTTATTCTTTTTCTCTCTCAGTTTATGGCCGCGGATTTATGTACTACAGAGAATTTAAGTCATCCATTCAAATGGGCGATCAGTGACTCAACACTGCCCTCCACTGGTGGACGACAGAAACGCCTAATCCCTTTCTCTCCAGACCACTGTGGGCAGAGTGGTCAGCGCTTAACGCGGAGATGCTACCGTCACACTGTTGGTTGATATTTAAAGTAAAAAGTAGCTTCTGGAAATCTCTCATCCCGCATTAAGCTCTGAGTGCCAGAGTAGATCTTTTGCATGGCTTCACACCATGGGATAATGTGACATTGTTAATACAGCAAATCATGAGGGTAAGGTCAAATTCAGAGATCTGAGTTATATGGAGTGTCTCTGTTCCTCGTTGTGTTACTAATGGCTATTCAACTGCCAACAGATTCATTTTTATCTTTTAAATGCCTTCAATTCCAGTAGAACTTCTATATCAATGGCATAGTGGCCTCACCTACAGACTCAGTTTGTGCCAGAGCCTTGGCTGATAGCAGGATACTGGTTGTCATAGTTAGACACAGGTGTCAACTTGAAAGTTGAGGGTTTGAGCTCTGGGCACATTTGTAGAGAATTAATGGTTGAATGAAGCCCAGAGCAAACCTGCAAGAGATTGTCTAGTTGATGGGGAAGGCCTAGTCCATGGTGGGTGGGACTAGGCCCTGAATAGGTGAATAAAATACTGAGAGCTGGTTGAGGAAGTTGGCATCCTTCTGTACACTTGGCCAGACATGCTGGTCTGGAAAGTAAGGATTGACCTTCTCTCAGCCATTATGTGGTGATGGTGTGGCCAGTTCCCTCAGCCCTGGTGTTGGTACGTGCTCTCCTGTTAAGCTGGACTGAGAACTGTAACCAGATAGTCTTAAGGAAATAAACCCCGACAAGATCCAACAGCCCTTTATGATCAAAACCCTAGAGAAGGTTGGAATGGAAGGAACCTTTATCAATATAATAAAAGCTGTATACAACAAGCCCACAGCAAGGATTCTACTCAATGGGGAAAAACTTGAAGCATTACCACTTTGATCAGGAACTAGACAAGACTGTCCACTCTCACCATTTCTATTCAATATTGTACTTAAAGTCTTAGCTGAAGCCATAAGACAAGAAAGGGACATAAGAGGGATTCAAATCGGCAAGGAAGAAATCAAGTTATCTCTGTTTGCAGATGACATGATCTTATGCCTGAGTGATCCCAAAAACTCCACCAGGAAGCTCCTGGAACTAATACAGAAGTTCAGCAGGGTGGTAGGATACAAAATAAATGTGCAAAAATCAGTGGCCTTCCTATATGCTCAGAATGAAAGAAGTGAAAAAGCCCTGAGAGAAACAATCCCATTTACCAGAACCCCTAAAAAAATGAAATACCTTGGTATAAACCTAACCAAGGAAGTAAGAGACCTTTATAATGAAAACTTTAAATCCCTAAAGAAAGAAATTGCAGAAGACACCAGAAGGTGGAAAGACCTCCCATGTTCCTGGATTGGCAGAATCAACATCATAAAAATGACCATCCTACCAAAGGCAATATACAGATTCAATGCTATACCAATTAAAATCCCAAAGCAATTCTTTAAAGAGGTTGACCAAACAATCTTAAAATTCCTATGGAGGCACAAAAGACCCACGATAGCAAAGACAATCCTGAGTAACAAAAACACGGCTGGAGGTATCACCATACCAAACCTTAGTCTATACTACAAATCCCTAGTTATAAAAACAGCCTGGTACTGGCTCCAAAATAGACACAGAGATCAATGGATAAGGGTTGAAGACCCAAATATAAGCCCACTCAACCACAGCCATTTGATCTTTGACAAAGGAGCCCAAAAAATCCAATGGAAAAAGAACAGCATCTTCAACAAATGGTGCTGGCAAAACTGGATGTCCACATACAGAAGATTAAAACTGGACCCATATTTGTCACCATGTACACGACCTAATTCCAAATGGATCAAGAACCTCAATATAAGGCCAGAGACTATAAAAACCTTAGTTGAATGGGTAGGGAGGGAACTCCCTTGAGCTGATTGGATGAGGCCAACACTTCCTAAACAGAAATCCAATTGTAGAGTCACTACAACCAACACTCAACAGATGGGATCTTATGAAGTTAAAGAGCTTCTGTCCAGATAAAAGAGATTGTAATTCGAGCACAAAGGCAACCCACAGAATGGGAGAAAATTTTCATTAACCACATATCTGATAGAGTTCTAATATCCATGCACAAAGAACTTAGAAAACTAAACACCAAGAAAACAATGGGCCAATTAAAAAATGGGCCTTGGAACTTAAAAGAAATTTTACCAGGGATGAAATTGAAATGTCTAACAAATATCTTAAAAAATGCTCCGCATCCTTAGCCATCATGGAAATGCAAAGCAAAACCTCCCTGAGATATCATCTCACCCCTGTCAGGATAGCAAAAAAAAAAAAATCCACAATACAAACAACACCAAGTGCTGGAGAGGATGTGGAGAGATGGGAACTTTTCTACATTACTGGTGGGAATGCAGGCTCATACAACCACTCTGGCGAGCCATCTGGTGATTCTTAAAGAAGTTAAAGATTGAAATGCCATATGACCCTGCTATTCCACTTTTGGGAATAACGCCCCATACAGCAAAAATTCACCTCGATAACACAAGCACGACCATATTCATAGCAGCACTGTTTACAATAGCAAAAGTCATGGAATCAGCCCAAATAAAATGTGGTATATTTATACAATGGAATACTACTCAGCCATCAAAAATGATGAATTAATGCAATTTGCCAGGAAATGGATGGAATTAGAAACAATTATATTGAGTGATGTATCCCAGACATGGAAAATTAAGCGCCATATGTACTCTCTAATAAGGTGGATCCTAGTACCAAACCCATTTAGAGACACTCAAAGACAAATCTCTGTAATACCTACAGTAATTGTAAAGATTATAAACAGGAGGGTTGGGGAAGGAGGGCCCCACCAGAAACAAGGAGAGAGGGGACCATGTTACAGCAGAGAAAATAAGCCACCATCAAGGACTGTAAGGGGTGACTTCCAATACCCATCAGGATGGAGCCAAGGGCATTGCAGGAGCAGCAAAACTGAAAAAAAAATCAACAAACCATAATTCAAAACATCAGAGAGTCTATATCAACTACCTGGAACTGGGCCAACCTAATCTCTCCTCATCCTGAAGCTCAGGGAAATTTGTGGAAGAGGGGGCGGTAAGATTGTAAGAGCACAAGGATGGGAAGAGTAATGATATGCAAGACACTCCACACAAGTTAGGACCAAAGCAATCATAATAGGACTTTGCATGACTTGCACTATGTCCAACACATTATTGACCCCACAAAGTCTAGCATGGACTAAAGGCACTAGGATCCTTGGAGAGTAGGGACTGACAGTCACAGTAGTGTTCCTAAGCTTAAGGGGAACACAGGAAAGGGTTCTGGGAAATGCCCCTGGGTCCTTGCACCTCATCAGAGAGGAGGACCCAGAGGAGAGTTTGGCATGCACAGTAAAGGATGCTCCAGGGATTGGGGTGGGGGAGGCACTTGGGGATGGGAAGGGAGGGGAGAGGGGAGAGGAGAGAGGGGAGCAGGGAGTCCGGGGGGAAGTGGAGGGAGGGAACCGGTGTACCTGTTAAGTTTGTATGAGTGGAAATAATAATTAAAAAAAGGAAACAAACCCCTTGTTCCCTTAAAGCCGTTTGGTGGTCATTTATCATCAACCACGCAGACGAACTGCAACACTGGCTATGAAAGCCATACTGGTTAGAGGACCAGCCGTGATCTCTTCCTGGGAGTAGTCCCCATCTGGAACCTGCCACGGTTTCCTGGACAGGTTCATGGCAAAGCGAACCAACAAAACTTGAACGCTCTGGGCAAAGAAAGTGCTATAATCCCAGCATTTATGAAGCTGAAGCACGAGGATGAAATGGAGGAACGCCATGAATATACAGTAAAATCATGAGTGGAAAAAAAGAACAAATTAACGAAACACAAGAGCAGTTAGTAGAGATTATTGTTGAGAAAGACCTGCTGCTAAACACAGAAGGTCAGAAAGGGACAAGGAAAACAGTCCAACCGATGTTCTTGATGAAGGAGAAAACTCAAGAACCTGTGCTCTGAGCCTTGGCATCAGTGCTTGAAAAAGATATTGTCTATATCATGAGCTATATGCTGTGGGGGTATATTTTTCAGAAAGTAAAGCTATGCATTTGCCATGTGTGTCAATAAATTGAAACAGTCTCAATGCATGTGTGTACTGCTTCAGTGCCCTTTAAAATGTTTAAATACCTTACTCAACTTTTGAACAGGTAATCAGATTCACATACTAAACTCAAGAATCACTGGAGGGTTGCAGAATAAAGTAATTGCTCCTCTTCGTCGCCTCTTTCATCCTCTCTGGATGGAGAGGTGGTGGCAATAGAATAATTGCTCCTCTTCCAGACAGAGATGTCTGCCCCTCCAATAGGCAACTACCTGCTAATTCCAAGTGGATCCTTGTGGAGTGTTTGATGTATCTGTATATGCATAGAGATCTGTGTATTTGCTTACCATTTCTTGTCTCTTTCCTTCACTCAACAATATATCATTCCTCTTTCACTCTTGTGGTACAGCAGCTCATGTGTGGTTTTATACAACTTCTGTAAGCTGTGCGCCACTGGAGACATTTATAAATAATAGCTCAATAATTCATCAACACATCAATTATTTTATACCATTATAAGCATATATGTAGGTCAAATCCTAGCATTGGAAATGTTAGGTAAAAAGGATGTACATAGGTCATCTTTGTAGATATTGCCAAATTCTGAGAGTATACCAAGTTCAGCCATCAATATAGGAGATGACTGGCTCAGCATATTATAAAGCAAGGTGATCTTAGTCATATACAATGAAATAGCATTTTCTAATAGCTTGACTTGAAATTCCCTCACTTTTAGTAAATTAATGTTTTCTTCCTTGGTGAAGTTGTTTCCTTACCGATTTATGAAAACTCTTTCTATATATGAATATTTTATACTAGCAAAATTAACACCCATGATGACTGTATGTGACTTGAGCACACAACATGCAGCTAGTACAGATTGTGGTATACTGGATTTATTTTTTAAGTGGAGCATTTCACTTGTAACATTTTAATATTCCTCTTTCAAAGGGAAATACTTTGGATCTGTCAAACTAAATACAATAAAATGTTAAATTTAATTTAAGCTGTTTATCTTTAACCTAGCTACCATGTCAAAAAAAAAAAATGGAATGTGGCTGGGAAGTTGGCTTGGTGGGAAAGGATGCTGCACAAACATGGGGACCCGAGGGGAGGGGGCGAGGAAAAGAGAAAGAAGCAGAGGCATGCCCGCCTACCTGCACCCCCAGGTGCTGTGAGGGGTTCAGACGTAAAGTTACCTTGGGTTTGCTGCCTACCAGTCTAGCTCCAGGTCCAGCGAGAAACCCTATCTCGGAGGAGTAAGGCAAACAGTGATAGAACAGAGCACCTGACATCTTCCTGTGGCCTCTGCGCGCGCGCGCACACACACACACACACATGCACACACGCACACACACGCACACATGCACACACGCACACATACATGCACACACACTCTTAAACATGTTATTCAACTTTTGAAAAGGTAACCCAGATTCATGTACTAAACTTAAGAAGTACTTGAGGGTTGCAGAATAAAGTAATTGCTTCTTTTCAGAGTACCAGCTCCCCTCTAATAAGCAACAACTCGTTAATTATAAGTTGATGTTTCTCTATGTATTTGATACATCTGTACCTATGCTTTATACTTATAGAGATACTGTTTCTTGGCTCTTTTCCTGAACACACACACACACACACACACACACACACACACACACACACACAAATGTATGGGTACATGTACACTGATAGCTCATCTTGTTTGTCAATTTGACTGGATCTGAGATTAACTAGCGAATTAGCCAGCAGATCGCTTAAAGAGATTATCTGGATTAACATATTTGAAAGATATCTGAAATACAATGACTGACCATAAATGTGGGGGGAACCAAAGGAAGTACAAAAAAGAAGATTCTCTTTCTCTTGTCTATCTGTCTGTCTGTCTGCCTCACTCTCTCTCTTTCATCTTATGCTACCAAGTTCATCTTCCCTGCTGCCACCATTGTTCACTGACATCAGAACCTGGCTTCTTCATCAATCCTTCATCTGACTGGTTAAATGAAGTAAAAAAATAACCTCACTCGCCCTCAGAGGAGTGAGAATTCAGCTGAGGTTATGGATCTCAGTTGGGCCAAAGAGCGTTCGGTCTTAGCACCGATCTCTCTGGCTAAGGACGAAGTAGTTTTCGAAGATGCCTATTACTCAGGATGGAAACACTTAAGCCCCCAAAATTGTTGTTTTCTTTTTGGTGGATCTAAGGTACAGTGACTATTCCTAATGAGACAGTCTGACTTGAAATGTCCTCCCCAGACACCACAGAAAGATTTCCATAAGTGTCTTTGAAACACAGATGTATATACTGGGGCAGAAAGTTCATATGCGTTGAAGGAAATACAGCTGTGTAAACAATGTTTGCTCATGAGGAAAAAGCAAAACTTAGTCTTGGGGAGGATGGGGGAGGAGAGCATCTGGAGGGCTGTTCACACCAATGTCATTCTGACACCCCTTCAAGAGCAGCTGGCTCGTGACGATGATACTCAAGAGTGACCATCGTTCCTTCTTTGACATTCCAGGAGGACTTATATGCAGGCCCTGTAGACTTCTGTGGATGCTGGGAAGAGAGATGAAGCTGGGGAAATGATCCTCCATCTCCTTCTCCACGCTTTCTAGAAGAAAAGTGACAAACAAAGAAGAGCTCTCTAGAGATTCTCTGTGGTAAGAGGCTTTGCCTTCAGAAACCTTCCCCCGAGTCTAGAGACCCGGTCCTGCCTTTCGCCAATGTTCTCCAAATGTTTCATGCAGTCAGTTCTAAAGTCAACCCAGAACTCTTATCTCTTAAAGAAAGGCCATTTCTATTCAATGAAATGCATTTACAATCAAATATTCTCTTACATCCTAAGAGACTGGCAAGTTTTAGCAGTAAAGAGAAATTTAAGAAAAGTAAGCATAAGAATCTGAAAAACAAAGAAATGAACCGAACCTTCTGCTGAATGTAGCCAACTACAGAACAGCTTATTCTGCCTTCCCAGCCCTTCTCGTCTCATTCCCCAAGGTTGAAAACTGTCAGGAAGTGGCCTGGTCCACCCGCTGCACGAGGGGGAAATCACAGAGATCTCATGCTGGGCTACTGAAGGAGACGGGCTTGGCGTGTGCGGTCCCTGCCATCCATGGCCCTGGCCCATCAGTCTGTATGTGTTGGAAGGGGCCTCAGGAGATGTTCAGATCTTGTGAATTTTTGAGTTTACTTAAAAATTTGGCAAAGATTGTGTTAATACCCTGAGAATCTTAAATCTTTAAAAGTCCCATGGAATTGCGAAGAACATGCTGAAGTTCGCCTTTTAATGAGCCCAGAAATGTATTTTAGAATAGCTGTGGTGTTGATGAGCATTTAGAGGCATCTTGGTTTCAGGCAGGAAGGTGTGTGTGTGTGTGTGTGTGTGTGTGTACATGCACATGCGCACATGTGTATGTACCAGAAACCTGCAACATATTATTCTGGCCTCATAAAGGAATTCTGTACTCTGGGTCATTCACAAAGGGTATCTAACAGAAAAGGCCAATCAGACTGAAGAGAGTTTGGGCTGAACCTGAGTACAAAGGACAAAGAAAGCATTTTGGAATGAGTAGCAGTGAGAGAGATGACCGGCAAAAGGCTTAGAGATGAGGGAGCTTCCACGCATATCAAGCCTCCTGGAGTGAGGTCTGCCCTGAGCGGAGCCCCACGGCAGCGCTGCCTGAACTGTGCTTTGTCAGCGTAATAGAAATGCTAAGGATTAGCTGGAACCTTCTGTTCAAAGGGATCATGGCAGTTGACATTTCTGAGGAATCTGCTCACCTGCAGAAGCTTCCTGGCCTGGGCATTGGTAGTCTCGCATTGAGTTCCACCAATTCCACCAATGGCTTCAGAGCTGATGTTTGCTTCTCAGCATCATCTGTCTGCCGGCCATGACCACATGGCCTGGAGATCCTGGGCCAAGGGAGAGACTAGCTCCTCAGCAGCTGGTGTGTTTGCTTTAGAACCTCCCAGAGGGAAGGCTGGACCCAAAATCAGAGGGATGGGGTCAGACTCCAGATCCATATTTAAACATCTGTTCAGAGGAAGAAAATTGCCAATGATCAGCGTTCTGTTTTGAATCATTAATTTACTTATTTCTGACCTCATCTTCTGTCACAGACCCCTGCTTTGAGCAAAACTGCTACTTGAAAACCCACTGAAATACTAAACCTGATGTTGGCCTGCTGATACGTAGAAGGGCATGGGACCCTGGCCTGGAGCCCAGGCTCTGAGTGTGCCCGTGGGCTCTGCCAATCTCAGCTACTCTGACAAGGTGGTTTCTTACAGCGGCCAGCCTTATAACCTTCACGTCCGCTGAAGTCTGTCACAGTGCCACAGAGAAAACACTGGGTGTGCCGTTCAGGGACTACTTCTGAGTGTCGGATCTGTGCAGAGAGGAAGAGTGAGGGAAGAATGGCTCTGATGAGATCAGCAGTTTACTCTAGTGAAAACATGGAGAGCACTGACGATGCCAGGACATGTTAAGGTGATTTGTACATAAACCTGATGACTTGAGTTCAATCCCCAAAGCCCACATAACGGAAGGAGAAAGAACCAACTTCCAAAAAAGGTCTCCACACACAGGTATCTATCCACCTATCTCATTCAAGTTAATTAATTAATCAATTAAAAAAGAACTATTTTTTTCATCTGTGTCTGGGCAGAGTCCAGGCTGATGCTATGGGAATTTCAATGGAAAGACCTCAGCTTTACTGGATAAAAACAAACCACTTTTATGTTCATAACAAGTGTGACTTGTTTTAAGTGAATATTTTTAAATAGTTTTATATGTCTGTATCAAGAACATAGAACAAAAAATAAATATAATAATACATGAAAATTATCACTAGGAAGTCAGCAAACTATGGAATGGCATCCAAAAACACTTACGTCAACATTAAAACTTCTTTATGAGTTTTATTTGAACTGTTCTTTATGGAAAACCAACTGTCTTGACCAAAGGTCCGGTGGTCTTCTTCCTTCCTCTGAGTCATCTACAGGGTAGATATCAGAATTGTTTGGTGCACAGATCTGAGAGAGTTATAACATGTGAAATACACACCTCCATTGATGCATCTGAATTTTGTCAAAAATGTTAGAAACCTTGGGAAGAAAAGGGGCAAGCGTTTCAGTATCATTTCTTGGGTAACTAAAGACCTCACGTGCTGGGGAGACGGAGTAAGCAGTAAAGCACTTGCCTCATAAGCATGAGGATCTGAGTTCAATCCCTACAGCCAACTAAAAAATCAGGCATGGTGGTGTGCGCCATAATCCCAACGTAGGGCAACAGAGATGGATGGACCCCTGGGACTCACTGATCAACCAGTCTGGTCTAATTGGTAAGTGTGTGCTAGGCCAGTGAGAAGTACTGTTTCAAAAAAAGAAAGAAATTAGGAATGGTGAGAATGCTCACTGAAAGTTTTGTTTAATTATTAATAATAAATTTTAAAAATGTTAAACAAACAAATAAATAATAACAATAAACTAAAAGAAACAAGGTAGACAGCTCTTGAAGATTGACACCTGAAGTTGATCTCTGGCTCCACACCTATGTGCATATATGTGCAAGCCCACCCATATAGACTTGCACCCACACACACTCATGCATGCACATACACACACAAAGTCTTTATACTTTGTTCATATTACGTGTGTGTGAGACAGAGAAAAATTTATTAAATAGAATCAGTGTGGTCCCACAGTAGCTGCCTGTAGCTGCTCAGTTCTTAAGCTGAGCATCTTAGCAGGCTGGAAAGTTTCAAGCCTCAACACACTGGAGGGCTGAAGACCCTGGGCTCTGATGTCAGCGAGGAACAGCAGCAAAGGTAAAGGTGCTGGGCTCCAATGGCAACCAAGAGGCTGGACCGTGAAGCCAGCCAAGAGCACAGCAGTCATGTCATCAGGGGCTGAGAAGAAGGCAATAGATCAGTAGTGGACTCAACACAGCAAGTGCACCCAGGGAAAGAGAGCAAAGTTCCTCCTCCTTACACTTCCATTTATCTGGCCCACCACTGGCAAACACTACCGGCTATGAACTGGGTCTTTCATATCAATCACTTGGAGGCTTGGTCAAGGGCTTGGCCTATCAATTCTTCACAGCTGTGCTCCATAACGCCTGCAGCAGTTGAACTGACACCCAAATTTAACTACCACAGGGCTCCACACCTCCATAAGAGACTATCGAGGGCCAGTGCTGGCTACAAGAAAGAAAGCTAGTTTCCTCAATGGTATACACTCTGATATATCATCTATGCTCTAGCAAGTGCCAAGGCCATGCCATTAAAGGCAACCCAGGTGAAACTCAGTGGACCACAGAGACAGCAAGACATGAAATTAGGAGGGACGCTGGTAGGGAAGAAGGATTTGCAAAGGAAAAGGAGGGATATGGGAACTGAATAATAAGGAATGAAAATGACATGAATTTATTGTATTTATGCAAGAAGCTCAAAGAGAAAAAAGCTTAATAAGTAAATAGGTGCTGTTAAAATGGTTTAGGGGCTAAAACTTTTGCCTCACAAGCAAAAGGACCTGAGTCTGAATCCCCAGGTAAAACCCCAGAGCAAAGCAATAAGAAGGTAGAGCAATCCAGGGTGGTTCGCATTGTCATCCTTGGACCGCCATAGTGAGCACATACACTCAAGTGACTCTTGTAAACACACACACACACACACACACACACACACACACACACACACACACACACGCCCATGCACAAGAAAGAAAGAAAGAAAGAAAGAAAGAAAGAAAGAAAGAAAGAAAGAAAGAAAGAAAGAAAGAAAGAAAGAAAGAAAGAAAAAGCGAGAACCTTGAAATTGCATGCAAAAAAAGGTATTTCTATCGATAAAGGCATTATTACTTTAAGTGAACAGCAAATGCCATACTTTGATCTCTGAAATAATTAACCACTTATACCAAAGAGTTTCTACTCCCATATTTCATGCTTAGAATAAAAATAAAAGAAAAAATCTAATTTTAAGTAATATTTATTTTTTTAAAAATCGTGTTGAACATAGAGAATTTTTAGATTAGCAAAAGATTGCCAGTCACATCTGGTAGGAGTTTAAAGAAGCAATATTTTTATTCAAGTTTAGCCTTCAAAACAGCATACAAGAAATGGAAATGGTTAGTTCTGTGCCTCTTGAAGCAAGGTCATCATTACCACTGTCTTTGAAGGGTGTGTGATGTCCTAAAACTGTGGAAATACTTAAAAGGACAGAGTCACACCTGAAAATGTGACATTCACAGTGTCTGTCGCATGGATTTGCAGAAGAGGAATCCATATGTAGAAATTCACCTGACCCCAGTTAGAGAATGCTTTCACTGCGGTTTTGCTGAAGGTGTTACCAGGTGTCATTTTTGTTAACTGGAACTTATGAACGTTGCAGAATTTTCCAGATATGATTACTGCTGATGGATTTTTACAAAAACTCTTCAAGAAATTGTTTTTGAAAAAGTAAACAGTAGAAACTAGAGTCCTTCTACAATTCAATCCAGTCTCAATCCAGGGTAAGTCACAACCAAGGTTGATGAGAAACGGCGCAACCAAGGTCACCCATTCATCCATCATTCACCATCGATCTATCCCTCATCTATTTGTCCATCACCCATCCTTTATCCATTCATAATCCACCATCCATTCATCTATCATCCATCCATCATCTGCCCATCACTCAGTTTTTGTTCCCTCCTTTGATTCTTTCTTTCCTTGAAAGAGACATTGCTTCTTGTAGAATGACAAAACCACCAGTGAGTTGTTGACTTACTAAGATACTGCCTTTTTCCCCACAGGAGCACTTTTAATTGCAGAGAACTGTCTTCAAAGCCTGATGCTATGCTCTCCCCTGCAAATATGATGTAATAATAATCAGGCAATGCTTTAAAAAGCCCATTTGGGACTATGTGAGATACATAATCATTACAGTTGTATTTCACTCTGGTTTCTCATTTCTGTGGATCTCATTGTGAACACTCAATCTGCACTCTATCCATCTTTGCAAACTGAATTTCCATCTACTGAAATGAGGAAGGAAATTGGAAGGAGGGAAGAACAATAGTAACCACTTGTTTATCAATGAAAAAAGACAGAGAGAGAGGGAGAGAGACTGAATTGTTAGGTTTGTTGTTGGTTCTCCTTTGGTTATTTCTGCTTGAATTAGACTGACCGTTACTCAGGTGCAGTCGCCAAAGCCTACGGAACTGATGCTGTTCTCTGTGCGTTCAGCACGTGGTGGTGTACACTGGAGACATGGCACAGAAGGCAGATGCATGCTCATCCCTGCTCCGGGCACATCTGAAGTAGATTGTGCCATGGGCCCACTTCAGGTGTGTGCAAAGTTGTGAATGTTTTGTGACTTACAGGTACAGCGTTTCCTCCAGAACAAGACTCAAAGCAAAATAGCAAAACAGCATTCCAGGCAAAACAACCTCACACTGAATTGTAGCCTCATTCACTTGCAAGCCTCTCTCTATACTAACAGTAAAGCTACCCTCGTTCATGAAAAATCCTCAATTTTATTTTTAAGAAAAGAGGTTTATTCTTAAGGAGACTAAAAAAATAGAACTTCATATTAAACAGCAGCACAGGCTTTATGGTAACAGTTTAAACAGAATTAAGCAGAAGGGCGAGGGTAAGACATCAGCAAGGCTGAGCACATTCTTTGTCTTCTCCTCATCATCCAATGGAAACTGCTACAAACTGAAAATGGATGAGAGAACTTCACTCATGTTCCCTCAGGACACGACTGTTCATCTGATGTAAGTGGAAACAGTATCCTGCTGTGGATATACATAGGCGATACTGAAATTCTCAGGAAATACGTATTTAATGAATATCAAGTAACCAGAGACTGGGAGAGGAGCAAAGAAACAGAAGGAAAATGTAGAAAAAAGAACCAGAGATCACCTGTTAACATATGCAGAAAAGAACATTTACACATGGATCATCAAGGTGGATTATTAGTCTCCTGAAGTTCCATGTGAGGTGGATTCAAGAGACAAGAGACAAGAGACAGAGAGGAGCCGAGAGAAGCCTGAAGACTAAGAGACCAGAGAGTATCAAAGACCAACCTGGCTGTTTGCCTGTGATTCTTTACCCAAGAGCTGTTCCACCAGGCTTGCACACACATTCGAAAATGGTTGAGAGGGCTTCACGTGCCAAGAACATGAGGCTTTCACTGGAGCAAATCACTAAATCAGCCAACCTCATTTGATGCGCTCTACAAGGTGAAAATATGGGCATCTCTAACCAGGAACACTGATTTCCCACCTTACCCTTTGTGTTTACTTCCTTTGTGTTTCAGATTCCAGCTCCAGGCTCAACACTCTCCCCTTCCCTCCCTCCCACACTTCCTCCCAAGCTTGCATTGTATTTTACACTCTTCAGTTGTATTCAGAGCTGCAGTGACGTGTGCAAAGCTTTTGCAGAATTTCCTTTGTGCTAACTGAAGCTGACATTGTTTTCTATGACTTGTGTCTAGGATCCCTGGAAATCTGTTTTCTGCCAGATACCCTTATGCCTCACAGATATTTTCCTATACATTTTTAAGGAAAAAAAAAAGACAAGAAAGCAAGAAAGAAAGGAAGAAAGCAAGCAAGAAAGAAAGCAAGAAAGCAAGAAAGAAAGAGAAAGAAAGAAAGAAAGAAAGAAAGAAAGAAAGAAAGAAAGAAAGAAAGAAGGAAAGAAGGAAAGAAGAAAGAAGGAAAGAAGGAAAGAAGGAAAGAAAAAGAAAGAAGAAAGAAGAAAGAAAGAAAGAAAGAAAGAAAGAAAGAAAGAAAGAAAGAAAGAAAGAAAGAAAGAAAGAAAGCAGGAAAGGAAGGGAGGGAGGGAGGGAGGGAGAAGAAGAGAGAGAAGAGAAAGCGAAAGCAAGAAAGAAAAAGAAAGAAAAGAAAGAAGAAAGAAAAGAAAGAAGAAAGACGGAGGAAAAGAATTGAGAGAAGGAGTAAGAGAGAGTGGAGATACAGAGAAAGAGAAAAAGAAGAAAAATCAGAACGGAAAGAAAGAACACGAGAGGCAAAGAAAGTAAAGCCAGAGCTAGAGGAGAAAGAAAGAAAGAGAGAGAGAGAAGCCACAATTATTATCAAAGTATCAAGGCCAGAGGGAAAGAATTAGTGGCCCTTCTGTGCCAGGAGAGTTTTCTGCCACTTTGGCAGGGTGTCCAGACTCAGGACTGTAAGCGTGGAGGGGACACCAGCTCTCTATAAGAAGACAAATTTATAAACGCTAGCTCAGTTCTGAGCATCCTTCCGACAGAGCACAGCAGTCAATGAGTCACATCAGACAAAGCAAAATTCTCTGGTCACACACACACCAGGGGGCTGCAGCAGCCCAAGCCTGGATTCTGATACATGTGCTAAGTGAAACCAGGATTGTGGTAAGTTTTTGGCTGTAGAATGGAACACTGTGACCCTGCTGAGGAGACCCAGATGACACGGAACACTTCTTCAAGTTCTGCTGAATTACACGTCTTGAAACGCATGGATCCCTGGGATTTATAGTCATTGCAGATGGACTCACTGAGCCAGGATCTGGCACCAGAGCATGTAGAAAAAATGGAAAAGAAGCCAGCTGTTGAGGAGGGTTTTAAGATGTGAGCGACCGATTCACTCAGTCCAGTGTTCTGTCCGACATGAGTACCTGAGTGGTTTCCTATCCTCCAAAGGCCATCATTTAAAACAAGGAAATTAATCCACTGTGAGGAGAAGACATGTCAGATGAAGAGAAACAGAATATCAACATGGGGAAAGAAAGCTGATTGTGAAGAAGCATCAGAGAATGGAAGGCAGCCAAAGAAATTCAAGGTCAGGTCATGAGTTGGTGTGAAGCGTGTGGTTGAAAGGATGTAGGTCAGACTGATCTGGGAGCTTTTGGAGTTTCTTTACAAAAAATAGCAAAGAAACTATCCAAGGATATCTAGGTATCATCATCCCTTCCTTATCTAATTTGTCTAGAAATCTTACAGAAGGGACATGACTATCTGTTTACTCCCTAAGCAAAAGTATTTCTACAATCCAGAAATCTGTTACTATGGAGCATGCTAAGGTGAGAGTTACTGGGAATGGTCAGAAGAATATTCAAGGAAAATCAATGGAGAAACTATGGTATGACTCAAGCTTTTTTTCAAAAGCATGAAGACAATCACAGCCATCCCTCGTGAAAGAGCTGCACATGGTCGAGGGTCTACACAGTCCTCTCTTACATGAAAGACAACACAAACCAGGAAACAGCATCTTGAGCTGACTTTGCAAGCTCAAAAATCTGAATTAGACTTCCAGCACCCACATGAAAATTGGGGTGTGGTGGTACACACCTACAATCCCAGCAATAAGGAGATGAAGAAAGGCAGCTGCCTGAAGCTCACTGGTCAACCGGCATGGGTTCCAGTGAGAGACACTGATTCCAAACACCAAGGTGGATAGCTCCTGAGGATGGCACCTGAGGTTGACCTCTGACCTGCGTGTGTAATGTATGCATGTGTATGGGCACACACACACCCTCCCACACACACACACACACACACACTCATTGACTAAATTTGAGGTAGGGAGAAGAAAAGGGGGAAATTGAAGAGGAAATGGTCACTCCTGGACTGGTCCAGTCATTGTCAGGGTCATGTTATAACTGCTAACACTTACTGAGTGACTACTATTGATGGTTTTCAGCTCAATATCTGACGAAAATGTACTGCTGGTCAACTTAATCACTAAAATGATCTTTTTCACTTTATCTTTGATTTTAGATACTTACCAAGTATGTAAGATTTAGAAAATTCCTGGAGAGATTGAAATCTTTTGTTTAAAAAAATAGTAAATAGCATAACTGATTCACCACATAACTAGATCTTCATTCACCAAGTCATCATATTTTCTGAGTGACGGCTTTGTTCCAGGCATTGCTGCTGCATTTGGAGCACAGCTGCGAGTAACACCCGTAGCCCTTATGTTGTTCTCTTATGTTCCATCTGCCCATGGCAGCAAATAACCACAGACAACAGAAATGCACAGCCCTGAAGGCTAGAAATGCAGAGTTCAAGTGTCTCCCGCTCAGCACTTCTGGAGGCTCTAGAACACAACTTGGTCTTCGTTTCTTCCAACTCGGGGCAGCTGCTGACAGCCCTTTACTTTACGCTAATCTCTACCTGCCTCTTTCTCTTCATCTGTGTTCTCTATCTGTCTCTTTCCTAGAAGGACCTGTAGTGGCATTCAGTATCCCACCAGAAAACCCCAAACAGTCTCATCACAGCAACCATAAGGCAATCACATCAATAACCACCTTCTGGCTATACATACTCATCATCATGGGTTTACTTGATTAGAATGTGAACATGTCTTTTAAGGGTCACCATGTAGCCATGACAACAGGCAATACTTACACAAATAAATTCTGATTATTGCAGGAGCCCAGTGTAGAAGCTATCAGGAGGAAAGAAAAAGATAGTGACAAGGAATATTATTTTTATTAAAGGGACAAATAGGGTTCGTGATGCAGTGTTATGGCTGAGAGCTACTTGCAGAACTGAGAAAAGACTTTGACCTAAGGGGGACAGTAAATTAAAAGGCCCTAAGACAAGTTGTTGTGATTGAAGAGATAAAGACAGCTAAGAGGCCAAGGTTCTAGCATAGAAATGGAGCAAGGTATGGGTAGAAGGGGCAGAATTTGGATTTTACTCTTAGTAAAAAGGGAAGCTGTTGAAGGGTATAACGTTAAATCTTGAATGTGAGCTTCATTAGATTGAGAACCACTAGGAGATTATGGGTGACGATGTTAAGTTGACTGGGATCCCCAAGTGGAACAAAAAAGAAAGATGAAGTCCGAGGCCCCCCTCTACCACTCCCGCCATTCTGCCATAAGATGATCAACTTCACTCCCCCACACCTTCTGCCACAAACCACCTGCCTCACCGTAGGCCACTGGATCAGCCATAGAGTAAAACCTTGAAATCTTGAGCTGAAATAATAAAGCTTTTCTCCATTGAACAATTTCTCAGATATTTGTCACAGCAGCAGGCAACACACAGAGATAAAACAGACCATTACAGGAGCACTATGCATGTGCACACATACACACTCAAACTCACAACAATCACACTCACACACTCACACACACACACACACACACACACACACACACACACACACACAAAGAATCATGAAGAAAGGAGAAAAAAGCCACAAGGGACACAATTTTTATTGAAAGGACAGGAAGGGTTCTTTTGAATGAGGTGACATAGCAGTAAGCTACTTAAAGGGGAAGAGTCTCTCAAATACTGGCTTAGGGTTGGAGAGGAAATGTCCTGACTTCTATTATTTTGATTGATGCATGAAGAGTAGAGAATAGAGAGAGAACAAGAGGGTAGTAGCATGATCATTTGGGGAGAAACAAGCATTTCAGAAAGGAGACTAGTGCCTACAACTAGAGAAGTGACTATGGAAATCGTGAGATATGATCTGACTCGTATGTTTTAAAAGTTGGGTCAACAGCATTTTCTGATTGAACATAGGTGGGAGAAACAGAACGTTTTGTTTCCCATGTAACTGAAACAAAAAGTAATAGTTAACTGAGATTTAGAAGATTCAGGGAAAGCACCTTTGGAGATCAAGAATTATATTTTATAGGGGCTGAAGAGGTGGCTCAGGGGTTAAGTCTCTGCCTTGGGGGTGAAAAAGTCCTGAGTTTGAATCCTAGACCCCATGTATAGATGCCAGGCAGAAGTGGAGGCGGCCTGCGTTTCTGGTCCTGGTAGGGCGGAGCCTGTGAATCCCTGGGCAGAGTAAACAAGGAGGAGGTGGAGGTGGTCCATGGTGATTCCCGAATTCACCCATGGTTCTACACACACGCACACACATGCACACATACACAATTGAATAAATAATAATAAAAATATTTAAAAAAAATAAAAAGAATTATATTTTATAGTTTGAGCTGCCTTTTCTGAATCTGTGGCAATTTTAATATTTAAGTTTGAAGTGACAATTGAGAACTAAGCCTTCAGGAACACAAATAATAATAAATTACTATTGAATTAAATTTTTTAAAAAGTGAATTGCAGAAGACAGCAGTGGACAGTCTTTTTTTGAATTTTTTTCTCCAACAGCACTGAGCCCAGAAATACAATGCATGTTATCCATGGAAACTTAAATTTCTAGCAACCACATTAAAAGTTTAAAAGCAGATATAATTGATTATAAAAAATGTGTTTGTTCTTTATAGTCAAATATTATCACTTCAACACTTAGTATTAAAATATACTTGAGTATTTTGCATTCTTCTTTTCTTTTGACTCATTTTCTTTTTTAAATCATTTTTATTATTTTACTTACTTATTTCCGGAGAAAGGGAGGGAATGAACATGCATATCATACTCTAGGGGTGGAGATCAGAGGACAGCTGGCCCCACGTTGGCTTCGGGGATAGAACTCAGGTCACCAGATCTTCTATCAGGCGTCTTACCCATTGAGCCCTCATGCCACTCCCTGACTGTAGGTTTTCTAAAACCAGGGTGCATTTTGTGTTTTCAGCACATCTGAGTTCATAGGAATCACATTTCAAATGCTTGCAAGTCACATGTGCCCAGAGGCTATCAGAATGGGTAGGTTAGTGTGGCTAGTAGAGAGTATTGAGGGCTCCCAGGAATAGGCAAAGCCACTTGGAAGCATAGACAGCAATGGGTACAGATGGCAGGTCCCAGCAGATGATTGTACGGCACTGGCCCAGGGAGATAACTCATGGAGCTCAGAGTAGGCTAGGAGATGTCCATGCATGGCAGGGACAAAGAACTTTCAGGACTGTAGAAGCTAAGTCACCTATCAAGGGATCTACAAAACTCTTGCATTCAGCAAGCTGATGTTGACGGCAGATATGACACTTGGTCATACTGCTGAAGCTAGCAATTCATGGCAAATGCCAGAGTTTTGACATGGAGTGTCACCGCGTGAGTAAAACAAGGAGGAATTCATTTCATTGCCAGTGAGAATGACTCTGAGGGTTCATAGAGCAAGTGAAAGGAAGTCTTACAGGATGAAAAGACTTTGGTCATCTATGGGAACCACCTAGCTAGCAAATGCAAAAACTTCTGATATGTCTTGAGATAAAGTAGAAAACCTTCTTTAGAGAAACTACTCATGACAATAAGTTGGGCTGCCAATAAATGCTGAGCGGTCCTTTGGAAAAAAGAATTCTGGGACTGAGGTGCAGCTAGCTCAGTTGGGAGAGCACTTATCTGGCATGCACGCAACCGTGGGTTTGATCTTCAACACTGCATAAGTTGTGTGGTGATGCACGCCTCTGATCTCAGCACTGGGAGGTAGGGGCAAGAGCATCAGGTGTTTTGGGTCATCCTCAACTACACAGAGTATTGAAGGTCAGCCTGGGGCACACGAAAATGACTGGAGAAAAGTTCTGAAATAATTTCTCCAGGGGTGGACGGGAGAGAAACTTCTCACAAAATAAAGTTGTTCTCCCAAACAAATAATGCTTCCTTGAAATGGAGGAGAGGTTGTTCCCAAGGAAGAGATGCCGTCCAACTCAAACCTTTGCTCAACACGAAGTTACACACAAGCATGTACACAGGCAGAGGCACACACAAGCACACACAAACACATAAACACATACACATGCACATACACATATGCATGCACAACTTTTACTTTCTTTTAGAATCCAGCCTCATATTCTGGAAGAAACCATTTGAAACCTGTATCTATTGTAGTATGTGGAATTAAAGGGGCCTTGCCTACTACCGACACCTTTTTGTAGAAACCTCCCCCCCCAGATCCAGGTTTTGATTCTTTTATAGAACAAGCCATGCACTATGATCTTTTTCCCGTAATCTGATGCTGTCTCCACTATAAACTTAAAGAGAGAAGCAGCTTGTCACTTTACTTAATTCTCAACTCAGTCACCATTGAACATCAGGAAAAAATTTTTCTTCAGCATGTACAGATTGTTGTTGCAAAAAAAAAAGATAAAATAAAATAAAATATCCCCCCTCCTCTTTTCCAGCTCTAAACGCCTAAGCTTTGGGGAAAGCTGCCAGTCCGTCGGCTCTCTGCTTTGTTTCATAGCACTTTCCTACTTGAGTTAGAATATTTAGAAGCAGTGAGAAAAACTAGATGTTTCCACATGAGACTTTAATAGTACTGTGCTTTGTATTTACATATCACATAACCTTGGCACTTCATAGTTCATTATGGAAAATTTACTTAGAAGTCAGTAAATGATGGCACAGGATTTAGGAGCAGCTGTCTCTGCCTGGTGATAGTTAATTAATGCCAGGACTGGATCTTGTGATTACTGACACATGTAGATCGAGTGAAGATTATTCACACCAGCTAACATGAAGTATCCAGCAGACAGAATCCAACAACTATCAAACATCCCATTTACTTGAGATACCTTCAAGAACCATGGAGATTTGAGGGCATGAATAACCACATTAAACCTTAGAGTCTACATTCACACAAATATAGATTAAGGTGTCAATCAGTCAAAACTAATGCTTACTGTGAATTAACAAATATATACACATGTATAATCCTATTATTTCCACAAAGTGAAATACATTTCAATAGGAAGAGGAGCAAATGGGGCAACGTACTTAAAAAATGTAAACTACAGCTCTAAAGACTGCTCACTAGCATGCAATGATTCTAGAGTCTACAGGTGCCACTAGCTAGACAGTGAAATGTGCCCCAAGTCTCCTTTGGGGGAGCAGGAACATCCATTGTGGGCCGGTCCACTTAGGAAGGTAAGGCATCCAGTTCTCATGTTGGAGCCAGCTGCGTTTAATCCCCTTGGCCTTCACACTCATACATCTGGTAGATTCTGTAAGATCTGTCTCAAGGAGGCACAGGCAACCACATGGGCATCAGAAGGGAGATTAGCCAGTGAGTGAATCAACTTCTTGACAATGGTCTTCAAGCACTGGTGAGCGGCGTTCAAGTCTCTGTCAAACTGCTGCCCCTCAATTTGCAGAGCCAAATGGCTGCAGATGTTCCTAAACTCAACACTGTCCTGAAATGAACAATAAACACAGACAGCCAATTAGATTGATGCTAGAAAGGTTCACTGAGCTTCACTTACCAGTTTACAGACTCTTCTCAGAGGGCTTCCCTCTCCATCTTCAGTCTATGTGGTCTGACCAAAACTGACCCCACCCACGTCATCAGGGACCAGACCATCATAGTTTATCACCCTCAGCCAATGAATTGATAAGGGATAGACAGGTGACCCCTGCCACCTATTCCAACTCTGTTAGACTGGGAAAGAGAAGCATTTTTAATAGTAGATGCTGGGAAACATCTTGTCAGTCTGAAGGAGAAAGCCCAAGTGAACCCAAGACACAAAAAGTAAAAGCAAAAGATTCAAGAGTGACAGACTTTAGCTTTGCTGAGCATGTGAATCTACTACATCTGACCAATGGACCATACAATTTCTCAGCTAGCTGAACTAGTAAATATCCTTTTCTTTCTTTAGGCCAGCTAAGGTTGAGTTTTTATTGCTCACTCCAAAAAAGAGTTATGATAAATTCATACACAGGATCTGATCTGATTACTCTATAATCACCCTGTTCAAGATTCCACTACAGAATATATCGCTTAATGGACTTAGCCTCAAGGCATTTCTAGTGAAATTTTATAAAGAGCAGCTCCTAAGAAGTTTAAAAAAATAAAGCAATCCAGTGACATTTTCTGCTGCAAATGGGTCATACTTCTAAAATTCACTGCAAATACACAGTATGCTGAAATTATTCCATAGTAGAGAAAATGTCGAACATGTGATTTCTTCTCGACTCAGTGAAATGGTTTCTGGCGGGCTTCTTCTTCCAGGAGTTGCCCTGAAATCGCTTGCTGTAGAATTCCTAAAATTCTAAATAAAATGGGGGAAAAATCCTTTTCAAGGTTGTAAAAAGGTAAGTGAAACTCCCTGTGGTAGTTACCATACTTAGTGCTCGGACAAAAGAAACTTAAGGAAGGGTTTATTCTAGCTTATAGCTTCAGAGTGTGTCCATTATGGCAGAGTCAGGAAACAGAGTGAAGAATATTTGTACTTGGCTTACTTTCTCCTTTTTCATTCAGCCTATGGAATGAATCTGCCCACATTTTGATTGGATCTTCCTACCCCAAATCAACCTAAACTATAAAATCCTTCACAGAAGCCTGTCTCTTCAGTGATCTGTACATGTCAAGATGACAATATTAATCATCACACACCAAGATCCAGAACCAAAGGAAAGGAGGTTGTTTTTATTGCCCACCAGTGACATTGAGAAAAGACAGCCGCCTGCCTTTAGGTGGAACTGGAGTGGAATGTATATAGCATGACTTGGTGGTTTGCTTGGCGTCTCCCTCTAGATTATAATCGTGTTCTGAGAAAAGACATGTTAATAATAAGTTTAAAACTGGAACTAGGCTAAAATATCCATGTGCAGAAAACAGATTAAAAAAGTGATTCCTGAGGAACATGTCCAAAGCCCATAATAGCATTCCCACAAAGCTCGGTCAAACAGTGATCTCAAAATACAAAATTTAAAAGATAGTCCACCATGAGATGGAGATGCAATGGAAGAGAGGATTAAACTCCAAGAATTTCTGCTAAAGAATGCAAAATATGATTTAAAATTTTAAAGATATACAAAATTACAAAAAAGTTTTAAAAATAGAATTAGGCACAGTGGGCTGTAATACTAGCACTAGGAAGGCTTACTGCAGGATCCCTGCCAGTATAAACCAGTCTGGGTTACACAATGAGCACCAAGTCAGCCTGGGATATAGAACAAACCCCTGTCTCAAAAAACTGGAAAACAAACAAACAAACAACAGAAAAATCAAGTTATCAGAACAAACAGCAAAACAGAGTACACAGTGAAGATGGAAAATACTAGCTACAAGTTTGAGCCAACAGAAATAATCCAACATACACGTATAAGAATACTTATGTACTCTGCTACATTGTATTATCAAAAAGCAAACCTCAGCAGATACCAGAGAATCCATAGCTTACAAATCCCAAAGTGAGTAAGGAGAAATGACCAACATGGTTTGCCTTCCCACATCAGACATGGCTTAAAAGCACTTCTAAATAATTCATAGGTCTACACAAAATACTTAATATTTTCAAAGACTCTAGGCTGAACTATTATGGAAATACCATGTCAAAGAGAGCTGTGCAGACTCAAGTACTTACATATTTAAGAAATAATGACTGACAAAAAAAAAAATATTCCATGAGCCAGGAATTAAAGTCGGTAGCTTAGAAGAAAAACAGAAAAATCCAAAGAAAATGAAAGAAACAACTAAGAGTTAAAATCAAATTTGATCAAACTAACTTTCTTCCTAATTGTATGGAGAAAGAGAAGCGGAACTGGGCTTCTGGAGAAACATTGCTGGACCAATATCCCCCAGGAAACATAACAAATAGTATTTCTGCAATTGAGCCAACAGTGGCAGAGAGAGCAGTGTGCAAGTCAGGGGTGGAGGCAGGAGAAACTCCCGGACTCTGTAATTCCTGGGCATGGAACTTGGTTTTCTTCTCTTTAAAACGTTCTTGCTTCCCTTCTTTTATACGTTGCTCATTTCTGCTCAGAAGGTGACAAGAGTTTCACCTAGTTTATGGGAGTAATCGTCAAGGCCGAAGCATATTGTTCGGGGGGAAATCGCTGTGGACTATTCCACCCTCCCCCAAATCCACATCAAGGGAAATCGTCCACTTGCTTTATAGAAGGAATCCAATCTAAGTACAAAGTGGAAGGATCAAAGGAAACAGCTAAGGGGAAAAGCTCAGAACAGAAGGAGCTCTGAGACACGTGTTGATGTGCGTCCCTTAGACAGTCTGCAAAGGCATTCATCACCCAACCAAGATTAAAAATGCTTTGCAAAATACATCCATGAGTCTAAAATCTGAAGTCAATTTCACGTTTGCTGTAAAGAATCAAAGCAGGCATCTTTGGGAAAAATTACACGTATAATAAAATTCAACTGCTGGGTTGTACTGGTCCCGGAGGCCCCCGGCAAACTTCAGATCTCTGGCGAGCCTTGTAAGGTCTCTTTATTTTGCTATTCTACTACAGTATTTCCTCTTAATCCTTTCTCAAATATATTAACAGTCAAAGAAAACAAATGAACAAGCACAGCTTTCCATGGGACTCTTAAGCCAAGGGAGGGAGAAATGAAACAGGTGATTTCTTCTCTTCCTTTCTAGAATGTTGCAGGCCTATTCTGAATGCAATAATCGTTGTTTCCACCCAGACCTCCGTGGCTTCTGCTGGGGAAGGTGGGGTGACAATTCATGGAGTGAAGGCAATAGATTATTACTTGGCTTGTGGCTTTCAGCAGAAATGCACGCTGTCAATACTAGTGTGGATTCTGGCTCTTTCCACTCAACGACAACATATCCTGGAGGTGGCCGTTGTATAGTAAGTTTCCTATGCTTTCAGAAAAGATGCAAAATCCGGTACTTGCAGCACTTGGACAGAATTGGAACTACATGACAGAGATCTAAAACAGCCTTCTGTAAATCTCAGACTCTGGAGGAAAATGTATTAAAGGCTACGGAGTGGCCAATATTGACCTGCTCAGTGTATTGATATTCTCTTTCATGAATTAACTGATCTACTGGCCTTGCCCCTATTAACTCTGCTAATAAATTAGTTAAGCTTATTTCACACAGGTCTCTAGCTACATGATTGAACACATGGGATAAAAGGAAATGAGGTAAGTATTGTGATCTCTAAAGACTAGTAACCCAATAAAAAGAGACAGGCAAGTCTGGACAGGCCATCTGTCCAAACATTAATGAAACGTGACAAAAAAATTTACAGAATTCTGATTCTATGGAAGAAAAGATGATTACACACTCATATTATAAGCATGGCACAGGGTCATTACCAGTCCTTCTCATTGCATGCACCACATTTTATTGTCAAAAAAAAAATTTTGATACACTAAAGAAACCCATGTGCTTAGCACACAAGTCTTTCAGAAAGACAGCACCATCTTTTAAAATGATATTTTTTCCTTTAGCTGAAATCAGTCCTACATTGGGAAGAACAGTAGTTTCCAAAGATGATCACATTGCAATTTCCAGAACTTCTGAATACGTTAGTCAATGTGGCAGGCAGGCCTTTGCAGATGTTAAGGTGGGGCTGCCTTTGAGCAGCTGCAGAAACCATTCCGGTGAGAAACGCACCCACCATCACCACTCCGGTTCTGCCCTTTGATAGGCCACCCTTTGACAGTTAGTTCATTTTGTCTGTGGAAAACTCAGTTTCACATCTGTAAAATGTAATTAGTAACAGGAGGCACATGGAATCTTCTACCGTCACGTAAGGCCATCCTCTAGCTAATCAAAGACCACCCAGTGGGTGTTCCCTTTTCCTCAGTACCATTATCTTCCATTTAGTACATGGGAGGTCTCTTAGGGAAACCTTGTACTTAACTGTATTGTACATTGTATTTACTAAGAATAGACATGTCTGGGGCCAGTAAGATAGCTCAGCAGGCAAGATACTGGAAAACCTGGCAAACTGAGTTCAATTCCTGGTAATCTCACATACTGGAAGGAGAGAACTGACTTCTGAATATTACACTCTTAACGTTCATCCACGTGCCACCCACCCCTCTCTCTAGTTCTCTCTCTAGCTCTCCAAAATAAGTAAAATATTTAAAAAAAAATAATGCACATATTGGAATCCTTGGATGGCTCAAAAAAAAAAACTAAAAAGAACTTGCAAGATCTTTGTACCTTCAATATCCACAAAAGAAGGAAAGTTAAGCCCCTTTTAAATTCTTATGGAAAATAAAGAAACAAAGGCTTGAAGTCAACTCAGCTTCAGAATGTGTTTTCAAAATATAGCAGCAAATGGTAACAAAGTCAGAAAGAGTATGGTTTTACCAGATCTGAAATATAAGGAATACTCAAACAATCCATATGGTGGTAGGGCATGTGTGTGTGTGTGTGTGTGTGTGTGTTCAAGTGTTCATGTTTGTGTACTGTGTAATGTGTGGGGGCAAGAGGCCAATGTTGGGGATCTTCCCCCAGTGGCTTTCCACCTTATTTTTTGAGACAAGGTCTCCCTGAACTTGCAGGCTGGTCGGCAAGCCCAAGGGATCCTTCCATCCTTCCTCCCCAGCACAGGGATTGTAGCACAGGAATTGCAACATGAGTTGCAATGCCCAGCTTTTTACATGATCCTGGGGGTTCAACCACAGGTCCTCACATTTGCACAGTAAGTATTTTCCCTATAGAGCCTCCCCATATCCTAAGATGGTGTTCTTTTTAACCTTCTAATGTCACCTTCGAATCATTGTCAGATCTGCATAAACCCACTTAGCCACTCATTGACATTAACCTTAGATTTGCTTTTATCAAAATAAATAACATCTCTAGTTACGGTCTTAATGGCCTAACAAACTTGCTTCCTCCTTTGTTTTCCCTACTGCTCTCATCCTTAAAAGATGAAAAAAAGGCACAGAGGCAGAGGGAGGAAAAGGAGGAAATGGGGGTAGAGGGGTGACAGAGACATTCACAGACACAAGTCAAAGAGCAAACTTCTCCCCCAGGTCTCTGGTATAGGACTTTAAACTTCTACTGGGTCCCAAGACCAACTGGGCTTCTGAAGTCCAGCATGGAGCTTGATAAAAGACACAGACCCCCACGCTTTATGTATCCAGAAGATGGGAATGATGTCGTCTGAGGTAAAAGGATATTTTTTGAACAACATAGTCCACTGTGAAGAATTAGGGATTGCTCCAACATCAACCAGATCATCAGCATCTGGCTTTGAGCTATGAATTCACAGGGCCTGAGCAGACACTCGCTGCCTGAGCCCAGGGTCAGTCTCAAATAGATATGTAACCGTGTATTAATAAAACACCCAATGAAGAACCAGAGTGCATGCCAGTTGCCATAAAAAGTCTATCGCCCACAGGAAATTAAACATTTTTACTTGTGGTAGACCCACCATCAATGCTCACAAACAGCAAAAGCTTCTTGGACTTTTGCTTTTGGAGACAACACCACTTTCAGTTGAAAAGTCCAGTGAAAAGCCTTTTTGTGATAAGTACAAACACCTGATTCAGGGATGTGTCAGGCAAACCCCCAATCGTAAAATAAAACATGGCGGCGTTTTAGAAAGCAGCAAATGCAGCTTTGTGTAATCACCTTTCTGAGATTTCCCCCCTCCCCATTTTCAATTCAGAAAACTCTCCTACTATATCATTTCCGTGATAAAAGCATAATCTGCAAATAAACTATGTCTATGTCAGTCACTATATCAATGGGTGGAGTGGGAGGAGGGGCAACAAAATTCTATAACTGGTCCTTGGGCCATGAAAGAGCAATTTTATCCCTGTTGCTAAAGGGAACAAGGGGTTTTATTTTGGCTTACAATGGTCCAGTTACAGTTCCTTCTTCAGCTTGGCAAGAAAGCCTATACCAACAACAGGGGCTAAAGGAACTGGCTACACCACATCAAGAACTACTGAGAGAGACAGTCCTCACCTGCCAGACCAGCATGTCTGGCTAAGTATACAAGATTCCATCTCCTTAACCAGTTCCCTTCACGTTATTCACCTGCCCAGGGACTAGTCCCACCCACCATGGGCTGGGTTTTCCCCATCAACTAGATAGTCTCCTGCAGGATTGCTTGGGCTCTAACTCAACCACTGATTCTTTACAAATCTGTCCAGAGTTTGAACCCTCGACCATCACATTGACACCTATACCTAACTATGACAAGCCCAAATAATGAGTAAAGCACAGCTACAGTTGCTGGTAAGAGAGCGATGAACATTGACGTCTTCAGTAGTAAGTTCACACATATGTACAGATATGCATGAGTGTGTGTGTGTGTGTGTCAGAAGTCTTCCTCAATTGTTTTCTACCTTATTTTTTGAGACAGGGTCTCTCGCTAAAGCTGGAGTTCATCAGTTCAGTTAGATTCATTGGCCAATGAGCCATGGGAAACCTCCAACACTGGGATTACAGGTGTATGCCAACATACCCAACTTTTTACATGGATTCTGGGGGATTGAACTCAGGTCCTCAGAGTTGCACAGCAAGCTCTGTGCCCAGCCCGAGGCATTCCCCACTCCCAGCCTGAGATTCACCATTTCTGAAGATACTACTCCTGAACTTGGAAAAGCTGGCTTTTCTAACTAATGGGGCAGGATAAGAAGAGTTTGCAAAGCATTAGAGAGGCTGCCAAGACCAACTGTCTTGACGGGGGCTGCTCTCACTCTGCAGCATTGAGAAATCCAGCAAGGACTACTGAACGTGATGGAATAATTGGTACCAGAATGAGCTCATTGAAACAGCGGGCTGGAGACGAGCTTAATCAGAGAAAGCAAGGAAGTTCGGATGTCTCTCCAAGTTGGCATCAGCCAGTTTCCATGCAACGTGTTTCGGGACGGAATTCTTGGGAGCTATTATTCCTCCTAATTCTTGAAGACAGACCGAACAGTACCCTTACAATTAGCCTGGGGAGTGGCTCCTATCTGAATGGGTCATGTTCAGCACTTCTTGACATCTTCAGTTAGCTTTCTTCAGGTGTTCTGGACATCTCTATAATTCTTTTGCCTACCAAATGTCTATCACATTCTTGCTGTTATTACTAGTTTGATGATTTCCTCTGTTTAATCAGGGCTTTCAGTCACTATGTAAGGTGGTCTTCAGAGAAGGTCACATACAGATCACTCAGTATTGTGTATCCTCAAAATTTACATGTTGAAGCCCTAAATTCCACTGACTATCTTGAGAAATAGAAGAGATCTCCCTCTCTCTTTCACTCTCATTCTCTCTCTCTCTTTCATGTAACCCAGGCTAGCCTAAAATTGGCTATTACTTTTTTCTCTTTTTTCTCCCTTCCTTCCCCTTACTTTCTTCCTCCCCTGTCCTCTTAGCTCCCTGAGGCTAATCTTGACCTTCTGACCCTCGTGCCTTCATCTCTCAAGGGCACAGACTACAGGCTGTGTGCCATCACACCCAGTTTTCTGCAGTGCTGGGAAATGAACCAACTGAGCTACATACCCAGCCCCCTCATCTCTTCTAAAAAGATGCTCTGACACTAAGTCTCTCTCCTTTTGCCAGCACAGCTAGGCAGTGTGATGACGGCGAGAAAGTACCTTCTGCAAGCCAGAAGGAAGCCCTGACAAGAAACTGAATCCTTTGGGAGGTGCCTTGCTTTAGGCAAATACACCCAGTCTAAGCTGTGACCATCACAACCCAAGCAATACACAGTTCAAGGCATAGATAGCTGCAGCCCTGTTGACCAACACTCTCCAGTATATTAGACCCCAGGATCTGGCCTGTGACACAACAGATGAGTCAGACAAAACCTATCACTTCCTAACTGAAATGGCTTGAATAAAGTCCTGAGTCCTCTAAACCCCTTTCCACCTGTAATGAATATTTGCCAAGCTGGTTACCTCCGGCCTCTTACCAAACTTAACAAGACTCGGTACTGTTAACCATTATTCATCCACCATGAAGAAACTAATTTCATGGGTTTCTACATACTTGATCATTTCTGAATGTTCAAAAGGAATATTAAGTGTCAGTTTCCTTGAACAGAAAAAAATACTACAAAAGTGCATGTTGTTGTGAGAATCGTAGTGGGGATAATCTCTGCTTCCACATCCTGCTTCTAATGTGCGTGCTGAATGCTTACAGAAGTGATAACAACACATTCAGAAATTTGCTAATTTTGCTGGAGACCGGGAAGGAAAAGACTGGAAAAGGGAGAAGGAGCAGAGAGAAAGAGCTTTGGGTGTCTCAAGACCAAGGCCCATGCACAGAGAGAAGACTGGCGGTTCAGCAGGGCTCACCTAGAGAAGCTATACCTCGCCCAAGTTTAGTTACTACTGTCCACTATGTGCTGAAAACAGTATACAGAGAATCCAGAAATAATTTGTATCTTTTACTTACTCCTTTTTTTCCTTTCTTATTTTATTTTTTATTCTGTTAGAGTTCCATACATTAATACATCAAATTTATATTTTCACACCTTAATACTCAATCCCATCCCCCTTCCTTTTCCCATCGCAACTCTCCTTTCTCCCTACCAGTCTCTCTCCTGTTTCATGTCTTTTTGCACATCTGGCCCACTGAGCTTCATCTGAACCCCCTTGGATGGCATGTACCCGAGCACTTGCCGGAGCATGAATCATGTAGCAGTGGCCATATCATTGCAGAAATTATCTTCTGTGTGTCCCTCTCCATCTAGCACCGACCCTCAACAGTCTGTCAGGGAGATGTGTGAGGCCTCTTGAGCTCTTTACCTTCCATGGTGAAATACTGGGAGAACAAATCCTGTTCAAATCTTGTACAACTACACACAGCTGCAGTGAGTCACATGCAGATGTGATTTTCCACTGGCCAACTCCACCTTGTTCAAGATGCCCAGTGATTCACACTGTGTACCCAACCATTAGTTACTTGGCAGCCATTTTGACTATCACAATGGCAGCGTTTGTGTTCAAAAATCCCTCATGTAGCTGCCCATGACAAAGTCACAATGTACATCATCATCCTCACCTCAACACAGGCTACTGCCAGCCCCACAGCATCACAAAGGTGAGTGCTGTACAAAGAGGTGCTTTGAGACATAAATACCATACTCACAAAACTCATTACTGTTGCATTTTATTTTTCGTTATTATAATTAACCTCTTACTGTGCCTAATTTATAAATGAAGCTTCATGCTAAGTATGTATCCATTGAAAAACCAGCACAAAGAGTAGGATTTGGTACCTTCTCTGTTTCAAGAGAGTGGGGCTACTGCATAGGAAGGGAGGAATTCAGAGAAAAATGCCTGGGGACAAGGGAAGGGTTGGTGTTGGCTCCAGTGCTTAAGAGAAGGAATTCACAAGGAATTATTTGCTTGACACAAGCATAAAAATGAGTGGAAGGGCTGTGGAGATGGCTCGGTCAGTAAAATACTCGTTGGGCAAAGCATGAAGACCTGAGGTTAGATCCTCAGCATTCGTGCAAAAAGTCAAGTGAGGCAGTGCTGAGGGAGGAGGGAAGGAGAATCTCTGGTACTTGCTACCTGACCAGTCTAGCTAAGTCAGTGAACTCTAGGTTCACAGAGAGACCCCCATCCCAAAAAGTAAGGTAAAGTGTGAATGAGAAAACCACCCAACATGGGCCTCTGGCCTCTACATGCACCTGCACATATGTGTGCATGCATGTGATGAGGATGAAGAAACTAGGGGAGAGTGAACATTGGTCAACTAGAAAGGCTTCAAAGAATGAGCCAGTGGAGGTGACTGCTGCCTTAAGCAAGATGTCACAGTTCTGTCACAGCACTTTTCCAATGGCTATTCACAAGCCTCCAGAGCAAAGCACACAAGCTCATTCTATCAGCCAGGGCCCAGGACCGTCATCTTCTAACCTGATGCTCACCCTGAAACCCAGCCATGTGTGGTTGGCTGGCCTCTATTCTACAGTTTATCTACCATCACCTTGCAGGACAAGCCAAGATCCCCAGTGTGCCTTTGAAGCCTCTCCCCAACCCCCACTTGCATGCCCAGAATCACTTCCTGTCTTCTTTTTGACTGGACGCACTGCAGTTCTGTGATTTCAAGGCTCTGGCCTACGGCTTGCATATTCTTGGCTTGGATGTGAACCATCTCCCAGAGTTTCATCTTTGGAATGTGTGTTCCCCAGAAAGTAGGCACTATTTGGGGTAGGTGCTGCAGAACCTTTAAGAAGTAAGGTCTTGCTGGTAGAAGGAGGTCACTAAAGCGTAGGCCTTCAAAGGTAAATCTATTCCTAGTCCCCCTACACACACTCTTTTTTCTACTTCCTTAGTCACCATAATGGGAACAGTCTCATGTCTGGTTACCAAGAGCTGCTCTATCATGCCTCCCAACCTACAATGTATTGAAATCTCTCTGAAACTGTGAACTAAGAGAAATCTTTCACTGAGAATATAGTGCTTACCTAGCACGCTTGAAGCCCTGAATTCAATCCCCAATACCATAAAAACAAAAAAAGAAGAGACCTAGTGACCAAAATAAATCTTTTCTTTCAATATTATTCCTGTCAGGTTTTTGATTATAGCAACTCAAAGTAATGAATACTTACTCGTATATGTATTTTTTGTAACGAGATTCTAATATCACGTGACATTTCAATATCAAAACTTCATGGATTCTAAATACACATTTTTCACTTTTTAAAAATCCATGAAATTAGTATATAACTTATAATCAATCAGGTGTCAGAGTTTGACAGAATTTTAAATTTTTCTTAGAAAAAAATCCAGCATCTCATACTGCAAACATGGTGACATTGGAGCCATGTTTCAGTTTCTTAAGGTGAGGGTAGCAGTGTATTTTATCTAGAGGTAATCCTGGATCACCCACACACACATTCACCCTCATCTTGAGCCATTTGGAGTATGTCCCCTTGGGTGTAATGCAGGCACTCAGAGGGCTGAGGCCAGAGATATTTCTAAACATCCAGCAATACACAGCACAACCACCAATCACAAAAATGATCCAGCCCAAAATGTCACCGGATGCATAACATCCTTGATGGTGCTGAACTTGAAATCAATCTTTTATGTATTTGGAGCAACTTTACATCAAACTTGGTATATTAGTGTGAAAATAGCTGCAAGAGCTCCAAGTCCCCTCAATGTCCCACGTGAAACATAAATCCCAGTTGTAGCATAAGACCCTTTGGATTCCCAAAGGGACAAATAGGGCAAGTGTTCCTGGTCATAACTTCAGAACCAGAGGGTCTCAAAGATGTGTGGCCTTAAGCCACAATTAGTTAATGACTCATTAGTTAAGGTTAAGACGAAGACTAAAAGCCAGACCACACCCCCAGCTTTGTTCCCTGGCTAAATTGGACAAAATAACCTGGTGCCTTAGGAGGAAACTGCCCTACACATAAGAGCTGGGTGACTTTGCAGTAATCTTTGTTAGTATTCCTGCCGCATCGATACCTGGAACCTACCATCTCACCCCACTTCATGACAACTTCGGTTGACTCTGTAAAGTCTCTGAGCTCTGCAGGGATTTGGACTTATGCAAAAATGATCGTGTAAACATAGGTAATTTATTCGTCTTAATGGCACAAAAGGGACTTGAGAAGTGTATTCTAGGCTGTCTGAAGGAAGGGGACCCTCTCCTCAATCCTTAGAAGTTGCGAAGGAGGAAGGGGTCTTCAGCTAGTAGGAAACTGATTTTTAGATGACAGGTCCTCCCAGGACTGTGCTACCTCCTCTCCCTAATCCCCACGCATACCCACACCCAAGTTGCACAGTCAGGCAGACCCCATGGGGCTCTCAAGCACTCTGACCCAGACACCAGGTGCAGGAGTGTTATCCTTTACCTTCCCCCCTTCCCCCATCCCCTCTGTGGAGAGGGGTACCAAACCACACCCAGCTGGGGCTGCGATGGCCCCACCCGCTCTTGCATCCCACAGTCCCGCCTGGCAGGCCTCTGGGGAAGGCAGGGACACACTCACCTTCAGGTGAATGGGGAAGGACCGCTCCTGCTGGAGAGGCCCAAGCAGTGTCTGCTCCACGCTGACCAGCTCTGAGGTCGAGTCTACCACGCGGGCCAGCGCGCTACGCATAGCCATCCGTGCCAGGGTGCAAGGTCCGCGGTCCTGGGGGAAGGGCAACAGCTCGGCGCCCCCCTCGGCGCCCCGCAGTCCACCGGCCTCGGGGGAGTCAGCCCTCATCCTGGAACCCCCGATCCCCGCGGCCCCCGCGCGCCCCAACCCGCGCCGGGCCCGCATCTGGCCTGGGCGACGAGCGGGGGTGACCGGCACGTGGCTCGGGCCGCGTGGGCTCCCGGGGGCGCTGGGACCGTCCCCCCAGCCCCATTCCTGCTGCAGCAGCTGCAGGGTCTGCAGAGCCACCATTTGGTGGCTGATGGAAGCCACCAAAGGCGCGGGGCTGGCCATCGCCTCCGCTGGCAGCTCGGCGCACTCGGTGGGCAGGTGGAGCCGGAGCAAAGAAGCGGGGGCGGCGTTTGGGGTCGCGGGGTCACATTGCCTAACTCCGGACTCCCCGGCCTCCAAGGCTCGCAGCGTGTGTGGTCAGCCCCGCCCCCGGCCCGCGGCCGGTGACCCGCGCTGGCTCCGGCATTCTCTTGGAGTCCAAATGGGCTTGTTTCTGACCCGAGGCTGCCTGAAGCGCCACTCCGTGTGCACTTGAATGTCAGCCAAATGCTGAGCTCTGGCTCTTCCGCCTCCCCAGGGTTTTGATGGGAAAACGCTGCTTTGTGCAGATGCATCTATCAGCAGAGATACCCCGCCCCCTTCTCCTGGGAAGGACGCCTGCCAAGGACCACTTAAGGTCTGGGATGTGGGATATCAGAAACTCACCCAGGAGCAAAAGCGCAAAGGATGCCAGCAAAACTCAAAAGCAAGCTGCTTGATGTTCTTTCCCAATCCTAGGAACACTTTAGAAACTTCTCGAGGAAACCTTTGAGGCCTACTGTCTTCTCTCACATCTTCCCACCAAACAAAAGATATATGAATCCCAAAATGGTGGCCTTCTTGGCGTGGCTCAGTATCCCGAGCACGGCCATCTCAACCACTGAACTGGCATCATGGCGCAACAGGCACAGCCTACCCTGAAACCCAGGCCTGGGTCTACCGGGAAGAGGTGCCTGAACAGTCTCTGTGAATTTCCCAGAGGATTCAGACAGCAAGGTCCAAGCTAAATCCTTTCATGAACCACGAGCCTCTAGCCAGCTGTACAAATATTTGCTGTTTTTAATTACACCATCGTGGCTACTTCCTTAAGCTAGCGGAAAAGACTGGCAATTTTCTGCTTTTTAGATTGGCAACCATCAGCATGTTATGGTTGTGCTTAAGGAAAAAGTGTGTGGAGGAAATGGTGTGCAGAGAGCCATCCCAGAGCAGCGTCCTGTCTGCTTTCTTACTTCAAGGAAAGTCGTTAAATGATCTCATGGCCCAGCACAGCAAAACCAAGGGCATGGGTGCGAATGAGGACGGGGACTCTGGCAGAGTCCTGCGGAAAAGCCATTCCCCACGGGTCTGTGTAGGAGTACAGAAGGGTGATCCCTGAGAGATGTGGGATCCTTCACGCTTCTTTTTACTCTGGAATACTATGACCCAGCTTAAGCCTCCCGACCCTCTGATAGAGCTTCGATCACTTTCTCAGTGTTTTCTTCGCCTAGGAAAACAAAACTGAATGCCAAGGCAAAGAAAACTTTTCTTAAGGAAAAAAAAATGAGAATGTTCACACTAATCATAACCAAGGAAAAAAATGCCTATCTGTGTGCTGACATGGGAAAGTGACTTTGGAGGAAAGTAGTTGCAATTCTCTTGTCATAAAGTTATTTACATTCACACCAAAAAAAATTATTGGTTATATTATTTATTTGTTTAAATCCTCAAATGTTGCGGTCCATTAGGCTCAGTGTCGATGAAGTGAGAATGGTACAAACTAAACTCTAATTTTCAGAGCAAGTCAAATCTCTAGGGCTCTTCCTCTTTTCTGATACACATTGGATCCAGTTTCAAGGGCTAACCATTCTTCCACTATCAAATGGCTGACTGCAAAACTCCCCTGACACATGAAATCCCAGTCAACCACAGATTTGAAATCACTAGAAAAAAGCAGGACCTGAATTCCCCTTACTCCCCTCCCTACTCCCTCTTCAACATACCATGGTGTTTCTGAGATCCGTGAGACCAGCTGAACTTCACAGGTATGAAGGATGGAAGCCAGAAAACCACCACCAGACTTGATGGGGTGATGCACATCACTGAAAAAAGGCCTAGTGGTTCTGGTGTCCTTTCAAAACCCCTGCCTCTTTCGCTAATACAAAATGCTTTGTCTCAGTCATGGGTCATGGTCTTATTTGCTGTGATCTCAAAATGGCCCAAAGCTGGAGATGTTAGACTCTAATTGAGAAAAAGTCTTCATGGGATGTTGGGATGAGTTAATGGCATAGTATGTCTGCCTTTGTTCCAAAGCACCTTCAGACTTAACCTGTTCTGGGCCATTAGACCAAGTAACCAATTGCACACTTTCTACCACTGTACTCCCAATTCAAAACGCTGAAAGAAAAGGCTCATCCCAAAGGACAAAGTATTGCATTCCTGAAGTTTTGCTTCCCAGTATTTATATTGGCATTTTACAGACACTGCATTATCATTTCCCAATGAATATTCTTCATCTTCCACAATCGGTCCATGAGGTGATCCCCACCCTACTAGTAGCTGAGAAGATCTGGTCATCTAGGCTGGAATCGGTCACATATCACCTCCCCAACAGTGCGTGGTCAAGAATGATCACATGCCCCAACTTAAGTAATTTTGGGGATGTTTTCAGATAAGGGTTCTGCAATAGAGAAAACAATGGAATTATACAGATAGGCTAAGAGATAGAATGACAAAGAAAGAACACATCCTCTTGTGAAGAAAATATAACATAAAATAGTCTAATAATCATCTATTGTCCTACATCGTAAAAAGTCTGAAGGCAGGTGGCTGTAGGTTGGGTTAATTCTATAGCTCTGTGGTTACCACCGGAGCCCTAGTTATGCCATTCTCAGCCCACCAACTTGTGCTTTGGTCCTTGGAGCACTTCCTCTGTGACCACTAAATAGCAGCAGCGGTTGCTGGCATTGACTCTAAACAACAGTTTCTAAATGAAGAGATCTTTTCTCCAATGCCCCCTCTCAAGAGCATGGAGATATTTATCAAAAGCCTTCAGCTGACTTCTACCTACGCTCCTGGATCCACAGAGCATGTTTGTGTTGAATCAACCATGTGTGAGAGGGAAGGGGCTACCATAAAAGTCTTGGATGAACCAGAGTTCAATGTTTGATATGCTTCAAGATCCTGTTACCAAGCAACAATAATGGCAACAGTGAGGTTTGTACACGCCAAATCTCCAGACATACAGGAAACCCAGTGTCACACAACTAACCCTTCCACTACAAATGGTTGATTGCTCGACCCTAGTGCAAAAGAAATACAGAAAACATCGGTCGTGGAATCTGCAACCATCTTGTTAGTCAGCCTGCTTATGCATGAGCCAAAATGTCGACCAGGGAAAAGTCAATAGAGTCCTGTTTGGCATCAACTGAGCCCCACATAGAGCACCCCAAGACCCACTTCCCACCCCACCCCCAGCTTTTCACTTTCCCAGCTAACAGAATCACTTTGTTTGTGCAACATTTGCTTAGGTTCATCATCTCTTGGGACAGAAAGAATCCCAATGTAAACAAACAGCCTGACATATCACAGGAAGGGGCAGTAAGTTATTAAGATGATCCTGTGACCCCCATAAGCAAAGCACTTTTTAGTCCCTGCAGCTGCCTACTGCAATGCTTTCACCATTCCCCCTAACTTTCTGCTATCTCCACAGGTGTAAAGTCCTGAGCAGCCCCATTCATTCCTACTGGTGAGACCTTTTTAAAATAATCGTCACCAACATTAAGATCTTTGTGTGGAGGAGAAGAGTAAAAGAAGAGGTAGAAAACAGAGAAGTGAGAAACCATGGATGAGTGCTGTTAAATAAACCAGCCTGACACTTCTCTTAATCCAAAGGTCCCTTTCCTCCATGAGCAAAAGATGGTAGTTCCTATGTGGAATGGCCTAGAAGCTGCGCATGGTGAGAACAGAAGGGAGAGCTCTGCAGAATCTCCCTCAAAGGATTTGCCTGAGCCCTGCTTATGTTCTTCGGTATTTTTCTCCAGAAAGGATCCAAGAGATTTTCAGAAATGGAGCGGTGAAACTCTGACGCATCCTCGTGAGGTTCACAGGTGGCCTTCAAACAAAACAGGTCCAAAGAGATCAAAGTGTTATTGTTGATGGGAACTGAAGATATCTACCAAGACATAAAAATGCACTGGAAACGAGACACTAGTCAAGAAAGGAAAGGTACAGTCCCAAAGGAAAAAAAGCAAGACAGATCACATTCCCTTTTTTTAAATGTGTGATTGTAATGTTTGAAGAGGCCAACTCATAAACATGCACATGAAGATTAACTTTGGCCTAAACATTCCATTTTTCAGAAGAAGGAAAAAAGATGCCATCCTGCCACGAAGGCTCCAAATTGCTAAAAATAATTGTTTACATGGAACGGTATGTTTTTAGAACAGCACAGATGTACCACCTTCCCAGACCCCGTGAGCTGGCGATTCTCAGTGAAGCGTGGTGAGCCAACTGAAGAAAAACAGGGAAGAGTAGACAGAGAGGCACCCTCACAAAGCCTTCTGAGTTTAAAAGCTTGGTCCCATCTGGTGGTTTCCATCACTGGGAAGAGGTTATATTGAGAGCTATAACCTAAGCAATGGGCCAATCTATTGATAGGTTCAAAACTGAGTGAACTATTGGAAGGAAACTGTGGATGTTGAGATCCGGTTAGAGGAGGTAAGGCCCGGAGGATATGTTCTTGGGGATTACATGTTGTCTCTGATTCCTGCCTCTCCCTCCAACACCTTCTTCCTGACCTTCTTGAGGTGAGCCTAAACAAGGCACACAGCCACTTACATCTTAGGCACGCAAGAGGGAAAGGCTGTATGTCAGATATTGAGTCCCACGTGACCTTCCCAACATAACCTGACACACATTTCTCCACTGTAGTTTGACACTTAAATAGAAAATGTAAGTATCAGCAGATGAATTTCATTTGGTTCCATTTAGTTATTTGTTTGTGTATTTTACCAATTAATTTATTTTATACTTTTTTTTTTAAACAGGGTCTTTCTATGTAGCCCATGTTGGCTGGAGCTTAATATGTAGTTCAGACTGCTTAGAACTCACAATTCTTCTACCTCAGTCTTTTGAGTACTGAAATTGCAGACATGTATCCGCATGCCCAGCTGTATTTTAGCAGTTTATATGTGTGAGCAATTTTTGATAGCAGCAGAAGAAAAATCGGAAACAAATTTGAAGAGAGTAATTGTTGACCTTTTATTTGTTACAGCTTTGGCAGATACATAGCCTTCAAGAATATGAGGACAGCCCTAGGTTTTCATTCTGGATTTTCACGCTGGTTCCACAGGCTTCAACAGGATCACTGAAGAATATCTTTTCCCTTGGAGGGAAACATTGAAGCATTACTTTATTCCTAAACTATTTGGCTATCTAGGTAGATATGGCTTACAATACTGAAATAGTACCCCCCCCTTCTCCCCCACGCACACTCACACAGGGTAGCTCTCTCCTGGCCATTATTCATTCTTTTTCATTACTTCTTTTTTATTTTGCTTGTGTTGTGTATCAGAGAGTACTGTGTGTGCCTATGAAGGCCCAAGGGTGACTTCAGGCATCATCCTGAGTTGCTTCACTCTGGGATTTCCCAGGTACCTTCCAGGGCAGGAAGTGTAGGTAGAAGTCATTTCCATACATGGGCTGTGGATTCTGGAATCTTGAATCCAATCTCAGATCTTCTGCTTTCAAGACAGACTCAACTTCTGAGCCATCTCTCCAGTCCCCATTATTTCTTCTTTTAAGTTCTCTGAGTATACTATGTCTAGCATGTTGACCAATGAAGCTGCGCTGGAGCTAGAAAATATGAAAGGTGGCAAAAAGAACACACAGAGAAAGAAATATAAAGAAAAATTGGATCAAAACAGGTGGGAGAACCCATCACTTTCCAGAGGGAGAATGGTAAAAAATTCTTCCCCACTCAGTCCCACCAGACTTTATTTATGTTCAGGGAAGTAGGAATCTGTGTGCAAATCCAGGCAGGAGCCTTCTGATTGGTAGGAAGGAGAGTTAGAGCTACAGAAAGGTTTCCTAGCTTCTGATACAGTTTGGACGGACAGCCTGAGAGCCAGAGAATCAAATCCTTCCAGATATTCAGCATGGGCCAGAGAGAGAAAGCGAGAGTCTAATATATGAGACACATCCAGCATAAATAGACTTCTCCAAAGTCTCAGTCTATAGCCTTATTACTAGGGGGGCTCCAGAGAACGTCAGTGGGTTTCTGTACTTCCAATTTCCTTGAAACACTCACGATTACAATTCCTCTCAGCTTTCCATGCTTTTATATCATCAAAGAATGAGATTTTCTTTTCATCGGGCAGCATCCAAAACATCATTTTTCACTAGTTGAGTCTCTACAAAACAGAAACAAAATAATAAAAAATTATCTAAAAGGGCCAAGGAGATGACACAATGGATAAAAGCACTTTCTGCCAAGCTCTACAATCTGAGTTTGATCCTCAGAATTCATATGGTGGAAGAAGAGAGCTGACACAAGCAAATTGTTCTCTGAACTCCACACAAGCCATGGTACATATGAGCATGCCCATGTAAACACATGGCCAAAGGGTTTGGCATGCAATCCCTGAACTCCAGAGGTGGAAGTAGAAGTACTCAAAGTCTGAGGCCAGTCTAGGTTAAATATTGATAACTTTCAGGGATATAAGTGAGGAGTGTAGAAGTGTTTTAATGAGCTTTACAACTGCATTACAGAATCTTTTACCTTAGTGAAAATAAAAATGTCACCATCTACACAACTCTTAGGATCACCTTGCATTTGCAAGTACCAATTTAATGCAATAGAAAGAAATTTTTGTTTTGGATTGGCATATGTGACGATTAGTCTCAAACATCAACCTGGTGCTTAATGACAGAGGCATAGTCATAGCGCACTGAATATTCTGCATGATACGAGCATATTTGTATTATATTCTGTGGGAATGAATCAGCATGTGCACTTTAGAAGCACCATAGGCCGCACGCACACACACACACTGCTAACTACCTGTTTGCTCTGAGTTAACTTTAAATCTAGCTGCCATCCAAACTGGCACCTAAGAAGAAATGTAAGACTAAATAGTCTCGGTGTTTATGGACCCTTCCCCTGCTGCACACACACACAGAGATCACAATGAAGAAAAGCTGAATCTCAACACAAGACCCACCTAACCAGAGACAAGACTGAACTTTGACTGGTTGACTACTTTGTTTCTATATACTGTCTATATACTTGATGGTTAAAGATGAGATGGAAGACCGATTTTTTTAGGATGCTCATCCAATGTCTTCGCAGATTGCTGTCTCTGTAAATGAAACACGCCTTAAAGATTCAATCCCTCATATTGTCTGTGTATCAGTAACCAGATCGTACTTACACTAAGAAAGTGGGCTCTAGACACACCCATGAAGAATTATCTCATCAAAGCAAGTCTACAGGAGATTGCCTTGATTGCATATAAACGATGTAGGAAGATCTAGCCCATAGTAAGTGGAACCATTTCTTAGGCAGGTGGGGTATATAAAGATTAGTCCTACATAAATAACGCTTGCATGCCTTGGTTCTCCCCCTGCTCTTGACTTTGGGTGTGATATGGTTAGTTCCCTCACCCTCTGCTGAATGGCTTTCCTTGCCGCGATGGCCTGAACCCTGGAATTGTGAGCTGGAACGAACCCCCTTGTTCTCCTAAGTTGTTTCAACAGGTACTTATTAAAGCAACAGTATAATTATTATTATGGTGTGTATGTAGTGGTAGTTGTTTATGAAGCTATTATGAAGTTTATTTTTAAAATGTCTAAACCTTCTCAATACTCTTCTTCAGATGCACCCTCATTGCCCCACAAATCTTCTTCCCCTAGGGAACTTCCTATTTGCCCTTCCTGAGGTTTTTCTCCTCAGGCTTCACAGATGACAGACATTGGGGTTTATCTCCTTCTCATTTAGCCCCCTTTCCCTTTTGTTTTGCCAAAACTCTTTTACCTATGGAATTGTAATGGAAGAGAAAGGAGGGTTTGGGGGTAGGATATATAGACCTTTTATTTAGCTTTTGCTATGATCTACAGATATGTCCTTGAAGTAAAATTTTATTCTAGAACATTTAGCAGACTCTCCTGACTCTGAACCCCTACAGGGAGCCAAGGAAAGCAAGGCCTGTCCTGAGAACCTGGGCCAAAGCCCTCCTACCTTGATTCTCCGTGCCAGGAAAACAAAGAAGCTAGCAGATCTGCTTAGTTGGCTTTCTCAGTTTAATTACGCTTATTTCGAAACATTGTTGAAAATGGTCTGAGGAGGGGAGATATGGTTAAGAGGTACTTGAAATTTTGCTGAGCATCATTGAAATCACCTTTTCCCTCTCCTTGACAGGAAAAACACACAGCATTCTTAAATTTATGCTTACACAAATTTTAACATAAAGAATATATCTTTTAAAAATCTCTATTTCCCTATGGTTTCCCATTTGGTAGTAGGTGGATGGAATCTTAGAAATGATTTGGGGGCTTGGAAACAGCTATTGGATAAGGCACTTCTCCCAAAGTATGAGGACCAGAGATCAGATCTCCAGAACTCACATAGAAGTTAGATCAGCGTGGTGCCACCTGAGAATCCAGCACTCAAAAAGCAAAGATAGGGAATCTCTAGACAAGTTCAACAGCTAGCCTAGCCAATCAAATTCTGGGTTCAGTTGAGAGACCCTGATAGCATAATAAAAATAGAAAGCAATAGAAGAAGGCATCCAATATCAACTTTGTGCCTACACACACACACACACAAACACACACACACACACACACACACACATGCGTGCATGCACACTCACAAGAACCACATGCATACATACATATGCAGAAAAAAAGAAAGAAATGCTAACGACTATACAACATGAATGGTCAGTAGGAAGGAACAAATTTCAATTTGATCAACCTCGTTTACACAGGTCATATGTAAATTTTATTTGGTGAGTTCTTGCTTATGAAAACAGAAACCATATTCAAAGACTTTTTGATGCCTCCTTTCATATATTTAGGCTTTCTCAGAAACTTAAATCCTAGGCTTTGATAAATCGTTCCTAGATAATGGTAATTTTTAAAAACTTTGAAAGAATTATTTTTTTAAATTTATTCAATTGTGAATGTGTGTGTGTGTGTGTGTGTCTGTGTGTGTGTGTGTGTGTGTGTGTGTGTGTGTGTGTGTAGAACCACGGACGAATTCGGGAACCACCATGGACGCCTCCACCTCCTCCTTGTTTACTCTGCCCCGGGATTCACAGGCTCCGCCCTACCAGGACCAGAAATGCAGGCTGCCCCCGCTTCTGCCTGGCGTCTATACGTGGGGTCTAGGATCTGAACTCAGGACCTTCCACCTCCAAAGCAGAGGCTTAACCCCTGAGCCACCTCTCCAGCCCCTGAAGGAATTATTATTGTACTCATTTTAGCTGAAAACAAGACCTAATACTGTCAATTTTAATGTGGGTTGTATTTATCAGTGGCTTATTGTCAAGAGAATTTGGAGTAACTATTATTCCAGTACCAAGCTAAAATGTTTATAATAGATTAAAAAATTCTACCTTGAAATTTTAGCACAATTTATATTACCTTTCAAATTTTTTGGCAACATTTTTAACTGCCAAGAAATTTCTATGTTAAAGTTTCAATTCTGAAGTTTAATCTCCACAAGCAGAGCAATGCAATTATAGAAGCAAATGGATTCTCATCTTGTGCATACTTGAAATACCTGCATGGGACTGGAGAGATGACTCAGGGGTTCAAAACTTTTGCCTCATAAGCAAAAGGATCTGAGTTTAGATCCCACATAAAAATGCTCGGTGGAAATAGTCGGAGCACGCAATTACTCCTGCCCTGGAAGGCAGAACCCGAGAAACCCCAGAGCGAAGCAAAAAGGAAGTAGAGCAATCTAGGATAATTCCTGATGTTACCCTTGAGCCTTAAGTACTCTCTTGTACACACACCTGCACATACATGTATATACACATACACATACAAACACATACATGCTAAAATAAATGAATAAAAATAAATAATTATTTTTTCAGAAATAAATAAATAGCTTTTTAAAAAATTCCTGTCTGGTGGAAACCTTTGGGTCTAAAGCTGGATGAGTGAAGGGAAATGTACATATCACTGGGGTGGCCTAAAGAGAGGAAACTTGATATATCACAGAGGCCTGAGCCCACATAGGAGTAGATAAGCCAGAGTGAACCCTGAGGTCCATAGGAGCATACAGATGGAAGGGTGGAAGGAAGTGGGAAGGCATGATTAAGGGAAGGGAGGGGATAAGAGGGAAGGAGAGGAGGGAAGCTGGGATGAATACTCAATATGTTTGTAAGAGTAGAAAAAAAATAAAAATGGAAAAAAACATTGAGAAATAAAAAAAGTTTCTGTCTAGATAAGCTAAGAAAATCCAGCAAAACCAAAATACAAACAAAAAAATAGAATAATCAAATGTTAATTTCAGATATATGCAGTTGATCAATGCTTTCAATGTTTGATATTGATTCTCCCTCTGACAGGATTACAATCACCTAGGAGACACACTTCTGGGCTTGCCTCAAGTGAGTTTCTGAGTTAGGTAACTGAGGTAGAAAAATCCATCCTAACTGTGAGCAGCACTATTCTCTGGGCTGGGTCACAGTTTGAATGAAAAGGAAGAAGTAGGTTCACCACCAGCATTTACCCGTCTGTTTCCTGACCAGCTGCCTCAAGCTTCTTATGCCATGCCTTCCCTTTCACGATGGATTGTACCCTGAAGTTGGGAACCAAAATAAACCCTTCTTTGTTAAATAGTTTCACACGGTAATGAAAAAATAATAGGATAAGCTAACTGATTAGCTTTCCTGCATACCACAATAATCAATTAGACATTATCAGAAGTATTCATAACAATAAACCTATATAATGTAACTTGTAGCTAATAAAGAGTTTTCAAGACCCATTTGAAAATTATATATGTAGCAATTACCAAAAATTACAAAAGAAAACCTGGATATATGGTGTCATAGTTAGGCACAGGTGTCAACTTGAGAATTAGTGGTTGAGTTAAACCCAGAGCAAATCTGCAGGAGATGGTCTAGCTGATGGGGAAGGCCCAGCCCATGGTGGGTGGGACTAGGCCCTGTAATAAAATACAGAGAGCTGATTGAGAAAGTTGGCATCCTTGTGTACACTTGGCCAGACATGCTGGTCTAGCAAGTAAAGATTGTCCCTCTCTCAGCTGCTATGTGGAGATGGTGTGGCCAGTTCCCTCAGCCTTGGTGTTGGTGTGAGCTCTCCTGCAAAGTTGGATAGAGGACTGTAACTGGATTATTGTAAAAGAATAAACACCTTGCTCCCTTAAGCATTTTGATGGTGATTTATCAGCAAACATGCAGGTGAACTGCTACACATGGAGAAAAGGAGACTACCTTCTGGTAGACTGATTCAAATATTATAAAAGTATCAGATTTTTATAAATTAATCTGGAAAGTCAATGCAAGCCCAATAGACTCCTGAGAAAGAGAGAGAGAGAGAGAGAGAGAGAGAGAGAGAGAGAGAGAGAGAGAGGTGTATTGCATGTACATGGGCCAGAGTGATGGTAAGAGTGTTTGCGGTGCAAGCATGAGGACCTGAGTTCAGATCCCAGCACCCACCACAAATAAAATCATATTCCAGAAGCAATGAATGCTGTGCCTTCCCTCACGTGATAGGAGAGGAAAGGGCAGAAGGGACGAACACTACAGTCTCCTTTCTCTCTGCTTTTGGGAAACTGCACTCAGATTCATCCAGTTAAAGGGAAAAAGGGAGATTGATTTCCAGAGGGGAGAGAGTCCATTACAGTGGGAATCACCTTCTTAGAAGCAGGCTGCTGGTTCATGTCACTGCAGACATCACAGAGGCCCAGAGAGCAAGAGCAAACTCAGGAAACTAGGCTGACTACCACGCCTTAAGCCCCACCCCCTGTGACGTCCCATCACAAAGTTTCACCCACCTACAGATGCCACAACCTTCCCAACATTAACATCAGTTGAAGATTTAAACACATGAGGCTATGGGAACAACTCATGTTCAAATCATGGCAAATGCTTTCTATTGACTTGATTGATATGGGGACCCACCATGAGTACAAGCCCCGGTGACTCAAACACTTCCCCAAGGCCAGACCTCTCAATATTGTGGCTTGATGATTGAACTTCAACTTGAATTTGGGAGCAGGCACAACCATTTAAAACTCAGCAGCTATCACTGGGATAAAAATGAAGTTAGATGTGTTCTCACTTCCTATGCAAGCATAAACAACAGATGGACTAAAGAGCTACATGTAAAATATCAAGACTCTAAAAGCAGCATAAGGAAGCTCTGTTGAACGTATTTGTAGTCAGGGAGTGAGGAAACATTTTTGAAAAAGACAAAAATCTAGAGTCTGTAAAAAAAAAAGCTCCACAAATTTTATTACATAAAATATTAAAACTTTTCTTTGATGTAAGATTGCTGTATCAGTTCCATTACTCATTGTGCCAAAAGAAAAAAAAGTGCAACGCAAATAATTTAGAAAGAGGGAGGAATTTATTTCAGCTCACAATTCGAGGTCACAGTTGATCATGGCAGACAAACCACGGCGCAGGTTAGCTAGCTGATCGCATCACATCCACAGCCAGAACCAAGCATTAGAACCAATATATGCATTCTCACTTGCTTCCAATATCAGTTGATACAGTTTCGGCAAACCTTCATGGGCTCGCCCAGAGGCCAACCTTAATCTAAGAATACCTTTCAGCTATGGGGACCTGCCTCTTAGGTGTTAAGTTGGCAATAATTGTTAACCATTACAATAGTATAAGTAACATTAAAAAGCAAGTGAGAGGCTGAAGAAACTGCAACATACACTTAAAAACATAAATTTTCAAATAACATAATACTTGTTGAATAGGCAAAGATTTTGAGAAATCAAGTGGTAAGGAAACACATGAAAAGATTTTGAACCTCACTGGTAATAAGAGCATGAAAATGAAATCTGCACGTGATATAGCCCTCTTATTACCCAAAATCTACTGTTAGGAATAAAGTTGACGAATGCATAGTTTCCAAACAGTGTAGGGTAATGGCTAGTAATGGCTAGTCTCATATGCCATTGAGGGAAGTACACAGATTCAAGGTGGGTTTCTTTTCTCTTTTTTTGAGTATTATTTTGTTCTGTAGAAATATTGACACTTGAGCACAGTTGTGTGTACAGAATGTGTAATTACCAAAGCCATGGGGTGGAAGGCAAATAATTGAAATTCCAGTCTGTAAGGGAATCAGATGAATAAACACTGTCAGGGGAAACCCATGGATAGGTTCTCTTACAATGAAGGGTTTTTTTTGGTGGTGTGTGTGTGTGTGTGTGTGCATTTAACAAAGAATAGGTTGAACTATAGCTGCTATTATGGAAAGGAGGCAAATCACAAAGCAGAGGACTCTTCTGACAACTTGTCATGGTTTGAAATGTGTTCCCCACAGTCTCATGTGTTTGGCAAGGTCATGGCACCTTGAGAAGTGGAGCCTTGCTGGAGGAAGGCAGTCACAAGAGGTGGGCCTTGAGGCAGATTAGCTGGAATATGTGTGTCTTCAGTGTATCACGTTCACATAGGCTCAGTTTGTCTTGTTGGTAATCAAAACTCCTGATGATTTGTTTAAGCTGACCGCCTGTGAATAGTCACCTTTTCCTCTTCTTAATTAGTAAATCACTTAAAGGAAGATATTTTGAAGTTTCACAAATCAAACTGTCCCCACCCAATAAACTTTGAACCAATAGCTCCACAAACTTTGGGCTTTTAGTGATAGGAAGTTTCTGGAAGGTAACAGTGTGATTGAAGGCCTGGAGAAATGGCTCAATGGAAGGAAGAAAAATGGGAGAAGGAAAAAAAGAAAAAAGAAAGGCAAAGATCCAGTGGAAATGGAGGATTCAAGCTCATCTGTAGGGGGATGGGGGATAGGTTCAGTCAATAAAGCATTTGAGACACACACATTTTAAAATTGTCAAAGTTCTGCTCACGGCTGCCTTGCTTATAAAGGTCTCAAGCTTAAAATCATCTCAGATTCTATCCTGTCACCTTAGCAGATGTGTTTCAAACTAATCAAATTAGTCCCTTCCTTAATGACAAATTTCATTTTAAAAAGTTCTTTATTATGTTGAATAGTGGAAAGTTTCATATATTAAACACACCATTAAAACCTGAAACATTTATATTTCCAACAATGGTAATAGAGAAAACTAGCTTATGTTCACAGCAAATGGAAATCTGCGTCTAAGAAATGTTTTGATTTAGAATTCTTTGTCCACCCAAAAGTTTTGGTTTAAAAAGTTTTGAGTTAAATTAAAGAAAGAAGTTGTACTTTTTTACATTTTTTTAAATTTCTTTTTCTTGTTGGTTTTTTATTGGTTTTGCTTGATTTCTGGCTGTGTTTGTCTTACTGTTTTGCTTTGTTTTTATTTGTTTTGTTTTGTTTGAGTCTCACTCTGTAGCCCTAACTAGCCCAGGACCTACTGTGCAGGCTTTGCTGGACTCAAACTCATGGCATGTCCTCATGTCTCTTTTGGCTTATTTGCTTCTACTGTGGCAGCATTTGTCTACTGTGGATCAATTACTCACTGCCTCTACCCTTGCTAACATCATCAAGATGTGCTCATTATATTGCAGTAACTCTAACATTTGAAAGCTTTATGCAGAGCAGAGGGATTACTAGAGAGACCTAAAACATATTTAACACTTCCATAGTTCACAGAGGGAGAAATATCAACAACCACCAGGCATACAGAAGGTACATCATTCAAATAATAAAAGGAAAGTCAGTTGAGAATTGAATGCTATTTTTTTTTTTGTCTTTCCGTTGTTTATAAATGACAGTGTCCAGATCTGGATGAGGTAGGAACATGGATTGCTGGGTAAAAGGTAAACGAGCACAGATTTTGGGAAAGTAATGTGTTCTCATATATTCAGGGCCCGTAAATGCAGGCAGTCCTTTCTCTGTTCAGTGCTGTGTTTAATAGAAATGTTGTCATGGCAGAACTGTGGAAAACGAGGATGCTCATGGTGCTTTGGATCCAGCAATTCCACATGGAGAAGTCTATTTTTAGATCATGAAACAAGATGCAAAAAGAGATTCATGCGTCACTATATTTATAAGGGCATTATCTTTAATTTAGAAAGTGGCAAATAAACCATGTAGTTAACCATAAGGAATTCGTTAAACTATGATGTCTCTATATAGTGAAATCTTGTGTTCCTATAAAAGCCATATTGCAAAAAAAGTAAGGATATTTGAAAATGCCCATGATATAATATTTAATTTTAAAAAGGCAGAATGCACAAATTACAGCAGAATGATCTCAGTTTTGTGTGCATTCAGACATTTACAGTTCCAAATGTAGGCACATATGATTCTAGTTTAGATTTAATCAAAATCTTAAGAATTTTTTGAGGGATGAAACTATGGAAACATTTGTAATTTGGTGAAAATTTCCTATTCTTCTAAAGAGAAAAACCATTCATGATATTTGTTAAATCACAGAAAGGCTTTTAAATTACAATTTCATACATGCATGGAATGCATACTGATTGCTCTCAACCCCACCATCTCCATCTCCCATCCACCGCAGCCAACTCCTCCTCTGCCATATCAACCTTTTTCACCTTTGTGTCTTTTTGTTTTATGACCCACTGAATTCATCCAGGACTATGTGTATGAGGCTGGGTTAGGAACTCTCTCCTTAGCATCTGGTGGGCTCCTCAGTGGGTATGCGACTGAAGATGATTACTCCCCCTCCCAGAATCTACCAATAGCCAACAGTTCAGCAGGGAGTCTCTACTGTATTGATGACTGATTATTGGCAGGACCAGTCTTGGGCAGACCTAATGCATGGGACACAGCTGCTATGAGTTTGTGAGTGCCAAGACAGTGCTATATCCAGCACTTCTCACTGTCTTTCAGCTCGTACATTCTATCTGTCCCTTAACTTTAGAGGAGATGGTATAAATACCTTAATTAAAGGCTTAGCACTCAGCTATCATTTATTCTTAGTACCTTTACCAGTTGTGGAACTCTGCATTTTCCACTGTTCACTGCACTCTTCTCTAATTAAGGCTGAGACCTGCATTCCTCTATGGGTACAAACATAAATATTTAGATGTTTACTTAATACTATGTCAACTTAGCTCATCAACAACAGGAAGCTCCCCCTGGGGTCCATGACTTGTCTAGGCATGGATTTTAACTGGGTTTACAGCATCATACATACGTTCCCTCCTGTGGAGAGGGCCTCAAATCTAATCAAAGAGGGGTTTGTTACTCCTGTAACAGATGTGCCACTAATACACCAGTGGGTTCTTCTTACCTGGCAGGTTGGGATCGTAGTTGGCGGGGGTCACAATTCAGTAAGATGCTTAATGCCATCTCTCCTCCAGCAGCCTACATGGCTCCTTTCAGCACTATCAAAGTTAGCCAACAGAGAGAATGTTATTTAGGATCACTATGACATGGAGACTCACTGCAATGAGATCCTGTAGTGGGGAACAGAGATTGGACTGAGTTTTGAATGGGAAAATTGGTGGTATATGGTTAAGAACTGGGGTAGAGTTCAGTGAGTAGAAAATCATATCCAGGGAAGAGGGATGCTAACTAAATAGATCTACTGTGATTCTTGCTACAAACAGACCAGGTTTCAGATAGATCCAGAACCACTGAAGAACCAAATCAAATACTGAAGGTGATCTGCTATGAAGGATGAAGTTTCTTTCTGATCTAGCTTTGCAGTGATCATTGCTACAGCTGGAGTTTATAAGAAAATGCACAGATGAGTCTAGCAGAAGGTTCAGGAATCTGATTACAATTTGACCAAGCCAAAAAAAAATTATTTAGCTTCTCCAATATTTTTTAATGCTGTGTTTTAGATACGTGTTTTAAGTTTTTAAAAAACATGCAAACTTTAAAAATGTGAAACTAGAGCTAAGGAGACTGCTCAGTGGTTAAAACTTTTGCATCACAAGTCAAGGGACTGAGTTTGGATGCCTAAATCCTATGTAAAAATGCTGGGTGGATATGGCAGTTGTCTGTAATTCTGGCCCTGGAAGACTGAGCCCCCAGAGCAAAGCAGTAGGGTACAAGAGCAATCCAGGATGATTCCTGATTTTATCCTTGAGCCTCCACAGGCACACACACTCAAACACACACACACATATACATGCAAAAAATACTGAAACTATATAGAATAAAAGAGTAAAGTTCCCAGTCCATTCCTCTATAGTATAACCATCCAATGTCTTTTGTATATATTTGCATATGTATAAAGTCATATAGTTGTTTTTTCATTGTTATATTCTGCATTCATTTAAAGTGTATATAGTATAACAGATTTGAAAGATGCACATCCCTGTTAAACCTCTACTGTAACTCAAACATGGTGTCTCTTAATCATCCGTGATGGCTGTTTATGCCCCCTGCAGTGCTAATGTTCCCTCTGCTAACTAATTTTATTACTGCAAATTAAATTTTGGTTCTTCTAGAACTTATTATAAATGGAATTATATGGCATGCAGACTTTTGTATCTAACTTTTTGCATTTAGTATAAATGTTTTGAGATTTGTCCATATGACTGTGTATAGACCTAATGTTCCCTTTCTCTTCACCATTAGACAGGATTTCACTGCACGGATATACCACATCCTGCTTGTCTTGTTGAAACCTTCAAGTCATTTCTAGCTCTTCCCAATTATGCTATAATCATCTCTGTAGAAGTATTTGTGTAGACATGCATTTTCATTTTTCTTGAATAAGCACAAAGAGGTGTGTAATAATCTATGATCTCAAGAGCAAGCAGAGCTAATAGGATAAAAACAGATGTTAGACAGATATAGATAGGTAGACAGGTAGATAGATAGATAATAGATAGATAGATATTTACTATAAGGAATTATGGAAGGCTGAGGAGTCCAAAATCTACAGCTGAAAAGCTGGAGACCCCAGAGAACCAATGTTGTAAATTTCAATGGAGTTCAAGAACAAAAACAGGAAAATCTGATGTCTCAGTTTGAAGAGAAGCAAAGAAAGAGAATTACTTATTACTTTGTGGTTTATTCTATTCAGACTTCTAATGGATGGGATGGGACTATGCATGCCATGAGGTATAGGAAATCATGTGCTTTACTAGTTAACCTATTCAAAAGGAAACTTCATCCAAAAAGGAACTATCTAGGCTGTGTTATATAGCCAAGATGACACATGAATTTAATCCTCATAGAGTGATGTGACTATTAGGCCATGAGGTGGCTTACATTTACCTTTTTAAGAAATGATCAAGGGGCTGGAGAGATGGTTCAGGGATTAAGATTCGGTCTTGCAAGCAGAAGGTCCTGAGTTTAGAACCCAGGTCCCACGTTAAAAACACCAGGCAGAAATGACTGCAGCCTACACTTCTGGCCCTTATAGGCAAAGCCTGGGAAATTCAGAGCAAAGCAAAGAGGTAGAAGCAATTCAGGATGATTCCTGAAATTACCCTTTGTCCTCCACAGGAACACACAATGCTCTCTGACACACACACACACACACACACACACACACACACACACACACAAAGATATTTTAAAAAAAAAGAAATGATCAAAATAGTTTATACTCTCATGAGCAATATATGATCGGAATATTTTCTCTCATTTCTCCTAGTATTCAAGATAATCATTTTGATTCTAGCCGCTTTTTTACATTTTTATGTGTGTGTGTGACGTATGGATGCTATTTATAAGTGTGGGAGTGGAGTGAGTATGTGTGCTTGCATGTGTATGAGTGCAAATCTGTATGTGTGTATGCATGCATGTGTGTGTGCATGTCTGTGGAGACCAGGGAATGATTCTGGGAATCATTCTCAATTGATCTTCCACTTCATGGTGTAAGGCAAATTCTTTCAATCAAATCCAGAGCTCACCAAAACTATCATTACTAGTCAGCTTGATCTGGAGTTCCTCTGTCTCTGTCTTCCAAGACTAGAATTGCAGGTAGTATTCCATCTGCACCAAGATTTATGTGGGTTTCAAACTCTGTCTTCTTACTTGCTTGTAAGCACCATAATGGCTGAGCCAATTCCCCAGGACAATTCTAGCCATCTTAATAGGTGCAGGGTATTGTCATAAAAATATACTCCCTAATAGGTGGCTCCTAGTACCAAACCCACTTAGAGACACTCAAGGATAAATCTCTGTAATACCTACAGTAATTGCAAGGATTATGAACAGGAGGGATGGGGTCGGAGGGCCACACCAGAAACAAGGAGAGAGGGGACCATGTTACAGCAGAGAAAATAGGCCACCATCAAGGACTGGAAGTGAGTAATGAGACATCTGGTTAAGTTCACAGACTTTCGTTCCTGATCATTTACAACTGATGGGGTATGATCTCACCAGAAGGGGAGGGCATATAGTCTGGCAGATAAAAAGTAACCATTTTGCAAATGGGTGATTGACCCCTCCCTCACTGCAGTTTCCTGCTTTTATTACATCTACCTCTGAATATATTCTTATAACAAGACTCTAGTTTAACAGCTTTTTATCTCTGGCCAGGGGGTGACATCCAATACCCATCAGGATGGAGTGAAGGGCATTGCAGGAGCAGCAAAACTGGAAAAAAAAATCAGCAAACAATAATCCAGAACTTCAGAGACTCTATATCAACCACCTGGAGTCAGGCTGCCTAATCTCTCCCCATCCTGAAGCTCAGGGAAATTTGTAGAAGAGGGGGCGGTAAGATTGTAAGAGCACAAGGATGGGAGGAGTAATGATATGCAAGATACTCCACACAAGTTAGGGCCGAAGCAATCATAATTGGACTTTGCATGCCCTGCTCAATGTCCAACACACTATTGACCCCACAAAGTCTAGCATTTGCTAAAGGCACTAAGATCCTTGGAGGCAAGGGGTTGACAGCCACAGTAGTGTTCCTATGCTCAAGGGGAACACAGGAAAGGGTTCTGGGAAATGCCACTGGGTCCTTGCACTTCATCGGAGAGGAAATCCCAGAGGAGAGTCTGGCATGCACATTAAAGGATGCTCCAGGGATGGGAGGGGGAGGCACTGGGAAATGGGGAGGAAGGGGGGAGGGGAGGAGGGCATAGGGGGGTGGGAGGTTGGAGGGAGGGAAGGGACCAGTGTACCTGTTAAGTTTGTATGAATGGAAATAAAAAAATAATAATAAAAAATAAAAAAGAATAAAAATAGTGATTTGGAATTAAAAAAAATGTTTTAATTTGCATTTTCCTGAGGACTAATGATACTGAGCATTTGTTCATGGACGAATTTGTTGATTTAATATTTTCTTTGGTAAAGCATTCAAATTAGTGCCCAATTTTGTTTCTCCCTAATGCTGAGTTTTGAAAGTTCCTTATGCATATTATAGAAACAAGTCTTTCTCAGACATCCACTTCAGAAATTTTGTCTCAGAGCCTATGGCTTTTCATTTTATTCTCCATAATCCAGTGGAGTTTATTTTCCTTTTATAGATCATCTTTCCATCATCCCATTCTAGAGATCTTTGTTTAACTCAAAGTAACCCAAGTTTTCTCCTGTGTTTCATCTGGAAGTTTTATAGTTTCATGCTTTACACTTCTGCATGAGATTCATTTTTAGTTAGTTAAAAACTAAAACGAGCTCACTATGTCCGTCAACCATGTCAGTCAAACAGAATAGTAACGACTCAAGCTGTCCACAGACAATACTGCCAATCACTATGCCATTGGCTTGGTTGCCTAGCACAAATTCATAGTATCATACGGTTTATACTCAAACAATTAAAGTAAAATTTTGCTCACCCTGAGTGGGCATAGTTGTGTATGTTCCAGTAAACACTCCTTTCTTTGTCTCTGGCTTCACATTCCTTCTATTTCAGTAACTCTTTTCTTCACAGTGTCACATGATATGATCAGCTCAGCATTTTACACTGAACAAAGCCTTCAAAGTTGGGGGAAAATAACCCTTATAGACTGATGAATGTATTTTACTATCAATATGAAGTATTAACAGTTGCCTAAACTGTGTATTTCACTGAAAGATTTGATCACTTAAAAATTATATGCATGTATTTATCATTCTAATCATACCTTATTTATCATCCCAGATATGAAAAGACATAATTTAACATGCATATTAGAGACATAGCAGAAGTATGAGTTCTTGTGCTCTTACATAATTTTTAATAAGAAACAACAGTAAACTATGGCCAGCTTTTTTTTTTGAGATGTGACTATGGAAAATAGTGCCATTTAAATAATCCCTGTGAAGTTAAGAACTATGATACAGTACACTGCATGTTTAGGGAAATGAGTGCTTCTTTTTATTTGCAAGTGACATGTATCTTATTTATCTCTACCTTCACATGTTACAGTTAAATGAAAGTTACTATAATTAACTCAGGATTTCTAAATAATTCACCATTTTGTTCCTATGGCAGTTAGTTTCAGATGTCAACTTGATAATGGAGAACTGAGCCCTTTAGGCAAACCTATAAAGAAGCACCTAGTTAAGGCAAGTCTATAGGAGATTATCTAATTGCTGTAAGAAGACCCAGCCAATGGTGGGTGGGCCTGTTGCCTGGGCAGGTGGATAAGATGAAGAGAGTTCAGTTAGACTTGGCAGCCTGACAAGCTGGCATGTTTGAAGACTGGAAAGCAGTACTGGTCAGGGCCCCTCTGTTCCTGCTGTGGATATGGTATGTCGGGTTCCCTCAGGTAGCATCGCTCCCCTGCCATGATGATCAACTGTGAACTAGAATCGTGAGCATAATAACAAGCCCCATTCCCCTAAATTGCTTGAGTCTTTGTTTATTAGAGCAATGGAAATGCAAAACTAAGACAATTTCTAGCCCTCCCTATTCCATTCAAATAGCTGGATTTATGAATCTGTTGCAGATGTCATTGTTTTGTGTGCTCAATCCAAACATCCCTGGCTGAAATCAGACTGTACCCAGCCCTGAGTTATTCCTTATTGTGTAACATGATGTTTTTTTCAGATTGTCTCTAAGAGCTCATGTCTACCTTGAGAAACTCAATTTCATAATCAGCATTTGACTCCATTTAGATGGAAGATGGTTCTGTGCCTTAATAAACATGTAAATGCTATCTATTAGCACCACCCACTAGGCACAGATTGAAAGGGCACCACTAGGTCTCTCTCTATATATATTATTGTGGAACTACATAAACACATGGACATAGTAAAATCATATGAGGAAACCAGGTCTGAAAACCTCTCAGACATACCAGACTGAGGAAAGTGTATAAGTCCCTCACCTGGAACCGTGAAGAAAAGGAGACCTAACACTGTGATGGCGATGGCCTCACCCACCTATCACCCGACCACCTAGTGTGTCTGTCAAAGGACTGAATAACAGAAATTTCCCCACTCAGCTCAGTTCACACTGCTGATATGGACTACTCAAATTGTCTGTGTATCTATGCATCCTGTCACTCTACAGCTTCCATGGTACTGTGTCTCATTTCCGCAGCTCCATTCTGACCCTCCATTAGTCTCCAGATGACTTCTGGTGGGTTTATTATCTGACATCACGTACAAACACACACACACACACACACATAGATGCATGAACACCCACGTGCACACATATAGGCATATACACACATGCATGCATGCATGCATAAACACATGCATACACACTCATGCACACACACATGGACACATAGTCTTTTTTATATCTCTATCATATAATACCAATGAAACCACTGTACCTTGTGAATTTGCTATTATTTAATAAATTCTCATGTTGTGGAGAATCACGAGCATGCTCATTTTTTTCTGACTTAGACAAAGGGAGGTCATAACACGCTTCTTCTTTATTCTATCAATAAATCCTTCCTGCCCTGCCAGGCCCCACTTCTGTATTCTGGAAGGTAGCCTACTTTTCTCCCACCCTCAAGCCTTGGCCATAGTGTTTGCCTGGAGCCAAAGTCCTTAATTACTCTTGCTGCAGTCTGAATAAGGGATCTAGGGAAGCTGATATTTTCTGGACTAGTGACATACCAGAGGGTTATGCCCTCCAAGGTGTAGCAAGAGGTGACATAGTCACAGAAATCAAAGCATGACAGTGTTCCAGGATTTGAATGTGATTTGTCCCCCATAGGCTCATATGTTTGAATCCTTAGCTGTTTTCAATGTTTGGAAAGGTCAAGGCACCTTTAGGAGGTGGAATCTTACTGGAGGAAGGCACGTCACAGGGTGTGTCTGGAGATTAGTTATCCCTGTTTTGCTTTTATTCTTTCATTCTGGTGCTTGCTGTCTTGGCCTTCATATTGTCTATAGTAACCTAAGCTTCCCCCAACTTCTGCTATACATTTTGCTATGTAACCAACCATATCTACTCTTTCTCTCCTTAAGTTGCTTGAGTTTAAGTGTTTCTCACAGCCACAGAAAGAGTAACTGAGATACACAGCTTCTTTACATAACCTTATATCATTTGCCTGTGTGGCAGGTGGGTCATCTCTTCCATGGGCTAGCAAGTTCCTGATTGAATTTCTGTTGCATGCAACCGAAAGCATCCTGCTAATCACAGAGCATTTCATTGTGAGTTATCTCAAGCCTTGTGAAAAAGCAGCCAGAGGGGGAATAAGGTCAAACCACTTATTTAATAATTCATTTACACCATATAAGTGATTTATTTCCAATATTGACATTCAAAAACATTTAAATGAATACATAGATATTGATCCCATCAGAAGACCATGTGGAAACGATATTCTAGAAGTTTTATTAAAATTATGTTGGAAGGTAATTAGAACATTAAAACATTCATCTCCTTCTAAGTAGAAAGCTTCTTTGGTGACCCTATAGTCCTAAGTAGTAGGAAGGAGACAGGCAAAGCATTCTGGGCCTAAAGAGTATAGGAAGGTTCTTATCTTTTACATGGAGCTTCCTTATTTATAAAGTGAAGAGGATAAAAATGACATCTCTTCTAGCTGCTCTCCCCTGAGATTATAGAAAGGATCAAAAGGAACACATGTGGGGAGTGGATAAAGAATAATCTGTGAGAGCACCACTCACCTCCTATGCGGGGCCTCAAGGCAGTCTAGTGAAAGAGCAACGTGCCAGGCTTACAGGGGCTTTCATGCCAACTCACCCAGCATGTCTTCTCCTCTCCTCTCCTTCAGGCTCCTTCCCTGCTGGCTGCCTCTCCTGCCGGATCTGCTGAATCCATTTGCTGGAGTTGATGGATCACGTTGCTCATTGCTTTGGGTCACTCACAAAGGACACTTTCCTCCCTCAGTACTTTACAAAAGCTTTGCCTGTGCAGTAGGTGAACTCATGTTTAAGCTCCCTAAGTTGTCTAATACCCTCTCCAAAGAGCCAACTGTACATACCACTTCTCAACTTGGGGTTCAGCCATATCATGTCAATAGGTAGAAATTGATAATGTTGAGACATTGACAAAGGCTAAAGTTATGCATTACTCCTAGCCAGCTTTTAACATCTACCAGCACATGATACAGTAATACAGAGAAGTTAACACAGGTCCCAAAACAGAGGTCACAGCTGGCACAGTTCCATGCAGGAGTGTCAATGACGCCTCACAAGGGTCTCCTTATCAAATTAGAGCTCTACTCTCTGATATGAGAAGTGGTCATCCTTCTATATTCCAGTGTCAGTGACTTCCTGGAATACAGTTAAAGACTTCTTCATCTTTCTGATGTGAGATTTAGGCTTACATAGAGGGCAACAATTCCTCACAATTGAATAGTTCTGCCCGAGGTGTGTTTTCATCACCATGGATCCCTCATTGTTTGACTTCCAACCTTGCTTACCACAGGGTGATCTGACAAGTTGTCAGAACCGTATGAAGTCTCTTTCTGCTCCTGGTTGGCTATCAGGTCTGTCTGTCTGTCTGTCTGTCGTCTGTCTGTCTGTCTGTCTCTCTCTCTCTCCCCCTCTCTGTCCACTGTGAGATCCCTGAAAGAAATTCCATTTTTTCTGGGCCCATTTTTTCAACAGTCTGATAGTCAGAATGGGGAGTAGACACAAGCATTTTGTTAGAATATTCATTCGCATCTCTGGGCCCTTAGGTTATAATTCCATTGCACAGTCTCCTGAATTGATTTTGTTCTGACAGAGGAAATGAGAGCTGACAGAATTTTGTAATTAAATGATAGCAAAGAAGATATTGTGTCTAACCAGGAATCGAGGAGAGAGAATTGGGGTGGTGTGATCTAACTTTTTTTCTGTGTGTGTGTGTGTGTGTGTGTGTGTGTGTTCACTCCTACGAGTGATATGGAAGCGACAGCCTTGGGTGTTGCTCCTGAAGAGCTATCCAAATTGTTCTTTGAAACAGGGTCTTTCTTTAACCTGCTACTTGCTGATTAGGCTGGACAGTGAACTCCAAGGATCTGCTGTCTCCATTTCCCCAATGCTGAGATTATGAGTGTGTCCACTGCATCCTACTTTTTTCCCTTAACATTGCTTCTAGTGATCCAAACTGAGGTCCTTGTGTTTATACAATGTTGTAGCTACTTTTCTTTTTGCTGCTGTGAGACAATACTCATGCACAATTTAGGGAAGAAAGAGGAGATTTACTTGTCTTAAGGCTGCAGAGAGGAAATATAATCCACTATGACAGGATTCTCACTGCAGAAGGCAGGGCTGGAAGTGCACTGGATCACAGCAGTCATCATGTAGGCAGAGAAAGCAAGGGCAAACGAGGAGGAAGCAGACCTGGTCCACCAAACCTGGAGGCCTGCTCCCTGTGAAGCGTCTTCCTCCAGCAAGGCTCCACTTTCTAGAAGTAGTATGACCTTCCCAAACATTAACCTCAGCTAAGAATTTAAACACATGGGACTGTAGGGGGCAATTCATATTTAAAACATAACACACAAGGAACACTTTACAGACTGAGCCTTAGCCTTTTCCTAAATATCAATTACCTATTGCATATATAAACTGACAATCCTAGGGAGAAAAGCTGTACCCAGGGGAAAAAGTTCAACATTTTACAATAATGTTAATTGACAGATTAATACTTCAATAGTTGTGGAGAATAAAATGTTGCAAGTTCAGCATCATATTATTTTGGGTTTAAGTCCTCTAAATATTCATGTATGGCCCACCTGTGCATGGAATATAATACCCTGTAACTATAATCCTTTCAGAAGTTAGAAAAGACTCATACCTTCTACCAATCCAAAGACTAGGAATATCAACAGATAATACTAAGGTCTCTAGTAGGCAGTTCCCTGTTTTGCTATATAGCAGTCTGCCTGATGTTTCCAGCAATGTATTTTTAGAGTGTTATGATTAATGATTTTTATTGTTCTGTTCCTATAAAAACATCCTGAAACTGTTACCTGGTTGTGTTAGGTCAGCAGGAGGAAAGGAATTGAGAATGACTCTGTGATATTAGGGGCTTTATTTAAGAAAAGAAAAACTGCCCAGTTGGGATGTTCTGGTGTATGGAAAGAAACCAGAGTCACAGCGGCCACTTATGGTTAAAGGAATTAAAAGGTTGAGGAAGACAGGGATAATTAAGATTCTATGTCTCAATGAGAGAGAGAAAATTTTGTTAGATAGTTTAGACAGTAAAAAGACATGCTGGGAAGGTCTGTGAAGGTCATTCCCTCTGCCCCCCCCCTTGCTGGGATTATCCTGAAGGAACACACCCTACTAATCTGGAGGAAATACTTCTAATCCTCCACAGAGATAAGGTCACCAACTTCCCCCAACCCTCTGTTGATGAAAGGATATGCACATGAGCTCTCTGTTGCAGATAAATTAAGTTCCTTGGGAAGTCTGGGCTGTGTCCCAACATGAACAGACCAATGAGATATAGGGGACCAAAAGCTCCAATCAGATTTGCAGAAACTGGAACTAACCAATAAGGAAAAGCTACTTTTCCCTGGGCCTATCAAACCTTATAAATACCCCTGACCCTACCAGCCATCCTAAGCTCCCTTTCCCCTCATGGACTCCATGAGTTCTTTTCTGGCTCCCTTGCCCCTCACGGACTGAGTTCCATCCTTTCTCTCCTTTAATCAAGTCTGCCTTAACCCTCTACGCTTGTTCTGGTTTCAGTCTTCAACTCCTGAACACAAGAACCTGGACATAAAAGCTCCACACCAAGATTATGGTGAGGAGATCAGTGGTCTAGGGAGGGAGGTGAGTTGGGTGTGGCTCTGCCACATTCCATTCAGGGTGGAGGAGGCTTTATCAATGTGGCACAGACATGGCTAACATGTTGGAACATGGTTTTGCTGTAACCTGAATCTGTGTTCCCAGATCATGGTCACTCATATTTGATTCCAGATTATACTGTCTCATATTCCTTTCTAGGTGAGCGCTGTGTCAATGGATAAACTGCTATAAAATTAGTGATTTATTTCTTTTTTAAATTAAGGATTGATCTAAAACACATGTTCCATTTATGTAAATACGCAAGCTTTAAAAAATAATTTTCAGCATACTTGCGTATGATCCCTCAGCACCTTAGCTGCTGGGCACCATATGCCACTGAGAAGCAGGCAGATTGTTCTCTGGGCTGGAAGCCTGGGGGTGGGCGGGTGCTCCTTCTTCTTCTGGGCCTTGCCAGGGGAGGCTGGCTTCTTGGCAGGAGTCCTTAGGACTCTAGAAACTGTCGCAGGAAAGGTTCACTCTGTAAAACGAACAAGAGCAAAGGAGTGGACAGGAAGCAAGGAGGGCAGTGAACAAGAGGGCAGCAACAGGCGGGGGTGGGAGAGGAGAAGCCCTGTGAATGTGACACAGGAAACCTTGAACACAGAGGGCAGCAGCTGTGTGCAGGCTGCAAGCACGCTATACCGGAGGAGGCAAGGCAGATTGTCTACCACCATGGAACAAGTCCGTAGTGGCATAGAGCTCAATAGTTAAGCTAAGCTGGCTGGCTGGCCAACGAGCCCTAGGGATGCTCCTGAATCCTGGGACTCCCCAGCACTGGGATGACAAATATGCCCAGCTCCTAGGACACTTTTTACACAGGTTCTAAGGGTGGATCTCAAGTCCCATTGATTTACACACACACACAGTATAGACTGATCTATCTACACAGCCCCTGTTCATTAATTTATAACATAAGGGAGTCATCTTACTTATAAGAGATTAAGAAAGTTGCCCAGAGCCACCAGAGGACTTCATTTAGCAGCAAGGCTACTTGGATGTATTTGCACACAGCAAGGTTTGCCAGCTGAGTGACACTTAGTGGATAGATTCATTCACACACTTTCCTGGGCACCAGGAAGTTGAAGTGGCCTCACCTCTAGCCCATCCACAGTACCCCTAACCTCCGCCTACTCTGGAGCAGATAAAATGAGCCAAAATTCTGCTTTCTCCTAAGCCGGAAAAAGGCACCCTGATTTTCTGCATCTTCACAAGCCATCAGGTATAAAACTGTTTGGTTCTCTGCCTAGTTCTCGGTGGTTTGCCTAAGTGTATAAATACACCTGACTCTGGCTACCATTTTTGGTGACTGCCCCTCATGGTACTCCATGTCTGGAGTCTGTGAGTTCTATTCTTTCTACCTCTAATAAACTCTGCCTTAATCCGAAAGAAAAAAAGAAAGAGAGAAAGTGTTGCTTGTGCTATGTGAGGAGATCAGAGGACAGCTTTCAGCAGATGTGTGGAGGTCGGGTGAACCTTGTGCATGGAAATCTGGGTTTCCAAGTTTGCACACAGTCACCTGTGCCTGCTGAGCCCTCACTCCAGCCCAGTCTTCAGAAATACTGATAATTACAAAAAGGACTTGGCCTGAGGGCTCTCATCATTACTGACACCTAGAATTAAGGGTACATCTATAAATGTGGCAGCCAATGAGCTATTGGTGGAGCCCAAGAGTGAATCTGATCAAGACTTGCCCAACAGACAGTAAACACAGTCAGTTTGAAAGCACCCTGCAAGCAACAGCTTCCTTCGCAGATTCTAAAGGACAGTTAGAATCCCAGGTTTGCCTAGGTGTCCTTCATTTGCTAGTGTTTTGGCACCAAAGCATTCCTGTGTTTTTTACAGAGAAATCATGACTTTAAGGGAACAATCAATGTAAGAAAAATGCTACAGATAGCAGTAAGACAAACATACAGAAGATATGAAGAGGGAAAACCATTTTTACAAGATGCGCCAACTTGGAATGTTTGCTTTTATGCGACAAAGGTTTTTTCATCAAAGGTCAATGCTGCCAGTCAGGGTATAATTCTAATTTTAATTCTGCCCCATTCTCCTTTCATACTGATGTCTACTAACATCTGTGATGGTTCTGTAACCTGGAATTGACAGGGGAAAGGGAACTACCCCCTTTTGGAGGGCTTCCATGAAGTCCGCGTAACAGATTGTTAACAAAACTCTTAAATAGCTGCCCTAATCATCAACAGTCATTTTATACAGATTAAATGAGACCCAAAGGGCCCGATTAACTTTAAAATGCCTTACAGGCATGTAACAAAAATTTAATTCCCCACACCCCTTTGGAGTAGATATAGGGTTGCTCAGTGTGAGTCAGATTCACAGTTAAAAACAGGCAAAGGTTAAGATGCATGTTAGATGCATGATGCGGACCCGTGGAGCCAAAATTTCCTTTCCTTTATCAGGAAACCACACTTAGGTGCGCATAAATCCAGTTAGGCCAGGGCCAAGCTCTGGGTTTTCTTGCAAAGTGGATGCCCAGGATTTTCACAGTGGCACAACCCTAATCGAGCAAGTTGTATTACTATAGAAAGAAGCCAGTGGAAACAGGTATTAATATTTAAATAGTGCCCCGACAGGGAGAATGTTAAACTAGAATCCCTATGCTTCAAACCCACCTATTAAGAAACCGGAAAAAAAACTTCCTTCTTGATTTGAAGTCTAAGGGCATCTCTGAGCAAGGGAGGAAATTTTAAAACCTACGCACATGCTTATTTCAAATGCCGGTCACTCTTTATTTTAGCCAGGTTCCTAGAAGTCTATTTAAATATTCCTCTGGAATTTTTATTCATTTCCTCCCAGGGAAAGAGGTTCATCATCCATTGGTGCATTTGTTAGAATTACCAGTCCTTGAGTTTGAGAGCTCTTTAGGTCATGCCATTTCAGCCCAAATCTACAGCACTGAACAGAACCCCAATTCATAGTAATGATTGGAAACCATTACAATTACCAAACTACATGTGGGTGGGTGGAACAGACGTCCTTTCAATTCTTAGAGGATCACAGCAAGCACCCTTGTCTATGACCCACCAGGCTTTGGTGCCCTCATAGAAGTTCTTTCGCCAGCTTGGAGAGGGCTTCCTTTCTTCTCTCCTCAGTTCATATGCTAGATCAGAATTATGGCAGATATTCCTCGCCTGTGAAATATTCACTGGTACCTCAGAAAGCCAAAATGCTTTTCAGAAGTCTGCTTCTACTTCCTACATCTTGGGGACAGCTGACACTACTGGATCACCTAGGACAGAATCTTCTTCCTTAGTTAATGTCAAATACAGCCCTGTCCACTGAGACTAGGCACAAAATCTTCCATGATACAGGTGGAATATAAATAAAGACTTTGGTCTTTTGCTTCGGGGTCAATCAGGAGACTTATAGTCCTCACTGCCTCCAGCAGCCACATTTCAAAACTAGAGAGCTAGTCTTAGGATAAAACAAAGACTATTCTACCTTTGATTCCAGTTGTGTGATACCTACTTTGATGATACATATGGCAGAGGTAATTACTCAACCAACTTCAGAGGCTCATGAACCATTTGAACTCTAGGAACATTGAACTTCTCTTAAAATCCAACCAGTAACTCCACAGAGATAGGGCCAGAGAAGCCCTAAATACTGGACAATGTGCTCATATTGTCCCTTTTCTCCAGTGTTGGAGAAGTGTGATTGACATCAGTCCCTAGCATTGTATTGACATCTGCTTCGGACCTGCTGCCCAAGTGTACAGAGTTTACACTCGGGGCTCTACCTTATGCGCCTTCCAAGAAGCCTGAGCCTGAAGGAAGGATTGTGTCAGCGAAGACGTCAACTCTTCTGTCTATCAGCTCTTTTTGCTCCTAAGGGATAAGAGAAACACCAAAAGGGACCAGCCATGGGAGAAGACTTTAAGCGAAATGTTTGGGGTCAGCATCAGCAAGATGGTGGATGACTAGGCTACCCCATGAAACCTAGACTTCCTTTAAGTGGGTTCTAAAATAATTGAGTAGTCGTTTAACAACACCAAAATAACTATTACATTTTGATATAAAAAAGTAGGAAAAGCAGGCTGATTTTTATTATGGAGCAAACCCATATAAAATACCTGAACTTAATTATGAAAACCACTGCCAAACCAATGTACTTGTTCCATGCTCTGCCCCCAGACACACACTGGCTCCAGTCAACCTTAAGTCTCAGCATCACTGGCTGAGTTTCAAAGCATTCTGTGGCCGTACAGCCCCATGACTGGACTGCTTACATGGTCGCCTCCCAGCTCTCTCACACTTCTGCGCTAAAGCCGGATCCTCTAGGAAACACATGGTATAGTCATGAATCTCCACAATGTTTCCTTCACACTTGCCCTGCATCAGGAAGACTCCTTCATCGCTCTAGTACCTTCCCAAACACACTCCATCCAACAGGCCCAGGACCTGCCCAAGCCCACTGGGTCCCACAGGCCCCAGAATCTTTCCACGTCACTCCATCTTGCAGGCTCCTCATTCGGCATAGTCCCAACCTCTGCTGTATCTCTTTAACTTCAGTTCAGTTATCTCTTTTCACATGGGATTGCAAATCTTTATTTATTTGAGAGAGCGAGAGCGAGAGAGAAAGTATATGTATGTCATGACACACAGAGATCGGCAGTTACTTCTCTCCTTCCATGTAGACTTCTGGGGATTGAACTTGGGTCCCCAGGTTTGCAAGCAGGTGCCTTACCCACTGATCTATCTTGCTGACCCAGTAATAGCAAATCTTAAAGAATAGGCAACAACGTCTTTCTTATGTTCATAATACCATCCCAGCCACAATGGAAATTGAGAGCTTGCTTTCAGATGCTTATCAAGTTTGATGGAGAGAAATCACTGAAGTCCAGGTGAGGGGTGCCCTCTCCTGCATCCCTGCCTCCCCAAGCCTTTGGCTGGTCTTGGTAGGGTACTCACTGCTTTTCCCAGTAAGGAAGGTTCTTGAAGACTAAGCACCAGGTTTTCTTGCCCTGATCTACATGTTGATTTTGAGTAGACTGGCATGAGGTGCAAAGTTCAAAAAACACCCATGACATTGACAATTCCATCCAGGTAGGATAGGAACTAAGCTGTTCTGCAGAGCTCAGAATCCTCAGGCAGTCTCGTGTCTTGCAGACACTCAAAGTCATTTCTAGTGTCTAACTGAAATGTCACTAGCTGCAGTTCAAATCTGTTGCCTTTGTTACTCGGTGAAAACAAGAATGAGGTTGTTCTCTGCTGAGAACCATGTCCATGCCACACAACTGCTTTTAAGACTATGACACTTATTTTTAAAAATTAAGACATGATAAATATAAATGATGCTACCTTTTGTAATATTACCTGCTGAATTCCTGAAGAGTAATGAAAATGATTACTTGGATGCTAGGTACATATTCTTTCTGGCTCCATTGGAAATTATATATATATATTTTTCTATGAAAATTATATGTATAATATGTACATATATAATATACATGTAATTATAGTATATACACAGATATTCTGTATTCAATACATGCCATTTTTGAGTGTTCATATTCTTTGTCTAACATCAGACCATTTGTAGCTCTCTAGAACTTACATACATGTGAGCATCTTTGGGACTACTATGGTGGGGCTCCCAGTGCTCTGGGAGGAGTCCCCAGGTCTTCAATGTCAACTCCAACTTCATTGTTCAGTTTCCTTTCTATAGTTTATAAAGATGCTCTCATTTTGCTTACACCATGATTTTGACTTCAGCTCTTACGTCACACCTATAAATGCTATTTGATTTGTGTTGCGAATTGAGAACTTGACATGCGAATTCACGGTGCTGTCTGACCCAACACACGGCTTACCTTAAACTGTAGAGGGGGCCTGGAGCACATGTGGGAGGAACAGCTCAAACGGTTGAGTTTAATAACTCCTAGGAACTCAGGCCTTGCTGGAGACGTGAAAACAGATGCAGACTCAACTCATGCTGCTTGAGAATTCAAACTAGGGGCTGGGGTGTGTGTGCGTGTGTGTGTGTGTGTGTGTGTGTGTGTATGTGTGTGTGTGTGTAAAGGCACTTGCATGTGTGCACCTGTGGAGGCCAAACGTGACATTGGGAATCATCCTGGATTGCTGTACGTCATTATCATTTTGCTCTGGGGTTTCTCAGACTCTACCTTCCTGGGCTGGAATTATAAGTCCTTGCCATTCCCCTTTTCCATCCCTTTGGCATTTTTTATGTGAGATCTGGGATAGAAATTCAGGTATTTTTGCTTTTCAGGCTACAGCTTTGACCCCTGAGCCCTCTCGCCAGCCCAGCTTAGGTTTTATTGGCTAAGCTATTGGAAGTCACTGGAGGAATAAAAGCAAAGAGGTGTTTTGTGGTACTTTTATTTTAAAAGTACTGTCCAATATGTCAGGCAGTGTCCCCACATGGCTATTTAATTTGAATAAATTGAAAATAAACTCAAATTGACAAGCCGTTTCTCTGCTGCACCAGGCACATTTCAAGTGTTCCAAAGTCACATGTGACTAGTGGCCACCGCAAGAGAGCGTTCACACATGCGTCACTCCAGTCACGGCAGCAAGGTCCAAGGGGTAACTTTACTGAAAACACAGACCTGCTGTGTGGAAAGTGGGCTGCAGGTGATGGAGGGTGGGATGTAATACTTGATCCCATCTGATGGAGAACTCAAAACCTTTCCGCAGTAGAAAAAGAAAAGTTACTCTAACACTATAATGTATTGGGAAATGGATGCTGAATTTTGAAAGAACAATTTAACAGTTTAGAAAAAGACCAGCCGTGAGACACTCATAAAATCCTATCATTTTCAAACACTTTTTTAAAAGTCTCAAAACATTTGGAAATACAGTTCCAAAATTTACACTGTTTTCTAGAAACAAACATATCTAAAGATTGGTCTGGAGATAATGAAGGAAAACTTATTAGCAAATTTACCAATTTGGGACACGTCTATGCTTTTATGGGAACGTTAAATGTGTTTATTTGGAGTAAGATCTCTTTAGCCCAACTACCATAAATATTGGCTGCCTGTCAGAAATGATGTACCCGAATTGCATGTGTTTTACATTTACTCATTGCGGCCCAGCCCACACAATATTTTTACATAATGACAGCTGTCACAAAAGCAAAGTATCTTGTATATACACTGGATTTTGATTAGCGAGCTAATGGGGTTTCTGTTTAAAGTCATTAGTCCCAACATGATTGTTAGGTAAAGCAAGCTCTGAGCTGACAATGATGTCGATTATGTTCTCCACGTGTTAGGGTGTAAACCAAAACCGTCTCACTGCTCACTGTAATGCTTTTGCAACTGCCCATTACTAAGTTGTGAAATCAATTCAGCCCATTTTATTAGTGTGAAATAAAAAGGATTCTGAGAGATTGGAATAATGTCCAAAAATAATAAGAGTATATTGAGCACAAAATGTGTAGGTGCTGATTTGCAAGATTCTTAAGAAGGGAGAGGAGGGCTGGAGAGGTGACTCAGGGGTTAAGCCTCTGCCTTGCAGGTGGAAGGTCCTGAGTTCAGATCCTAGACCCCACGTATAGACGCCAGGTGGAAGCAGGGGCGGCCTGCGTTTCTGGCCCTGGTAGGGCGGAGCCTGTGAATCCCGGGGCAGAGTAAGCGAGGAGGTGGTGGAGGCATCCATGGTGGTTCCCGAATTCGTCCGTGGTTCTACATACACACGCACACACACACACACATACACATACATACACATGCACACACACGCATACATGTACAATTGAATAAAAAATAAATAATAAAAAAGAAAGGAGAGAGGAGAGAAAAGGAGAGAGAGAGAGAGAGAGAGAGAGTCTTTAATGTGATTGTTGGCTCCTGCTCCAAGATGTTTCTGATCATGGACTATAGTGAAATATTTTGAGACAACGTGGGGCTTCTTTCGGAACTATAATTAAAATTCAAATTGCTTTAATTTTTCCTCTAGGCCCCATAGCAATCAAGCAGCTTTTTAAATGCACGGTTATGTTTTTTATGCCTTTTGTTAGATCTCATTTTAGACTCTTGGCTAATCTTGAACATTCAATGAGCGCTACCCCTGTGGAACCTTCAATGCTGTTCCCTCTGCCTTTAAACACCCTTCCCTCGGACATTCTTATGTTTAGCTCTTTTTCTATTTTCAAGTCTTGGCTCAGATGGCACTTTCTTCATGAGACCTCTCTGACCACTTTATGTTCAATTGCAATCCTTACACTCGCCCACCGCCTTTCCCTGTTATATTTCTTTCCTCCATAGCATTAACCATTCACTATCAAAGTCTAGAATTCACTTATGGGGATTGTTTATCTCTCACTCTACTGGACACAAGCTTTCAGGGCATAAGTATTTTCACCTTTTGTTTACTGATACAACCCAAGCGACCAGATGGTATCCGGAAAAAAAAAAAAAAAAAGATGCCAGGCAATACTATTGAATTCATTCAGACAGGCCCCTATCTTGAAAGGAAGAGATGAACATCAAATCCAAATTTAAAGGAAGTTTGATTTTTTATTCTTTGTTCATTCCCTGACTAAAACAAAGGACTTGCTAAATTCCAGCAATCTATCCTAGAGGAGTGTGAGCTTTGGTTGCAATCCATAGACTTATACCAGCTGGTCTAGGCAAGATCAGCAAGACTCACACTGAGCTCATTTGATCAACACGGGGCCAGAAACTGTGAAGGATCACAAGACAGATGCTGGGCTTGGATAAAAAAAAAAAACCTAGAGAGAAATGAAAAGGAATCATAGACTGCACTCCATTGTTTTCCATGAAGACATCAAGGTTGGGGAATAAGGTAACTTAGAGAGGGCTGGCTTGGTTGCCGAGGCAGGAGGGTCCATGCTTGGAGCATCTCATTTGCTTCCTGTCTTAAATCTCCCAGCATAATTAGAGGGACATTGTCACATCTCAAGATGTCCACGTGGACATGTGTACCGCCTCCACCACAGATAGACTCATTATAAGGAGCAAGTATTAGCAGTATTACACAGAGCAACTGCCTTCTGGACACAATGGTAGAAATCACTTTCATCTTGTATATGGTTACTATAGAAATGTCATTTGTCAGGCAGGAGGGTAGGAAGGAGTGGAATGGATTTAGAAAAAGAGAAGAGAAGGGGGATGGGTGGGAGGGGGATGGAAGGAAGCAGGGATAAGTACTCAATATGCTTGTAAAACTAGTAAAATAAAATAATAAAAAATAGAAATAAATATATGCTTATTAGAACTCCTAACTTGGTTAAATAGCTACTAGAACCATTTCTAAAATATAATACTAGAGACATTATTTTCTCTTTTAATTAAATTGTCAGTGCTTTTACATGTAACACATATTATTTTTTAAATTGAGAAATTCATAAAAGCAAAAAGAAAATTATGTGAATTATTCATATTCTCCCCACCCAGAGAGAACAGGAGTACATCCTTGTAATCTTTTGGAATATGTGTACATCAATATATGCCTTTTTCAGTGATACTAGATTGAGAATAATACATTGCTTGTATTACCATGAAAGAAAAAAAAAAAAAGAAACGTCATTTGTATATTGGATCACAGAACAAACATCTGGGTCAAAAAAAAGGGCATTTTCAAATAAAGTAACTCACATAAATATCAAAAACTATTAATTCACAAAAATTTAAAAAGGAATAAATGAACATTAAGTTTTTAGTGTTACTGTTGCTTTAATCTGTGCTTATTTGTTTTACATGTTGCTAGAATTATATGAAAATCCAAAAGTGATTTTTTTCTTTTATTCCCAAATTTATACCTCCTTTCCCCAGCCTGAGTAATTTAAACATGAATTCAACTGTGGAACTCTTTTTTTTAATTGTGTGTGTATGCGCGTGTGTGTATGTGTGTATGTGTAGAACCACTGGCAAATTCAGGAACCATCATGGACGCCTCCACCTCCTTGTTTTACTCTGCCCGGGCTCTGCCCTACCAGGACCAGAAACTCAGGCCGCCTCCGCCTCCGCTTAAGGACCTTCCACCTCCAAGGCGGAGGCTTAACCCTTGAGCCACCTCCCCAGCCCCTCAACTGTGGAACTCTTTAGATGTTTATTTTTGATCTCAGATACTGCACCATGACTTGCTCATTGATGATTTTAACCTTGTGATACTTTTTAAATAGAGAGAAACATATTTCTGGAGTTCCCATTGCACGAAAAATGCTAAGTCTGCTTTCTTTACAGTTTTCCCCCCTTTTTTGGCATCGTGTGTGTGGTGTGGTATGGTATGGTGGTGGTGGTGGTGGTGGTGGGGTGTGTGTGTGTGTGTGTGTGTGTGTGTGTGCGCGTGTGTAGGCCAGAGTTTAAGGTCGGCTTCTTCTTATACTACTCTCCACCTTATCCTTGGAGATAGAATCTCTGGTGAACACAGAACTCACTGACTCCACTAGACTGGATGACCAGTAAACCCCACCTCCAGTCTCCATCTTCCCCAGCTCTGGGATTGCACATGTATCATTCCACACCAGACTCTTACATGGATGCTGGGATCAGAACTCTGGTCTCCATACTACATGGCATCATTTACATCTCAGTCACTTCCCAGCCCCATGTTGTCACTTTTTACAGAATTTAGTCCATCGTTACCAAAGCCTTGGGACAAATATTGAGGTCTTAAGTACTGAAAAACCATCCTTCACTACTGAAATACTGCCTTTGAAAAATCTTCCCTCTCAGAAAAATAATGCTGATGCAACTACCAGGGAGAGAGAGATGCCAACACAAAAACCCAGGAAACTCAAATCATGACAGGAATCAGAAAAAATTCTCAATTATAAACTTTAAACATCAATGGGATCAACCCTCAATCAAGAGACACAGACCAAAAACATGGATGAAAAGCTACAACCATCAATATGCTGCCTCCAAGAAATATGCCTCATTTTGAAAGGCGAAATTTCAGTCAAAGAATGGTTAAAGATACTCCAAGCAAATGCAACTATAGAACAAGCAGGAGTAGTCATCCTAATATTTGACAAAACATACTTCAAACCAAAACAATTTACTACTGAATGAGGAATAGGTCTGGATAGAAGTAAAAATGGAAATTCAAAAATTCCTAGAATTCAGTGATAATGGAAACACATCATATCAAAACCTCTGGAATATGATATAGGTGGTCCTAAGAGGAAAATTCATAATACTCCATGCCTACATCAAAAAAATGGAAACATCACACGTGAACAACTAACAATGCAGCTTTAGAGAAACAAGAACAAACCAACCCCGAAAGAAGCAGACATGCAAAGATTAGCAAGATCAGAGGAGAAATAACTGAGACAAAGAAAAAACACAAAGAATCAATCAAACAAAAAAATCGTTCTTTGAAAAACTTAACATTGGCAAGCCCTTAGCCTAATTAACCAAAACCAAAAGAGAGAAAACCCAAATTAATAAAATTATGGCTGAAATGAAGCTATCACAACAGATGTCAAGGAAATTCAGGAAAATATAAGGTCATACTTTAAAATTTTATATACCACCAAATTTGATGATGAGTTTCTAAACACATACGACACACCATGAAGAATCAAATTATTTACATAGTCCTATAACAAGGAATGAAGTTGAAGCAGTAATTGTCAATCTCCCTACAAAGAAAAATCCAGGACCAGATGGATTCAGCACAGAATTCTACGAGATAGTCAAAGAACAATTAACACCAATATTGCTTAAACTATTTCACAAAACAGAAAAGAAAATAACACTTTCAAACTCTTTTTATGAAGCCAACATTACACTGATCCCAAAACTAAATAAAGACACAACAACAAAAACTACAGGCCAAGCTCATTGATGAACACATATGCAAAGACCCTCAACAAAATTCTAGCAAATCACATTGAAAAACATATCAAAAAGATCATCCACTATGATCAAGTTGGGTTTATTCCAGATATACAAGGTTGGTTCAATACACATAAATCTATAAATATAATTCATCAAATAAAGGCAAGGACCAAAAAATACATGATTCTCTCAATTGATGCTGAAAAAGCTTTTTACAAAAATCCAACACCCCTTTATGATAAAGACCTTGGAGAAAAAGGATTGGAAGAGATATTTATCAACATAATGAAAGCAATATACAACAAGCCAATGGCACAAATCATAATAAATGGTGAAAAACTGGAAGAATTCCCACTCAGATTGAAAACTAGACAAGGCTGCCCACTCTCACTACTTCTTTCAACATTGTACTTGAAGTCTTAGCCAGAGTCATAAGACGAGAGGGAGGTAAAAGGGATACAACTTGGAAAAGAAGAAATCAAGATATCCCTGTTTGCAGAGGACATGATTCTGTACCTCCAGAACCCTAAAGATTCTGCCTCCTGAAACTGATAAGTTCAGTAAAGTGACAGGATACAAAATTAACATTAAAAAATCAGTGGCTTTCCTATACACCAAGGATGAATAAAGCAAGAAAAACCTGAGAGAAACAATATCATTCACCATTGCTCATAAAAAAAGAGAAATACCTTGGAATAAACCTCACCAAAGATGCGAAAGATCTATATAATAAAAAAACTTTAAAACCCTAAAAACAAGAGATTACAGAAAACACCAGAAGATAGAAAGACCTCCCATACTCTTGGATCAGCAGAAATAATGTTATTAAAATGACCATAACATTGTACAATGACAAAAACATTGTACAGATCCAATGTTATACCAATCAAAATTCCAACCCAATTCTTCATGGAAATTGGTAAACAATCTCAAATTTCATATGGAAACATAAAACGCCCAGGACAGAAAAACATTCCTGAGTAATAAAAATTCCACTGGCATATCAGACCTTAAAATATAATATAAAGCTTTAGAAATAAAAACAGCCTGGTACTGGTACTCCAAAAAAGAGATATAGACCAATGGATTACAATTGAAGACTCAAATGTGATTGTACTCACCTACACCGAACTGATCTTTAACATGGGTGCAAACAAAAATCCATTGGAAAAAGGACAGCATCTTAAACAAATGTTGCTGGCAAAATTGAATAACTACATGTAAAAGAATGAAATTGGACCTTTATTTTTCTCCCTGCATGAAAATCAACTCCAAATGGATCAAAGACCTCAATATTAGATTAGAGACTATAAAGCTGCTAGAAGAAAAAGTAGGGAAAAACCTTAAATTGATCGGCCTCAGCCAGCATTTTCTCACTAGGATCCCAAAGACACAGAGAATAAGTGCAACACTAAACAAGTGGGACTGTATAAAATTAAATTTTTTTTTGCTCATCTGTTAAATCAAGCAAAAAGGCAACCTACAGAATGGGAGAGTATTTTCACTAACCACACATCTGATAGAGGACTAATAACAAGAATACACAAAGAACTTCAAAAAGTAAATGCTGAGGAAGTAAACAACCCCATGAAAAGATGGACTCTAGAACTGAAAAGAAACTTTTCACAAGATGAAATTCAAATGTCTAATGAACATCTTAAAAACATGTTCTACCTCCCTAGTCATTAGGGAAATGCAAATTAAAACCACCCTGAGATATCATCTCACTCCAGTCAAAATGGCTAAGATCCAAAACACAAACAACTGCAAATGCTAATGTGGATGTGGGCAGAAGGGAATCCTCATATATTGCTGGTGGGATTATAAACTTACACAATGCCTTTGAAGGTCAATTTGGAGGTACCTTAAAAAAGTTAAAAATAGAAATTCCATAGGACTTGTGGGAATATTTACCAAGAACACTGCACTCTGTATCAGAGACATGTGTATAACTATGTACATAGTAACCTTTTTCACAATTGCAAAGAAATTGAACCAATCTAGCTATCGAACAGTTGATGAATGGTTAATGAAAATATGGTACATCTATATAATGGAATAGTGTTCAGCTTCAGGAAAGATGAACTAGTGAAATTTGCCAGTAAATGGATGGAACCAGAAGAGATCATACTGAGTGAAATATCCCAGATGCATAAAAACAGATGCTGTATGTTCTCATTTATAAGTGAATCCTAGCATTAACCTTCAGTTTGATGTAATCAAACAAACTCTTATAACACCCACAAATGTAAAGGAATACAATCAGAATGGGGGTAGGGGGGTGCAAGAAAATCCCAAAAGAGCAGAAACAAAAGAAAATGGGTAAACTGTTTAAAAAGGTCTTTATATAAGAAAAGGCTTAAAGAAGAGTGAATAAGACACAGTAGAGAGTGTGGTTACCCTCCAGGTAACCAAACACTAACCCCTAAGCACCCTCCCCACCACCATGAAAGGGAACACACGCCCAAGACTGTAAACCAGTCTAAACAATAGTGGATGGGGAGGAAACTGACAGTGGACAGGATCAGATATCTCAGTACTGATCACAAACACCCTAGAGTAAACTTCCATCTAAATGCCTCTCATTTTATCTTTGGATAGGAGAGAATCTCCACACCCCAGTGCAGTGGAAGAACAGTGAAATAGACAACAGGTAACAAGAATGCAGAGTACTGATGACCTAGCGATGTTCCCCCAGATTCAAGCCAGCCAAATCTCTCCCCGTCCTAAGGTTCAGGGAACCTTGAAGAAGAGCTGTAAGATTGCAAGAGCCTAAAGATGGGGAAGTCCACTACTGGTAGACATTCCATTCAAGGTAGGGCTGTTGCATCCAAGAATTCACTGCAATGAGACTTGTCCTTACCACACTTGCACAATGGCTGACACATCAACATACCCCATAGACTAGTGAGCATCTCAGGAAAAATAATTTCATGCAGTGGGAATCTTAGGAGCTAGGGCTAGACAGGTAAAGGGGAGTGCTCCGTCAGTGGGTCTGCCCAAGGAAGAAAGCATGTAGAAAGCGAGTTAAGTGGGAATAACTGGGACATAAAGTTCAGGCCTCTAGTTCTGCCAGAGCAGATGATCCAGAGGAAACACTGGGACCCATAGAAAAGACAGAGAGGAAGGTACGAGGGAATGGGATGGACTGATGAACAAAGGAGAGGGAGGGAGGGAAGGGGGAAAGGAGGGAACATAATTATTCATTATGTTTACAAAACTAAGAAAAAAATAAAATAAAAATCTTACCTGTCCAAAGCTAAGGCTGTTTCAATTTTATAAATTTTTAACTTTGTAAAAAGAAACAGACAAGATTTGCTCTGGCTACAGAATTTTGACAAAGATATTTTTAAAAAGCAAGCTTCAAATTTGAGATAGACATAAAAAATTATGAGCATTCTAGAATAATCCTACTTGAATTGCATTATGAAAGCATTGGAAGTGTTTGATGAAACAATGAAAACTAAATCATCAGGAACGTTGCCCTTGAGAACTCAATACAAACTACAAGAATGAATGCAAGACAGACAATGGCCCTGCAGAAGCTGGGCCTTTGCCTCTCTAATCAGTGGTTTTTTGTTTTGTTTTGTTTTGTTTTTGCTGTTGAGTCAAACACTGGGTGAAACACACACATTACTGGAAAAAATGGTCAATTTTGAGCAACACATAACCAAATTCAACACTTTCAGTTCCTGTTCACAGTTCATGCATTAGAATGAGTCACTAGAGCATCATGTCCTTAATCACTGTTTGAGGAGTATTTCAATGTCAAGGAGAAAGCTACAGGTCTGGGCTGTTCTGATGCTACCCTGTGTCCTTAAGCTTCTTGAGTGTGGAAATAAACGTATACAGGATTTTCTAGAGAAGAACTAAAATACTATTGTGTAGACGTACAGGAGAAAACACCCAGTGATCTGAAATTAGACATTAACGTTCCATCGTCTTGTCCTTTGTCCCGTCCTCACTGTAGCTCAGTACTGGTGACCATGTCTTTACTTCACATAGCTTTAGTGTCTCCAAATCCGTATCTGCAGGAGTCTATCTGAATAAGTCCCCTCCTTCTCTAGGTCAGTCCCTTGACTGCTTAATTCACAAATGTACGCATATTAATCGCATGTAGAAAGCAAGTTAAGTGGGAATAACTGGGACATAAAGTTCAATTAAAGCTAATGTGTACAGCGATCACTTAGGCTGAAGAGCAGCAAAATGCAAATTCTCTGATTTCTGTGGACTTCTGCAGTTTTAAGAACTTTTACAGTTCCCTCATTGGTTGCTGCTGAGTCCCGCATCAACAGTGAGCAGTGTGAATAGAAAACCTGTTCTCATCTCTCCAATACCGTTGCACTGGGAACTAAGTTTCCAACATATGTTTTTCTCGGGGAAGGAAACAATTTGAAACCATAACAAGTGATTAAGGAATTTCTTTAACAGAAGAACAGAGAATTTAGTGCATGCATTTGTGAAACACAGTTGCTCATGAGAACCTGCCTTTTCCTTTGCTTGATTTTCTTGCCCTTTTTCCTTATCTATCTTTCTGTTTGAAAGATGCTCATTTTATATTTGATTCATGGCCTTAAATGTGTGTGGCTCCTTGTAAAAATAAGACTGTTTTTACGTGTGTTCTTAGTTTATCTACATAGCAATTTGCTATGAATAATTTCCTGTATTCAAATGTTGTATAGTTCATCCTTTTATATCTGCCTCTAATTTATTGCTTCAAACACTGTATAGTCCATACAAACACACTGTAACATTATTCATAGTAATAGCTAAAACTCATCTAAATAATGCACACTGAAGAATGGCTAAGTAATTCTCATAGATAAATAGTATGAAATCACATGGCTCCAGTAATGGTAGCTCCAGTTACAATGGAAATGTTTATGAAAACATTAAATGTTTGAGGCAGACAAAATTGTCTTTATACTATGAGAACTCTACCTGCATAAAATGTTTTATTTTAGTTATTTATTTTTGCAAAGGAATGGTGAGTAAGCTTTCTTGCTGCAGTTACTAACCACCAAAGTGTGCCTGGGAAGTTTGGGCCACATGTCACAGTTTTCCTGGTAGTACAGCATTGGTTCTGGAAGTTCAGAATAGTCCAATTGGTTCCTTAGCCCCAAGTCACCCTGGGCTGCCTCTCTTCAGGCATAAAGCCTCCTTTCCAATCTAAGTGAACAGTTCTGTTTCGTCTGCATTTGTTTCACCCCTTGGGTACAACTGAAATAAACCTGCTTACAAAGTTGAGATAGAGCTGCAGAATTCAAATATCTTTAAGGGAAAAAAAGGAGAAACTTACATAAGCGTTATCTATATTATTCTCTTCTATTTGTGTAAAAACACATTAACTTCTATTTATATGGTGAGATTCTGGAACAAACAAGAAAGGCTACTACTAGTAACTGCTCCCTAAGGACTGAGGTTCTGAGTTAGGGAGGGGACATACTTTTCTTTAAAGCATGAAAGAAATCTCTCTCTCTTTTAGTCATGTACCAAGCATTTTTAAATTTTTTTATTATTTATTCAATTGTGTGTGTGTGTGTGTGTGTGTGTGTGTGTGTGTGTACAACCACGGGCGAATTCGGGAACCACCATGGACCGCCTCCACCTCCTCCTTGTTTACTCTGCCCGGGGATTCACAGGCTCTGCCCTACCAAGACCAGAAACGCAGGCCGCCCCTGTTCTATACGTGAGTCTAGGATCTGAACTCAGGACCTTCCACCTGCAAGGCAGAGGCTTAACCCCTGAGCCACCTCTCCAGCCCCCCAAGCATTATTTTAATTCCATTAAAATTTTATTTTTAAAAGTTTGAAACTCCCAAATTTCATCACCTTAACTTTTACATCATTGTTAAAATCTTTCTTGAGGGTGGGTGAGATAAACAGGTGCCTCCATGCAAACCTGATGACCAGAGTTCCACCCCTGGAGTCCGTAAGACGGAAGGCTTCGAGAATCTACTTCCAAAAGCGGTCCTCTTTTCCGTGCATGCATCTATTTGCTTGTACTTGTGTTCCTGCTCCCACCTTCTCCTCTCTCTCAAATAAGTAAGGGGGGGGGGGTAGTGCGTTTCCTTGAACACAGCTGGTGGCACATCTCCTAGAACGTTCCAGGCTTCTGATCCAGAGTTCAGCCTGAGCTACATAGCGAGATGAAACCCTGTGTCAAAACAAAAAAAATGTTAACTCGTTATAAAAAGTTCTCCAAAAATGACGAATTTTGTATTTTGAACCTCAAGTTGAGGGTACTCCTCTTTTTGGAGATAGGGCCCAAGCTCAATTCGAAGACTGCTGGAATGCACTAGGAACCACAACGTTCACAATTCCAGGGCAGAACACCACTGAGGATGGAGATGCACGCGCGCAGAACGCGAGCAGCGACAGCTCTGGTCTTGGGCGCGGCTCCAGGGTCCCGTTGTAGAAGAGCGGCCGCGGCCTCTTCCTCGGCTCTCCTGCGCGGGGCCGCACCTGCCCCCACGGCCCGAGCGCCCGGAGGTCCCGCGGCTCCGCCCGCCCAGGCGACCTCGCCCGCCGCGTCCCCAGGCCGCGCCCCGCGCCCCCGGCGTCCCGGCGACAGGCACCCGCCGCGGGCCTGGAGCGCGGGGCCGCGCGGCCTTCCGGTGCTGACCGCGCTCCCGCGCGCCGTCGCTGGCGCTAAATTTAAAAACGCTCCCGGAAGCAGAAGCCGACGCGCTCCCGGGCCGCGCCACCGGAACACACCTCCGGCGCGCCATCTTCGGCCGGAGCGGCGGCGCACGACATGGCTGCGGGCGGGGACGCGGCCGTGCGGCAGCACGTGTTCCTGCTTCCCGGTAAACACGGCGGCCCGCGGCGGGGACGCGCCTGAGTGGCGGGGCGGGGATGCGCGCCTCCGGGAAGGCAGCGGCCCGGGAGCGCGCGCGCCCGGGGGCGCGCAGGAGTGCGAGGGTGGCGGGGCGCGGACGCGCGGCTCCGGATGGTAGCGGGGCGAGGACGCGCGCGGCCCGGGGGCGCGCCGCACGCGGATGGCAGCGGCTCCTGAGCCCCAGCCTCCCACGCGCGGCCTGCACCTCAGTGACTCGTTCCGGCGGGGTTGCGGCGATCTCGGACACTCTGCAGCGCAGCCCAGGCTTTCCTACCGGAAACGCTTGAGGGACTTGCTCTGATTCTTTGGGGAAGGAGTGGGTGGGACTGCGGAGCGCCGCGAAGTTTGTTCTTGGGGGTTGCTTGGTGTTCCCCACTCAGCAGCTGGATTAACGTCTGAATTGGAACCAGAAACCCAGTTGTCCGAGATCTTAACCGGTTCCTGCCCTGGACAGACTCAAGATGTAGCTAGGTTGAGGGGGGTAAGTTAGGACAAGGGTGCAATCCCAGAGCCAGGCCATTTCTTTTAGTGTCTCTGGATGGTGACAAACTATCCAGGCCACGCAGGGGTATAGGACAGTGCCACATGCGGAGGGACCGGTTAAAGTGGCAGAGTAAAAGAAATTTGTGCTCGGGAGTGCAAGCCAGGCGACAGCAAACAGTGTAACACTGGGAAAGAGGAGACTCTTCCTGTTTATTTTAGCTTTCTGAGTTTTAGCAATCAAACGTAGAGCCGTTTTTACTGTAAATATTGCCAGTGGGATACAGTTGCCCAGTAACGTAATTTTTATGGTGGGTATTGAAAAATCTTCACATCTGTCTGTCCAGTTTTTGATTTGCATGCGTTGAGATTCCCCGATGTCCCTAAGGCCTCTGTCAGCATCCTCTGCAGATGCCTGAAGCATCACTTAGGTTCGTCCGTGCTGTGCATAGCATTGGTTGATTGCTTTGGGTTTTTGGTTTTATTTTTATTTTGTCATTGCTGCTTCTATTACATTATCACCCAATACTACTTCCTCTACTAAAGATGATATTTAGCGTTTATGTTTTGCGATTTTTAAATTTATTTAGAGAGAGAAAGCACAGGCACTTGCATGCCTTGGTGCTTTATGGAGATCAGAGGACAACTTTTTGGAAGTTCCATCCCTCCTTCCACTTTCTGGGCTGTAGAGAGTGAACTGGGTGCTTAGTTTGCATGCAGGCACCATTAACTGATGAGTTATCTTGCTGGTCTCCAGTTTACTTAAGAGAACATTCTTTTGAGCTTTTTGATGGGCATTTACACTCATGTCTCTAGGGTGCCTGTCTCAGGTTCTTGTGTACTTAGCTTTGGTAATCACTACAAAATAGTTCTCCAAGTGGTTGGACCTATTTATTCATGCATGCCTTGTGCCACTTTCACTGAACATGAAAAATCAAATCCAAAACTATGGTATCCATAATCTATCAGAGTTATCTTATTTTCATTAGGAAAACAACAACAAACCTCTCTGCTCGCTTCAAGCTCATCAATACAGTTAGATTGTCAGAGTAGGGACTCTAATCATTTTTTTGCAATCAAGTGCATTGTTACTCAGATGGACCGGATAGCTGATGACAGTCTTGTTTTTCTTGTAGATTTAACAAGCATTGCCTTCTTCATTCTCAAAGTGTTGTACTCAGACACAGGATGGGAAGGAGAATTGAAGCCTGGTTTCTGTTCAAAGCTAAAGCGGCCCTTTATTTTAACTCCGGAGGCCCAGTGACTGGTGGTACTCTGGTTGGCAATAGGGATGGGATTCTACAACCGTTAAAACCTGTGCCTCCTGCCTTCTCTTCTTCCATCTGGCTTTTAGTGCCACCTGCAGGATGTGAGGGTACAAACACCGTTTGATGGCTGCTGTGGTGTAACGGGTTCTGGGGAACCAGATTCTACCAGTAGAGGTTCTGATTCAGTAGGTCCTGGGTAGGGAGCTCAGAATGCACGTTTCTAACAAGCTCCAAGACAGTCCTGCTGCTGGAGAGGCTGTTCTAGGGACACTTGGAACCAATACGGTCAGGACCAGACCTCCGGAGCTAGGTTGGGATGTGGACACAACGGCCTCAAACCAGACTCTCTGTTTATACAGACAAGAAGTGCATGGCAGGATACAGTGAGGCTGTATCCAGTCTTTGTTTTTTATTTTTTCCAAAAGGTGGGAAGTCATCCAGCTAGTTATGTATTCAAATGGAGGAAGACAGAATACCTTTGCTGAATGAGTACTAGTGTTCAAGTTAAGTTGAGCCCTTCATAAAGAAAATAAAGACTGACTATCCAGGGAACTGACCATGCCATATTCACAGGATTGCTGAACGAGGAGCATCCCTCACTTGCCAGACTGTGGTCTGCTAAAATGCTGAAGAACGCCAACTCACTGAAGCAGCTTCCCTCATTTTTGCCTATTGAATGATCCCATCCACAGTGGGCTGGATCTTCCCATGTCAATCATACAGTCCTCTGCAGGCTTGCTCAAGGGCTTAGCTTTAACCAACTCTTCACAAATGTGCTCAGAGTTCAGCCTTCAGTTGTCAAGTTGACACATATATCCAACTAGCCAATACCCTCAACTGAAAAGTGAATATTATAAGAGGGCACTGTGTGTCCCTGTGGAGGATCAAGGGAGACTGGGAATTATCCGGGATTGCTTCTACCTCCTTTTGCTTCCCTCTGGGATTTCTCTGACTCAGCTCACTAGGGCCAAAAGTGCAGACCACTATTGATTCTGCCTGGAGTTTTTATGTAAGACCTGGGATTTGAATTCAGGACCTTCTGCTTGGGAGACAGAGTCTTAATCCCTGAGCCATATCTCCAGCCCAAGAGTGATTTTTATAGGCAGGTGGAGACAGACCTTCTTCCCATCTCAGCATGGTAGGAAGTTCTTTTCATTTGGGATGAGCTTAACAGCTTCTCCGATGTGGCCTGGAAATGCTACACCATTTGCTGTTTTAATTGCTCTTAAGAGGCTTTTAGCATCCTTACTTTTTGGAACATGTTAAAAGCTTCCATCCTTCATTGATGCCAAAGAAAGTACTTGGAAAGCCATTTTCTTTAGTTGAACTTCATACATGTCTCAGTTCTACTAAGCTGGGATGGCTAGGTATGCAGGTTAACTGGGAATACATTAGCCGAGGGTAGGATAGAAGACGGATATTGCTCTTGGGGTTGAACCAATAACAGGATTCATCCTGGGACATTTTCAAATATTGGGAAACTCTAGTGTTATGTGAGGAAGGCAAGGAGTGGAGACTGTGGTAATGGAAATATTGATCTTACACACACACATACACACACACACACACACATACACACTTTGACTAAAAATGTCCTTAATTGCCCCCTTGAGTAAAAAAAGTCCCCAGATCAAACTAGGCTTTAGATCAAATCAGATCTTCAGTTGTAACACGCTTTGCAGTGAAGTTATTCTGGTCTTATTTCATGAAAGTGCACATCAAGAAGTGTGACAATAAACTCATTAAGGAAGAAAGTGGAAATATGAAGTATATAGCAAAGGAAGGTCTACTTCACCAACTTTTCCGTGACTCCTGAAAAACATAAACCAATCTCCCCTCTCTTTCACTAATCTCAAAAGGAAAGTGGAAGAAGGTATTTTGTCCTTGTTTAGACTGTTTGCATATGTGCATGCTGCTTGTATGTTTGTGTTTAGAAATATGCCTTGTGGGCTGAAAGCCGCCCTTTCCTTGGCAGGGGGCGAGACCCCAGCCAGTCTAAGCATGGAATTGAGGAGCCTCTGAACCATTTAGCTCAGTTTCCTGGAGGACAGGCCATTTGCTCCTGCAGGCAGTTTCTGAGTTGTCCGACATGGAGTGTGTTTAACATTTTCCACACGAACCTGGCTTTGTCTGTGCACCACACTTTTTGGTGAGGCCCAGCTGACCTTTCTCAGATGGCTCCTGGATTTGCTCCCCCAGCTTCTGAGCACGTTCTGAAGTGATGGGCCGAATCAGTTGCCAGTAGGTAATCTGGCTGGTGGTGAATCATGTCCCCTTAGTAATCATTCCCAAAGACTGGAACAAGAAAGAACTCATGGACTCCCACATATTTCTCCCTTGGGGCAAAAAAAAAAAAAATTCAGAATCATAAAGGAAAGTAAGCACTGGTCATAATGGTTTATTGGGATAGCATACCAGGAATTGCATGGGTGTGCCATGTCCTCTGAGATACTAGGAAGCAGTCGGTGCTGCCTGAAGCCTGCTCATCATGGACGGACGTCTCAAGCTAGGCGTGTGCTATTTGTTAATTCCATGCCTGTGGACAAGTTGCTCTCTTCCTGCCGATCCTCTAGTCCACTTTTCCCCAATGGGCACAGCAGAACTGCTCCCTCTCCGCCCCCTTGCGTGGTTTGGGGTCGGTGGGCTGGGGACAACACCAGAGATCTCTTGCACCCCACACTCTCTCAGCAGAGCTCCAGTCGGTCCTGTGATGTCTTTGCCTACACTAGCCTCACTCTTGCCTGCGTACTACTGAACTTCTAGGTTCAACTTTGTTTTCCATGAAGCCAGGCCGTTTGCTCCAGCTCAGTGTCTCTTTCCTTGAATGCCGGTGACTTAGTCTGGTAGAATCCTGTCTCCATCTTCTCTGCCTGGAAAACCCTGGTTTTTCCTTGAAGCCCAGCATTAGGGTCACTTGCAGGGGAAAGTCTTCCTGCGGGGCCTCTCTCCTGTTGGAGTCCGGCTCAGTGGTAGCTCTTCCATCACCTGCACGTGCCACTGTCACTTCAGTGTAAATAAGTATGTGTCGAAGTCCTCGTGCATGCCAGGAGCTGGGGAGGAGTCAGGCATGCTCTTCCTCCCTGCCTGTGTGTGCCAGCCGTGGCACCTGGGCCTCCAGCAGCCCTGTCAGAAGCAGAGCAGGGCACCTCAGACGCATTCAGAGCTTCTGTAACTGTCTCCTGCGGGTGCCCAGGTACCGAAGAGAAATGGCCGTGGGAAAGGGAGCCAAGTCTGCAGGCCGGGTGTCTGGTTCATAATCTACCCGTGAAACAGTTGTCTGGTGACAGGACGACGTCCCTCTTGCCAGAGCAGCTGCCCACGCAGGCCTGGCTTTGGTGAGGCTCTGGCGGATCAGCCCACTTTACTTCATTGTCTTTAATTATTTGAGGGCAGTGGAGGAGCGAGATAAGGTCTCACACTGTAGCCCAGGCTAGCCCCTTGCTCACTGTTGGTCTGACCTGAAACTCACAGCAGTCCTCCTGCCTCAGCCTCCCTGGGCTCCTCCACGCATGGTTACTTCTCTGCTTTTGAATCTGCGTTTGTCACTGCTGTTTTAATCTCAGGTGCTGACTCATAAGCTCTTCATTTTCCCCTTTTCCCCCGGTGTTTTAAAATAACTTAAAAAAAAAACAAGAATGGTAGTATAATACCAACATGCTGTAGACTAGCAAGGATCTCAGGAGAGATAATTTCATGCCGTGGAAACTTTAGGGGTATAGAGCTGGATGGGTGAAGGGAAATGCCCCTATCAGTGGGGCAGCCTGAAGGGGGCCACAGAGGCCTGAACCCCCACTAGAGCAGATGATACCGAAGGAACTCTGAGGCTCATAGAAGCAGACAGGTAGGAGGGTGGGAGGGAATGGGATGGATTGATGAGGGGAGAGGAGGAAAGGAAGGGTAAAGGGGAAGGGAAGGAGGGGGAAAGGAATAAGTACTCAATATCTTATAAATCTAGGAAAAACACACCCTGTATAGACATTTTACAAATGCAAAGAGCCCCTTCCTTATCCCTGATCCCTCACCCCTAGTCCCTGATGCTCATCCCTTGTCCCTGACCCTCCAGTCCTATGGGCTTGTGTAGAACACAAAACGACTTCCATTGTTCTTAAACACTTTCTTATTTACTGTTTTCCAGCCTCTATTCTTTCTCCTTATTTACAGTAACACTCAGTGAGGGATATTGAGGCTCCACCTGAGTGTTCTGTGGCACTTTCATTTATAATGTAATTGGAGAAGAACAAATTGATTTATTAAAAAGATGGGAGGTTGGGACGTTTTTCTTTTTTGATTAAAAATTCAATGATGTGAACAAAGTTGGCAAAAATTTATAATACATTGAGTGATGAAGAGGTTTGAATTTATGTTATAGCAAACAAGAAATATGTTACAACCAACAAGACGTATTGCTTCACATGGAAGATAGTTCATAGTTCAAATGGGTTATCTTTAAAATGATTAAGATGAGGGTCTGGCATGATAGGTCAGTGGGTTTGTTATAAACCCAGCAACCTGAGTTCGATCACTGGAAACAAGGTGGTGGATGGAGGGAACTAATTTCCAAAAGCTGTGCTCTGACACCTAGCCATGTTCCGTGGCAGGCGTGTGTGTGTGTGTGTGTGTGTGTGTGTGTGTGTGTGTGTGTGTGTTCGTTCTCTCTTTCAGTCTCATAAATAAATCAATGTTACAATGGGTAAATTGAAAAACCAAACAACTACAAGGGAAGTAAAATTCAATGCACAGCTGTAGTGGATACACAGCAAATAGGAAGTTTTGAAAGCCATCAAAACATGATGGATTTTTTTCACAACTAGACAAAATGCAGAAGGTAAGGGTCTGGACCACTCAGCTCTAAACAGGACATCTAAGCCATCCCTACACCGACCTCAAGGCTCAGGGAACATTGTGGAAGACAGAGTGGTAAGATTGTAAGAGCCCGAAGTGGGGGAGGGGCGCAGCCAGACACTGTCTTCTGGATGTGACAGAGCTGCTGTATTTTTGAATTCCCTGCAGCTATGTGTATTCCCATGAGACCCGCAGAAGAATTGTCCATCAGCATTTCATCATGGAAGGGGAAAGATCTCTAGAGTTTCCACACCTCCCTGAGAGACTGATGAGGGTTTAATACTAATGAAGAGGAAATGCAAGATGCTTTCCTCAATGGTATACCCACTCATATAAGATTCATGTCCATCCAGTGCCCAGACACATGACATCAAAAGCAACCTGGATGAAACCCAGCGGGTCACACATATGAACACATGAAAACAGGAAGGAACCTGGCAAGGGAGAAGAGCTGTAATGGGGGGGGGGTGGGACTAGTGATAAAGTGTGAAAAGATTATAAGTTCATTATAGTCATGTATGATACACATATAATTTTAAAATGATGGATTTTTGAGGAGACTCCCATGACACTTCCTGGTGTTCCTGGCATAAGCAGGATGCTAGTTTGAATGGTCCAGGTCCACCTTAGGAACATCTGTTTCCACTGCAGCTGCAGCCCCTGACTTGAACTTCTCTAGTTCCTGAGTGGCTTTGCATTTTCCATGAAAGGGCCTGCTGTGTGCTGGGGCAGGTGGTGGAGTGTGGAGCACAGGACATGTGAAATAGGGTGCTATAGCCACACAAGGCCTCTCTGAGTGAGAGCTTCCCATCTGAAAACAGGCTGCTCCCTGACCCAAGCCCCAAGTCTTCTACTGGGACCACCCAGTTAATTCCCTCTCTCCCTCCTTCAGTTTGTACATGTATAGCGTATGTGCGTGTTTATGTGAATGCAGCATTTTCTTATTTTTTGAGACAGGCTCTTCCACGAACCTCAGTCTTACCAGTGAGACTGACTGGCCACCAAGCCCCAGGCATCCTCCTCCTGGCACTGGAATTCCTGGAACGTGCCAGCCACATCTAGGTTTTTTCATGGTGCTGGAGATTCAAACTCAGGTCCTCCCACTTTGCTCACTGAACCATCTCCCCTGTCCCCATTTTGGAACTTTCCTAGACAGCCCTCCGACTGCCCCTCCAGGGGGGCTCATGCTGCCCATCCCTTCCTGCTTGGTAGCCTGCTTGGTAGCTCTACTGTGGGCACAGGGTAGGAGAGGTAGAGGACAAGAGGGCCTTGAGGGCAGGAGTGCTCTCCTGGATGAGAGAGTTCACAGACAGCACAAGCAGCAGCCGCTGACATCACTTACAGCAAGTAGCATTTGAGGTCACCACATTGGTGCTCTCTTGGCTTGTGCGTAGATGCCACAGGGTTGCTTGTATGGAGAGATAGATAATGGCTGTAACTTGGCGCCATCCCTCAGTATCTGTGGAGGATTGTTCCAGAGATCTGGGCGGATACCAAAATTCATGGAAACTCAAGTCCTTTGTATAAACTGGTGAAGTGTTTGTATAACCTGTACAATCCTCCCTTGTGCTTTAAATCACCTCTTAGTTACATATACTCAGTGCGATATAAATATATGTAAAGAGCTTTTATATTATATCGTATGAAGGTTAATGACAAGGAAACACGCTGCGTGTTCAGGTTTTCTAGCCTGCACACTTTCGGTCTGAGGTTGATTGAACCCACACATGCAGACTAGACTTGGAAAGCCAGTGCTATGCACCTTCCTTGCCTGGGGATTACTTAGTTTTTAGGAGACCCTTCTTGTGTCCTTATTTCAGCTTTCCCACCTTTCTGGTATCCCCTCTTGTGTGTCTGACCCTTGCAGTGATGTTGGGCAGTGTAGTTGAGACAAGCTTGATTATCAGTGCTTTACTTGGCCAGAAACCAAGTAGGTAGGATTTCAGTGGCATAGACAATGTGCGTGTGGTGTGTGTTTGTGCGTGCACATATTCTTGTGGAGTGCAAGCATGCTGTGGACATGTGTCCAGTGAGAGGACTACCTTGGGTATCTTGTCCTTTCCGTCTTGTTTGAGGCAGGCTCTCTTTCTTGTTTGGCTGCTGTGCTGCTTATGCCAGGCTAGCTGGCTCCCCGACCTTCTAGAGGATTCGCCTGTTTCTGCCTGCCATATCTCTCTAAATGCATCAGGATTATAGATGTGTGCTATTGCGTCAGGTTTTCCTGGATTCTAGGGAAATGAACTCAGGTCTTCTCACCTGTGGGGCAAGAGCTTAATCCACAGAGTCACCTGGCACTAGCCTTGGCTGTTACTGTTACCCTCTCTCCCTCTCTGTAATTTTCCTGCTTCTGAGATATTTCAATATATGTTGCTGATCTTTATGGCTCTGAGCCAACTGTGAACCTGAATATACATATATATAAACAGCTTCTGCTGTAATGAGAGATGATTCCTGGAAGCCTGGATGTTGACAGGGACAGTCTGAAAGATTGGAACCTTTGTTTTCTATCATCGGCATGAAAGCCAGTTTTATTTTTGTTTCTGAAACTTCAAAAGAAAGTTATACTTAGACAACTCTGTCACTTGGAAAGCCTTTTCCTGGTGTATATCTTTCTCACCTTGATATGTCTCCTGGAGCCCTTGAAGAAACAGAGCTTCAAAGCCAAGAAAATGACCCTAGATCTCTTTGATGGTGGTGCTAACATCCTAGAAAAGGAAAGTATGTCGTTATTGCTGAAGTTCTCATTTTTGGAAACCGCCAGAAACTTGGAGATTGCATTGATTTCTCTTGCATGCATTGTACTGTGTCCTAGTGAAGTATTTCCATGGAGGTCTGTCTGGTGACAGCAGGAGAGAGCCAGGAGTTCTGAATATGTTCCAGTGGCCGAATCTAAAGAGAAAGAGCCGGAGTCTATTTAGGACACAGTGTTACATGAGCATGGAAGTGATAATCTCCTCTTTTTTTTTTTTTTTTTCCATTGGATCTCTAAAGAAACCCAGCTGATCTTGAAATGCTATTTAAAAATAGAGCCAATGGTGCTTTGTTATCTCCTTCCTTGTCCACTGTGACATGTTTTAGCTTAGAATACCCTCTGCCAAAAATCAGACAGGGTCCCGAACAAGTGACCATTGCTTCCACTTCGTAAGAGTACTTGCCCAGAAGATGGTGATTCCCTCCTCCCCCATCCCCCAAAAATAACCCTGTCTCAAGCTTAACGGACTGTTTGATAAACAGCTTCACATCGGTTGTGCAGCAGCCCCTGCCATGAGCGATAATAACCCACATGCCCTTTGGGTTCACTCAGCCCTTCATGACTGACTTCAGAGTTACAGAGGGGTTGAGCCTGTGTGTTGATATGAGCTGTTCTGGAGCTATTCTGTGTTAAGCACTCAAGTGTCACAGATAAGGAAGAGTGTATGCAGGTATGTATATGATATTAGTATTCTCAACAGGAAGATCCGTTTTCCTGCTCTCAGTGAACTCGATAATATCTGTTTCTAGTTTATATCCTGCAACGAATTTCTGCCATCCCTCTCCTGTGAATTTTTTGATCCCACCCCATTCTCTCTCTGGCTTTACTGGCTCCCTGTCTTCCTCCTCCTTTGTCAGTCTCTGGCAATGGTCTACAGACTGGATTGAATGAAGGCAGCTGATTAGCTTTTCCTTCTGGAAACGTCTGAGAACAAAACAAGCGAGGGACAGATAGCTTGAGACATATCACGGGACAGAGTCATATGGAGATAATTATTGTGCTTCAGAGCTGCATTTCGTGGGGTGTCTTTTGAATTAAGGAGAAGGCTACGATAACAAGCATTTTTAAAATTATTTCTTTATTTGATATTTTCACACATGACTACAGTGAATTTTCATGTTTTCACCCCTTGCTAGTCAACCCCCTCCCCCTTTATACTTCATACTTTCTCCTTTCCAGCTTGTCTGTTCTTACTTGCACAGCTTTTGGCCCACTGGTTTTCATGTGTGATGCTTATACTAGCAGGTGCCTGAGTACTTGCTGGGCACGGCTGACTTGTGGGTAGGTAAATCATTAAGGAAAATAACTCCCCGTCTTAGATCGACATTAGCCTTCAGAAGTCGGGAAGGTGTGGCTCTCCTTGAGATCGTGTCCCTTCTATGACAAAAAAATCAATGGACATCACTGCAGAGAGATCCTGGCTTCAGCAGCCCTGCATGACCAGAAGATCTGGCAGCAGCACTCCCAAACTCACACTTACATTCGTACTGATCCCTCTTCCCTTGGGTAGCCCGATTAGTTCCAGTAATTGGGTGTGCCTAATAGCAGGTACAGACTAAGGGATTTATGGGGATTATAACAGTAAGGTTCTTTTTTAATACTAAACCTTTGAAGTACAGCATGGGCAAACTGAACCCCTCAATAAATAAAAAGCACTGGCAAAGACAGTTAAAAATCAGCTTTTCAATACTCTCGAAATCAGCCAAAGTCTTCCAACAGTCAGAAGAGTGTCTAACAGGCCAAGCTGTTGAATCTCACTGGGAATAGCAGGGTTTGTGGCTATGTAACTTGAACTGTTCCCATCTCTCTCGCTCTGTGCTGCCGAGCCCTAAAAATCCAGCAGACTTGCAAACTTGGTCCTTGCTTTCCGAAAAGCAAGCCTGGCAGCGCTGCGCACAGCAGACCTGGTTAGAAGCTCCTGGCCAAAGAACTAAAACCCCAGACCGTTGTCCCCGTTTGACCTGCCTCACAGCTTCCTGGAAAAAATTCCCTTTGCGGGGCACTATTGTTATCTGACCTGAGTTGGAGCTCAGATAAAGTCCTATTCCCCAGGGCATTTGTCTAAAACAAAGGCAATTGTTTAATCTTGTTGGTTTTGAAAGGACAATACCAAGACTGCAAGTGATGACCTAGCTGATCAGTTTGAAGATGCAGGGAACAGCTTGGGGCTTTGGAGAACTGTGGCTTAGTCAAAGAAGGCTACAAACATGAAGACTGTGTGCATACCTAAGAGCCCCTCTCACCTCCAGCTGGTCTTGAGACCCTGGGACACAGGAAGTGCACACTGGGGGAGGAGGTAGGAGGAGGGGGGAGAGTTTAAGTGCTTGGTCCTGTGTTGAAGGCATGCTCTAACACACATCTAAAACTCCTTAGCGAAAGTTAGGAGATGGATAGATGAAAACATCAATCACTCGGCTGAGCAGAGACACAGCAGCTGCACACTAGGGAGAACACAGGCTCTGCAGGACCCATCCAGAGAGTTCACTAAGCTCGCGTTGGCCGCACTCAGAGTGACAGCGCAAGCAGCAGCTGCAAGGCCTGGAAGTCAAGGCAATCTCATTTCCAAGTCATGGCATTTATCATAGATGGTCTACAGTGTTCAGATTGATCAAACGGGAGATAGGCAGAGCCAGGAAGGAGAGTCTGGCCCACAGAGCGGAGAAAAGTGGTTGACGGAATAGTTGTTGAGAAATTTTCTAGTTGATATTATCCCATTTGTCTATTTTTTTTGCTTGGGAAATTATATAGATAATCATCCTTTAGGGGTCAGTATGTGGAACTCACTCTACAAGGGTTGTAATCAGGTATTATATTTTTAAGACCGAAGCAAGTTTGTCTATATAATGAAAGGATGGTGTAATCTCAAAATCTCATCAAATAAAGATCACTTTCACTAGTAGATTAACAATAAAAGGATCAACAAAAGAAGTAGTTGACTTAGCCAACATTGTAAAGCAATTAGACATACAGGTATCTAAAACATTTCATTCAACAATGGAATACAAGTTTTTCTCAGCAAATAAGAATGAGTCAGGCTATAAAACAATCTTTGTAAACTTAATAGGAATCAGAAGTATTCTATACAGAAGGCAAAATCTTTGCCTAACAACTTTTTTCATATTTAGGAGAAATAAATTTATATTTGCAACCTCTATTGTATATTAAGTACTTCATTTTCACATATCAGCCTCTGACTAAAAATTCTTTTTTAAAAAATATTTACTTGAGGGGGAAAAGGAAGGGACTACATGCTATAATTCATGGGAGGAGGTCAGAGGGCACTTTTGTAAGTCATTTCTCTCCTTCTACCATGTGGCCATCTGGGAATCAAGCTCAGAGTTCCAGGTTTGCAAACAGGTTCTTACCCACTGAGCTATCTCACCAGTCCTGAATAAAAATGAGCCTGTCAAATTAAACCTCCCACTTTAAAGATTGTCTCTGTTGACTATTTACTTTGTTGCTGAGAAATTTTCTAGTTGGTATTATCCCATTTGTCTGGTTTTTTTTGCTTGGGAAATTATATAGATAAATGTATTTTTGACTAGAACAAAAACAAAACATAACCATTTTATAGTTTAAAGTTTTGATCCAGACTGAGTTCATTTCTGTGCTGAAAGACACAATCCCATAGCAAGTTGTTTTGTGTGAATGATGCGATGAAAGAAAGATGGTTTTTGCCCCCACCAAATAGACGTTTCAACGTTGTTGCTATCCTGTATCTCAACCAGTATCTCCAAGATACTTGCAGCAGAGCATGTTGATGTCACTATATAGTTGCCGTTGGTAAGCATAAAAGTGTGGCATTTGATACTATTGCTAATCCTCTGGACTCATTGCTCTCTGTGGAAAAGCTAAAAACATTGCTTCCCGTGGAGAGTTTCTAGAAATATATTTTTCAGACTTTTGGCATTTTGATTTTTTAATTATTTTAGGGTCTGAGGAATTGGAAAGCTGAAGGAAAACTGCTAGATCCAAGGTTTTCTAATGATAAAAGGAAATAGTCAACAATAATTCAAGTCCAAGTTGAAAGGTCTGCACTGTAGTGCAGTTGGAGTAGGGTGCAGGCCACCTTTCCCTCCTCTAGATGGACAGGCAAGAACAGCAGGGGCTTGGAGAAGGGGAAGCAACTTTGGTATCTGAGAACATTTTAGCAGTACTGAACTTTATCATGTACATTTTAATCTAGAGATAAATTGCAGAAAGTTTTAAAAGTTTCTTAAGACAGAATCAGCACAATTCCATTTAAATAATATTCTCGAAGGGCAAAAGAGAGATCTGGAGAGCAGATCAACAGCCTGCTCATGCTTGCCTTGTGCATTTTGGAATTCAGGAATGTCATGGCTTCTTGGCTAATGGACCCTTCTGATAGCCAATGGAAGGAACCTCCTGTCATGATAGCCAGAGGACCCTTTAGATGACCTTGTTTTGATTCCTGGAAGTAACGGCCAGGCCACTAATCTTTGCTTCAAGCAACTCTAGCATAAGCACCACAGATTATTCCTCTCAGTTTGGTTCCACTGTGTCCTGTATCTGTAGTGTGTTTCTTGTAGGCAGCATATGGTTTGTCTTGCTTTAAAAGAAAATGCAGCCTGGCAATTTCTACTTTTACCTGGGGCATTCAGATCATCTGCGTTTAAACAAATGTGACTACTGATACACTGGAGTCAAATCTGCTGTTCCTTTCCTGTTTGTCTGATGTGTTCTTTGTGTCTCTCTTGCCCTCTTTGTCTTTTTTATTTAAATTGAGTATTTTTCATGATTCACTTTCTTCTCCTACTGTCTTAGTGACAAGGTTTTATTGTTGTTGTTTTATAACTTTGACTATTACCACAGAGTTTACAGTGCATATAATGTAATGATACCATCCTCAGTTCAAGCATTGTTTAAATGCTTCGCGGTGGTACTATAAGAAAGTTAAATAGTACCCGGCAGTTCTTCTCTGGACTTTGTGGTGTGTTGTTATACATTGTCAATATACATGTGCAATAAGCAGTGCACTGAATTTTGTTTGTGTGTGTGTAGAAAAGAGTGCATCTGAGTATATGTGACTGTGAAAACTCAAGGTGACATCAGGACTCATCCTGAATTGTTTTTCCTCTTTATTACTTTGCTCTGGGATTTCTCAGGCTCCACCTCCCACACACACATACATATGTATTTTCACATGAGATCTGGGATTCGAACTTGGGTCCTTTTGCTTGCACAGTAGACTTCAGATGCTGAGCCATCGCTCCAGCCCTGCATTAAGTTCTTTAGAGAGATTAAAGTAAGGAAATGTCTATAGCTCCTGCCATCACCATTGCCTCTGGTCACCATTGCCTCTGTTTCTTATTCCCCTGTTTAAATTGATGTTTTCATCCTGTGTTATACTCCTGCCAGTATTTTCCCATTATGCTCCTTGTCATATATGTATATTTCTGGTTATTATTTTCAGCTCTGTTCTTCACAGGTAGTTTCTATGAGTTTATTGTGTTTCAACATCATAGATGGTTCTCTATTGTATTCTGACCTACATTGTTTTCACAAGAAGTTTGCTGTTTTGATGGCTCAGTGGGTGAATCTTTACCTAGAAAGCAAAAGGACCGGGTTTCAAATCCCTTGATCCTATGTAAAAATATTAGGCAGATATAATCCTGGCCTATAATTCTGGTCCTGGAGGGCAGAGCCTAGGAAACTCCAGAGCAAAGCAATTAGGTGAAAGAGCAATCCAGGATGACTCCTGATGTCAACTTTGGGGTCTGCACAGGCAGATATGTTCAGGTGCCCTCTTGAACACATAGGTACGGAACCCACATGCAGACATACGTAAAAAAAAAAAAAAAAAAGAAAAAGAAAACAAGTTTGCTATCCTGCTTAGCTTGGAGTCTCTATTAATATCCTGACTTCTGGCTACTTTTAAGGTTTTTCATTTTATTATTGATTTTGAGCTGTTAATTATCATCACCATCTTATCAGTGGCAGCTGAGACAAGACCCTTGTTCAGGGTGACCAAGGTTATAAATCAGGCCATCTGATTCTAGAACATACAGGTCAGCCCTTCTTACAGAGGCAAATTAAACCCACTTGGAATTCCTTGCTCTGCAGCTTACAGAGGAACTACTCATTTGTTGATAGTCCTATAGCTTATAAGTGATAAGTAAAAAAGATTAGGAAGAAAAATCATCTAAGTCCAAAAAAAGGAAAGCAGGCTAAAATCAAGTGAGCAACAAAGAAAATGTCTTCCAATGTTTTTTCTTTTCAAACAAAAATCACCATTTCTTTTCAGAATATTTAAAAGATGCTTCAAAAAAGATGAAGAGTGGTCTTATGTTTGTAAAACTGATTAACCCATGTTCAGGTAAGTCGCCTCCTTTTCCTTCCTGTCTTCTCTCTTGAATGTTTTCAGTGTTGTGGCCAAGTATCTTATTGCCTGGTGTCGTCTTCTTGAATAACTTTCTAAGTTCACACGGCATCCCAAGGTATTAAACATCAAGTTGATGATGTCGCTGATTTCCCCAGATAATTCATTTGAACTAAATATTAAATTTTCTTTCTTCTAAAATTTTTAATCCATAAAACTTTTCAGGCATTAGAGATGGCAAAACAAAAAGTAGCATGCTGGAGTTCTCTCTGAAAACGTTAATTTTCTTTGGCTTTCTCAAGCAACCTTTCTTCAAGTGGTTATCCAACATTAGCCTGCATTTGTGTTCATTTTATTCTGTAAAGTAAAATCAACAACCAGAGTGAAAAAGCAGAAGGCTATCCTTGGGCATGCCAAGATTGTGATTAGTCTCAATGTTAGATGTTCTTTCCTTCTGACTAAGAAGTACAATTATATGTTGGAAAGATTCTTATTTTATTGGGAAACAATTTTATTTTAGCTTTGCATTCAGTATATTTTTAGTTTTATCTCCTAATTTTAAAGCAAAATATTAAAATATGCTCAAGGATGTAGTAATCCTGGATTTCCTTTACCTGTTTTGAATCAGTTTTCCATTAATTTGTCAAGGTTTGAATATGGATAGCTGAGGCTTCTGAGTTAGAACAGTCTCCTGTTGATAACTGGGGAGCAAAAGTGAGAAGCCCCCGGGTAGGGTCTCGTAGGAAAGATGTGAGATAGAAACAATGAAGAGAGTTATAGAAACCCTGCGCCTCCAGGATTCTTTTCTTCAGCATGAAATTGAAGGTAATTGGTGAGTTGTATTACTTGGAACTTTTAGTTATGCCTAAGTCCTGGCTGAAGTGAGAAATTATTTCTTAAAAGAGAAGTTTGAGATGGCAATCAAAGTTCTGTAGCATGGAACAAAAACAGCTAGCCTTGGAAAATTTCAGTTTTATCTAAATGTGTACAAAAAACACAGGCATAGGTCGTCTTATTTGCAGTGTTGACAATGAAAAAGTAAGGGGTAAGCTGAGCACTTACTAGATGCTGGAGTGTTTTAGTAAATTTACATGGCTTTTTCTTCAGACCTTATAAAAACCTCACTGGGTAGGTTAAATATAGCTCCAACACAGCTGTAGAAGCAGAGGCATAAAAAGGTCTGTGTACCTTGCCCAGTGGTGCATGCCCAAGTGTGCTGCAGACACTTTCAAACTCAGGGTCCCTCACTCCAGAGATTGTGCCGTGGTTGAAAAACATTTTCATGATTTGAGGGTATAAAACACCAGATGTGCAGAGGCTTTGTCCTTTACACTCCTCCCCTCCACACCCTCACCACATCCTCCTCCCATACCCTTGCCTTCACTGATGAGACTCCAACCCGGAACCTTGGCACATGACTGAGCTGTGCCCCCAATCCCTCCCATCCCTTACATAATTAAATAGAAAACTATCCAGTCGTCTGAGTTCTCTAAAGTGACCTTGGCTTGTGGAGTCTGAGGGCCTGGTTCCTCTGTCTTACTTCCTCTGTGCGGGGAGTCACTCCCTAGCATGGAGACAGTGAACCACGTGCCATGCCAGCTCAGACATCTGCCTGAACTGTTAGGATTTGGTAGTTTAGAGATGGTCTTTTTCCTCCAACTCGTTAGCAGATTCAATGGAAGACTTTGTAGTGGTCAAGATAAATGACTGTACCTTTTACTTGTGAGATTTAAGTTTAATAGGATTGTAAAGCTACAGACCAATTGTGTGGTGTAACACCCATGCGCTTTGACTTGCAATTACTCCATAGAGAGAGTCTGCATATGCTCATGGGATCATTTCTCAGAATCGCTGGACAAATTTGATGTGTGTGTGTGTGTGTGTGTGTGTGTGTTTGTGTGAGAAAGAGAAAACTTCCAAATAAAAACCAGATTTGTGTTGCAGGGGAAGGAGCCATGTATTTGTTCAATATGTGCCTACAGCAGCTGTTTGAGATCAAAGTTTTCAAGGAAAAGCACCGTTCTTGGTTTATAAATCAATCAGTTCAGTCAGGTAAGTGAGTAATGTGTATATTCCCGTTAACTAAACATTCCAGTGTTTCCACCCCTCCCAGTTGGGGCTGTGGATTGGTCCGCCCACTCTGGAACACTTCCTGGGTATCAGAATGGGCTTAGTAGGAAGAAAGGAAAGATCGTTTGAGACTGAATTAGGTCATCACTCTGCATCTTGAGAATTTAATAGTTCTGATTTGTCTCCTACAACTCCAGTGTGTTCTCTGGTGGCAGTTAGACTGTATTTGTACCATGGAGTTCATATTAGGCTGCTTGGAAGTGTTCACTAGAGGCTCTTCATATTTCGGACATGCCATTTCCTTGAGCGTACTAACATAGCTTCTAAACATATCCTAGTTTAACAACTTTTCAAATGGTTTGCTATTGTTATGTAAGCAGCTGTCCTCTCGAATGAGGTAGTTTTCCATTGCTGTAATAATCATGGATGTCCACTCATCAGGAGGGAAGGTTACTTTGGCTCGGTTGTGCACCTTTCTGTCCATGGTTAGCTGGCCTTGTTGTTTTCTCCCTGTGGAGAGGCAGCACTTCAGAGTGACAGCATGTAGCAAACCCACCCTGCTCATGGCCAGCCCCGAAGAGGGAGAGAGGAAGAGGGAGATGCCAAGGTTCCATATCTCGAGGGCCATCCCCCAGTCTCCAAGACCCCACCTAAAGGTTCCACAGCTTTGCCTCTCTAAGAAACAAACCTTTCACATACGGGCCTTTAAGAAACATCGCATTTCGAGACTGTAGCGCCCCTTCACCTCCCATGTGCATATCCATGCACGTGGCCACTGGTCCAGTGCTCTGAGGCAGGTGCTGGGCTGCGTGGGGCGGAGCAGTTGGCGGCTCATCCTCAGGCCCAGGAGTTGTTTCACTGACTTCTGGACAGACCGAGAGACCCCGGCGTCCTGAGCTTCCCTTGCTCCGTCCCTGTGCTTCCCCACGCCCCCACTGTGTCCTTGAGGCTCTGTGCAAAGTGGTTTCCAAAGAAAAAAATGGAAGTTGGAAGCAGATGTTAGTGTCTGAGCTTGCTTTCTTCGCACAGGCATTTGAAGCTCTCTGAGGAGAAGCTCCTGGAGACCCTTTCTTGCTCTTGAGAGATATTTATTGATGTGAGGGGAGCCAGATTTAAGAAGGAAATGTAGACACAGTCAGAGCTAAGGAATCAGATTTGAAGGACCGGGAGCTCTTTTAAACCAAGGCACTCTTGCCCCTTGTTAACCTACCTGAAAGTATGATAAGCTGTCACTTATGCTGCCAAATGTGTAGATTTCTTATGTGTGAGAAGAACTTCAGAATTTGGGATGTCACACATATTTCTCAGCAAATGGTTTTCACACTGAGGTGAAGGAACCAGTAGTCCTTCTAAGGCGTACCGTCCTTCCTGTCTTGTTCATCTGCAGGGGGCCTTCTCCACTTTGCCACGCCCATGGACCCTCTATTTCTGCTCCTCTACTACCTCATCAAGGCCGCCAGAGAGGTGAGTTTCCATTTAGGGCATTTCCAGTGAGGGTGCAGGAGACACTGAGACACTGTTTGCTTGATCTCGTCCCCTTTTCATGAGTCAAATACAGATTCTTGCATTTCAGATTTAATGTAACCTGTGTTACTTTCCAGTGTGGGTCAGGAGACCTCCCCCACCATATCCCTGAGGAACAACTTGACTGTGATCCACTTTGATTTAGCTCACTTTGACCTCCCAGTGGCCCTGCTTGCCCTGCTATGTGTCTTACTTCTGACCAAACCTAACAGTGAAAACTTTTATCATGAATGTTAAAAATGGCTGACAGGCCTAAGGAGAGAAGAGAAAAGCTCGCTTTTGTGAGAGAACATGAAGCAGGTAAACTGGGGCATGCCTAATAAAAATTCACTAGTGGGTGGACCTAAAGAATCCCAGATAGGTGACACTTTTCTCTTTGCAGTATAATTAAAGATTGTATTATACAAATAGTAATATTTTCATCCACAGTTTCCTAACCATGTGAGTTTTGCAGTATAATTAAGCTTAAAATTATGGAAGCTTCCAAAGAGCCTGTGCTCTGGTGGGTTCTAGCTACCAATGTTTACCATGTCAGAAATAAAAACTGAGGGACCAAAAAAAAAAACATGAAATCATCACATATTAAAGCAAACTGAACATTTTTAGTGAAACAACAAACTTTAATGAGGAATGAGGCATTGCTTTACATTTTTGCAAATCTCTGTAAAGTTTGACTTCATAGGACATAACTAGATATAGTTTTAATAAACAGATCTGGTTTTACATGTACTATTTCTGTGTACTGTTTTCGTAGAAGATATATGGCCTCACAGACCTGTGCTTAAAGGGAAATTGCAACCCTTTCAGATGCATAGGAATTATTGTCTTCAATACTACTTCAGAGATCAACAATGTGGATCCCAGGCCCCCATTGGCTGCCCATGTATAATGCAACTTTCCCTGGTCTATATGTTAAAATTCTGTAGAATATCTTGCACTTAGAATGAATTTTTTCCCTATGTATGATTTTAGAAGATAATTTATAATCATTTGAAACATATCAGTTCAGTGAGTTATATAGATATTCCAGATGTCAGCACATATCATTTCTATAGACACACACACATACACACCTTTGTTAATGTCTAGTTCTTATTTTATTGTAATAACAGAACACTTGAGTCATTTATAAGGTGGAAAAATTTACTTTAGTTCATAACTGCAGAGACTGGAGATCTGAATGCATCTACTATGTGTTGTTTCAGCTCATGGGGAGAGTGAAGTGGTCGGGCATTTGTAGGAGAGACAAAATACAAGGTTATAATTCTCCATCTATGACAAGTCATTCTGACAATAACTAGAGTAGAACCCATATGAAAAGGACCTCAGTCTGTTCATGAGACCTTCTTCCCTGCAACCTAGACACTACCACAGTGGCAGATTCCAGCATGTGTTCCTATCATGGTTTGAAATGTGACCCCCACCGACTCATGTGTTTGGGAAGGTCATGGCACCTTTAGGAGGTGGAGCCTGGTGAGAGGAAGGCAGTCACAGGGGGGTGGGCCTAGAGGTGGATTAGCTCCACCCTGCTTCCAGGAGAGGTCTGTTCTTGAAATTGGCAGTTTAGCAGCTCTCAACCTCCACAAAGGACGTGACTTAGCCTGTCTCCAGCTTCTGTCAGCCAACTGCATTGACAGTCCTCAAAGACTGTATCTCCCCCCTTTGCAACCGTCAGCTGAATAAATCTCCTTTCTTTGTTGCTTGACTTTGAATGGTGATCATAGCAACAGAGAGGAATAACAGTACATTCCAGAAGAAGGAGTTGTACTCACCCCATACCAGTTAATGTCATTTCTGCGCTCATCAGGAAAGTCTCTGGATACCAAGAAATGGTCATAGTAAATGATAGAAGTTTTACATGATTTTAATTTTTGCCTGAAAATTCACATTCATCATTGGCTACATGTACTGTCAGTCTCTTTCCAAGTGTTGGATGGGCTTGCTTCATTCACACTTTGTCCTGTACCCAAATCTGAACCAAAGTCATTCCAGGGATCAGACAGAGATGCTGCGAGTGTTTGTTATATTTCCATTGCTGTGATAAAATACCTGAAGAAAGTCAACTTAAAGGAAAAAAAGGGTTATTTTGACTCACAGTTTCAGAGGTTTCAGTCCATGGTCCTTGCCTGGTACTTTGAAAGTCGTGGTGAGACAAATCATAATGGCAGCACTGTGTAGAGAAAACTACTCATGCAATTGTACCAGGAAGCAAAAAAAGAGAGAAAGGAACCTAGCTGCCAGTATCCCATAGGATACCTGCCCCATAGCCCACTTCCTCCACCTTCTGGAGTTTTTGTTACCTCTCTAAAGCCTTCGCTCGGGAAGCAAGCCTTTCCCACCATTTAAGATTCAAGCACCTGCTTGTCTTTCATTACTAATCTTACAAGGGCTTCTCCTTGAGGTGATGGGTGCACCTTGGTGTGCGGCAGAAGGAATCAGACAACTTCACTCCCGTTACATGGTGCTGACGAGACTTGCAGTCAGGGTCTGAATAAAACGGATTGCTTTTAATATTGGAGCAGGAAAACTGAAATGAAACTGATGTTTTTTAAAACTGCAAGTGTGTGGCTGTGAAGACCACAGTGACTCCTAGGGCGTTCAGTGGCACCGCCCTGACTTCAGCTAAGGAGGAGCAGTTTGGCCACCCCTGCTTGAATCACCAGTGACATGTCACCATGGTGGAAATGCAGGTAGCTGTTAGCATTGTTATAACAGTAGTATTGCAGTTGGGAACCCCTCGAAATAGAATTGGGGACAACTAAGAGTCCACCAATCAGTCTTTTGAGTTGGCCATTGAAGAAGTAAGTTTTACTTGAATTGCCTAGAAGAATTCCAGTTTATTGGATCCTCATGTTTGCATATGGATTAAATGGTTATGGGCTCATTTTATTGGGTCCTTAAGTCAAATTCTTAAAACATCTATTCTGTAGGAAAATAAAATTAAGTTGTTATAAATACTGAAAATAATTTCTTCTTTCTCTTGGTGCACCTTCTCTCCGTCTATTCTCTTTGTCTTCTGTCCTTTACAGTGTATTAGTTACATTGTATCCCTAAGTTTAGTCATGTTTTTCCTTCTTAGAGGCCACCATGATGGCCAGTGGTAAAGCAAGTAAGCCCCAAGTCTTTATGGAATGAGATGGTTCTGGGCCACCATGATGTTGTGTAAGAATCTACCAAGGAACCTGAAAGCTCCAGTCACCTTTTATTTGGGGTTTTCTGGAGAAATTCCCAAGGAGAATGGTATTAACTCACCTCCATTCATAGCACTCTCTTGACCTCTAGGCGCCTCCAGGAATCTGAGACAAGTTCAGATTGACAGGTACAGAATGAAGCTGAGTTGCTCAGGATCGCTCTAGGCACGTAAGAGCTGCCATTCCCCTGCCCCCCCCCCCCCGTACCTCCTCCTTCTAGAACTGTAGTGCAAGGATGCCTCCCTGTTTTCTCCTTGCATTATAAATGGGGGCCATTTCTTTTTTTTTTTTAATGTTTGATTTTTATTCTGCATGTGTGTCTGTGTATATCAGAGAATGCTATGTGTGCCTGTGGAGGCCCAAAGGTGACTTCAGGAGTCATCCAGGATTGGTTCTACTTCCTTTTTGCTTAGCTCTGGGATTTCCTAGGCTCTGCCTTCCAAAGCAGGAAGTTCAGACTGCTACCATTTCCACCTGCTGATTTTACATGGGATCTGTGATCTGGCATCCAAATTCAGGTCCTCTTGTTTACAAGGCAAAGATTTTAACCCCCTGAGCTATCTCTCCCGCCAGATGGGGTCATTTTTTTACTTGAATTTAGCCATTCCTTTTTAATCTCAAGATTTATTTTACTTCCAATGAAAGTCACCGCAGCTGTTCACTTGATGGTTAAAGCTTAGCATTTATTGCGTTTCCTTTTTATGTATGTGTGGCAAGCAAAGACATGAAGCACTATTTATGACACTTCCGCATCGTGACTGTCTGGCATTCCATCGCTCATAAGTGTCATCACGTGTTTATAAACATTGGCTGGTGGGTAGGCACTAAGGTTTAAGGGAGAAGAGAGACTGGAACACTCAGGGACTCTACTAGAACATTTCAATCCATTCCACTTGTTAATGTCTTGAAAAGTAAAAAAGATCGTACATACTACCGAGGGTGGGGATTTCGCCCGTACAAAGTTGATCCTGCGCACTGTCTTTGGGAATTTGGTCACAGAAACAGAAAAGCAGATGCAGAACCTGGACAGACGATTCCTTTAGCATCTTAAATTCCAGGTGAGGCGTCCTAAATCAGAGGATAGGTGGCTCCATCACACAGTCTTCTCTTCCCATGATTAACAAAGTTAAGAAATACTAAACTGAACTTGTGAGTTCTTAGGTCTGTACATCTCATCCTTTGGCAGCCAGGTTCGCTTGCTCATCCAGCTGGCGGGACTTAACCCGTGGCCACCGTCTTTGTACTTAACCTGGCCATCTTTTCTTTTCATCATCTGACAGCTCGAGAGGAGCAGATTCACTTTGGACGTTCTTCTTTTTCGGAAGCTTTTCTTTGGTTAGCCCTGGAGTGAGGGCAGAGACGCTGATGTGGATTCCCAGACTGGCCTGGCTTGTTTCAGGCCCGTGTGGTAGTCAAGACCCTCTCTGTGCCCTCAGCTGACTCCTAGTCACGTGCAAGAGTTGGGCCATGCATAAGTAATCACGTGTTCTGCCTCTTCCTGTACAAGCCTGGGATTTGTTCCATTTCACGTGGTGACTGTACCCTTGAGGCACCTGGCGTGCTGCCTGGAACCAGGGTTAGCCCTGGTCCACCCTACTTTAGGAGCTCTTTAGAAGGAACAAAGCATTTAGAAGTCTGTTGAAAAGCTAAATCGAAGTGGTTTATCTTTTTCTCATCTTTCTATGTGTGAGTTTATTGACTGCAGTGCTTGATTCTGACTGACCAATGTGTTCTTTTCAGGGAAAGTATCAGCCCTTAGATCAAGTCGTGGTGGATGACGTATTTCCAGATTGCATCTTGTTGCTAAAACTTCCAGAAATTGAGAAGTTACTCGGCCATGTGGCAGAGGAAAAAGGTATGGCACATGGGCCCTGGAAGTTAGGCAGGGCAAGTATGAAGGCTGAGCCCTGTAGAATGTGGCTGAAAGGCTATCGACTGTGAAGCTTCGTCTCCGTTAGCAGTGGGAAAATCCTCAATGGAGTGAGTCACAAAAGTGTTAATCTTTGGAGCTCCTGGGAAATCTGGCCCATCTTTCACGTGTCACAAAAAGTGTCTCCAGCCTCAGTTCTTCTGTGAACTAGTTCTGGAATTTTAAGCAAGCCGCTTAATGGCTTTCTGCTTCAGATTTCTCACTAGTCAATAAATGTAAACTGCACCATTGCTGATTCAAGAAGCACTTACTGAGCAACTGCTGAGAAACACATTGGGCATTAGCACTAAATTCTGGAATCAAATGTGACATTGCATCTGCACACTTTGCTTTGACATCTATTGAGGAGAAATGATGACAGGAACAGAGGCGGGAGGGTATAGAAGGATGGAGCCCTGCACTTCCCAGAGGCCCACACAGTGGGCTTGATTTGGTGAAGGGTGCAGGTAGGTTAGCAATGTGCTGCTAGCTAGCAGGGAGGGACCTGTGAGCAAGCCGTAAAGGATGAGTCCAGAAAGCAGCATAACAAAGTCATGGACATGTGGGGAAGCTGGTCATGTATGGAAAGTTCCTCAAAGTTCTGTGTAACTGCATATCAGGACCTGACTTAACAGTGGTGATGAGTCCATTAGGTTTCAGTAGGGTGATGCTATAGTGCACAGTAAGCACTGAAGAAGCCAAGGTCAGGTCCACAGGATCTAGGTGGAGGGCCATAAGCCTGAGCTTAGATGAACTAGAAGGAGCAGTAATACAGATGTGGAATTCAGCACAAACTGAATGTGGTGATACAGTGGTAGTCAAGAAAATACAGAGTAAGAATGACACTGGGTTTGTGCCCTAAACCAATCCAGAGGATAAACAGCCATGGCATTCAAGAGACAAAACAGAACAAAGAGCAGGGAATGGAGAGCTAGGATACAGATATGAATCACTTGTATTTTGAGAGAAGGAAATGAGTAGTGTGTGTGAATATCACCTTTTCTGCCACTGACATTGTATATATCAATAGGCTTCATGCAGCTGTTTTCATTCATGTGTATCATGTAGTTTGACTAAGACTCAACAATAAGAAGAACTGAGAGAATGGACCTCTGTCTCATTCCTAATTTAGAGGAAATGTTTTTTGAGTTTTTCCTCTTTTAGGATATTGGATATGTTATATATAGCTTTTATTTGTTGAAGAACATTCCTTCTGTTTCTGGCTTCAGGGATTATCATGAAACCATGATGGGCTTTCTCAAAGTCCATCTCTCCATCCGTTGACTTGATTATGTGCTATCTGACCCCAAGTGTATTTATGTGCTGTTGTATTTATTGATCTACATATATTTAACAAACTTTCCATCCCTGGTAGAAAGCCAATTTGGTCATGATGAATGAGCTTTTTTAATGTGTTGATGCATTTAGTTTCCAAGGATTTTATTGAGGAATTTTACATCCATGTACCTCAGGGAAATTGGTCTATAATTCTATTGTGTTCTTATTAAGTTTGGTATCAGGATACTGACTTTATAAAATAAGTCTGGTACTATTCCTTCCTTTTTTGTTTCATGAAATTGAGGATTGGTATTAGCTCCTCTCCCCTCTTCTCCCCTCCCTTCTTTTCCTCTCCTCTGCCCTTCTTTCCCTTCCCCCTTCCCCTCCCTCTCCCTTCCTCTTCTCTTCTCTCCTCCGCTTCCCTCTCTTTTTTTCCTCTCCCCTCCTCCTTCCCTCCCTACCACCTTCCCCTCCCCTCCCCTCTTCTCTTCTCCTCCTCTTCTCTTTTCACAGTTTAGTGGAATTGAGCAATAAATCCCTTCAGACCTGGGCTTGTTTTGGTTGGGAGATTGAAGTTCCAATCTCATTGCATGCTATAGATCTATTTAAGTTGTTTCTATCCTCTTGTTTTAATTTTGTTAGATCATATAACTCTAGAAAATATACCCAGTCCTTCTAGATTTCCCAATTTATTAGAATACAGGGCTTCAAAGTATACCCAAATGGACCTTTGAATTTCACTATTATCTGTTGTAACATTTCCCTTTTCATGTCAATTTTATTGAGTATTTTTTTTCTCTTCTAAGGATTTGTCAACCTTGTTTACCTTTTGAAAAAAACAAGTGTTTGTTTATACTTATTCTTTCTATTATTTTTATTTATATTTAATTTCTTCTCTGATATTTATTTTTTCTGTCTAGTGATGTTGTATTTAGCTCTTATTTTCCTTTAAATCTTTGAGGCGCATCATTAAGATAGAGGTCTCTGACTTTTTTTTGATACGGGCATTTATAGCTATAAACTTTCCTCTTTAAACTGTTTTCATTGTACTACACAGGTTCTGGTATATTGTATTTTCATTTTCATTCGTAGCATATTTTGGCAGGTAAGAAGCACTATGCAAATTTAGTATCAATATCTCAAAAAAGCTATCCAAATAGTTTCAGAATGAATCTGGAAATGCTGTGTGGGAACCAAAGCAGGCCAATAAGTTATGGTTGTTTGGAGTCACAGAGGGGCTGGCCAACATTGACAGTGCTTCTGGGACCAAGAGAAAGACTATTCCAAGAAATGCAAGCTTACAGTGGGAAAGGGGAGGACCCCAATGGTTGAGTTTCACATTTAAGGGGTCTGTTATTGCTTAGTTGGCCACACTTGGGGATCCATTTTGGATCTGAGAGGTGCTTGGTGCCAGAGTTTTAAGAGCCATCCCAATAAAGACATTCCCTGATGCTGTTTGGAAGAGACAACAGTATTTCTGTTGGTGACAAATGAAGTAGCCCATAACCATTTTTGAAAGCTAAAGTAATAAGAATAATTACAAGTCATTTTTGTTTCTCTCAACATGAGTTGAAAAAGCAATTAACTTTTCCACAAATTTTTGCCATTAGCCATATTAAAATAGTCATTGTAAAGGAAAACTCAATAACTTATATCATGGAATAGGACTGGTACTTCCCAGTTGTTCATTTTAAGTCTGTGTCTCAGAGCAGGACTTACTACTCTCTCTCTCTCTCTCTCTCTCTCTCTCTCTCTCTCTCTCTCTCTCTTTCTCTCTCTCTTTTTCTTTCTCTCTCTTTCTCTCTCTACCCCTTACCTGCCCTCCCTCTCCATTATTTCCCCTTTTTTCTTCTCTTTTTTTAAAATTTCTGTGTGTGTGTGTGTGTGTGTGTGTGTGTGTGTGTGTGTGTGTGTGTATCAGAAAGCACTGTATGTCCATGTAAAGGACCAAGGGTGACTTCGGGAATCATCCTAGATTGCTTCTTTCTTCTTCTTGCTTCCCTCTAGGATTTCCCAGGGTTGGAAGTGTAGGCTGCTGCCTTTTTTCCACCTCCTGTTTTTTTAACCCACGACCTGGAATTTGACTTTATGTCCTTCTGCTTGTGAGGTAGAGTCTTAACCCATAAGCCATCTGTCCAGCCCATTTCTCCTCTTTCTTCCTCTCATCTTTCTTCCTTTCCTCCCTTAATTTCTCTTTTCAAAGCAGGCATACCCATCAACCTTTATATGATATACATATAATATTTACTTATATATAATATTTATATTATATATGTATATATAATGTTTCTAAACCATAGACCTCAAATGTTTCTTTTTTTGTGTTTAAGTAATAGTAAAATGAAGCAAGTAATTCAGATCGAACATCACACAGTACTCTAGTTTAGGAGCTCCTTTGTAGTCAGGTTCTTCCCTTGACGAAATATAGCCTGTAAAATTTGAATTAATAAAAAGTTCAGAAAACAAAACCAAAAACTTTTAATCAAGGAGGGGGAAAGAAATGGTAAGATCTTCACGCCTCAGCCTCTAAAAGGCCCCTCCATCAAAATACACATAGCAGTTCAGCATTGCTTGCTTCATCCTATACTCAGAACATAAACAGGTGGACTGATTTTCTCGGAAAGACGTCGTACAGTGGTGGACATTGCTTCCCTGAAGATCTGCTGCAAATGTCCAGTTCTGGGTTCACACCTAGTTCTGAGAGTCTATCCAATGTGATAAATGTGCTTTAAATTATTCTTAATCCTTGTAGTGGTTCCCATTCATTATAACCTGCAACTTTACAAGTAAGGAAACTTAGTCTAAAAGAGCTCGAACAACTTGATTGACATGATAAAGGTGGGAATCGGAGAAACAGGATTGGAACTGTCTCTTTGATACTGACTTTTACCCTTTCCTATAGCTCTGTAATATTCCAAAGTACTCTCCTAAAGTCTTTAGCTGGTGTATCCCTTCTTAATAGTAGAAAAGAGAGGGTGACATGAGGTAGGTGCACAGGATAACTTTAAGAGCAGAGATCTCTAGAGTTTGCAGTTACTGCATTCCCTCCAGGTCATCTTTAATGACTATGTTGAATACTGGCTGCTTATTTAAGTTTGGATTATTGTCTATTAGACCTTAGTGTTTAGTTCCATTCCCTGACATACATTTTAGATTTTTAAATAAGAGAGACCACTAAAGGGAGATTAAGCAAGATCCATGACCTGGAACAAAAGAAAGGATGAAGTTCCTCACCTACTTCAGTATCAGCTCCAGACACAGACTGGAATGTTGGGGCATTAAAGGTCAGCTAGAGTCCACTGCTGAGAACCTTCTCTACCTTCTTTCTAACTGCACACCTAGGCATGCTCACTGTACCTCAGCAAAGAAGGCTGTGACCTTCACCCTGACTGCATTATTAGGTGGGAGATGTCTCTAGTCACTATCTCTGAGCTGAGAGCTTGTTTCTGATCAAAGAAGCTCAGTAGAAGAGGCAGGGGAAAGGACTGATAAAGGTCATGAACTCTGCTTTATATCACAAGTCAAAACTACACTGAGCTGTCGGATGCACTTAACAGACAGGGCCAGGAAATCATACCTGATTAACACAGGCCCGAGTACATATACCCCAGGAGGCAGGGAAATGAGGACCATGTGAGTTTCCTAGCCATGGAAAACACTGAAAAAATAGAAGTGAAATGTGCTCCAGGCAGTTTGCTCAACAATTCTCTGGGGAAATTCAAGTTTGTGAACTGATTACCCAGTTGCTGAATGTGCTGTTTAGCTGTAGACTCGCTATTATTCCTATAATAGCGTCTATAGTTTGTAAACGCAGTCTTTCCAGACCTTGAAGCCAGTTTTATACACACCAGATGCCTACAGGGGAAATCCCTTCTAGCATATGTACTTGTTTCGTATGACTCATAGTATTAGGATTAGAATATGCATGAGTATACTATAGTATTTTTTCATAATTAAGAATAGTCTGTGGTCTTTGTGAATATTTTTTTTTCTTTGTGAATATTTTAAATGTCTTTTTCAAACGTTATAAATCTCAAAGTTAAGTTGTAGTTTAAACATTGGGTCTTACGTGCATTCTGGGATATAGTGATTATCTCATCCAGAAAAGAAGTAAGTCTATAACTTGAGAACAGGCAGAAGACTCCAGGCTCAGCTGACCTCACTGGTAAATTCTACTCCACTTTTAGGAAGAAAGAATAACTCAGAGCAAGAATACTTGCTCCAAGATTTTCAGCAAATAAATTAGGAAGGAAATTTGTGAAGCTAAAATTTGATGAGATCAGAAATACTTCCAATATCAAAATCAAAGCTGTTACAAAAAAGAAAATTGGACCAAAATTCTAAAATACTTTGCTGTCACAGAATGAAAAATCCTCAACAATATTAGTAGATCAAGTGAAGAAATGTAAGTTGGATGGACATTGCAGCCCCATTATCTCAGGGGATTGAACTGTTGTTATGCCTTCAGTGCATGACAACTAGTAATGAAGAAGTGGAATAGAAGAACACTTTTTATACTGTCATAAAAAAATCATGAAGTGCCCAGAGATAAATGTAGCACAGAGGTAAATGTAATACATGAAAGACCAGTCTAACATAAAACAACTGTTAAGAGAAATTAAAGAAAAATTAAATACAGTATTATAACATATATTTAGATTGAAAGATCCCAATATTGTTAAGATATCAGTTCTCCAAATTGTTCTATAGATTGAGTGTAATACTTAACAGACTTTATTTGGCTTATTGGTTTTGTTTGTATTTGATAGAAACTGATAAACTGTCTCTAGAATTCCTGCAACTCTTGCAAGGACCTGCAGTAGTCCAAACACATTTGAAAAAGAACAAAATTGGAGATTTTTATACAAACTGTAAGATCTTTCTGTAAAGCTATAACAAATTATATTAAGAAAACAGAATAAGAATCCAGAAATAGACACATACTTATTTGACCAATTAACTTTTTCCAACATTATCAACAATTCACACCACAGAAAGGGATATGGATTTTTATTTTAAACAAATCCTTATGGAATAATCAGATATCCCTGTGGAAATACTGGACCGTGATCCTTACCTCACATTCTCTAGAAAACTGATTCAAAGTGAACAAGTCACTTAAATGCAAAATATTTGAGCTTCTGGAAGAAAAAGCAGGACGAAAATCTTTGTGATTTTAGAGACGTCAAATATTTCTTGGGATACAAAAACCATTCACTATAAAAAGTATAAATTGTATTTCATCTGAATGATTATCCCATGTTTTTTGAAAGACTTGGTTATCGTCACTCAACAGTTTCTTGTGATTCTGTAATTCTTCTCTTAAGTATCTGGCTTATCAAGACTTATTAACATACATGTCCGTGCAAAGACTTGAGTAAGGATGCAGCTCCTCTGCTTTACTACGCCTTTGGTAGATGGGTCAGCACATGTATCTGTATGCAGTATAGTCACCATGGTGCGCAGGAAGGAGCTGCTGTTATGTGCAGCAGAACAGATGCGTCTCCCAGAACTGTTGAGCAAAAGGAGGCAGACGTGAAAGAAGTCCTTTATGAGTCTATTGCCATGACACTCTGTAAGAAAGCATATTTATGATAGCTCAGTCATTGCCTGATGTCTGGGAAGGGAAGGTAATTGTAGAGATTTAAAGGAACTTTTTTTGAGGGGCTATGTGACTACATACACTTTCCAAACTCTTCTAAGTGGGTATTTACATTCATTACATGAACATAGTATCTATATAATGTTGACTTTTAAAGGAGTCCTTTGTGATCTGCCGTAGGCCTCTGAATTTCTGACCCCACTTGATGTTGGCTTCATTTCTGCCCACACCTCCCATCTTCCATTGGGTCAAGAGAAGGCAGTGGGAAGTATGGGAGGCGAGACAGGAGTGACAGCTGTCCCAAGGAAATTCAGAATGAGGATGAATGTTTTGCTGTAGACATGCTGAGCCTCACGAGGACTTCGCCTTTCCAGCAGGGCTTGTTTTTGTTGAGTAAGCCACCGAGCAGAATGGTCACTGGGCCTGTTGAAGTGGGAAGGAGAACTGAGAAAGGAATCAGACGTCACAGGAGACAGAAAGGTCAAAAGGAGGCAGATTGATGGATTTCATGCCTGAGGGGCTTTTCTTTCCATGAACAGGACAGGCAGAAAGATCCCAGAACAAGGCTGCTGGGAAGTCACTGGGATGGAAATGTTCCTACTCGTTCTGACTTCGGAGCTACTCAATGTCACTCAAATGCCATCTCGTTACAAGGGCTTTCTGAGATAGTTTTCAGCTGAGTTTTACCCTGTTGGGAGGAGGTATATCTGGAAAGCATGAAGAAATGTTCATTTCTGGTGCTTTTACTAACAAATATTGTCAGCATTGTTTGCACAGCTAATGTTAAGTGCTGTAGGGTTTGTGTGGACTGTCTCCTGTTTTGCTCAAAATCTAAGGAAAAACCCTCCCTTTACACCATAGGACATGTGTCCTGAGAGCCTCGTGGCTTCCCAAGGCCACTATACATGCTGGGATAGATGTGAGTCTAGGCAGTATTTCCAAAAGTATTTCCAAGAGAGGAAGGAGCGACCCATTCAAGGGGCTCAAGAAGTGGGACTTCCTTCGGGAAATGTAGAAATAGGCGCAAAAGGGGAGCTGTAGAGATGGGATCTCCCAGGAGAAACTTAAGTTCTGAGCTTTTTTTTTTTAGTCTTTCTTAGACAGCGAATGGAACTTCCAAAAGTCATTAAACAGTATATTTATTGAGTGACTGAGGTGCTCTTAAAATTCCTGACTTGAATACCAAAGCAAGATATGCTCCAGAGAAATGGAGTCTCCTGGAACCGATCAGGCCTCCTCAGTGGGCTGTGTCCAGGCAGTCCCGGCTCCAGGAAGCAGGAGTCCCCAGGCTTGTGACAGAACTTTCCTTGTTACTACTGTAGCACATCCTCAGAATTAGGGTGACGCACTACCCACCCCCATCCTGCCCCGACTGGCCCACTGTGTTGTCATAGCTGCTGTGGGAGGAAATGCCTAGAGAAGGAGTCTGAGACTCTCAGCCCCCTTCCTTTACAAACCATGAAATGGATGGAGAAAGTCTACCCCAGGACAAGCAATTGCATTTCCCTTGCTCAGAGGGGAGGAAGGGGAAGCAGTGCTGCGTGGCTCCCAGGTGGTGAGCCTGCACTGGCCGCAAGTGTTCCGGTGGTCATAAAGTGTACTCCTGCGTGGCCATAAAGGAGGCCAGATGGGAGGAAGAAGAAAGTCCAGGAACAGAAAGTGTTACACAGGAAATCCAGGCTTAATGACATGCTGCGTAAAGCTAGGTGAATCGTGAGAAGAATTCTAATTTATAATAGGTGGAACTTTTAACCCTGTAAATGATCAAGTTGAGCTCACCATAAATCTCAATTCCCCCCAAATCGTTACAATTGTATGGTAATATATTAAAAGATCTGTTCTTTGGGCTTTATTAATCCCTCCAGGGCATTATTGAGTAGTCAATAAGATTATTTTCTTCCTGAATATATGCCATATATTTCCCAGGTACCTGCCTTTACTTTGAATTTAACCCCCCCTTAGGAGTTTCATTTTTATTTTAGAAAAGAAGTATTTCATTAAAAACATTGGAGTGAGCTTAGAGTAAATGTCTTAAATTTGTTAGTTGATTGAATTTTTTTAAAGTTACCTTTCTATAGAGTTATTTGTATAATTTGAAGATTTTCCTAAACTCTCACTCACTCAGCTTCTTGGTTTGGTTGGATATCTCTCTCTCTCTCTCTCTCTCTCTCTCTATATATATATATATATATATATATATATATGTATATATATATAAAACCTTAGGTGTTTGTATATTTTTGTTTGACTACATTTTACTTACTTCTTTTCCTTTTAATTTAATCCAGAAATAGACGACAAGAGATACTACAAGTATAGCAAAGAGAAGACATTAAAGTGGCTGGATAAAAAGGTATGGCTTCTCCCTAGTGCTTGGTGACCAAGAAAGAAATGTTAAGTTTCTTTTCTAGAAACTTTAGGTTAGAAAGACAGGATCTGAGGACCACACTGAATAGCTAGTGAAAAGAAGGAAACTGTGTAGAAAGAGCCCAGATTGAACAGAAATTCATTTTTCTTTTGAAAGAAAGTGTCCTGCCCTTGAGTGCGGGGGAGGGGATTGCTGTTGTGTAGTGCAGGTGGACCTCACAGGTACCTTGGGGTGCCGTTGCTCCCACAGCCAAGCTAGGGAGAAAGGACTGAGAGGAGGTGTGACCACTTCACTGCCTGCTGAAGAAGGATCATCTCATAGTCAAGCTCTTTATTTTAGTGATTCTAAGAATTGGATCTAATGGAAGGTTTTTGACTGATAGTTCTCAAATCCATTTAGAAAGTTACCTCCAACATTTCTGTTGCAGTAGGTTTGGATAGGATAGGTCAGGATAGAATAAAATGGATTGAAATCTATTGTATCTATTGATATCTATAAGCATTAGAATTCATTCAGAAATCAAGTTGAAAGTGCCCTGATTTTGTTCCCTGTGGTTACATCCCAGGTCAGTCAAACGGTGGTCGCATTAAAAGCCAATAACGTGAATGTCAGAGCCCGGGTGCAGTCGACTGCGTTCTTCTCTGGTAATCAGGCAGCCAGTGAGAAGGAAGGTAAGTGCAGTGTTTTCTCAAGTAGGAGTTTCTGTCTCCTATGTTAGAACTTTAAGCTTTTGAGGTTGCCAAGACTTCAATGTACACCATGTGCTCGCGGATCTTGAGGCAGGCATTCATCGGATTTTGGATGCCATAGTGCTTTCCCCATATACTGATGTGTTGCTAGTGGCAATAACAACCCCAGGGACTCTGGCCATCACCACTGAAGTGTATAATGTGCTAGAACCTTGGCTTAGTTACAAGTCTACCAGTCTTTCTGCCATCTGACCCTCCCAAGTCTCATGAGAGCCAGGACTATGTCTAGAGTTTTCAGCCAGCGAATGACACAGCCTGGCTGCTGACGGCGCTGCTCATGCTGAGCCATGCCCATCATTCTTTGGGTGGCCCGACCTGGCCTCAGTGACCTCCACGTGTCTGTATTTCCTGAATGAGCTCTCAGTATGCTTCACTTTCCATGAAGGTTTATTCTCTAGGCAAATTTCTTTTCATTTTTCAATTTTCTTTTTCTTTTTTCACAGTTCTGAGACTAACACGCATGAGGACCCTGGGATCAATCCCTGGAACTAGGCAAAAATAAATAAGTTAATTAACTAACTATCTAATAAGTAAACACATACATAGTGAAAGCGAGAAACAGTGAACTGTTTGAGAGTCATAGTCATTTAGGCAGTCTGTGATCTGTGGAAACCTGTCTTCTAACACGTTGCTTGTAGACGTATCTGTCGGGCTGCTGGAAGCGGTGGAGAGCACAAGCAGCCAGTGACTCTGACAGAAGAAGTAGATTGAGTTAAAGGGCGCAGTGGATGGGTCAATGAGTCAATAAAATGATAGATATTGTTAAGTAGGAGGAGGGATATTGGTGGTTGTTTAGATGCATGCTCTCATTTTGAAAGTGGAATACTGTGATCTTGGAGGCAAGCAACTCTTGATGGCAGATAAACAAAGGCCTCTGCTCTATATGCTGCCCTTTGACCAGGTCTCTGTATCCAAGTTCTAGGCTGCGCTGTATCACCTTCTAACAACCTGGCCATGTTACTTTACACAATTTGTACTAATCCTTTTGTAGATCACTTACCTTGGTGTGCATATTAGTTGCTTTTGCATTGCCATAGCCAAAGTAACCGATAAAAACCAATGTACTGGTTGCATTTTGGCTCATGTCTCAAGAGAGATTTCTGTGTTGTTACCGGGAAGGCGTGATGGATCAGTCTGTGATGACAGGAATTTATGCCAGTGGCTATTCCCATTACGACAAGACGAGAGGGTAAGGCCAGAACCAAGGACAAGAGTAACTCAGAACTGTCTCCTCCAGATCTGCTTCAGTCAGCCAGCTCCACCCTCCTAAAGGTTCTGTGGCCTTTAAGTAGCACCAACTGCTCTGGAGACAAGCCCCTCACCCAAGCCTACCAGGGACATTTCTAGCCCTAAGTGTGGTTGCAAATGAACTTCACAGGAGCTTTTTAAAAGTTGTTTTCTCTGTCTCTTCATGCCCTGCTGAATAATCACTAGCTCAGAACCATAAGCACATTTTAAGAAGGACCCAGTAAAGACTTTCAGTTCTGCATTGACAGTGGAAAGCTCCTACTGAAGACCTTTTAAAGTCAGTGGTCACCAGAGAGCTGTCATTTTTTTAAGTGATATGAGGCACATTGTTGCCTTAGCTTTAAGGCAAGAGAGGAAGTCAAAAAGGATGTGACCGGGAAGATGGCCCAACAGGTAAAAGTGCTTACAGTACAAGCACAAGAACCGTAGTTCATATTGCCAGAACATATATAAGAAGCTGGGCATTGTCACATGCACCTGTAATCCCAGCGCTGCAGGGGTCAGAGACATGAGAACCAGTTGCTGGAGCTTGGTAGCCACTAGCCCATTTCCAGGTCCAGTGAGAGACCCTGACTCAAGGGAATAAGGTAGCGAGTGATAGAGCAGGACATCTGACATCTTCCTCTAGTTTCTGCATGTACCTGAAAGTACATGTGCACATACCAGACACATGTACCACACATGCAACACACACTCACAAGCAAACAAGTAAATAAATGAAGCAAACGAGTATCCTAGCAGCAGATCCCTGTCCTGCTTTGGCGCGTCATGCTGTGGTCATCCAATCCTGTGATACACACTGTGTTCCCCCATATTGTGCACTTAGTACTGAGTTAGGAAAAGCATTTGGAAATGGATTTCGTCATCTGTTAACTGTATTCTACTGATGTCAGAGCTGCATTTTAGTGCTGAAGGTCCCATGTTCTAAAATTAATGATTATACATTCTGCCTATTACGTTTTTTTTTTTCATTTTTAAAAGGTATTTTGGTAGTTTGGGAGTATATGTAATGTTTTTGGTTCTTACAAAGCAAATAGTAGAGAGAGATAAATCATGTCAATGACATTCCTTTTTTCTTTTAAATGGGTATACTCTTACTGTTCAATGATTAGATTTATTCTATGTTGAAGCAGACATACAAAAGATCAGCTTTTTAAAATTTTTATTCTTAGAAAGTTTCATGCATGAACACAATTAATGGAAGTCATTTGTACACCTTACTCCCCCTCCTTTTCTCAATGGTACCCTTCTTCCCAACTAGTCTCCCTCCTATTTTCATGTATTTTTGTCTATGGCCCACTGAGTTTCATCCTGGTTACCTGTACAGGCGTGTGCCCCAGAAGATCAGCTTTTAAAAAAAGAAGTGTAAATGGTTTATATTATTGCAACTTGTTTTTAAATGCTACTTATATTCAGGGACTTCAACTGAGAGATAACCCAAGTCCCTTTCTATTTTAAAGTAACCTTATCTGAGTGACCACATGTCATCCCTCTCTCCTGTACTCCAGCAGATAGATATTAGCATCCCCGTTTTAACAATGAGGAAATCGAGTGTGGAGCTTAAGTGTGTTCCCAAAGCCTGATACAGCAAAAGTTTGAGCTCAGGCCAATTCGACTATAAAAACACCCTAGTCCTTACTGATTTTTGTCTTTCATTCCCTGTTCTGTTTCTTTCAGAAGATTATCTTTGTTATGCCCATGGTCTGATCTCTGATTACATCCCTAAGGAACTAAGTGAAGACTTATCTAAGCATTTGAAGTAAGTGTCACTCATCATCAGCCCTAATACTAAGCACTTTGTTCTCCGTCTCCCCAGCAGTGGGGTTTCTCTAAGGCAGGTCATGTCACTGATTGTAGTAAGGTATTATCCATGAGCTGCATCAGCTGTGGTGTGGAGAGAAGCTGATATTTAAAGGATTTTAGTTGGAATGAATTCCTTCGATGGCACCTGAGTGCAGCAGCTTCAGTGAGGTCAGTATTGAAATGGCTGCTTTGTATAATTCAAGTGAGACTTACTTTTTATGTGGGGGGCGGTTATTTTAAGAGAAAGATTGATACTGACAAGGTAGATGTCGATGTTTTCAGAAACTGTTTTTAAAACTGTGCCTGCCACAGTTGCTGTGATCAGGTGCTGACTGAGACTGAGTATAATCCTCTCAGCATGCCGAGGACTCGGCTCACAGTCCTGTGAGTCGTCTGTGTCCTCGTGGCGTGGAAAAATGGTTTTCAGAGTAACTTGATTCACATGCTTCCTTTGGATAGATCTTTAATATGCTATGAAGACTTCATTGTTAATTTTCAAGATTTTAGTTATTGTTGTTAAGGTTTTGTGTGTGATGAGATTTTATAGTTTTTTTCTGAACCTCATTAAATCTGTACCTTTCTTTAATTCATATGTAGTCGTTATTCCATAAACCCTACTTTTTAAAAATATTTTTAAATTTTATTTCATTTGTTATTTTTGTTGCTGGTAGTAGTTGTTGGTGATGGTGGTGGTGGTGATGGTGTGTGTGTGTGTGTGTGTGTGTGTGTGTGTGTGTGTGTGTGTGTATACACATGACCAACGTGGGCACATGTCACAAAGTACATGTGGCAGTCAGGGGACAGCTTCAGTAGGCAGTTCTCCCTTTTAACCCACACAGGTTAAGGATGGAACTCAGGTCAGCAGCTTGCATAGCAAGTGGTTTGACCTACTGAGTCATCTTATCAGCTCTATTTTTTAAACAGAAGCAAGTTTTTAATTTTTTTAAGCAGTTAAAGTGTGTTTAAAGGCCTGCCACACGTCTGCTTAATATTCTTTGGATCTCTAAGCTTTGTCTTCTTAGAGACAGTGTCTTTGTAACCCATTATCTGTCTAACTCTTTTTCCTTTGGCTGACATTTTTAACTTTGGTTAAATATTTTGAGAGAGAAATCATGCTAAATATTTTGAGAGAGAAATCATGCAAATCAAACTTCTCTTTCATGAAAAAAAAAAAAGGTAACTTTCATGTGGCTTTTCAGCAGTTACTGGAATTTTCACTTTTAAATAAATGTTAGTTAGCACCATCATTTATAAAGGAAAAACATTCCTCTGCCAAAATGCAATTATGATACTAAAGAGAAGCAGCACTATATCAACCAGTGAATTCTAATTATATTTATGGTTTAGACAATTCCAGTGTGAGGAATTAGATAGCAAATTTATTTAGTGAGACTGTTCTCTTCACTCTGAGGTGAATGGAAAGATATGTGGCAGTGTAGCTGTCCTCAAGTTAAGACACTAAATTTTCAGGTGGCCTGGTCTTTCTATTTGCTTGTCTATGTAAAGCCATGACTTAGGATTCTTATTTTTAACTGCCTTAGGCTTCCAGAACCTTCAACTTCCTTGCCAACTCCATCAAAGGTAAGAATCTGTGACCAAGATATCTTTGGGGACTTGGAAAAATATTGTGCTTAGCCTATCCTAATATATTTTTAAGCACACAAAATCCTTCCTGCATGCCATGTTATAAAGTGAACTGTGGATGTACTAGCTTCCAACAGTGTGTTTTACTTTGGCATATTTTACCTGTAAGATGAAAACCACATTGGTTTTTAGCAAGCTACTTTTGTAAAAATTATGTAAGTATATAATGTAAGATTGGTTTTGCCCCAGGCTTCAAAATTCATAGTTTTCCTGCCTCAGCCTCCCAAGAATAGGGATTAGAAACATGTGTCGCTGTGCTGACTTCTTGAGTTAGCTATAAAACGTAATTTTATTAATCACCAGAATATACTACCTCTATACTATCTATATAACTGCAAACTGTTTTGCCAAATCTAAATGTCACTGGCACAGAGCTTAATTTTTCTAACATAGAGAGTCCTTGGAAAAGAACCGTTATAGTTCGTTTCTGAATTTGAAATAATGAATTTGTATATGATTGTCATCTGATGGTGGGGCATCCTTTCTGTGCAGATTTGTGTGTATGTGTGTGCCCATATTACATAGAGGCCAGAATCCCCCTGAGACATTTTGAGACGTGGTCTTTCATTGGCCTGGAGCTTGCCGAGTGAGCCAGGCTGGGTAGTCACACAGCCCCAAGGATCTGTCTCACTTCCCCAGCATAGGATCACAAGCACAGTCCACAGCCAGCCGTTTACTAAGAGGAAGCTCGAGTCCTGGTGCTTTCATGGCAAACACTTTACCGACTGGGAGTAGCTCTTTCTTGTGAGATTGTTCTCCACCCAGCAGAGGCATGTACGCCTTGAGAATGTGCGCTGGACATGTGTGGATATGAAACAACTTTTCTTTCCCTCAACACTTCTTTCTTTGCCTTCAAGATGGCCAGCATGCTCAGAATCATGTGTTGCTTTGGATTTTTATTTGGAAATTAAAAATATGTGTTAGTTTTGGGGCCCTGTTCAGCAGGTTGTCAAAGACAGGTACATCTTTGACTGAAGAATAGCAATAGGCAGAAGTCACTTGTTCTGAGATCTGAGAAAGACCTTTTTAAACCAGATACATGTTTCTTCTGGGCCAGTCACTAGCCTTTAACAGTAGCTCCAGAGAGCAGAAAGAAAAGTAATTTTCCTGATATAACTCAGAAGGTGATGCTCTGAAAATATCTTAGTCTTTCCATCAAAAAAACTGAATATAGCTCTTTCTCCTCAAAATGTTCTTTAGTAACTTAGAGATCATCTGTGAATTTCAGCCTGTGATGCCTTCTGGTATATTTTTTAAGTTCTTCAACATTCTAGGTTTCTATTTTAAGTACAAAATTTGAAATAGTATTGATTTTGTCATTTATATTTTAGATCTGCAGTTAGTGATCTTTCCATAAAGGCCAGTGAGTAAATATTTTAGGTCCCCTGAAGGAGATAATATCTGATAGAACTGCTGTTGTAGTGTTGGAAATACAGCTACGTTGCCATGTGAAAACAGCCACAGACCAACACATGAGTGAATTAACAAGGCCATGTTCCAGTAAAATTCCTTTCATAAAGCCAGGGCTAGTTGGATATGTCACATGGATCTTAGTTTACCTTACTAATTTGAGTCCCAACATCTCATTGCTCCTAAACTTTAACCTTAGCTCCAGGGCTATGTAAGTTGCTTTTGTTGTCTTCTCCTGCATGTCTTCCTGTAATTCCAGAGTGCACACCATACTGGCTGATGTTTCATAGCTTTAACAAGCATAGATAGACTCAGTCTTCTAGTTCTCCTGTCTGCACCTGAGGTCACATTAGCTTTTATAATCATGTATGTGCTTACTTCCAGGAATCTTGGCAGGCGGTTGTAAAGGATTGCATGGAATTTACCATATATACTGTGTCTGACATCTTTTCTTCCTGTGGTCACATGTCAGCCTTTGCTTAAGCTCAGCTCCCTACTCTTACTCTGTTAGGTCTTTTGAACTTGTCACTATCAAGTAGAGGCTGAGTGCACTCAATGGGTTGGAGACGTTCTTGTGTTTCTTCTTACAAACTATTAGAGTGATCAAGACTAAGACTAACTCTAACCTGTGGCACTATGCTGCATATTCTCTTTCCACAACTACACCTGTTTGGTCATGCCCTTTGTACTGTCATTCTGAGTAACTTGCTCAGTTCTGCTGTAGCATCCATCCAGTCCATATTGATTCATTCTTAGGCCAAAAGTAGCACAATCCCATTTTTCCACAATGTGTTCAGCATGTGCTAGAATTAGCATGAAACATTAGCATTTTTTAATAATTAAGTGTACCTCGTGTCTTGTTACATGTTAGCTTTTAAAATGCTGATCAAGTCATTTCACTTACTAAGTATTTCATATGTCTTACACTCTAGCCATGAACCTTAGAGTTTTTACTGCAGTGAAGTGATGAATGTCCAAGTGGCTTTTTTCTTCGTGTGCATGTAGGTTTGTTTATTAGGTGCATGATCTGTGTGCGTGCTTTGTAAGTAGATGGGCACATGAGTGTGTGTTCACATAAAAGACTAAGGGTGATACTGGGAAGCACCCTCAATTGCTTTTCCACCTTATTGTTGTGAACCTAGGTCTCTAATTAAACCCATAGTACACCACTAGAGCTAGTCTGGCTAGCCAGCTTGCTGTAGAGATTCCCAGGCTCCATCTTTCACATCTAAAATTATAAGTGAGCTACCATTCCTGTCCAACATCTTTTACATAGGATCTAAACTCTGTTTATTTCACTTGGGAGGCAAGAACTTTAACCCCTGAGCCATCTCCCCACTCCTGTCTAAGTGTTTTATGCTATTTATATTAGGAATACTTTATCATAGAAAGGGAACATACACATCCCCATGACTATGTGTTGAGACTTGAAACATTGCAGCTTAGTATTATTACTAAGCAGCTGTAAGTTCTACTCTGCTAGCCGAAGGTGCCTTTCTAGTGACACAGCATGTACCTTCTAACCACCTTTTGCTGCCTTCATTCAAATAATAGCATGTTTCTTTTGCTTGATTTTATTTTAAGGTGGGGGGTTGCACTCTGTAGTTCAGACTGGCCTAGAACTGATGGCAATTCAACCTGCCTTAGTCTCCTAAGTGCTGGAATTATAATCATGAGCCACCAAGCCCAATGGAACATGTATTTTTCAAAACATTCGTGCATCCATTCACTTTGTGCTAGTAGTTTATTCGTTTGCAATAGTCATTCCTTTACTTTTGACAATTTGTCAACTGCAAGGTATGATGGAGGAAGCTGGGGACCAGTCTGTATTTCCTGGGGAGACCTGTGTAGGCTCTTGTGTATGTGATATTTCTACCAAGAGCTTAAAGAACTTTAAAAATCCAAGTTATAATCACCACGTGGTCCATCCTCTACATAAACAGCAAGATTCATCTACCCACCTATTTTTTCCATGAACAATGTAACTTGATTTCTCTTTCCTATCATGATCATTTGATCCTTAAGAGTGAAGGATTCTCACATGCATGAATGTAAAAATGAAAATATTAGTAAAGGTATGACTTAGCTGCACTAGCCCAATGGGGAGACTATGTGTAAAAGCTGAGTTCTGCATCCTCTGCTTGTACCTTAGCTGTTTGTTTAGGTTTGCTGTCCTGTAGGCTGCTTGTAGTACAAGCTTGTTCTTGAGTAGATACATCAGGCAGCTAATGAAAGAAAAGTAAGGTATGAAGCTATGAAAAGTTGATAAAAACAGAATAATGTTTCCCTTGCATTGCTTAGTAGACATTAGATCATGCTAGGAGGTGAATAAGGTGGGATTGTACATGGACAACAGGCCTACTGTGGGAAATTCTCTGCTTCAACTACTGTGCCTTACATTTAGCCCTACACTGTCCTTAAGTCTGTAGCCACCTAGATTTCCACAGTACCTGAAACACACACGGCAGGTCTTACACCATTGAGAGACTGAGGGGGCTGAGTCAGGGACCTTCCCAGGTGTGGCCCATCATCACCAAGTCTTACTGGAAGAGTTATGTGGTAGTTGTCACATGTAAAGAACTTTGTAAAAAAATGAACATGTTGCTAGGCCTGTGTTCCGAGTGACCACTGTGTTCAAATTGTGAACATGTGTGTTTGTGTTTTGATGGACTGGGGTGAGTGTCAGGATGATGGTTGACATCGCTTCACTGCTCTAACGTTCCAGAAACTAAAGTTGTCAGATGAGCCTGTACAAGCAAACGAAGATTACACTAAGTTTAATACTAAGGATCTGAAGACTGACAAGGTATGTGTGTCTAGGTGTAGTAGTGTACTATATGCACCCCCATGGGTGATGCATGTGTATCCAGGACCCCTTTGATAAGGAAAAACTATTAGCCTGTATTGCTCACATAATCTTTCTTTCAAAATTGTTCGTGATAATGACAATGTTAAACCATAAGCTTTTACAAATCAAAGAAAAGCATTACACTTTACAGAACATGTCTGAGCTTCGCCATGTGCTCGTAAAGCAAAAAGCAGGAAGGGAAGTAGCCTCTGCAGGGAGTGTCTTGTCGGCTCTACTGTGCTGAAACTTCCCAAAAATTAAGATAATGAAAAAAATGATTGCTACTTCCACATTCAGCGTTCACCCTGCAAATGTTAGTTTAGTAACACTTCTTGCAGGGTTCTACATTATGTAGGTTTTAGAGTGGACATTTAAAAATGCATGGTTTCAGTTCTGTCCTTTTCCTTTGGCATTAGATTATAAAAATTTTTCACATGCCATTAAATGTTTTTTGAAGCATTGGTTATTGTTTCATGATATCCAGTCATGTATGTTATTTTATTTCACCACCTGAAATATGGCACATTTAGTCAGTCTCCTATTTTGTACATATAGGTTACTTCTCAACTGTTTAGTTTTATTGGGAATTCTTATTTTGTGTGCATTGTGGATTATGTCCTTAGAACTAAGTATAAGAACTTTAGCACAAGCTTTTTCATGGTAATTGAAATACATATATAAAGTCCTTTCCTGAAATGTGTACTTCAAACACTGTTGCCAGTTAGTATTTGTCTTTCAGGTGATTGACTTTCTAAGACAAGCCATCCATGCATTTAATGCCATACAGACCGGATCCTCTGCTCTGGTGCCCTGGCTAGATGGACATTCTTGATGGCAACAAGTGATTTTATTCTTGAAATTTGGTGCCTGTTAAATCAGACTGCATTTCTTTGGCAAGATCTGTGCCCTTGTGTGTTTCTATAGGTAGTCAATGCCGACATCACCTGTTTTTATACTGACATAGTAAAACTTTTCTGCTGATTTGTAAAAATTTATTCTGAATTAAGACTGGCAGTACTTTCATGATACATTTAAGTACAAGGAACTTTCCATTATGTTCCGATCCTTTTCATCTACTTTTTTTTTGGACAGTTTTAAGTTTTATCTGAGGTTAAATATAAAAATTGCCTTCCTTTATGATTATCTCATTTTTTTTCTTAAACCCATCTGAAGATAAGTGAGTTTCCACTTTTATTATTTTTTAATGTGTTCTTTGGACAAATAGTATCAGAGAAAGATCTAATTTAAATTTTGCTTAAATAGCTTGTTCTCTCAGTGCTTTGTATACAGGGTCATTGTGAGTTTCTCTAAGAGAGGAATCTTTCTGCCCAATCATCAATAGAAATGTTGCTCTCAATGTGTCCATCTAGCCAGGGCACCAGAGCAGAGGATCCGGTCTGTATGGCATTAAATGCGTGGATGGCTTGTCTTAGAAAGTCGATCACCTGACACCTTCCAGTCAGAAATTAAGCCTGCCAAATTCCAGTCGGCATAATATGAGAAGCAAGACTTAGAGCAAACAGCCCAGGAGCTTCCAGCCTCAGCGAGATGGAGGAGCTGCTCTCTGCTGATTTGACATCACTGATACGGCTTTTTCCCAACTAGTTGTGCCACACTGAGACAATTCACTTGCTATTTACCTTCTGCTTGTGCGCGTCATAGAACATAGAGAGAGAAAAAACAGAGGATGCCCAGGGAGAGAGAGGACTTTACAGGCAGAGGTCTGTGCTTTTTGGAAAGCATTTCTGTGTTGGAGGCTCAATGGTGCAGCTATCTTGCTGGGCAGATGCTCTATGATACAAGTCATCTTGTGAAAATGGCAGGGCTGCCCTTGGTTTCCCGTTGAGCCAGTGAGCACAACCACACGATCAGTCATGAATTATTCATCACGTGGCAATACAAGGTTGCAGTTCCCTGCCCCCCTACAACTGCCGCCTATGTCAGCTTCATTGTTTATGTCATTATACCGATGCACCCTCTAGAATTATCCTCAAAGTATACCATCACTTGGCAACATTCCCTCCTTAACAGGTGGCAGTTTTTTTCTTAACCATATTCTTCTCAGAATTCTGAGAAGTCTGAATTCTGAAGATACCAGATCTTTTTCCTCCTCCCTTATGAAGCTTGTTAGTAGCAGCTGCTTACCTCCCTAAATGAACTCCAAGACTTGCATGGTCTTAACTGATTTGCATGTATGATTTACAAATGTTGCAAATGTAACAAATTTTCTCTCTATTTTCATTAACAGAAAAATAGCAAAATGACTGCCGCTCAGAAGGCTTTGGCTAAAGTTGACAAGAGTGGAATGAAAAGTATCAGTGCCTTTTTTAGTGCAAAAAATAAAAAAACAGGCAAGGTTTGAAAATAAAATCTGCTGAAGCAAATAAGAAGCTTGCTTTTTCTTGTTCCATTCTTTTTCCCTCCTGCACACACTGTGCCTCCTGACCCTGAATCTCTCCGTTTGGAAACTAGAGACAGTAATTTTCACATTACTTAAACACTCATTTGGATTTGATTTTTATGTTTCTAATAAAATGAAAAAGTAATTGTGTACGTTCATGGCTAAGCCTTGGAGCCTTTGCCGTCGTGAAAAGTCGTCAAGTGAATGAAGTTAGGAGTGTCACATCTGCCTCAGCAAACTGACCTGTGACCAGACTTGAGCACATCCTCAAGTTATTCTACAGGACTTGGCCATATGTTGGGTTAGCAGCGTGGTTCTTAATAGAAAGAGAACTAAATAGCACAATGTACATTTGGGGGCAAGAGAGATGGTTCAGCAGATGAGTGCTTGCCATGCATGTGTAAAGACCTGGGTTCAGGTCCCTGGCAATAATGTAAAAAGCATGGCATGGCCACATGTGCCTGGAACCCTAGTGCTGTGGAGGGTCCCTGGGACTTGCTGGCTGTCAAGTCTAACTCCAGGCTCAATAAGAGACCCTGTATCATTCAGAGGAATAAGTGGAGTGGGAAAAAACAAGATACCCAACATCTTCCTCTGGCCTACGGGTGTGCAATGCCTGGATATATGTGGATGCAATATCACACGAGCACCACACATACATACACACAAAAATTTTTTTAAACTGTGTATTTTGGTTTATCTTACATTTAGTCATAATTTTGTTTTAGGAGCTCATTTTCTTTGCAAAAAAGAATCAAAGAAAAAAATACAATCTCCCACTTTTTCTTTTCTCAGAGATAATTTGATACTTATAATAAAAATATTTTCAGGAATGATAATGGAAATTTTATTACTTTTTTTAGATAATGTCTCATGTGAGCATTTTACCTGCCTCCTAGGTTTTCTGTGTGAGCATGCAGTTTTAAGAGATGGGGTGCAGCTTGGTAGAGTAGTTGTCTTTTGTGTTGAAGTCCTGGGGTCCTGAGTTCAATCAAGTCTTCAAAATGCCTCCCAAAAATACTTTTGAATTATAATGTACTTTCCAATTATGTGAATACCTGATTATTGAACAACTATTTCAGCTTTTAGATTACTTATAGGTATTCAGTGTTTGAATGAGCACATTAAATGTAAGTATCTTTTCACAACTTCTATTGTTTTCTTAAAGTAGATTTTTAGATGTAACTTTAGTGGTTTAAAAATAAGTTTTTCATACATACACACACACACATTTATGTATGTAATTATTAATATATTAAAATAGTTCACAGAAAGTTATAGAAGTCTGTAGTTCAACAAATCTAGAAGTCTGAAGAGTAACAAATAGTGGGTATAGTTTCTTGTATTAACTAGCAGACATTTTATTATGATTTGGTTAATAGTATCAACCAGTGATGATGGGTTTTTTTTTTTTTACATGTATTGATCAACTGTTATCCTGTGGAGAACCATCCTTTTCCTTTGTTAATTAAGGCATCAATGTTGTTCTTAAAGACTGAAAGTATTCTGTAGCTATAGCACACTAATTTTACCCACCATGTTCATTGAAAATTGCTTTGCACATTGCCTTTGTTTACAATCTTTTGGCAAGCAGATGTTTTAATTTTTATGAGGATATGTATATGAGTGAATATATATTATGCACATATACACAAATGTATATATATGGAGAGATGTGTATATATGTATATATGCACATCTGTAAAATTTTTCTCTATGTACATATAGCTCAGAAAGGTATTTCTCTTTACAGGGAACTTAGCTAGTCATGTTTATTTTCTGCTAATTATGTAATACGCTCTTGGTTTTATATCTGACTAAGTCCTCCAGGTATTCATGCATGTGAGATACAGCTACCCTTCTTATCTTCTCACTCACTTTCTGTCCGTTTGCTGTATAGGATGAGTTCTCCGATCCTTTTAGTACAGGAAGCCACACCCACTGTTTGTTCAAATAGGATTTCCAATGAGATTTCCTTAGAGTCATAAATAAGTTTAGAGAGCACAAATGTCTTTATAAAATTTAGTGCTCCTACTCAGAAATGCAGTGCTTACTCAAATCTTAACTCTAATTTTCACTATCACTTGGTTGTTTGCCATCTTGTGGATTCCACATATTTCTTTTTAGCAGTGTGTCTAAGTAGTTTTGCTATTGATGAAATCTTTTTTTAAATTAAATCTATTAGACAGTCATTTAAGCTTATTTTTACTTTTTTTTTTCTTGTATCTACCAAACTCCAGACCTTCCTCAAACTCCTGGTCCTCCCCTACCTCCTAAGTGCTAGATTACAGGCATGTGCCACAATTCTGGCTCCTCCCTTTTATGCCATATAATATGTGCTAGAAGCTTCAGAGTTATTGAGGAATAATAATAATTACCTTTGTTTTTTGACTATATTAGTGTGATCTACCATTAATTTCTGAAGCCGATTATTGTTGAGACAATAAATATATTTTTTGTCCTCAAGGTGTATTTGGTAATGAGCTGGCCTTCTTGACTTTTAGTATATTATTATATGGTGGTAAATTCTACTGGGTTTTTACCATTATTGACCATGTTTAAGCTCCTATAATCAGCCCTGTTTGGCAGAGGGGTGTGGATGCTCCCTGTCTGGGTTAGCATCACCAGGTCTGGCTTTCTCTTCTCTACCTCCCACCATGCTGGGGTTACAAACATAAGCTACCACACCTGGCTTTTACGTGAGCACGGGGGTTCCAAATCACGTTCTCATGATCTGATCGTATGGCACGCACTTTACCAACTGAACCATCACCCCCATCCTGTTGTGCCTTCTTATCTGTTCCATCACTCTATTTCTTCCTTCTGCAGCAGCACAGTCCTGGATCTTGAACTTTCCCTGCACAGCTCTAACTCAGCCTCTTCCTTAAGGAATGTTTCTTTTAGATATTACAATCTAGGCAGGAGGTGTGTTCATTGCTATTGATATGTCATTGCTTAGTGTCTAGCACTAGGAAATACCTGTGTACGGCTGTACAGTGTTTGCATGCACATGTATACACATGTATTCATATCAGCTCCAAGTTTATATGCTGATACTTATGTATATGGGTCTTAGATTCCTTTAGTAGATTGAGGAAATTTTTATTCTACTCTTAGTATATTGAATTCTTATCGTGGATACTGAATTGCCAAATAATTTTTGTATTCATAGAGGACCTTTAACTGAGAAATATATGACTGTCAGTTATAGTGATTTGCTTTTGAATGCATTCCTAGGATAAACTCTATTTGGTTTTTGTGTATTATTCTTTTTGAGTACAATAATGGCTTTTAATGTCTAACATCTTGCTATGGATTTTTATTTTTCTGTTGATGAGGAATATTGTCCTGTAATTTTTTACTTGTAATAGTTTTGTCTGATTTGGCTATCATGGTAAAATTGGCCTTAACAATGAGTTGGGAAATACCTCTGAATAACTTGTCTTCTGAAGGAATTTTGTGAGGTTAATTTTTATGTCCTCCTTATATGTTAGGATTCACCAGTGATTCATTCCATTGGGCCAGGGATTTTATTTATGGAAGTTTTCTATTTTTATAGTACTTTTCTAGTTTTTTCCTTTTTCGTGCCAGTTTGGGTAATTTGCATTTTTAATGTTTTTTTGTCATTATACATTGATTATATGTAATGTAGTATTTCATCATGACATTTTTAAAGTTGTATATAATGCATTTTGATCACTTTTATACCTACAATTGCCCAGTCATTCTCCCCCTCCCCATTCCCAGTGATCCCTTCCTTTTCCTTGCTAATCCCTCTTATATGTTGGTGGCCTGAAGAATTGAGTTAGTGTTGTCTACTGGTAATGGATATTTTTGAAATATGTCTGTTTTATCTAGTATGTCAAGTTTCTTAACGTAAGTTTTTCATGTTTGAATTATCCTGTGTTTATGCATCTATGTTGATACTATTTTTATTTGTTTGATATTGGCCATTTCTATTCTATTATGTTCCTGACCAGCCTGGATGGTTTATTCTTCTATGCATTCAGAGAAACATTGTCTTCCGACTTTCATAACTTTTGATGAAGTCATCCGTGATGATTCTTATCATTTACTTTCTGGCTTCTTTTTAGAGTTGTTCCTTTCACAGTAGTTTTCAGCAAATTGACCATGTATTGATATGGTTTTCTTTGTGTTTAACTTTATTCAAGAAGTAGTAAAGTTCTTAAATTTTAAAAAAAATTGTAACTGTCATTAAATTTAGAAAATTGGGCTGGTGAGATCATTCAGTGGGTAAGACTCCTGCTCACAAACCTGGCGACCTGAATTCAATCCCAGAAGCCCACATGGTGGAAGGAGAGAACTGATTCCAAAAGCTATCCTCTGATTTCCACCTTATGCCCTGGCATGAATGAATTTCTTTCTCTCTCTCTCTTTCTCTCTCTCTCTCTCATAAATAAATTAATAAATTTTTAAAAAATTAGCCAGTGGTATTACAAATATTCTTCTGCTCCTCCCCCATTCCACTCAAGATTCTGGACATCCAATTATGTGGGTGCTAGATCACTTGATAATGGTTCTGGTACAGAGTATCTGTCTTTCTTTTTTATTTTTAGACTATTTCTCTTTCTGTGTTTTCAAATTTAATTCGATTTGTAATATTCCATCTTCTATTGATCTCAGAGAATTTTTTCAAATATTGTAATTTTGATTTCTAGATATCCATTTAGTTCTTCATTATATCTTTCCATCCTTCTGCTCACCGTGTTTGCTGTGTTGTACTTGCGATACCTGTTTAAATGGCCTTTCTACTAGTTTTGGTTGCAAATGTTGTTGGTGGGGAATGTGGGGCCTCATTAATAAAAAGATTTACAAGTGAACTCAGAAAGAAGCTCAAGGATCATTTTTTGTAGTTTGAAAGAAAACCCAAAAGGTACGTGAGCTGCATGCAAATTCTGGCATCCGTCATGAGGAATAGGAGAAGCAGAAGAGAAGTTATGCCTTTTGTGTGGAGCATGGAGTTCTGTACGCAGCCACGTGTGAAGGAGTGGGGTCCTCAGAGAACTGCGAGAAAGACCACAGTATTGGGGAAGGCATGTTGAGGCATTTGGGAAAGTCAGACGATAAGAAAAAGATAAATTATGTTTTTTGAGCTCGGAGCCCCAAAAGAGGGCTTAGCAGTGCTCCCTGGTAGAAGCTCTGTAAGCATCTGCAAGCTTCTGCACCAAACGAGGGGCTTCCTGGAAGGGCAAGCTGTGATTTCATTAAGGGGATGATTATTCCTCCATCCCTTAGCATGCGTGCAGGTGAATCAGCTTTCCAGGGGTGGACCTCTGGCCAGGTGATTGGTGGGACTGGCACTGTTAACTCAAGGGAACAGATCATAGTAGGTGTATTCTCATCTTTGGGGCTACAGAATGTCATGTTTCCACCCAGGACTAAACATAGAACTCATATTCCAGTCTAGTGTTACCAAGGAAACAGAAAGGTGGGGACCATCCTCAGTGTCCTCCAGGCCTGCCAATCCCTGATCTAATATTATATTATCCCTTTCCTTTCTTTTCCTTTTCCTTTCCTTTCTTTTTTTCTCTTTCCCTTTTCCCTACCTTTCCTTTTTCCTTCCTTTAATTCTTCTTTTGCATTCGTGGAAATTCAGCCCAGGGCTTCTCTTACACAACTTTAATATACTGGGTGTGGAAAAGCTTCAAAAAATTTTCTGTAATCTCTACAGCCACCTTCATGCACACACAGCTTCTGTCTCCTTCATACATGTGTATTTCCAGAAAGGAACCTGCATGACCAACATTCTTTCCTTTTGTTTGTCTAATTTACTTTGAATTCCAAGTTTACTTGTGCTCTGGGGTCTTTCTTATTTTATGTATTTATTTGTATTCTGAGACAGGGTGGTCTAAAGCTCAGGCTAGCCTCAAACTCAATTGTAGCTAAGGCTAGCCTTGAACTCCTCCACCACCTGAGTGCTGGGATTGCAGAGGTGTGTCACCAATACCAGAATCACTGATTCATCATTCAAGATTTATACTAAGGTGCTTTTGCTGTGCAAGTCTGTTATATGGTGTATATACAGGGTAATGCATTCTTAGGAACTTATTTCTCCTGTTTGGGGCCATCCGAACACAGAAAGGTAAATCTGGATGTGAGAAACTACAGGACAGCTGTCCATTTACTAGGTAGTACTGCTGTTGATTCTCACATGCAGAACTGAGTAGGTATCTTCATCTTTAAAAGTGTGAATAGGGTGAAAAGGACACTCAGTGGTCAACCATGTTTCACTGCTAAAAAGATTGGTAAAATAGTGGAATTCCTGCACTGCCTTATCTGTGGGGTTTAGACAAATCACTGGCATTGATAGACCACAGTCAATTGTCCTGTGACAGGGCAAGAACACTGAGTCACTTTGCAGCCTTTCTCCATTTCTTGGTCTTTGGTGTGTCTGGAAGAAAGTCTTGAAGAAAACATATCTGAACACTCACCCTGGCCATTTCAGTGTCTGCTGCTGCTGCTGCTGCTGCTACTGTTTCTAGTATGTGTATGTGTATGTATTTTTCCTTGTTTTCCAAAAAAGTATGTGACTCTCTAGTCAGGGGGGAAATGCAAAGAGGTCAATTATTGACAAGAAATCAGAACTGGCAAAGTGCTTTGCAAATCTTAAAGCACCTTTCACAGCAGAGTATATGTTTCAGAAGCAGCATAGTGTCAGTATTTCTCTAATTTTATAGTCTAAAGGTAAGATCAACTTATTTTCCCAAAGTCACACATCCAGTTACTACTCAGCACTTGAACTTAAGAGCATCTGACTCCCACACCGAATCTTTACCACACCAAACTTCTCCCCCCAGACAGCTTCTACCTCTCAAAAGGCCACCTCTTCAGTACATAAGAAAGACAGCTTCTTCATATACCATAAGTGTCACATATTTTCTCCCAAGCACCCTTTTCCCCAGGACTGACCTCAAACTTAATAATTCTAGGAGTTAGTACCTCACGCTGCCTTGAAGAAAAGTGAGCAACAGAAAAAAAAACAGTGTAAGAATTATTAATCTTATAAACTTATTTTCATATATTTCTTGTGTTTTCATTTTTTTCTAAAATAATAATAGGATATTGATATCTATTTTCATTAGTTTGGATGATGTGAATATACTTTAGCATTTTGATCATTATTTTGTATTGAATATTGAAGTGGAAATGCACTTCTTGGCTGTCTGTCCAGGATGTTAGCCCCTCATGAGATGGCCTAGCCCACCCCCAGAGGGTGGCCTTCCTTCCCCAGAACACATCTCTCTAAGCAAAATGCAGAGCACCTCACTCTAAAGACCAAAACAACCAACCTTTCTTTTCCGTTCTAGAGCTGCACATGCTCTTGGGCTCTCAACGACTCTTTTCCTTCCCTCTAGATGACAGCACAGAGACGGAAAAGGGGCAAGTGATATAACCCGTACGAGACTCAGCTGCTTCTGGTCCGACTTCAGATGACGGAAAGGGCCAAGACTTTTCTATACATGTTCAAAATAACCATCAGAGTGGCAAAAGGTGTATTTTGAAGAACCAGTGGTGGATGCTTCCTTTTTCAGTCTAATAATAGCAGCCATTTCTCTCCAGAGTGCTTGGCAAGGCATTCTATCCTGGAGCTTAATGCTACCCCAGACTGTGGATCTGAGAATTCAAGCCACTTCTCCAACCTGTCCTAATCCATTCCTGTGAAAGTGGGGATCTCCCAGGTATTGTGCCTGAGGCATCAAAATGTCGAGAGAAGGAATCATTGTGGAAGTGGGCCCCTCTCACCAGCCTGACCAAACTGACCTATTCCACTTGGGTAAGAGACGCATAAAGGCACCTGCATAATGCACTTGAATCAACACTAAAGGCTCTGGAAAACCAAGTTTTGAGCCTTTAAATGCTTTCCAAAATTAACCCTTTCTTTTCCTTACCCATTTGGCAGTTCCTAGTATAATATTGATACTTTGCCATGTACTTTTAGAAAATTTCTTGAAGTTATAAACATAGCTTCATTTTTTAAAAACAATTGTCTACTCTGTGTATTATTGTTACTTATTAGAACTAGGGCATGCGATCTGGGACAGTAGAAGTAGATATTAGAAAGTCATTTGTTAGAGAACTCTCATGAGTGCCCAGTGAATGTTTCAGGAGGCAGTGAGACGTTTGGGGTAGAAATACTTGGGGATTAGAGAGATTCTCCCATTTGATATGTGGGGAAATGGGGGAGGGGTGCTGCTTGCCTTCCGTTGAGCCTGCATTCAGTGAGACCCCAACCTCCTCAGGGCACAACTCGGCTTCTGAACGTCTGTCAGGTAAGTTAAGCCCAGTTTTCCAGCAGTCTGTACTTTTTCTTAGCTTCTTTCATTATGTATAAATTTGTATTAACCTTCGGGGCACTTTTAGCATCCTTGTGTTTTCTGGCTTTCTTGTGTTTCTGTAGATGAGAAGTGAAATAGCCTCTACAAACCCAATTCTATGAAGTCAGGTAGAAATCCAGTAGTATTACCTGTTTCCAGGAGAGGGCGCTCTGGAAGGATGATCCGTTTGAAACCCTGGCCATCTTGGTGATGCTAGGGTTCCACACATCGTGGTGGAGTTAAAAAATCTGACTTTTCCTGTCTTTTTGTACAATCCCTGTCGCTAGCTGGAGGTCAGTGGGTATTTCAGTCCAAAGCTCCTGCCCACATGAGCATGATTCTCAATCAGGGGAGGCAGGTGGAGATCCGGCCTTCCCTCTCCAGCCTCCCAGACTTACCAGGGGAAAGCCTCTGGGTGGCTCTGGCGATGCCCAGTGTGCTTGGCTGGCCCAGCCTATGAAAGGCCTGTTGTAGTCCCATGACTGGCTACACTTAACTGCTGCTGCTTCTTCCTGTCTTGCTTTAAGCTTCCGCCCTCTGTTTCTTCGTGGCTCTTTCTCGCATACCACTGGACACGGACCATGCCCAAGGTGCCCCTAGAATCCCTGTTGTCTTACTTGTATCTCAGGTTCACATTCCACCAGCCTCAGAATTTAGAAGAGCTACTGACACTACACTTCAATATACCTAAGATCTCAAAGATGCACTTGATTGCTTTCTTTATACAAGTAATTCACATACATTCCCATGCAAAAGAAAGTCCCTATCTCTTAACCAGCACTATCCAGACCTTGACAATATTCTTCCCCTGATCAGTTTTTTTTCTTAGTACCAGCATCTACCTCAGGATAAGAATATCAAAAGGGGACAAGCTGAACAAATCAGATTCATAGAACTAGAGTCTTTGCTCCATTTCAGACATACCATGGAAGTCCAAACCCCTGTCATTTTAGAGAGCACTGCTGTGCTCTCAGTCCGCTGTCTACTCTGCACCCTCTGTGCCTTTGAGAACAGAGCCCTGAATCTATCACCTTCCTCCTTCTCCTCGCAAGCCTCTGGTGTACCTCAGCTTCACTTTCAATCTATCAGTCATTTGCCATTCCTCTTCCCACCCCATGGTGTCCTGTGGAAGCTCCAGCCCTGACCTTCCTGCTCAGAATTCAGCTAGTCTATGTTCATCCTGGTGTTATGACTTGAATCTGAACCACCCCTCATGTGTTAAGAACCACCCCTCATGTGTTAAAAACACTTGGTCCCCAGTGGCTGGCACTATTTGGAGAAGTTGCAGAGCCGTGCTGGTGGAAGCTTGTCACTGGCAGAGGTGTGGGGACATCTGAAGGTTGTAGACCAGCTCTGGTTCTGGTTTCGTTCTGTTTCCTGATCTGGTCCACTCGGATGGAACTCTGCCAGGGTCTCCCCACCACTGACAAGGGTTGTTTTTCCATGCCTTCCCTGCCATAATGGACTGGAATCCACAGAAAGCTTGTGTCATGATCACCCCTCTCTTGGATTGCACCTGTCAGGTATTTGGGTCACAGCAATGAAAAATGTACAACTGGCACATGACTTTCAGAAAAGTTGTTTCTTGCTTGGAGTGCTCCGCGGCCCCTCTAATCCCCAAGTTCTGCTCTTGCCTGAGATCTGATCTCATCTGCCATAGGAGGTCTTGGGTCTTAGGGAAGGAAGCCTTTGGAAGGTTCTCCTGATACCATGACCTGTCTGTCTTCCATTACTGTATCCTTGACCTTCATCCTTAATGGAACCATCACAGAGACACTATTTTATCTGTAAACTTATCTGTAAACATTAGTGTTTATCCCCTTGACTATACAGAGCTTCCTAAAGTCTGAAGCCCTGTGAGCTATCCATTTGTGGGAAGGGATGCTCTCCTGAGGAAGGTCTGCTTGCAAAGTTGGCCCCTCAACCTGCCTCCGGAAACTTGACTGGTAAACAGTTCCTTGCCCAGATGTAAAACCCTAATAGGTTCAGAGGAACTGGCTATACTGGGATAACTTGCTGGGATAAGTAAGCAATCTAGTTTATGCTGCACACCTGCTTTTTCTCTGGGGCTCTGGAGTTTTAGTACATGTCAAACAGAAAGGGCATGCATGACCAGCCCCAAAATGCTTATAGGCATGGCATTTCAACAGGCCTCTCTGGACAGTAATATTGCATGCAGGATATAGGAATGTGGTTGCCAGGGGCAACAGCATGACACCACATGATGCCTAAGGAAGCCTATGTATGATTTCCCCATACTCTGCCTACCTCCATTTCCTCTCTGGTTGGGTCACACATCCTCAGCACACTGTGGAGTAAATCTATGCACCAAATCCTAGGAATCATTATAACGCATGTTCAACCATGGGAATGTCTTGGAGACCCCCCCCCCTTACCCCAAAGCATCCTAAGAACCATGACATTTAGTGAATAAAGATAAAATGAAAATGACTACGGGAATTCTCAAAAGAACTAGGAAATATTAACAACTTACAACTACATCCCAATGACCTAAATAAGAATGCATCCTCTGGAAAGGACAGAGTTAAAAATGATTTTGGGAATTCGACAGCTCAAGCCCACCAGGTTTTTCTCATGAAGATGGATGTCCTGTATCTGAAGTGACCGTGGGGAGAGATGGAGCCAACATTTTCGGCATGGAGGTTGTTTTGTGGGATTGACGTCCCCAACCTATGTGTTCACGTTGCTGGTGACTTTGTATACAGTGTACAGAGAGGGTCAGCTCATCTTGGCGTGAAGCTTCAATGTTGGCTGTACCTCAAAGTGACCAGCAAAGCTTTAAGAAACCCTTAAGAAGTGGTAGTGCTGGTGCTCACGTGCAGCCACGCTGTGATACCTGTCTGCAGTGTGTTCGCACGCATCCCTTCCTGCCGTCCCCGCCTTTCTCCTCCCCCATACCCACTTTTGACAGACTTCACAAGGTCCACTCTTCTAACAACACTTTTTAAACCTTTTAATTGTGGGTGGTTTCCTAGCTCATAGCCTATAGGCAGGTAGACATACTGTATGCACCTCATCAGTACAAGAAAATCGGGATAACTAGAATAAGTGAGTGGGCCTCAAGGGTTGCTGCAGGTCAACAGTTCTGAAGGACAGCGCTGGAGTACAGAACAGATCCAATTCAGGTGAGGGACATTTTAACAAAAAACTGTTCTCTTTGCTGTGAGTGGTTCACTTGGCAGTGCACATCGGCTTTCATAAGACAGGAAGTTGATTCATTTATTCTAAAGTTTGGGGTGAATAGGGTGCTTGTTATTTCTTTTACAGGGAAGTTTTTTTTTTTTCTCTCCAATAAAGGTAATTGCATGTTTACCGTCTTCCCAGTGTTCTCTGAGACAAGATAGCTGACCACGCACTGCTTCGGAGCTGTGATTTCTCTCTGCTGTGTAGCAGCAAGCATGTCTGCTCAGGGAACGTACTGTGTACTTAAGAGCAGACAATTATCACTTAGTTTGAACCTAGGCAAGCCCGGAATCCAGGTAGAGGAATCTGGCTTTGAGTGGAGGGAAATATAGATTCCCTAATATAACACAAGAGACCGAAGGGAGGAGCAAAGGTCTACCAGGTACAGATGGGAGGACTTCATGGAGAAGGTGGGCCTGGGAAGATGGATGTCCTGTATCTGAAAGACCATGGGGAGAGATGGAGCCAACATTAGGCAGGTAATACTTATGTCAAGACCCAAGTGCTACAATGGTGTATGGTATAGTCCAAGTTCCCTTGGAATTTGGAGCAGAGAGAACCCAGGAGCTGCAGCCTCAGTGCCCTGGGCTTACTGAATCTCTTCAGATATTTAACCTTTTCCCTGCCTGGTACTCCAGTCTAAACACAGTTAAAATTGCAATGTAAGTTGTGATTGGAGCAACAAAGTTGGCTCACCTGCCCATAGGGACACAGCCCTGAGGACAGCAATTGTCCAGAGGCCCTGGGTTTGGGCAAGTCCAGGCGAGGCAATGGAGATGGCTTTTACCCAGGTGTGAAGAGAGGTGTCAGCTTTCAAAGTCCCTTGTTTTCTGTGACTAACAAGGGGACCAAGGGCAACTAGAAGCTAAAAGGAAGCTAATGCCTTTGCTGCTTGTTTATTTTAGCAGTTAATGATTTTCCACACCACTGTGCACCTTTCCAAACAATAAAGACTTATGAAAAGAGAGTGGAGTTTGTGGCTACAGAAAATGGGTCCCGGCCTTTCTCTGCTGACAGGTTTATAAGGTCAAGAAAGTTTAAAGTGTCAAAGGAATTTCTAGGCAATGTCATCTTAGGAAATGTGTTTTATACTTAAGAAAAGGGGGAAGGGGGACTGTTTGCCTTGGTTTCACAAAGGGCCAGAATGCAGCATTTTGTTTTTAAAATGTGGGTAAGGATGCCCATGGGCTTTTTGCTAGTTGTTAATTTTTTTTTCTTTCTTCTGGTTTGCTTGCTTGTTTGTTTGTTGTTTTAAGACGGGGTCTTGCCAAGTATCCCAGGCTGGTCTTGAACCCTTGGCAATCTTTCCTGTTCAACTCCCCAAATGCCGGAGTTACAGGTGGGTATCACCACCACACCTGACTTGGGTCTTTGCTTTGAAGAAATGACCCAGGCAAGGATTCCTGGGGTCTACTGCTCAAGCACAAAGCCAAAGGGTAGGAATCCCCAGCAGCAGGACTCCCCAGGCATGAGATGACAGTTGAACTTGGAAGACTAGGTAGACAATAGAGAAAAAAATAAACTGTCAGAAAAGTCAAGAGGGAGACAAAAAGGAAATAGACAATAATTAAAGCACTAAGTGTGACGGAAGAAGAGCTTACTAAATCAGATGCAAAAAGTTAGCATGATAGTTGCATAAAACCCGGTAACTGGACAACTTAAAAACTTACTTATGAATACATATTCAGAATGCCACATAGACTCAAACAAGTCATTGAAAGAATACTGCAATGTAACAAAAGTGGGGTTTATTCACAATACAATGCTTCAAGGGCTGGAGAGAGCCCAGCAGTCTAAAGCACTTGTCCAGCAAGTGAAAGGGTCAGATGTCAGATCCCCAGATCCCAGGTAAGATTCCAGATGAGCTGCCCTGCCCACCTGAAATTCCAGCCACTGAAGTCACAGCATGGAATGCTGGCTCGTCTGACTAGCCCTGTCTGTGAGCTCTGGGTTTGATTAGAGACTCAGATTCAAAAAGAAAAAGGTAAGAAAACTGATTCCAGATATTACCCTCAAACCACCCACAAATGCACACTGACATGTACTCACAGATAAACAAATACACACATACCTGTAAAAATGGGGGAAGCGGGGAATGGCTCACTATTAGGCAGTCAAATATGTTCATCCACAATGTTAGTGATTAAAGAAAAAATATATATATATATTAGATATTTAAAAATACTTAGTAAAATGAAGCATCCGTTAATGATCTGAAAAAGTATTCAGTGAAGTTGAAATAAATGTGTTCTTCCTAAATATGCATCAAATAGAAACCATTATATTTAGCAGAAAAAATACTCATATCCTTTCTATTCAAACAAAGATTAATGTTCTAAATAGTTAGAAAATAAACATGAAACTTGAAAAAAGAAAAAATCGTTATTTGCAGATTATGTATTTGGAAAACCCATCTGAAAAAGATTATGAAAATATGATTTCAACAAGTTTCAACAAGGTTTCTTACTCTAAAATCAACCCATAAATTTCAAAAACTTTCACGCATTTAAACAAATACTCGCCAGAGGTTGTGATGGAAGAAAAGACCCTTGCACACCTACAAGAATAATCAAAACAGCTAAAGCAAGCTTGGTGTGGTAGTGCACACCTGTAATCCTAGCACTCAGGAGAATAAGAAACAAGAATCTAAAATTCAAGACCAACCTAGGTTACAGGTTCCAGATAGAGAAAAAAAGTACTAAGTGTAAAATGATACTACTCGATTGGAAATAAAAGAAGGGGCAACGCTAGAAAGTTACCCTATATCCCTAATTTAGTTTCTTTGCTATTCTAAGTATTAACAATATATTACCAGGATACTTTATATGTGGGATTTGAACTTGGAAATCTGGAATGCTAAAACTCCAACCTAATCACTGGGCTATGGACCCAGGCCTCAGGATATTTTTGGAACCCAACAGGTTGATGTGAAATTCATATGAGAAAATAATTTAGGATGAATATTCAGAAAAAAATAAGAACTACTAGAGATACATGCACCATCTCAGATAATGAGATTTATTATTTGGGTCACAAAGATTAAAAGAATAGAATTAAATGAATAGAGAAAATCGAAGCAGGCAACAGAGAGAACCAAGGGTATCCTAAATACAAAAAAGAAAGTAGCATTTCACATCAGTCCAAAAGATAGGTTAATAACCATAAGAGATTTGGGGACAATTAAGTAATAATTTTAAAAAATTATAGCTCAAATCTCAGGCATCAAGAAAAATTCCAAATAAAATGTCAAAATACAAAATAATAAGAGCACACGAGATTTAAAAATGAAATTCTTCATGGCAAAGAGGATATTAAGTTCAGTGATAAGGCAATTAGGAAAAATATTTACACCTGTTTTCACAAAGAATGAATTTTTCTAGATACTGAGAATAAAAGAATCAGTAACAGAAAAAAAATCAAAGAGATGGAGAGTTTGCATGTAAGTGCATTTATACTTTGACATCAGTTGCAGTTCTGAGGATTTATACACCTATGGAGTGATTCATAGGCAAGCTTATTATTCATCATGTCTCTAACTGGAACAGTGAAAGGTCGGGAGCATTTGAATGTTCATCTATATGGTGCTTATCCATGATGTTTCTGAATAATATATCCAAGTACTCTATCACTTTATGACAAACTACTTCAAATTTAGTGGCTAGCACCACAATTTATTCTCTCTCATTGTTCTATGGGCTGACTGGGCTCAGCTGGGAAGTTTTCACTTGGGGATTATCATATGGTTATAACCCAGTGTTGACTGAGCTGGAATCCTCTGGAGGCTTGCCTACTTGGTTCCTGTTGAAGTAGCTGGGGACAGGCTAAGTATCTCTCTGTGGCCTCTAAACAGGACTAGCTGTGACTTCCTCACATGGTCAGACGTTCTTTACAAATGTCTTGCCAAAGTAAGCTGAATGTTCCCCGTGAAAATAGCCAGAAACAACCCTCCTCACACATCTATCCTGCAAACTGACACAGCCCCTCACTTGTACCTTGTTCTGTTGGTCATAAAATCACTATGGCCAGAGCATAATGAACTGAAGGGAAACTGGAATCTACTCAGAAAGAAGAGGAATAAAAAAATCTGGGGCCATGTTTAATGAGCTCCGTGGTGAAAGTACACAGTTGTAAAATGAAGAGGAGGAGGAGGAAGTGTTCTTTCTCCTAATATGGAAAAAGTCAAGTTTTAATTTTTCACTGAAAAAAAAGCTAAGTTCAAAGCAGTATTAGTAAGGGATCATGTACCCTATCACCATCTGCGTCTCCCAGTTCCTGCAGTCAATTGCAGTTCGAAAGTCTGAAATGGAAAATTCCAGAAATAAAGATTCATAAGTTTTCAATTTTATAGTATGATGAAGTTGTCCATGGACCATTCTGTCCTGCCAAGGGCATGAGTCACCCCTTTGTCCAGTGTATCCATGTGATACATGTTTTTATACCATTTGTTAGTAGCACCCATGGTTACCCAACTTACTGTTGAATTACACTGCTCACCACCGCAGCGTCACAGTGCTCACATCCAAGCAAGCATTACTCTGCTGACTTTACTAATATGGAAGAGTAGTCATACTACTATTTGAAATGATCATGCAGTTCATACTCCAAAGTGCTTCCTCTAAATAAAGAAGTTAAACTATTACTTGGAGTTGTCATACACTTCATTTTCCAAAGTGCTTTCTTTAAATGACAAAGTACCTATGTATGGGACTGAGAGTATACATAGAATTCTGGATTCTCAGTGATTTCAGGCCTTGCAGGGGCTGTGGAACACGTCTGTAGTAGACAGGAAGGATACGGTACTGGAAAGAAGGAAAAAAATCAAGGAATAAAAACATTGGTCTATATTTGTTTCTACTTTCATTAAGACTGTGTAAAAATCAAAACTGATTATTACCATGATGTTTTGTCTTATACGAGAAAGAACATTGAGGTTCCAAAAGTGGAAAATGGTTTGCAACAAGCCTACTGTGCTGCATGGCCAATCTCTGAAGTCAGTGGTTCAGCTCCAATGCTGCTCACTTCTGCATCAAGCAGAAAACCTGCATGCAACTCCTTACAGAAGCACGAAGGAGAAAAATAGAATCACCCACAGTCCTAACAGTCCTAGCTCATAGTCCTTTCATTCGTCCACCCAGATCCATCTGAGTCCTGTGACATTTCTGACTAGTAACCATGCCAATCATCGCTCACGCTGAAATGCTTTCTCACAGTGTCAAGGGTACAATCTGAAAAAAATTTCACACATATAGTTTATAAGGTCATTTTACTGTTGTGCTTTATTCTTATAATAAACAGCATGGAATTTTTTAAAATGGATGATTCCCATAGTCAGTATAAAGAGATCTGATATGTCATCATTAGAATGACGAATGGGAAGTTTTCCTTTAATCCTAAAATATATCTGGACTACTCCTTAAGATGCTGAGGTTTCATGTGAGATGTACACACAGTCACATAACACTTGGGACCTGAGAAGCTGGGTATTCACACACACACACACACACACACACACACACACACACACACACACACACATACACAGAAAAGTTGCATTAAACTTAGTTTCTCTCTTGTCAACCAAAATCACTCTGAAAAACTCACAAGATCATTATGTTTCCAAATAAATGCGTTTAAAAGAAATTCAATTAATTTTAATCAGAGACGCATGTGTGTGTGTGTGTGTGTGTGTGTGTGTGCGCGCATGTGTGCATGCACGTATGTGTATACATGTGTACATGTGCATAAAGGAGTATTGTGAAGACCTAAAGACGATATCAAAAATCATGCTAGGTTGCTCTACCTCCTTATTACTTTGCTCTGGTGTTTCCCAGGTTCTGCCTTCCCGAGCCAGAATCCAGGCCACTGCCATATCCACTTGCCATTTTTACATGGGATCTGAAGATCCAAACTAAGTCCTTTGATCTGCATGTCAGAGGCCTTAACCCCTGAGCCATCTACCCGACCCAATTAAAAGGACTTTTAGTCGAATCATAAGTTTGATGGCCAAAGAACTTTTGAATATAGGGAAGCCAGGAAGCTAGAAGGGGTTCACAAGATAGAATGAAAAGGGGCCCCAAGGGAGTGGAGTGGGGAGGCCAACAGAACACACAGGGGCAGAGGGATGGCTGGGCAGGAAAGGAACAGCAGGAATGGCAGGGAGGAGGGCGGAAGGGAAAACATCTGTCCTGAGTGCATACATATTCTTCTTGTCCCTATTCCTCAATTTTATAGTATTAGACATTATAAATTTTAAAAAAACTTCACAAAAACATAGCTATAGACAGAGGTACAGAGAGATACAAGCAATAGGGCTTAAGCAAAGATCTGCCTTTATCTCAGACTCAAGTAGGAGATGTTGCAATAAGCCATCTGAATGCCAAAGTAAATCTTTTTTTCCTTTCTCTTTTCCTTTTCTGTGCTCCTGTCATAAGCCAGGATCTGTAGCTCAAATAGATTTCAACAGAATGGTTTACTATAGTAATTAAAATAACCCTGAAATTGGTGGGAAAGAGGGAAGAAGGAAAGGAGAGAGAAAGAGAGGACAACTTCAGAGAAAATATCTAACATCTACTATTCTACAGTGGAAATAAGCAACTGGCAAACAAAACCATCACCTGCAGGGGCATCGTTTCTAAGCCTTAACAAGCCACTGGTATTGTTCTAAAACTCACAGTGGTGTTGCTAAAACTTACTGTGGTGTTGCTGTCACACCACCATGTTCCACGGAGTTTGGAAAAGTAAAATGAGCTGCTCTTTAAGAACAAAATCTTTCTCACATAAGGCAAAGATGATGGTTAGAAAGGGCTTGAGTCGGGGCTGGAAAGGTGGCTCAGGGGTTAAGCCTTTGCCTGGAAGGCAGAAGGTCCTGAGTTTGGATCCTAGACCCCACGTATAGACACCGGACGGAAGCAGGGGCGGCCTGCGTTCTGCGTTTCTGGTCCTGGTAGGGCGGAGCCTGTGAATCCCGGGGCAGAGTAAACGAGGAGGTAGAGGCAGTCCATGGTGGTTCCTGAATTCGCCTGTGATTCTACACACACACACATACACTCACATACACACACATACACACACACATACATACACATGTGCGCACACGCATACACGCACAATTGAATAAATAATAAAAATATTTAAAAAGAAAGGGCTTGAGTCTTCTTGCATGTTCTCTGTCCTTGAATAAGGTAATCCCAGGAATTCTGGGAGACCCTTGTGGGTGACACTGTTTACTCGCTGATAGCAAATTAATAAATGTCGTGTCTCCTGCCAGGTCCAATTTTGTTTTGGTTAATATATTTTCTCTACAATAGGGCCTCAAGGTCTTTCGAAATAGCATTTGCTTATCTGTGAATGGATTTGAGAGTCTTGGGTCAAACTGCCCCATATTTTTTTAAAAAATTGATTTGTGTGTGTGTGTGAGAGAGAGAGAGACAGAAAGACAGAGACAGAAAGAAAGACAGAGACAGAGAGAAAGCATGTGGCAAGGCAAGTGTGTTGAGATCAGAAGACAACTTTCAGAAGTAGGTCCTCTCCTAACCATCTTGAGGACTCGCTCTAGGGCTCAACTCAAATTGCCACCTTTCCACACATGCTCCTTTACCCTCTGAGCCATCTCACTGGCTCCTAAACTGCCTTAATTCATCATATATTTAACTTAGGAACTACTTTTTCTAGAGGACAGTAGTGTGTCTTTTAATCCAAGAGATGAAATACCCTCTGTTCTCTGTCAGTTCTGTGTAGCCTCAGCTTTGTCAAATCCAAGGTCACTGGTCAGAGGGAGAATCCAGAACCTGCTAAGGACAGACAGACAGAAACTTCTCTGTGTATTTCTTCTACAACAGACAAGAGCAATGACTAGGAGTAGTTGAGACATTTCAGGTTGGGGTAAAATAAGCTACTTGAAGTTTAGTTTAGAGCACTTAGATGAATTTTTATGTTTCATATTAAACATTTTAACAAATTAACCAAATTAACAAGCTGAGTATTTCAGAGGAAAAATTAAGCGTGGGCTTTTATTTAGGGCGTACCTGTTTAGCTCAGGCCAAAGTAAATCTGACCTGAGAGTTCTTCACCAAGGTCACGTGAGGGAGTACATAGCTTGCATCCTGCAATCTGTTGAGATGGTACAGAGGGCTCAAGCCAGTAGCTGAGAGTAAAGGTCAGAGTTAGGGAAGACTAGGTCTAGGGTTAATCCTCCCCTGGTAGCTCAGTTTCCTCTCTGTGCAGAATGCACAATATCAGTACCTAATGCACACTCCAGGAGGTAACACAGAGAACCCTCGCTGAAGGTTTGTGCTTAACAAGTACCAACCATGACCCCAACGATACTATCATTCTTCAACATGAGTTCCTGGGGGTTTGATTCTACTGAGATCTTGCATATCGCCATTGTTATACCCCCCCCCAATGCAGACAGTCTTTGCTCCCATTCTCCCCCCCACACACACACACACATCAAGTGGAGTCCCTTGCCCCCAGGAGGATAACAAAATGATTCCAGATCCTCTGAAACTTTGCTTTTCAGAAAGCAACAAGCAGATGCACAGAGCAGCCCTTGCCCGTTTCAGTGCACACGGTGACTGGTTTTCTAGCGCAGCCTTAAAGGCACGAGTGAAGGCATCGTTTGACATATCATTATCACATTTTGGAGTTAAACAGCCACTGGATCTATGAACTCTCATCACACAGTTAATTATTCCTGAATTTCTCTGTGCCCTAAAACATATTCTATTTATTCAATGGTCCCTCTGGGAGCACAGGGCGTCTTTGTCACCCAGGCTGGCCAGTGGTGTAAAACCTCTGCGTCTGTCAGATTTCTCCTTGTGGCGCATAATTGCCTGATTTCCATTTGAAAGTGCAGCCTGACATTAAAGCCACATAGACCCACCATTGGTAACAATGGCTTCCTGACACCTACAAGGGGGAATGAAGAAGGGATGTAGGGGGGTGGGGGAACATGTTCCCCCAATGAACGCTTCCCTCGCAGGGACCAAGTCTGAATTTCCAGCTGCACGTGAAGTGATCCTCGGGAACAAACCATAAAGAATGAAGAAAAAGAAAGCCACAGATTAGCATCAGCGCAAGTCTGTCGCAGCCAGATGGCCCTCTGCAGAGAATGCCTTCTCGGCGCGCTTTCTTCAGTCACCCGGCTAGCAGACAGCAGCCCGCTAGGAAGGGCTAGCAATGATCTCACTCCTCAGCCAGGCAGCCGGTCGCCCTGCTTCTCTCACACAACTTGGGCTGAAGGAAAGTTGGAAAAGTGAGAATGGATGAGAAAGAAGGGGCGGAGAAGCCTGGTGTGAAGAATGAAGTTTTTAGCCCTGGAGAGTAGCAAAGACAGGAGAGAGTGCTATGCCCCCTTTGGGGCAGGAAGGTAGCCAGTGTTTGCAACTTAACTTAGCCAAACGTCCCCTCGTCCGTGGCTGGAGGCCAGTGGATTTGTCAGTCCTTGGCCTGTGGACCAGCCATCTGTTTCCATCTGTATTGGGCATGGCTGGGACAGGTGGGTCTGAGGTGAAGAAAGCTAGAGAGAGCTAGAGCAAGCAGGGTAAGAATGAACCTGCCGAACTTGGGGGCAGGGGGGTTGTTCCATTGGAATGTTCTAACCTGGAAGGAATCTCTGCCTAGGGCCACGTTGACAAGACATTCACCATTCATAAACAAGTCTGTTACTGGAATGAGAACCCCTGAGGGTCACCAGAAATGCCAGGCAGACCACCAGATGCTGCTGGGGAAGACACAACACCTGCAGACATGTGCCGCAGTCTAGGATCAGAAGACCTAACCTGTGCTCTGGGTGGTGTTCGTGCCTCCCCTGGGTTCCCAAGCGTCAATCCAGAGAAGAGATCCAAGATAAAAATGAAGGTGCACTTGAGGTGCAAAGGAAGCACTTTGTCAACCTGGCCAGGGTTCTGAGACACCCACTATCTGTCTCCAGCAGTGTTTAATCACAAGGCTGAATAGCAGGCTCTGGGTTGATGCCAAATGCAAGGTGTCGTCATGCATTTACAGTTGGGAATACTGTCTGAATCATAATAAACATGGAGCAAAGTCTATTCCATTCTCAGCCAGGAGGAGCGCACCTGCTTTACCAATTCTGGCAGTCATAGGTGTTACCAAGCAGGAAACTGGCACATCTGACTGCAACCCAGACAGAGCAAGCTGCCAGCTGGGGCTGAAACCATGGCCTCCAGATTTTTCTCCTTCCACATTAAAACAGAACGCGTTCCCACAATGACTGCTTTGCTCTCGGTCACTCAGGCAATGATGGTACCACCTCACAGTGGCCGTTCTAGACGGGCCTGTGGATCACAGCTCAGCTGGGGATTCTGAGGGGAAGTATGCAGAACAGTGACGAGGGTCCCAAGCTCTATCTATCCTGCCCTTACTCACTCAGGGATAACCAAGGCTTAGTAGGAACAGTTTCATAAAACATTTAAATGCTGGCATCAAAAGAGAACTTACGATGTCAGAGATTTCTCTCAGGACTTTGTGTATATTTCATGTAACATCCAGGACAAGCCCATAGGCAGGTCATCTGATTATCTCCATCTAGCAAAAGGGGCGCTGAGGCATAGACATGGTCCCCATTGCTGGAATCACTCTGCTAGGATGTGGCAGAGTCAGAATTTCGTCTTGGTACCATGTGGGCCCTGGGCCCACTTCTCCAAGTGTCTACCCCTCCATAGTGGTTGGGAGGGGGATAATTCTTAAGCAACAGGCCATTATTCAGCAGTAGTGTGAATGTAGACTGCTGATTCTTCATCCATCAAAGTGGGACTGGATGAGCTTCCAGTCAGGGTTGCTGTCAAGAGCTGAGGTAACAAGCAATGTTAAGCATATAAGGCCAGTGCCTGGCATACAACTGGTCTTTATTTAATGTTACTGCTCACCACTGGTGAGAGTACTGCTGCCATCTTTGTACTCTTCTATTCCATGTTCTCTCTCTGTCTCTCTCTCACAGACACACATGCATGCACGCACACACTCATGCACACGCGCGCGCGCACACACACACACACGTAACCTGTGAGTAGATGGGGGACCTGAGAGATGGCTTAGTAGTTTAAGTCTTGTCATGCAATCATGAGGACCTGAGTTCAGATCCTCAGGACATATGTGATATTCATCTGAAGCTCCAGCACTGGGTATGAAGCAGAAACAGGGAGATTTATGGAAACTTGCAGGCCAGCCAGCCTAACCAAAGCAACACAAACTCCTAGTTCACTGAGAGAACCCATCTCAAGAAATGAGGTAGAAAGCAATAGAGGAAGACAATCAATGTTGATTTCTGACTTGTCCACCCATGCAGGCATATATCACTCTTGTGCACAGTATACACATGCAATATGAAGCGAGCAAGGCACACCCATTTATAAATGATGTACTAGGGGGAGGGTACTAGTATATGACCCTAGGGCCTTGTACCTGCTCAACAAACACTCCGCCACAAGCTACATTCCCAGCACAGCTGATGAAACTGCTATGCAATGCAGGAGGAGGTGGATGTGGAAACAGCACTGAGAATTCAGTCTAACCCTGGTGTGTCAGGTTCTAAACAGAAAGCATGGTTGCCATGTAGAAAATTCTCAGCAAGGATTTCGACCTTGTCACATTGCCTTCTTTTACTAACTCTGGGATTGACTTGGACAGAGCCAAGTCCTATCTATGACCTCTTGGGAGATGCTAAAGTTAATAGTTAATGCCTATTGGAATAAGTAAGGTACTAGCAAAAAGGAGTTCACTTATTGTGATCCTAGGATTGTCTTCATTACCTAGATCTAAAAAAAATCTCCATCAGAAATGGAGACGGGGTAGAGCACAGAAAATGTCTGCCCCCACCCTTGTCCCTCGTCTGTCCCCCAAGGAAAGACTCTGAGGCAGTTTCACACACTCCTTTGCAGAAGTGAATGTTTTTATTTTATTCTTTGACATGGTCATACATAAATGCAATGAATTTCTGCCATTTTCACCCCCAATTAGTCAATACCATCCCCCACTCCTTTTCCTAGTGTAGACCTTCTTCCCAACTAGTGTCCCTCCTACTTTTGTGTCATTTTACATGGTGACCCATTGAGTTTCATCTGGGCCTGCACTGCCACGTGCCTCGGCATTTGCTGGAGCATGAATGATATGTCAGTGTGGTTCACCTTTGAGTAAAGTAGCTCTTCTTTCTCCATCTGACATTAACCTTCAACAGACCCTTATGGAAGTGTGGTGCCCATGGAAATCTCCCCCCTTTCATGGTGACAAATCAATTCTTGTGCAGGTCTTGTGGAAACAGACACAGCTGCAGAGAATTCACAGATGCAGCCCTTAGATTAAAGCAGTAGGGGGGTCCCAGGAAGGGATCTGAGTGTCTGCTGCCTTTTGTCTTTTTTCCAAAGACTTTGCTAATTCTGCCCTTCCAGCAATCTTCAAAATTTCCCTTCATTTTACTTTCAGAAAAATCTCGGGGGAATGCGACTTCGTTCTGTTGCTTCATAAGATTCCCAGGGCAAGGAAAGACAATGATTTTCTTTCACAACTCCCGGCGTCCTCCCATCTGTGTTAGGAGGTGATTTATGAACTGCAGGGTCTGAGTTTCTTTCCAGCTCCTCTTCCTCCCACCACTACTCAGAGTTGGCCATCACATTATACACCAAGGTCAGGGCGTCCTGTGGAGCAGGTCCCTAGGGAACCCTTTCAGAGGCTGAAGTTAAGGGAGTCTTGGAGGCCAGAGCCAACTGGTTCAGCTTGAAGCAAGAGGAAGTCATCATGGAGAACAACTACAGTGTAATCTTAAGACTGAGGACCGGCTTTGAACCGTGAACATCAAAGCACTCATTAGGAACCTATCATCTTGTATTTGATTCCTAGGCTTACATTTTCTGAGGGACGAGAGGGAAGACACTCGATTTGAGATATTTTGATCTGCAAAATAAGTTACATTTCTTCTCTGCCATCGGATGAGGGGAAACGATAAGGCTCTTGTCGTTTTTTCTCTCAGTCACAATAAAACACAGAAAGCAGATGGCACGGGGTCATTAGGAAGGGAACTTGTCTGGTTCTGATCAGATGACGACTGGCCAGCGGATGCTACCACAGAGTCTTGCCTTGCCACGTCACCAGCAGCAGGTGTGGCTTCATCAGAATCTGGAACAGGACAGAAGGGTCCGTGAACAAACCACCAACTCGCCTCTCCACTGGGGAGCTCCAGCTGCGCCCTGGCCCCATGTAGCCGCTTTGGACTGCCTTTCCAGCCTCAGTGTAACAACGTCCTCACTGCAATGACCCCATATTGGCCCCACCCATCTTCTTACCACGCCTCAAATCCTAACCTCTGCATAACTGGCATAATAGCACCAAGTCTCCACTCTTGCTGGTCTCTAACTGTGCTCTGAGGTCCTTGTGCCGTGTGTTGGGGGCAAGGACCTGCTTGCCCGTGACTGGGGAGTTACTTAACATTTATGGGTCTCCTATCTTGTTATCTGTAAATTAAGAAACTAATAACGAGATGATTTACATCAAGTGATCAACACAAATGTCCCACATAAATTAAAAACTCCAAGATGCCTAAGTATGGGAGAGAGGCCAGGGAAAAAGCCCAGGGACAGAGCTGCCTCTGAGATGTTTGTTGGCCAGCGCGAGAGGATGGAGTGGGCCAGAGAGAGATGGAGGCAAGAGGATGGCTTCCGAGCGCTGCCTTTGTCCCCTGTCACCCACTTATTCTGTAGCTTCATTGGGAAGCTCAGTGTGGGAGATTTTGATGTCACCTGACCCTTCCATTTCCTGCTCTGCATTCATCATTGTTCCAGAGACATCTAAGTTCTCAGAGCTTTGATGTTAGATAAGACATTCCCCCACTTCTGCTCTCCGTCCCCAAATTCATGAGTGGGCTTCTATGGCTGGGGGGGAGGGTTGGCAGCGCCTCAGGCTTCTTCATGACTCTGGGTCATGATCAGTTTTGTCTTAGGAGCCAAAGCACATTAGGCAGTTTCCAGCATAACTGTCAATGAGACAAGCTCTGTCTCTTAAGAGATACCAGTGAACAGAAGTGATGAGCTTCCGGACCCGTCTCCAGCCTCAGGCCCAGAAGACTGGCAAAGAAGGAGAGAGGGGAGTCTGGACAAGTAGAGCCATGTCCTGGGACAAGTACATGGACTATTTAAAGGGACTAAGCTGACAACAGTCAAAGACCATAGAACTCAAATGTAGAAATTATTTTTCGTATAGAGTAAGACAAAACCGGAATGACTAAGTAAAGATATCACTACTTTTAAGTTCCTTTGATAGCTGTGGTCTCTCTCTCTCTCTCTCTTTCTCTCTCTCTCTCTCTCTCCTCGCTTTTTCTCACACACACACACACAAAGCCCGAATCATGTTCAGCACTTGTGCTCTTTGAAAATTGCTACTTATTCAAATACAGGGTTTTTCCTAATTCTCCATTAATTTTATTATTCCTAATACCCTTTATCTCTTTCATTTTGAATTATAGATTTGTTCTACTGTTAAGTGTCTTGGAGGTGCAACCATTGTTATAGTCTTAAAAGTCAGTAGATTTCTCAAAAGTGAAAGGTGCAGGTTAAATAATGAGATGGTGCAAGTGAAAGGTTTGTATTCACTTGTGTTTTAGTATCATAGCAAACAAGACCAACGTCCTCTGTGCCCCAGTTTCTCCAGATGAAAAAGAGTCCTCAACGCATTCTACCTCTCGTTCAACTTACAGGCACAGTATTGGATTTTGTGAGAGGGGCTGAGAAGACTGGTTTGGTCAGTAAAGTGCTTGCCACACAGGCGTAAGGACTGAGTTGTGCTTCCTGAGCACTACACGTCTGTGGCCACAGTCTTGGGGAGAGTATAGTGCACACTCAAGGATCACTGGATCCCATGGCTTGCCAATCTAGCCAGTCAGTGAGCTCCAGGTTAAATGAGAACCCTGTCTCAAAAAATAGGGTGGATCCTAAGAGAATGGAGACAAAGGAACACAGTTCAATAAAGAAATAAGGCCACTGTCAAAAAAGACTCAGAATTATTGAGATATCTGATCTAGTCTACAGTTTTCTTCCTGTTCACTGGTGTTTGGACTGGTTTGAAGCACTGCACCCCTAGTCGTGGGGTAGGGTAGAGTTAGTGGTTAGTAGACAGCTGGATGATGGCCTGGAGGTTGACCCCACCCAGTACGTGCTCTACTCCTGATCCTCCCTCTCCTTCAAGCCTTCCCTATAAAGGCCTCTCTTTAACAGTTTCTGTATTGTTGGGTAGGAGAGGATCTCGACACTCAGATAAGATGCAGTCCTGTGCAGTGCAAGAACAGCAAAACAGATAACAACACAAAACCAGAACACAGGACACCAGCAGCCTTACAATGCTCACCTGGAATCAGGCCAGTCAAATCTCTCCCCTACCTGAAGGTTCAGGGAACTTGGCAGAAGAGGGGACGGTAAAACTGTAAGAGCCCAAAGATGGGAAGGTCTGTCTCTGGACTCCACTCAAGATAGGACAGCCACAGCCAGGCAATGGGACTTGACCTCATCAGAGCTGCACAGCGGTTGACATGTCGGCATGCCCCCATGGGCTGGTGTGGACCTCAGGAGAAATAGTTTCAAGCAATAGGATCCTTAGGGGTGATGGGCCAGACAGAGATAGGGGAGTACCCACATCAGTGGTCTGCCCAAGGAAGGGCCTCTTAGTCTGCCACAGAGGCCTGAACCCCCACTAAAGAAGATGATACAGAGGGAACCCCAGAACCCATATAAGCCAAAGGACAGGAGAGTAGGAGGAAACAGGCTGGACCCATGAGGAAGGTAGGAGGGAGGGAGAAAGGGAGAGGGAACAAGGGAGGCAAGGGTCATATTTAACTAGGAAAAATGAAAATAATTAAAAAAAATAAGGTGGAGAGCACTCTAGGAAGACCCCGAAGGTTGACCTTGGGCCTCATGCACACACACACTCTGTGAGGAGAAATGGTTTTGTGCTGTCAGAAGTGCGTGGCTCCTTTGTGACAGGCCCAGTACTGAAGGATACATTAATGAGAAGGAAAGTGAATCTAGGAGTTGGAGTCACTAGAATGAGAAGGGAACCAGCACATTCCTTCCCTGCATGGATCAGCTGCCAGCAGTGTCACGACAGGTTCTGGATTCCACAGTGCACCACCAGCCCTTTGTAACCAAGTGTAACCATGTAACAAAACACTTTCAAGTCCACTCACTGCAAAGACGCATCTCATAGATCTCTTCTTGTCTCCCTTTATTGGCTTCTTTTTCATGCTTTTTTCTTTTCTTCTTCTCTCAAAAAATTCTAGCATAGTTTTTCATCATTGCTCCATCTCTCCTGTCCTTGCCCTGACCTTTTCCTACCTTATCATTTTCATTTCTTGCAGAAGACCTCCTAGCTCCTCCATTTTGTGTCTGTTTTCCTTAAACCCATTCTCCTTCTCTTTTTGTCTCTCTCTAAAGAAAACAACAGCCGGGGAATGATCACTAGGAAAGATAGCCAGGCATGATTATGTAGAGAAAAAGAACCAAGGCCACATGGGAAAATCCAGACAGGACGATCCATATGGATGCTAGCTAGCAATTCCAGTGTGGTATGTACAGAACTGAGAGGGTTTCCTGGAATTTAATGTGAGTGTGTGTGTGTGTGTGTGTGTGTGTGTGTGTGTGTGTGTATTTGACACTTTATTCCAAACCAAACTACAGCTCAGATGGTGGGAGAGATTCTTTGTTTACTCAAGATAAATGTTTATTCTTCATCATTCACACCATAAGAATGTTCCTTACAACACCCAAGTAACTGCCTGCTGGTGCCATCATTTCACTACAGTTATTGTTCATTATTGTTGTGCACAAATTGGGAGATATGCATTCTGATTAAATACATGTTCTGATTAATGAAGAAGACAAGGTAGATCTATAGATTACTGACACTCACATAAAGGATAATCAAAATACTGACCCTAAATCAAATGCGCAATTTCTTGGAAATTTCACGACTTTCAAATACTGGGGTCCTTATACTTATAAGGCAGATGTGCAAATAAATAAGATAATTTGGATTTCTAGTTGATCCCACAAATGTGGATTTGAGTCAGCACTTTGTCTTTTTTTTCATTGCCCCACTCTACTTCAAAATGAATTTAAATGTTCAAAGGAAAGAAATTCATGACCTTAGAAAACAGTGTATGTACAGCAGCCAATTTTCAGAAGAGGAAGCACATACATATATACACATGTGTAAATATATGTGTGCATATGCATATATATATATACACATATCTATACACCCTTATGTATATAACTTTGAGAAGATAAGCATCCAAATTTTAACAATAGTCTCTCTAGGTGATAGAAATACTGGTTTATGTTTTTCTTTTGATTTATCTATACTTTTATGGTTTTAAAAAAACATTTAAATATTCTATCTCTAATATAAATTAATAAGCAAATAACCTTCATTTGGACAAATCACACAGTCCAATATGAAAAGCATCACAAAATTTTTCAAAACTGATTATGAATAGCTTAAATGAAAAGAATGGTGGCAAAACACATCTTTCCACTGGGCAAATGTCCATTTGGGAACTATATTGTCAGTTCCAAACTTGCAGGGTAGAGCGCTGTGGTATCTGCATTAAAGAGTCACGCAGAGTTTGGAGAAATGCTCTTGCCTTGGGAAATAGAGGGGGGATTTGACTGCTGCCTGGCTTGTTCAGGCAGAGCTCCATGAGTCATGCAGGATTATAATATGGGCTTACAAGCAGAGGGTCTAACATTTGTAAATAAAATCTTTTTTTTTTATGTGTTGCTACATCTGTTTCCAGCCACCTAGACATAGAATAAGATCAGGAAGACCACATCTTGGTTTCAACACTGATCTTCTGTCACTAGGGTACATAAGGGTAGAGAGTTTAGCCTAAACCTGGAGTCCTGCTCTGCCAGCCTTCTTCCCACCCCCGAGGCCTTGCTCCACCTCCTGGTACTTAGCAGGATGAGGTGTGTGCTGCTGGTTGGATCTCTAGACCTCTAACCTGCCTTTATCTGCTCTGGCAGTGAGGGAGAGACTGGTCATATTAGAAATATGATGACAGAAAGGAGCCACAGATCCCAGAAAGATAATTTAGAGGGATGCAGTCCACCACTGAGGGAAGGCCTCCATGCTAGTGGCCCAGAGGATGCGGTGGGTTTTCCAGGATGCGGAGGAAGACTGTCATTCCAGATGTACCTCCAGCTGCTTCCTGCTTGTATCGACAGGAGAGTGAGGTCCTGCCGTCAGAAGAGCTGATTCTCCACAAGGATCTACTGTTCTTGACTCTGCCTGTTTCTGCCACTACTGAACCTCCTCTGCAAGGTTTCCTGAGTCCTGAGCGTGTGCTCAGAACTGCTTCTGCTCCTTGTCAGTGCCTGATGCCACGAAGAGGCTCGGGTTCTCCTGTCTCTGTGGGTCCTTCTGCCTGCTCATCGAACACTCCCTGCATAGATCAGGTGTGTGTGTGTGTGTGTGTATGTGTGTATATGTGTGTATGTGTGTGTGTGTATGTGTGTGTGTGTGTATGTGTGTGTGTATGTGTGTGTATGTGTGTGTGTATGTGTGTATGTGTGTGTATGTGTATGTGTGTATGTGTGCGTATGTATGTGTGTATGTTTGTGTATGTGTGTCTGTATGTGTGTGTATGTGTGTGTATGTGTATGTGTGTGTGTTTGTGTGTGTATGTGTGTATGTGTGTGTATGTATGTGTGTATGTGTATGTGTGTCTATGTGTGTGTGTATGTGTGTGTGTTTGTGTGTGTGTATGTGTATGTATGTGTGTGTGTTTGTGTGTGTATGTATGTGTATGTGTGTGTGTATGTATGTGTGTTTGTGTGTGTATGTGTGTGTATGTGTGTGTGTGTGTTTGTGTGTGTATATGTGTATGTGTGTGTGTTTGTGTGTGTATGTGTGTATGTGTGTCTGTATGCGTGTGTATGTGTGTGTTTGTGTGTGTGTTTGTGTGTGTATGTGTGTATGTGTGTATGTGTGTCTGTGTGTGTGTGTGTGTGTGTGTATGTGTGTCTGTGTGTGTTTGTGTGTGTGTGTGTGTGTGTGTATGTGTGTATGTGTGTATGTGTGTCTGTGTGTGTGTGTGTGTGTGTGTGTGTGTGTGTGTATACATGGAGGCCAGAAGTCCAGTTCAGTTGCTTCCTCAATCGCTCTCCACCTTTTGCTTTTTAGACAGGATCTGCTACTCACCCTGGAGGGTGCCGGTTCAGCTGGCCTCCTTGGCCAGTGAGATCAGCAAACAGCGCACTTCCACCTCCCCAGCACTCTTGGCTTTTTCCTGGGTACTGTGTGTGAAAACGGTCCAACGCGCTTTCTGTCCTACTGATAGTTTCTAAATCCAAAGGCTGATCAGAATCCCAGCAAAGTTGACTGTCAAGAGTCACAGGTCACATTCTGAACCTCCCAAGTTAGGTTTAGGATGATGTCCAGCCTTCTGGACTGCCCACAAGTTGTCCCGCACATGCTTATGCTTCCCCAGTGCTTACTCCCTCTCATGGGGACCAGCTCTGATGTTCACAGCGTCCAGTCCATCCATCTGTGGAACCTAATGGAGTTAACCACCCAACTTCTAGAAAGCCCAAGATTAAGAAGAGCTATGCCATTTATGAGTAAGACAGTTGGACAGTCCCATTCTGGAAGGCCCTAGAAAGGCTGCTGAGTTAAGCCTAAGGACTCAACCTTCTCTGGCAGCTGGTTGTAAACCAGATAATTGGACATGTCTGGTAAAACATGTAAGTATTGACAGGACTTTGTACTGTAAGGGGTAAGGACCTTGGCAATTAAATGACTATAAACCCATTCAAGAATTACCCAACAGGGCTGCTGCAAATGGTAAGTTCTTCCTGTTTGGAAGACACAAATTTGAAATGAATCAACAACACTATCTCTCTCTCTCCTCTTTCTCTCTCTCTCTCTCTCTCTCTGTCTCACACACACATACACACACACATACACACATACACACACACACACACACACACACACACACACACACACACAGCTGGCAGAACACTAAACCCTACACTTGATTACAAGTAGGGCGACCCTCACCCTGAAAAGTTTGCAGAGGAACAATTAAGAGTTGGTTTAAGAAGTCTCCAAGCAAGTGAGCACCTCTGATTGTGGCGTCTAAGAAGGGGGTCACTTCCAGAGAGAGGCCTGGGTTGCAGGTCAACCTGGAAACCAGTACTATAATGGAGAACAAATTCCAGAAACGGAGATTTGCAAAACACGTTAAGAGGAGCCTGATGAGATGCCAAAAGAGCCTGCCAGCATGGACAGCCGGAAGGCCAATTTCTTAGTCAATACTGAAAGGTGGTTGCTTAAATATCTGAGTCAATACACTGATTTCTCTCTGGCTCAATATTTCTGCTTCATTGCACACGGGAGTCTCCTCTCTGACACTTCTAACACCCAAAATCACTGTGGAGTGGAAGAAAAGCATGTTATTGAAGGGTAAATGAGGTTCCAGGGGCAGCCTGGAGGCATGGCTCCTGCGCAGTCTCCCACTTTGACAGGAGAAGGTATCTGGACCGCAGGGATGCAGTGAAGCCCCTTCCAGAAGGTTGAGAGAAGTGGGAGTATCAGACCTCAGCTGGCAGATACCTGGCAGATATCTGCATAATTCTCCTGGGTGCTGCCAGGACTCCAAGAAACTTTATCAAAAGTAGTGATACCCATGGGGACAAGAGGAAGGCAGGGATCTGCTGTATTCTACAACCAGGAGCCAACGTTAGAGTCTGGAAAAGCACACAAAACAGAGTCACCATGTGTGGCAGGCAACTGGATGCCAGGGTGCTGGGGTGGTGGCAGATGTGACTAATGAGGGGCGTCCTGAATGTTCACTCCACTCGCTAGAGCCTAGGACACAGGCAGATCCTGAGGTAGCAAGGTCAGAGTTGGGGGTGCTTTGGGCCATTGGTAAAGACATTTTCTCTTGATGATACCCACAGAAGGGTATGAAGGAAGGTTCCTCAAAAGAAGCTGCAATGACAAAGCTGGGAAAGAGCTACATCTACAAGGATGATTGACAGATTAGAATTTTAATGGAGGTGGAGAGACAGGTTGAAGTTCAGGCCTAATTGCAATTTATCTTCAGTGATCTTTAACTACTCTTAATAGCCATTCCTTGAGCCTTCCTCAATGTCTGACCTAATATTATCCTATGACTGTCATGTACAACCTTTTGAAATGTATCAATTTAGCAGGTTACCAAGTCCCACCCACCAAAAAGCTAAGAGTATCCTCAGATAACATGTTGTCATAGTCAGGCACAGGTATTAACTTGACAGTTGAGGGTTTGATCTCTGGACACATTTGTAGGGAATTGGGGTTGAGTTAAACCCAAAGTGAACCTGCAGGAGATTGTCTAGCTGATGGGGAAGCCCATAGTGGGTAGGACTAGGCTCTGGAATAAAATACAGAGAGCTGGTTGAGAAAGTTGGCATCCTCATATACACTTGGCCAGACATCCTGGTCTGGCAAGTAAGGATTATCCTTTTCTCAGCCATTATGCAGACATGGTGTGGCCAGTTCCCTCAGCCCTGGAGTTGGTGTGAGCTCTCCTGTCAAGCTGGACTGAGAATTGAAACCAGAAAATTGTAAGATAAAATATACCTCTTGTTCCCTTAAGCCGTTATTAGCAACCATGCGGGCGAACTGCAACACGTGTCAAACATATCATTGAAAATCCTGTGTCCTCCCATTTTGCTGGCCCCTCCCACTTTCCTAGACACCATCTACTTGATGATTCCATCAATGTATTTGAAAAATGTTTTGATTTGTGATTTTCTTTGTCCCATAATTATAAAACCTCCAAAAACTTGTTATGACACAGAAAATCTGGGGCAATCTGAACTTGTGTTCCTAGCCATGCTCACTCCTGATTGGCTCCAGAAAAAACTATCTCTTGTTCCCTTTGAGATGAGACTTGTGATTTTCCATCTGTAGGGGTCAGGGTGGTTGAAAGGGTGGGATTTCCCACACTGACTTTCCAGAAGCCTTTATTACTTTCATGCAGTTATTTCCTCTGAATCGAAGCATTTCTAATATCTAAAGAGTCTCAGGGAAACTCACAAGGAAGATAAGAAAGCTACAGGACTCACAAGGTCTGTTTCCCAGGGTGGCATAGCAGTAAGCAATTGCTGGGGAGAGAAGACTCTTCAGAGGAGCTGCCTGCAGATTGTAAGGGGAGCTCCAGGGACGCACCACCCATGCTGGTGGACCTTTCACTAATACAACTGCCTTCGAGCTATCCGTGCTCTTGTAGCCTCTATCTGTGTAACCTAAGTAACCCTAATAAAGTCACTGGTTCACCAAAGCTAGATTCAGGTAGAATTTTCTTTTTTGTCTGTCATCAGTGCCCTATCTGGGATCATATCTCTTCAGAGGGAAAATAAAACTCAAACAGGCATCATCCAAGAGCAGAGCCTTCAGCCTCATAAGACTGGCATGAGAACCAGAATAAAAGACAGGTAGTACGTGCAGAAGACATGCATTTTGCAAGACAAATAGCTGCTGCCAATACTGGGAGAAAAGAAAGAGCATGCTGTGGGAAACTCGGATGCACATTGAGGAAGCTGTGGGTTTGGGTGGGATGATGGCCAGCAAAAGCAGTCACTGATAGGACCTGGAATCACTGAAGAGACAGGCTTCAGGTCCTTTCATGAGGGATTGTTACTTGGATCAGGTTAATTGAGATAGGGAGACCCACTCTAAATGGCGGCAGTACCATCTCATAAGTGGTAGTCTTAGACTGAATACAAAGCAGAATCAGCATTTACAGTTCTCTGCTTCCTGATCATGGGCGTAGAGTGACCAGGGCTTCTATTTTCACTATCTACCTTCCCTACCATGATGGACTGTAACCCCTGGCCAAAACAAACCTTGTTTCTCTTTTTCTTTCTTTTCTTTTCTTTTCTCTTTTTTGTGTGTATCTGTATATGTGTGTCTGTGTGTATATATCAGACAGCACTATGGAAGCTCATCGGTGAATTCAGGAATCATCCTGAATTGCTTCTATCTCCTTTTTGCTCCACTCTGGGATTTCCCAAGCTCCATTTTCCAGAGCTGGAAGTGTAGGCCACTGCCATTTCCACCTGGTATCTTTATGTGAGATCTGGGATTTGAACTCAGGTCCTTCTGCTTGCAAGACAAAAATCTTAACCTCTAAGCCATCTCTCCAAACCTTCCTTTCTTAAATGCCTTTGCCAGCTATTTTGTCACAGCAACAAGACAAGTATCTCATACAGGTAGCCCTAAAGCCTACAACCTATCTGGCTATATTCTCATTTCTTGGAGCTTCTAGTGCATACTGCATAGTTTACTATTCACCACAGTGTGAAAATGATTTATCATTAACACAAGTCGTTTCAGGTGGGGTTCAGAGAGGAATCCTAGAGAAACATGACTGGACTTCTATACAGCCAAGTGCACCATTTGAGGATCTGTAATTCAAATAGGCTTGGCATGAATGTGGTCTGCTTAGACCTTATCTAAACTTTGTAGACCTTCTGATTGTTAAACATCTTAGTTCTGTTGCAGGGGTTTGTGACCACTGTGTCAAATGGAACAATGTGAGTAGAAGTTGTCTAACAAATACCAGTTGGGTTTCCCTCCAAACCGAGAGATCCCAGTTTCTCCTCCCCTTATCGTCAGTGTCAGTTTTGTATAGGAAAGCAGATAAGGTATAGAACTAGGAGCCGAGCTGAGAAGTTCTCTGGCTCCTGCCTATAAGAAAGATGCCCAGGCCAGGGATGGTCCCTGTAGAGAGGAGCCCCAGGCAATAGAAGTTCAGATGAATCAATTATTCATCTGACCTTAACCTTTAGGGAGGGGTACCCTTTCAGGCTATTATAAACTATGCTTAAAGACTGTCCAGCCTGATCCTCTAAAGGGATACTTTCTACCTAATTTGCACAGAGATCCTTCTTAGGGGCTGGGGATTGACCAGTTCCCCTCTTGCCACACTTCTCTCCCTCCTGTTTCTTGGGCTCCATAGGAAGGTCTTCCAACTGAGGCCACTCTACTTGTTGTCAGTCTGTGTTGCTCTTTCCAAGCTCAGAACTGGAAAGGAGCTAGAGTCTACAGGCTAAGACGCTACCCCAGGTACTGCTTCTCAAACTGGATTCCACAGGAAGCCACTGCAGGTCCATGCAACAGACTGGTGCAGGGTTTGGGCTAGTCATACTTTCTGGAAGGTTTCTTCCCTATCCTGGTGCTAAAGTCTCTGGCCCAGCCTTGCTTTCTCCCATCCATCACGTGGCAAAATACCCCCTCTCTCTGTTGCTTTGTCCATTTATATCAACAAAGAAAAGGCAAAAAAAATTTTTTTACCCTGACTGCCATTTTCCAGTGCAGTGATAAAGTACTCTGACAAATCATCCTGAAGGAGAAAGGTATATTGGCTGATAATCTTAGGTTACTCCCCATCATGGCTAAGAAGTGACAGTGCAGGAACTTGAGGGAGAAAGTCATGACATATCCACCACAAAGAGTAGTGTCATGGTTTGAAATGTGAGTTGTCCCCCACAGACTCATAAGTTTGAATCTTTAGTTGTTTGGGAAGGTCATGGTACCTTTAGGAGGTAGAGACATGCTGAAGGAAGGTAGTCTCACGGGGTGGATCTTGAGGTGGGTTAGCCACGCTGCATAAGTTAGTTAGCCTGCCTCTTGAGCTTACAGCAGCTGGGAGCTTCCAAGATGTCTGCAGTGACATAAGCCTCCTCCACCTTCTGCCTCCTGCCATGCCTTTTCCACCATAAAGGACTGCATCTCCCCTCTGGGACTGTAAATTGAATAAATCTCCCTTTTTGTCCCTTTAAGTTACTTAAGTTTGAGTCTTGTCTTACAGCAACAGGAAAGAGCAGCTGATACAAGCAGGGAGCAATGCATGAATGTAGGCTAGTGCTCAGCTCGCTTTCTCCTTTTGATTCAGTCCAGGATGCCTGTCCAGGAATGATACCACCCACAGTGGGCAGGTCTTCCCCACATCAATAAACCTGTTCAAGATAATCCCTCATAGAGGTGCCTACAGGCCTCTCTCACAGCTGGTTCAAATTCACAACGAAGACCAACTGTCATCCCAGCCCCTTCAAACCCTCTATGTTAGGAGAATGACAGGCAAGTAGGGGGAGTGATATTGTTGAGTAAGCACCCAGATTCCAGAAATTCAGGGGTTCAAAACTCCACTGCTCCTGTTATTTATTAGTTTATTGTAATTTTTCACTCAACCCTTCCATCTCAATATCTCCATCTGTAAAATATAGTCTAAAACAACCTCATTTCCTAGGGATGTTCAACCGAGCTGTTCAGAGAAGATAAGCACCACAGAACCATCTCTAAAGCCCTATAAATAGCCACCTCTTCTCAGGATCATCCCAGTTTCTGAAAGAGAGGTCATAATTCCTGTGCCTCCAAGAGTCATCCCATACTTACTAGCTATATAGTTGAGAGAGCTTTGGATTGAGAAGTTTTCTTTTGGCCGCTGCTGGCAGAGCAGCTGAAGATTACCAACTGTCAGAATGAACCCACTTCCTTCCCGTTTGCTTCAGCGTTGGTTCAACAAGGTTTGCATCCTGGCACTGAGTTTTCCCTCATTCTAGTATTAGGTGCTTCACCAGGGAAATAGCTGCAGGATCTAAGCATGTGGAGCAGGTTCAATCTGCCTTGAAGCAGTGGAGACCTTACCCTTGGACTCTACTTATTATTGAGGCACGTTGAGTTAAACGGTGGTTTCTTGGTCCAGCTTAATATTGGGTTTTGTTCTCTAAGGTTCCACTGTCTGTCGTGGTTGGAGCTGGTTCAGTTACAAAGTTTTGTTTGCTTTTCAGTTTGGACAGTTCAAAGAAAATGAAAAAAATTGGAGGGTTCCCATGGGTGAAGAAAACCCCAGGGAACCTCAGGAGCTTCTGCCAGCGCAGAGGAGCAGAGAGAGGACTTTGCAGCAGCCATTTCCTAGCTCAGAAGCATTTGCAGGAAACTCTTTTCTTGGACACAAAAGAACCCAGGAAACTAACAGCGTGTGAGACACCTGAGGATGTACCTGTTGGTATAGCTTAAGAAGCATGAGACCCCAGGATGCAACAGAAGAGTGTGAAGGCGTCAGGGGTTAAGTACTGGATCCTTGGTCCACTACCTACCTGCATGGTGACAACACAATGGCAGGTGGGGTGTTACCTGCTTGACCCAAGGACCACACTGGCCACATATGAAGTGCTCAGTGGAAAATATCCAGCCCCAAGGACAGGGTTTATTACTGGCCTTACCCTTGGGATCAAGCACAGTCTTAGGTCTCCCCATGATCTCATCTTCTGTGGCATTCAGGTTCTGGATCAGAAAGTATGTGGTCATTTTCCCTTTACCTTTCACTTCAATTTCTCCCCTCTCAGCAATTTCAAACCCTTGATTTTCCAGAGCTCTGCAACAGAGAAGGGGAAAAAAAAGTGCCAGATATCAAATATCACGCAGCTGACTACAGTGCAATGTTGGTGCAGGTTCGCCCAACGGAGGAGGAGAGAGGATCTGAGATGCTGTTCAGAGCTTGAGGGGAAGGGAAGAGAGGGGACAGGGAAGGAGAGAGGCAGGAAACTTGAAGGTCACTTTTCCTGAGAAGAGTGAAAAAGGCTGAAGAGCCACAGGGAACCCACCAAACCCTGTGGAGCTACCACTGAAGTTCTTCCAAAACATTCTCATGTCTACCAGGCTTGCTTTTTCCCCTCGGTGTCCTGATTTGTTGAAATCCTATGCTAGAACTCCTTGTTCAAATATTCAGTTTGGGTATCTCTCTACAGCCTTCCTTTGGGTGGGCTGGACCCTCTCCTGGCCCCTCACGCCCCACACTCAAGGTCCACTGGTGGGGGGCAGAGTGGTTGCAGCAGGCAGTCTGAACCTCACCCCCGGATCATCTTGGCCTGTTCGAACCAGCGGGAAGTTATTACCTCCAATGAAGCCTATTCCAAGTGCTCAAGAAACTTTGTTACTTTTTGTACATCTTTATCTTACTTGTACTTACTCCATTTTAAAAATAACAATTTTCTGTCTTCTTCTACTAGAACAAGAGTCAGCAAGCTTTTTCTATGAATGACCAGAGAGTTAGTGTTTTGGGATTCGTGACCCATACAGTCTCTGTCACAATTATGCAACTCTGCCATTTGCCAAGTCATCAGCTATAGACAATATGTAAATAGAGGAACACGGATATGTCCCAATAAATAAAAACAAGCAACAGATTGAGTTTGTACTGTGCACCGAGCCATATGCCCTAGAGAGAAAAAAAATTATGTTATAGTAGAGGCTGAATGTAGGGCGCCGCCCTGCATGCCGCCATTCTAAGATGGCGCCAGTTCCCCTTCTCCTCTCAGCAAAACAAGCCAATGCACAAGCGCCAGGCCCATTTCCCGCTCTAGCCCTGATCGCGAGACCATCACGCCACCTCGGGTGACACGCCCACTACCAATCAGGTGCTGCCATGTCCAAGACGGGACAGAATCCCTATATAAGGGTGGCGGTTTAGGCAGTTGGTGTCTCCGTGCTGAAAGCTAGTGCTCTCCCTCTCAAGATGCATTAAAGCTTGCTACAGAAGGATCCTGATCGTGTTGCGTCGTTCTTGCTGGCGAGACGAGCAGCGCGAAACAACTGGTGCCGAAACCCGGGAACCACATCGTCCGCACGGTCGGAGACCCCCTGGTGACAGGGAGGGTTCAGAACTGTAGCGCAGACTACGCCTCGGAAAGGTATGTTCACTCTTTCACCTTCCTAATTCAAAATGATCGAGCTTCCTGAAATTCTTGCAACAGTAATCCTGATATCCTTCACTCTCTTTGTTTACTGTTTTCGTTATTGTTGTGATCTTATTTGGAAAATGATAAAAAACTGTCTTGAAGACGAAAACTGCGAAAAGGCCCGATCGGCAGGACAGCTCACTTTAGAAACAGTGCAAGAGGGCATGTCAGAATCTGAGCGTAGTGAGAGGATGGGTACGCGTAAAAAAGAACCCCAAACCGTCATAAGTGAAAAAGGACCTCCCAGGCAACCTAATAAGGATAGGGAGAGAAGAAAAGTGAGTAAAAACAAACTTACCAAAGAGTCTGACAAAGATAAAGAAAGAGAACTAGATAATGCATCTAATCCCCCAAACAAAAAACCAGGTTCATGGTGGGAGCCCATATATGACCCCACTTCAAGACCTAGGTTATGTCCAACCCAAGAGCTTGCCGCTCTTAGTTTTACTTCCTCTGATGATGAAGATTCGAGGATAAACACAGAGGATGAGGCCGAGCTTGAAGAAGCGGCTGCCGCATATGACCCAGAAGAATGGCGCCCTCTTCATAGACAACCTATGAAGGAAAGACCTCTAATGGTTGTCCCTTCTGCTCCGCCTCCTTTTGCACCCTCTGCTCCTTTTATAGAACAAATAATCTTTGAACAAGCCTCACAGGAATGCCACAATGCTATAGCTCCCAGAAAAAAGAAAAAAAAAAAAAAAAAAAAAAAAAAAAAAACAAAGGTTTACAAGATTGGCTTAGAGTATGTAGGATAATCTACATACTCTAAATGATTTCCAAAAGTTGCTAGGCAATATCAACTGGCTTAGACCTTTTCTCAAGATCCCATCTACAGAATTAAAACCCTTGCTAGGCAATATCAACTGGCTTAGACCTTTTCTCAAGATCCCATCTACAGAATTAAAACCCTTGTTTGATATACTAGAAGGAGACAACCACATTGCTTCCCCCCGAAGCCTAAATCCCATGGCCATTACAGCTCTAAATAAAATTGAGCTGGCAATGGCCCATGCCCAACTTGAAAGAATTGATTACTCCCTTCCTGTCTCTTTGTGTGTCTTACCCACTAAGGACCTACCCACCGCGGTTATTTGGCAAAATGGACCCCTATGTTGGGTCCATCCACATGTCTCCCCTAACAAAGTGATCGATTGGTATCCCTCTGCAGTTGCACAATTGGCTTTTAAAAGGCATAAAACTAACAATAGAATATTTTGGCATAGAGCCTCATGTTACCATTGTTCCTTACACCTCTAATCAGATTCAAACCCTGGCTGCAGCTTCCACTGACTGGTCGGTACTCCCCCGGGAGAAAAACCGCTCGAGCGAGTGTTTAAGGACCGGGTGCTGCAGATAATTGTTGGGTTCGTGTTTGTGTCGTTTTCTGTGTTTCTAGGGTATTTTCTGTGTTCAAGAAATTAAGTATATAATGGGACAGACTCAATCAACGGCCCTTGACTTGACTATTAACCATCGGACGGACGTTAGGGAAATCAGGAAAGGAAACTAGCAGGTTTTCTGCCGCTCAGGGTGGCCGGCCTTCCAGACCAGCCGGCCTCCTGGGGGGAAGAAGTTTACCACCCTCTGTTCTGATGAATGGCCCACTTCCTAGGGCGGCAAATGTTTGTTTTAAGGAAAGAAAGCCCCCCCCCCCTTGTACTGGAGGGGCCAGAAGAACTGTCTATCGTTTTTTGTGCTGTGTTTATGATGATTTCATTTTAAGAGTTACTCTAAGTGTTTTGATTTGCTCAGTTATCTGGATTTTCCATAATATGTGTGTTTTATGTTTCAAAATAACAAAGGTATGGCCATTTCAAATTATTGCGCGCTTATAATTACATCTTGGTTTTTTTTTTTTTTTTGGCTTTTTATTATTTGGCATGCTCAATTTAAATGCACGTGCACACTTAAGAACAACATAAAAGGCCTGAGTACGTACTGATTAAAATATTTTGTTTTATCTTGATTTCTATGAAGCTTCACAAAAGATGATATTGTGTTTTTACCTAGGATCTAATAATATCACTTTTGTAATTCCTTTAAAAGTTTGTTTTCCCATGTGTAATACCAACACATCTAACAACCAGAAAGGAAAACTGATTTCTGAGAAATTCATTGGAATTTCTTCATTCTTCTGGTATACAAAGGCAATGACTTGGCAGATCAAGCCACCAAGCTCATAGCCGTGGCCCTTCCTTCCTCACTGAGTGCTGCCAAAGAGTTTCACTCAAAATTTCATGTGACGTCTGAAACGTTGCGCAAACACTTTTCCTTAACAAGACAACAAGCACGTGATATAGTCCTTAATTGTCAAAATTGTTGCCAATTCTTGCCTATCCCCCACACTGGAGTTAATCCTAGAGGCATTTCCCCGTTGCAGGTATGGCAAATGGATGTGACTCACATCCCCTCTTTTGGGAAATCTCAATATATACATGTTTCTGTAGACACCTACTCGGGCATCATCCATGCCACCTCTCTCTCAGGTGAAAAGACCTCTCAGGTTATTCAACATTGCCTTGAAGCATGGAGTGCATGGGGCAAACCTAAGGTTCTAAAAACAGACAATGGACCAGCTTATACTTCCCAAAAATTCAAACAATTTTGCTCACAGCTACAAGTGACACACATTACTGGCCTGCCCTACAACCCCCAGGGTCAAGGCATAATTGAAAGAACCCACCGGACACTCAATCTTATCTAATTAAACAAAAAGGGGGACCCATAGCGTCCCTATCTCCTGGTCCAAAGGCAGCATTATCTTTGGCACTTTTCACTCTGAACTTTCTCAACTTAGATGAATCAGGAAGAAGTGCCGCTGACAGACATTGCTCAGAACCTCAGAGACCACAGGAGTTAGTAAAATGGAAAGATATTTTGACTAATCAATGGAAAGGTCCGGATCCAGTTTTAATTAGGTCCAGGGGAGCTGTATGTGTCTTTCCACAGAGCGAAGAACATCCATTTTGGATCCCACAACGGCTAACAAGAAACATCCATATCCAAGAAAATGAAGCCACAGATATTAAGACTGATAATGCTGATCCTGATGAGAAATCTCCAGTCTCGCTCCGAGCACAGATGGGGGATAATGTCCACGTTCCCCCTGCCCATGCCGTTTATGTTACAGAACTGGTGAGATGAAATGCTGTAATCTACATTATGATATTGTGTTATGGGACACTAAGACTAAGGATTTCTTAAGGGGCATTGTCATTAATCTTGTAAAAATAATGCGTGTGCGGTTGTACGTGGATAGCTATATTATGTTAGGTGGAACTATGAATCTTACTGTTCTATTTGGAGAATTTTTAATGGCCTAAGGAAATGTGATTTGGTGTCAAGTTGACAAGGGGTGGACTTGTGATAGTTAAGCCTGGATGTCAACTTGACACACCCGGTATTAACTAAGCTGGGCTGAGACCACCTCTGGAAAAGGATCAATTGAGACTACTTGAAAGGATAGTACACGCCCTAGATCCTATCAGAACTCCAAAGCTCTCAAAGGATTCTTATAAAAAGAAGCCACCAAGGAGAACAGACCCCTTCTTGCAGCTGTGCTAGGAATCGTTCTTCCTTCCGGCTGCCTGGTTCCTTCGACCTTCCAAGACTCCAGGAGTTCTCGAGCCTTCAGCCAGCACCTACTTGACTACCGAACTGAGCAACTAGCTGTGGGCAGCCATCGTTGGAACTACCGCGGCTACTGACAGCCTTCGCTGGACTACCTCGGCCATATCTTTAACGAGAACTCAGAGTCGCCATTATGCACGTCAACTCAACCCGCCTTGACCCATCTCTGACGTCGGGATTCGCCTCCTGGATTTCCTCAGCTTTTTCCTACTTCAAGGAATGGGTGGAGGTGGGACTATTTGGAATTCTGTTCCGTCTCGGTCTGGCAATATTGTCTTGGCTCTTCTGTAAATTTTCTAACAGGGCCAGACGAGAAAAAATCATGGTCACTCAGGTACTTAGGGCTTTAGAACATGGGACCTCTGCTGAGATCTGGCTTGCAGCATTAAAGCAAGAATAAAGGTTGATCGCCGGCCAAACAGCTCATGCACCCTCAGCACCTTTGTTGCATTGCACGAGGACGAGTGTCTGGCATAGGCAGCCCACACAGGTTGACGAGCAAAGCATCGCACAGAGTTTACTCTGGAAAACACGCCATCTTGCAAAAGGGTTACCTGCCCCAGAATCCCTTCCTCACAAAATTGGCAGGACGAATTTTTTATGAGGATTTGGCCTCTGTTTTCGCCTGAGTTGGGTGGTCACCTCATTGCTATCATATTTGATAAGAAAGGGGGAGATGTAGGGCGCCGCCCTGCATGCCGCCATTCTAAGATGGCGCCAGTTCCCCTTCTCCTCTCAGCAAAACAAGCCAATGCGCAAGCGCCAGGCCCATTTCCCGCTCTAGCCCTGATCGCGAGACCATCACGCCACCTCGGGTGACACGCCCACTACCAATCAGGTGCTGCCATGTCCAAGACGGGACAGAATCCCTATATAAGGGTGGCGGTTTAGGCAGTTGGTGTCTCCGTGCTGAAAGCTAGTGCTCTCCCTCTCAAGATGCATTAAAGCTTGCTACAGAAGGATCCTGATCGTGTTGCGTCGTTCTTGCTGGCGAGACGAGCAGCGCGAAACAGCTGAACTCTCTTGATTGTCTGCAAGTCAGCAAAGCATGGGAGAAAACTCACGAGTTTCTTCTGCCGTGTGCTAGGCATGCAGATTGTTCTGGCAGGGGGCAGGATGAAGGATGGCACGAGTGAACGGGTGGCTGACCTGTACGCTGTGGGGCTGAGATGCACTTTGTTGGGAAGCCCGTGACTCTCCATCCTGGAAGCTGTGTTCACAGTGTCACCAAACAAGCAGTACCGGGGCATCTTGTCTCCCACGACACCTGCCAGGACTGGTCCAGTGTGGATCCCCACTCGGATCTGCATAGAGAGAACCTCATTGAATATAGACCGTTGAATCATCTCATTTATACTCATAAGGCATAATCTATAGACAATGAAAATGACATATATTCAAGGGCGTGTATCTCTAGGACCACCTTCCAAAAGAAAATGTGCAACAGTCCCGCCCTTTGCGCCCCTTTCCAGTGCAGTCCTCCCCACTTGTGGTGTAGCTAGTTCCTCCAAATTGAAATATTTCTTCCTGAGGATGGAGGTAGGAGGGAGGGTCATTAGATCCAGGGAGCTAAGGAAATTTGCAAGGTTCAGAATGCTCAGACAGACACAAGATTTGCAAGGCTTCTCCCAAGGGTTACACAGACATTAAATAGTTTCTAGAGAAAGGTGATTTTCTTCAGAGCAGCTGTCTGCAGATTGTGGGGAGAATTCCAGGAGGCAGCATTAGTGAGTGGTCACCCATGCTATAGGTGTGATTTTGAATGATATAACTGCCTTTGACTCACCCATGGTCTTGTAAGTAGCTCCTGTAAACTCATTGGTCCACTAAGCTAGACTTGGGTGAGACAGTTTCTTTGATCTGTCATTGGTATCATACCTGGAGCACACAGACATTTGTTGTTGTCTCCCCAGGAAAAGCCATGTAACTCCACTCCATCTCTAAAAGAGAAAATCACTTTTTTGCCTCATTTACCGAAAACTTGCCTCTTGTGGAATGTCACATAAATGAGACCAGATAGCAGTATATGCTTTTAAGCCAGTATATAATTCATTTAACATTCATCTTTTTTGAGACTCATTCATGTTGTCATGGTGCTCTTAGTTCATGATTTTTATTGCTGAATAGTAAGGATGGATTATGACTCATTTATCCATTCTATTTCTCTTAGGCATTTGTCTCCATTATGGAGCCCTGGTAAGACAGGCAACAATGCACACTTCTGCTGAAATATCTTTATAAACACAGGCTTTCATTCATTTCATGGAGATAACTGCAATAGAGATCCTACTTCTGGAGTATTTATTTGTCTTCTGTGGATTAATATTCTTCATTGCTACTCTCATTCTTTCCATATCTAGGTATCAAGTTTCACAACTGAAATTTCACCTGCTGCTACCCAGGTCTACAGTGTCCTGATGCATTGTCTTCACTATTCTTTTTGTGAGTGTGTTTCTGTTTTGAATAATTTTTGTTGCCTGTTTTCAAATTCTCTGATCTCTTCATCTGTTGAGTTCAGTCTGTTAAACTAATGAAATCAATTATTTACTTTGACTGACATCATGGTTTTAATTTCTATTCAATATTTATAGTCACATAGATATAAACATATAGATAAATATATATAATGTGTATATAGTTCCCAGATAGTCTCACTCATTTTTTTCTTTTTCTAGTAGATCCTTCGAAATATTTATGAGAATTATTTTAAGACCCTACCATAGCTAATCCATCTCTGTATCTGCTTCTATCAACTATTACATCTTTACACCACTAATGACTAGTTTCTTCTCATATCTTTGAGCTATTTAATTGTAATCCCCATTTGGTATGTGAGAGTACATTGGAGGTCATCTGAGGAGAAAGGATTATGTTTTCTCTTTGTGTCAGGCTGCTAGAGTGGAAACTGAATAAATAAATCCGTACTTGAGTTTGGCCAGGACTTTTCCAGATACCTTGTTAGATTCCCTGTGACCCTGGTTACACAGTTACTCCACTAAAACCTGGAATTTCTAGATTCCATCTGGCCTTGGTGACATGGTCACTCCATTGAGACTAGGGATTTCTAGATTCTAGGTGGCTCCAGTTACACAGTCAGTTGAATTGAGATTGGGAATTTGTTTCCGATGAGCTGAGGACTGTGGATGTTTTCTTCCAGTGATCATCTAAGCAACTTGCTACTTAATTGGTAACAGCAGATACTGCAGTCAAAGACAGTTCTGTATCTCAGCATCCAAACCCTGCAGTGAGTGCATGTGGGACGATTTCAGAACCTCCTACACAAGGGTATACTTGTAAAATTTAGGTTCTAGCTTATAAACTGCTTTTATTTATTTTTGGTTGGGTATTTTGGGGCTGGAGAGGTGGCTCAGGGGTTAAACCTCTGCCTTGCAGGCAGAAGGTCCTGAGTTCCCATCCTAGACCCCAGGTATAGACGCCAGGCAGAAGCGGGGAGGTGGTCTGTGTTTCTGGTCCTGGTAGGGCGGAGCCTGTAAATCCCGGGGCAGAGTAAACAAGAAGATGGAGGTCCATGGTGGTCCTGAATTCGCCCGTGGTTCTACACACACACACACACACACACACACACACACACACATATACATGCACACACACACATACACGCACACGCTCACATACACACACACACACACACGCACATATACATGCACACACACATATACACGCACACACTCACATACACACACACACACACGCACATACACGCACAATTGAATTTTAAAAAAACATTTTAGTTTGAGTTTTGACTAATATGGACAGAATCCTGATCTAGATGTCTAACGGCAGAGAAATACTACTGTAAGCCATTTCTAGACAAGGGGATGCGGGATGGAGTTATCCTCAGCTCGCAGAAGAGGACAGTTGATTTCCATCTCCAAACTGTCTGATTTTCAGCATCTGAGTAAATGCGTATACTTAGAAGAGCACTTTCCTGAGAGGCAGACGAGCAGATGTCCCTTAAGCTAACAGCCACATGGTGAAAGGAAAGTTGTTGCGAGTGTCTTCCAGCATGCATTGCCAAGGCTGTGAACCGGAAGCAGCTTCACACCCCAGCATGAGCTCTGAGCTGTCAGGAGGGATGCTGAATACACATATCCCCACTCATGAAACACCGGCTGCTCAGTAACACTGAGCCACCTGTTGCGGTGCTTGAATAAAAGAGCAGGAATTACAAATGAGCTGTCTCTCAAGATGACTTGAGCCCTACAAGTTAAAATGGGAGAACTGTTGGCACACTCCTGAGTTATAGACAAAGGAGTGTTGCTGTGAACCACACGGAAATCCCAAGAGCCACAGGTTCCTCTGAAGCTTGAGAGAAATTGAGACAGTCATATTCTTTTAAATAGCCCTATTCCTTAAGAACATATGCCAGAGAAGAAAGGACTTTGGAGAGATGACCTATTTCAGATTCTGTAGCATACCCTACTGTATCTAACTAAGCCGACTAGAATCTCATTTGCACATGTGAGATAACTTTGTGCTAGGCAAAGTCCTCATTTGCTCGCTACCTGGATGGGTTCTCCAGTGACAGGATTCATCACTTCTCTGGCAGAAATTCTCATTCCCAAGGCAAAATTGGCCACTCTTCGAGCATGACTTTCAACAGGCACCGGCACGCCCCCTACCACCATGTAAGCATCGCCTATTGTTTCCACCTGCCAGGACGAAAGAACAAAGCAGTTCAATGAGTCCATTTATTGACAGCAGAACCTTATTAGAGCAGGTGATTCTTTGGTAGAAACCTGAAGAGAATAGTGGAGGATGTAAGGGAAGGAGCATGAGAGAGCCAAGGTGTCTTTCAGTTTCTGTTCTGTCTTTGGTGCCTGAAATGGAATCCAGGGTCTCACATAAGCTAGGCAACTACTTTCTCACTAAGCCACAGTCCCAACATCCTTTCCATTTTTTGGTAAAAATCAAGCACAGAAAGGATGAAGCTACCAGGAAGTCATATGATGGCATATGTTCCGTAATAGATTAACTTGATGAGAATTTCTGCTGAATTTAGGAGCAAGAGGTCATTATTTAGAAAAATGATGTTTGTTTGTTAAGGGCTGTATTGTGTTTTATATTTATCAGCAACTCGATCTGATCTGGAATCACCTAGGAAACATATCTTTGGGTGTGCCTGTAAGGATGTACCCAGAGAAGTGTAATTGAGGAGGAGGACCTGCCCTGTTACCTCATGGGCTGGAGTTCTGGACTGAATAAAAAAGAGAGTGCTCACTGTGCTCAGTGATTTCTGTTAAGGCTGCAACATGAGTGACTGCCTCTCACCCCTTCCACCACACCTTTCCCACTGTGATGAACTGTATTTCCTCAAGCTGTAAACCAAGCAAACCGTTTTTCCTTTAAGTTGCCTCTTGTCGGGTATTTGATCACGACAAGGAGAAATATAACTAATGCAGACACCAAAACAACATCTTAGCACTGAGCATTAGGAAATCATTCCAAAAGACTAAAACTTCTAAAATACTTCTATTTCCCTTTCATTTCTTCTTCTTCACCCAACTTGTATCTACACTAAACCCAACTGGTACAGAGAGAAGCAAAGGAAGACTTACAATCAAATGTCCACATGAACCAAACTTGTGCCCTCCCCCCACGAACAAACACACATGTGCACACACGCACACATACGCACATACACACTTACTTTGTACACCTCGTGGATGCTGGTCAACCTATCAAACCTGGAGTACATTGAGTTCAGCATATACACTATTTGGATAGGTTCACAGGCAGCGCAGATGTTAGTAAATGTCACCACATCACTGAAGAGAATAGTGCAGGTTTCAAACTCCCCTGCAACAGAAATTCAGTGTGAGTGATAACCAAGGATATAAAATACAAATTCTATGAATTCTTTGGAGATGAAGCTGCTTATGCCTTGGTGAATAGAAGTTGGGTGCCATTCACTATTCCCCACTTGGTCAACGATGAGCACATCTACTCTATGAGAACCGTGCCATAGGAAAAGAACAGACAGGGCTCCTAACCTTTAAGATGAATATAAGAATAAACAAAGGCTCCCAATGACTTATGACAAGTGCTATGTGCTGACAGAATTGACCCCTAGCAAGTGGACCAAGTCAGAGCCTGAACTGCAGGAGACCCAGGTGTGAGACTGAAACAGACTGATTTTGTACACACAGTGGAACAGCTAGCTGCCATGTTCTCCTATCCCTATCCCTTTTCCACAGCGATCCCTATTCATACCAATTTCTACACAGCTCATGAATGTTCCATTAAGTCTGATCCATGCTTTCCCACAGGAAGCTCTTCATGACTTGTACCACACTTGGAATAAAACTGTTAATCCTTAGCATGCTCTATAGATGGGACCCTGCTCTGTCACTGTTACCTTTCTGACCCCATTTCTAAACACCTCCCTCTGGCTTACTCCACTCCACCCACATTGGGCTCTTTTGGAGGTACCTCCAGCACATTGAGTGCCCCCTGCTTTGAGACCTTCACATCTGCTGTCTCTCCTGCCTGATGTGCACTTCTTGAACATCAATGGCAGTTTTCCCACCATACCTCAAATACACCCAATTCATTGAGAACTTTCTTATTCTATTTAGAATTACAGCTCCTGAAGCCCCCATCCATGAGAAGCCTTTCATGCCATAAGATTTACATAGCATATTTTGTATGGCTTGTTTTGTTTAGCTAGTATCTACCCTTTCCATTTGGAATAGTTAACTTCATGGGAGACTATGTTGACATCTGTCATGTCACTCACTAGTGTCCAGGACAGGCCTAGCTTGGGTAGATATTCTGTAAATATGTGCTATTTAGTGTGCTGCAAACTCCTGGAACACAGCTGGGTGTCTTCCACATTGATGATACCTCTGGTAGCAAGCACACCTCCACTCTGTACCTGCCGGTTGGGATCACCTTTGGTTGCCACAGATCTGGTACAACACCTGGTATGGAAGTTATCAGGCAAGTTTTTGAATGAACACACATGAGAATTAAATTCAGAGTAAACACGACCAAAACATAGTCCTTATAGGCATCCCATGATTTAGCAAATGGATGAGTATAGAACATATTTTTCCAGTTTCAGTTAAGGACCTCACTCTTGGTCCCTGAGCCATGAGATCAGTCTCAGGGCACAATATGAATTCTTAAAGAATCTGATCAATGTAAATGTTGATAAACACTTGTTATCTAACTTACACTAGACTCTTGTGTAATCTTTGTTGTCCTTGGTGTATAGAAGAAAGACAGGAAGTACAGGTGGTGTCATTTGTAAGTGATAGAGCCAGAATTCATCCTCAGATCTGCCTAGGTTCAAAGCCTGTGCCCCTCAGAATGACAGCACGCTGTCCCCGTACTGAAGTCCCTGTGACAGGAAAGGGTGTCTTACCTGCTGCCACCTTTTTGCCCTCCTTGAGCTGGTTGGCCACATGTTCAGGCAACATGGCATACAGCAAGGTCTCCGTCTTCTTCTTTTCAATAGCCAGGTGTTTGGAGAGAACTCGCAGCTCCTCTTTCTTCCTCTCCAGCTGGTTGGACAGCTCAATCTCTGCCAGCCGCTGCTGGTTGAGGAGGATGAGATCCCTGGTGGTGTCGTGGGGGGCAATGTCCGACAGATGCATCATGCTTTCCTCCAGCTCTTGCAGGCTGCGGAGCTTTGGGGAGCACATGAACATCATGCACCCCAGTGACTCCATCCAAATCATCTGGCCTGGCCATCACAGAGACAAGTATGAAAATATAGTCTGTCTCCAAGATGGGAGGAGACAAGTCTGTCCTATGTCCCAAGCATGGCCCATGTCACATGCCTTCCAGCCACCCCACAGCCTGCTTCCTCCCTTTCAGTCAGTGTTGTGAGAATTATCTTCATGTTGTAGATAGCCTGCATGGTTACTGATAAAATCAAGACACAACTGCTTAAGGGAATGAGGGGTTTATTGTCTTATGATTCCTTCCTGGTTACCGTTGCTTATCCAGCTTTATAGGAGAGCTCACACCAACATCAGAGAAACAACACTGAGGAAACTGGCCATACAATATCCACATAAAGGCTGAGAAAGGTACCATCCTTACTTGTCAGAGCAGCATGTCTGGCTAAGTATAAACAAGGATGCCCCTTTCTCTAACAGTTCCCTCCATTTTATTCACCTGCCTTGAGGACTAGTCCCCCCCCCCCACCATGGGCTGCGCCTTCCCCATCCACTAAACAATCTCCTCCTGCAGGTTTGCTCTGGGCTTAACTCAACTACTAATTCTCTACAAATGTGTCCAGAATTCAAACCCTGAACTGTCAAATTGACACTGTACCTTACTATGGCACTAAACTTCTGCTTCTACTTGCTCATCTGCTGCTCTCTGGCTCCCCTGGGCCTGTTGATCTCTTCCAATTTTAGTAAACCTACTGCTGAAGCAAGCACATGCCAGCTAATCTGACTTCTTTTTGAGGTAACTACCATGCATGGTTTTCACAGTTCACCCTCCAAGGGCCTTATCTTTATACCACTGTTACACTGTTGATGGTGTTAACCTGACACTTCCTCCCGTAATTGTGATTCCTAGGTGTCATAATCTGAATGTGAGTTGTACCCATAGGCTCATGTGTTTGAATCCTTAGCTGATGTTAGTGCCTGGCAACTTTAGGAGGGGGAGCCTTGATGGAGGAAGGCATGTCATAGGGAATGGGTCTTGAGATTTTGGTGAACCCACTTCCTTAGAGTTTACTTTTTCTCACTCCATGCTGATTGATGGCTATGATCTGAACCATCTCCAGCTTCTGCCTCCAAGCCATGCCTTCTGCTAATGGGCTATAGCTCCTTTATGGAACTATAAACTGAATAAATCTCCCTTTCTCCTCAAGTTGTGTCTGAGCACAATTTCTCTCTCCTTTCTCTCTCTCTCCCTTTCTCTTCTCTCTCTCTTTTTTCTCTCTCTCTCTTCTCTCTCTCCCCCCTCTTTTTCTCTCTCTGTTCTTTTCTTTCTCTCTCTCTCTCTCTCTCTGCCTTCAGACATGACATCTCAACTGCAGTCTAGGTTAATCTTGAATATAAATCATGGTGATCCTTCTGGAAGATGCTGGAATTACAGGTTGGAGCCACCACACCTGACTGGGTCTACTCTTTTAACATTACGTGTCTATATTCTATACCAAACTGGCAATGAATCCAGTCTTCCTGAGAAATCTTGCTTCCTGGACTCAAGATATGTGTTTTGTTAAGAATAGATGTGCTTATTAACTTATTATTATTATGCATTCATTGCAGAAAATCAAAATGCAGCAGAAATTGAGGGTCACCTGTGATTATATCACAGATACAGTGATTTAATGTTCTTGTGGCATCTGTTTATTATTTGCAAGAGAGAGAGAGAGGTATATGTAAATCACAATGTGCAAGGCTGATGGTAGCTTTCAAAAGTTGCTTCTCTCCTTCTACCATGTGGACTTTTAGGGCTAAAATTCCATCTCCCGGTTTGTGAGCAGGCTCCTTACCCACTGATCATCTTCCTAACCTTGCATAGTATCTTCTTACAATCTGAATTTTCCACTCAATCTGTATTTTCTGTGGCATTCACAGAAAGTGAATGTATAGACATCACAACTTTGGCTAGCTCTGTTGGTTACACTGTTTTGTTTAAATAAGCTATCTTTGATTACATTATGTACAGTTTACCATTCTATAACCAACTTCAATAAAGAAGCTTGACATCTCTTTGTATATAATCATGACTATTTTGTTAAAGAATATGTTCTTGTATAATGAACTGCTTAGATGAACATATGTTATGGCTTTGACACATGTTTAATTTCCCTCCAAGATGATCATAATGATCTGCATTTTCATTAACAGTAATGGTTTTTTCCTTTTCTTTTTTGAACAATTTTATTTGTTTACTTATTTATTCACTTATTCATTAATTTGAAAGGGAGAGGAAGGAAAAGGAGGTGCATGTGTGTATGCTATGGTGCATAGGTGGGGATCAAAGGGCACTTTTGGAAGTCAGTTTTCTCTTCCCACCATGTGAACCTCTGTGGTTTGAGCCCAGATCACCAGGTTTACAAGCAAGCACCTTATCCCTTGAGCAATCTCACCAGCCCTAATACTGTTTTTTTTAAATTCCTGATTAGAGGCTTATTCATGGATGTCTACCACTGAACTCACCTTCCATCTTCTCTGGAAATTTCTCTTTCTTTATTACTTCTTTAATCATATAAGTACATACCAATGCAAGATCTGGATCTCTGTAGGTAGTTAGGGGAAAGGACTCATGGTAAAAACTGCAAGTTGCTCACATATGTTACAGTGAAAATAGAGGCTTAAAAGGAAGGTTAATAGTTAAAATGACAAGAGTCTGGAATACTGAGAAAAATGGATGAGGAGGCTTGTGACTGGGCATGAGATGGCCAACATAAACAGGTAAAAGGAAGGACAAGGCTCTGGCTGGGTATCCTGAGGCCCTCAAGGAACACACACAGTACACATCACCCTTTCATCAGTTTTTGCTTCTAATGCAACTAACTGCAACAGACTACATAGGAATGGTTTCTAACTAGACGCTTTCATCTAAGAGACCACCCCAGACCACTCATAGGTAAGGAACTGCATCTTTGTAACTGTGATCAAGTTAACCCTCTGCCATGATAAATGTGAGGACAAAGAGAACATGGTCTAATTAACCCCCAACAAGACACCTGCAAGCTTGGCAATGGCAATGCTGGCCAGGGCTAACAGCTAGCAGACAGTCAAGATCATCAGCTAACAAAGCACAAGTCAGAGACGGATAGAGATGAACCCAGTGGGCAGCACATGAAAAATACATGATCATTTCCCTTGTCGGACCGAGGAACATGCAGAGTGTATGTGGGTCTTCTGTTGGCTCAGATCATGAGAGGCCAGAGCACTGACCGATGTCATAACACAAACCTCAACCTTCATGCAGTTTTCTGCTACAGACCTATAAAAACTTCTAGACAAAGAAGTGGAGTAGCCTTTTCCTCTCTTGGAAACCTCTCCTACTCTAGAAAGTTTATTTCATGTTTTCCTAATTTCTCACTTTTCTTTAAGCTTGCTTCTGCTTCTGCTTACTTCCATGACTGTCCCAAGTTGATCTTGAAAGGCTGAGGAAACAGGACCGCCATAAGATTTTGGACCAACCTGATCTACACGGTAAATGAAAGGCAAGTTTGGGCTTTATATAAAGAAAACTTGTCTTAGAAAAAAAGGAATGAGGAATGGAAAACAGGTATGTGAAAAGATGCTTAAAATCACTACTTAATAGGGAAATACAAATCAAATTCACTTCACAGTCACATGATAGTTATTATTATTATTATTATTTTTATTATTATTATTTATTCAACGGTGCACATGTGCGTGTGTATGTGTGTGTGTGTGTGTGTGTGTGTGTGTGTGTGTGTGTGTGTGTGTGTGTATGTGTAGAACCACGGACGAATTCGCGAACTACCATGGACACCTCCACCTCCTTCTGCCCCGGGATTCACAGGCTCCGCCCTACCAGGACCAGCAGTGCAGGCCGCCCCCGCTTCCGCCTGGCGTCTATACGTGGGATCTGGAACCGAACTCAGGACCTTCCGCCTGCAAGGCGGAGGCTTAACCCCTGAGCCACCTCTCCAGCCCCGATAGTTATTATTTTTGAAAGACAGAAAATAAGTTTTCATGAGGAGGTAGAGAATTTGGAACCCTTGTATACTATTAAAGAGAAGATAAAATAGTGTAGCAGTTATGAAAGACAATACAGCAGTCCCCCAATAAAATTAAACATAGAATTACTATATGATCCAGCAAAAACACAAAGAACACATTTGCACACCTATGCTCACAACTATTCATTATAGTCGAGTGGTAGGAGTAACCCCAGCATATGAAGAAAATGGGTACAACAAAGAACAGAATGTAACTCAGGCTTACAAGAGAAGGAAATAAGCCAGTCTCACTCAGAGGGACTATTTTATATATATAACAGAGGATAGCAAAAATCATAGAGGTCCAGGTAGAATGGGGGTTGCCAGGAAACGGAAGAAACAGGAATAGGAAGTTATTGTTTAATAGACATAGATAAGATTTCAGATGTGTAGAAGTTTAAAATCAATGGTGGTGATGGCTGTACAAAACTGTGAATGTATTTAATGTGAATCAAGTGTATACTTAACTATAAATAAAATAAATGTAGACAAACTGTATACTTTACATAATGTAAAATTTTACCAGAGTTGAAACAAAACCAAATGTGTATATGTTAACAGAAAGTCAGATGATTGTGTTGCTGTATGAAGTATAGACATTAAATAAGTATCAATAGTACCTGTTATTGAAAATTTTGGTAAGAAAAACCAGAACTTTATAATTATAGAAATTATAAGTTAAAAATTTATAACTATATTTTATAGTGTATAATATATTATATAGTGTTAGACTATACATACAGTACATAGATCTATAGATATAGATATAGATATAGATATATACACGGTTATATAATCCACTCACATATAAACCAGAAATGATTGGGAAAATATAATATATTGCTTATACATGCGGCCTAGTAGAGTGTGAGAGAGAACATCATGGCCTCAGTGCGGTTCCTGCCCTGGTTTGGGGCATTGCAAAGCTTCCTCCCCCTCTGGCTGATCTAAGTGGCAGAAGACAGGGGAAATAGCACGTACTCACCTCGGAGTTTGAGCATGGGCTGGTTCTTCCATGTTTTGGGCATCATTTCTCTTCGTGTCTTCAGGACAAATTGGCTGTTGATAAACTTGCAGATGCTGGAGATGTTGAAGGTAACTTGAGGGTGAATGATGGAGAAATACTCATCTAATCGAATCTTCTGGGTTTGGAGTCCTGGGACATACTTCTGAATATTCACTCCTGCTTGCTTGACCCTCAGCTATCAACAGAAGACACATGTCAGACTAGGGAACAGACAACAATTTTCTCTTAGAATCAAATTTTGGCTGCGCTTTGTGACTCACTAGAGAGAAAGGAAGTGAGGAATGGACCAAACACTATGGAAATATCATTTCTTATAACAGTAGAATCTGCAGCTAATGTTGGAAAGAGAATGTAATATCTGAGAATGTTCAGAATATGCTCTGATTAGCAGGAGATGTTAAGGCTCTCAAAGGGGCCAGTAGCTTTTTCTGAGCTCAGTAAGAGCTCTCTCTCTCTCTCTCTCTCTCTCTCTCTCTCTCTCTCTCTCTCTCTCTCTCTCTCTCTTTCTCTCTCTCTCTCTCTCTACTCTTTAAAGGAAAAAAAAGCTGGGGAGATATGTCTCTGCTTCTTCATGGTGTACAGGAGCAAAAATAAAACAGGCATCTCTTATATCACATGCCCAATGCCAGCACAGTGTCTCAAACACATACAGCTTCTGATCCTGAGGATTCTGTTGGGTTGTAGAAACCAACTTCACATATCATTAAATCTTCTGTAATTCTAAGCCTAAAGGCTGAAAAGGAAGGGAATGATATTTAAGGTAGATCAGAATTTAAAGTGTTAATAGTGTCAGTAGTAATTATAATTCTCTGTGTCATGAGGAAAACTTCAGTATTCATTGTTGGGAGTGTTTGCCACCATGAGATCATATCTTTTGTGTGGGCTCATGTCCAGCAGTCAGTTGGTAGGTTTTATGTGTATGGGTTTTCAGAAATATCACAGTCAATCAGAATGGTTGAGGGTATTTCATCTGGTCTTTTTGACCAAATTCGCTTTGCTTCCTTGCTTTTCTAATGAATTAAATTCCAACTTAGTTCACATGTTTTTATCATTCATCTACATTTTTTTCTGTTTTGTTTAGAGACAGGGTCTTTCAACATGTAGCCCAGGATAACCTTGAATTCATATTCTCCCATCTCAGCCTCCTAAGCACTGCGATTACTGACAACTTCAAAGTTGTATTTTCCTAGAAGTAGACATAGCCACGTCCACGCACCCCACAGAATGTGGCCGGCGGTCATTATGGACCTCTGCTTCAGCCAGCCTGCAGGAAGTGAAGCATGGAGCCTGGTGGCATTGAGACTTTTGTGGTGGCCAGAAGGATGATGGCAGGTCACCCCAGGACTATTGACACTGATTATGCTCTGACGTCTCTTTATGGAGTGAATTTTAGAAGCTCTTCCTTTGCCCTTTATTCCAACTTTCCTAATCCTTCACTGGTTCAAACCTCCCTGCCAACTTTCTTCCAACGATCCCTCATTCCAGAAGGTTCTACAACATGAAATGGAGTCAATGGACTGACCAAGGTAATCTCTATAGTCTCAGAAGCCCTGTGAGCTTGGGAATTTAACTCTCCTCCCATCCAACCATACCACAATATCTAAACTATGCATCCCCTCCTCTGCTTGTCCCCAACCCCACGTTTAAGAGGGAAATGGCTTCTTACTGCTTTGTCAAAGATAATGTGGAAAGGAAAAGCATTGCAGAACGTTCTCTCTTCCATCCATAGTCTTTCTGGATAGACAGGCTGGAAACTGTCCCTGAAGTGCCCTGGACATAGAGAGAAAAAGTCTGGCTGAGCCGCAGCTCCCGCTGAGACCTTCTTAGAGAGCCCCCCTCAGGACAGGGATAGAATCCCGAGTGTGTCAAAGGCAAAGCATGATCTGTGGCTTCAGCACGGGCTCCCTCTCTGCCTCCAGATGGCCACAGCAATTTTTCTTCCAAATTAAAACAAACAGAAAACTCGCGACCAGGTTGAGAAACCCTCCTGCCCCCTGCCAAGTTTCTGCCCGCTGCTGAAGAGTTTCTGGGCCAATTGAGTGTGTCTCACCATGAAAGCAGGGTCGGCATTGAAACGCTGACAGGCAGACAATGAGCTAGCCACGCAGAGCGTGTGCGCCGGCCCAGCATCAGGGACATTTGCCATGGAGCTTTTTAGACTGACAGTTTGGGGTGGCACGTGAAAATTTAACCAACAGTCCTATTTGGCAGGGGGTGCAGATTCGAAAAGGAGTCTTTTTGATATGAAAATCTCCTAGACAAAGGATGTCAGTGGCTATGTTTGACTGGTTTGCAGCTTGCAGAACACAAAATGCAGTGCTTTGAGCAGGGCAGACCTGCTCCCAGATGCTTGTCATGTGACTCACAGGGCCAGGATGAGGAGTCCCCCCAGCTCCCTTTCCCCTGTGGGTGCAGGAGCCCTGATTTGGACTTGGGCACTAGGGGCTGGCTAGACCAGCTCAGGGCCCTAAGAAGAGATATAGAGAAGCAGACTGCCTTCATTTCACAAATGGAAAGGTACAGCATGTTGTCCGGTCGATACAGCATCTCAGGGGCAGAATTGGAAGTCTACTTGCACTATTGGCTGGCTGTAGTTATTACCCACAGATTTCCAGTCCAGAAATGCATCAGTCAAAAAGGCCTAGATCCTGAAGAGAAACACTTAAAAACTCAATGCGCTAAGCTTGTCCACTCCTAGTCTCCTTCGCTTGATGGTTACCATTTGGAAGTGCTTTCTCTGATTGCAGGACACACAATTGTCTCCATGCTACACAGCACGAACAAAGGGCTGATAGATGACTAATTAAAGTCTTGTATTTAAAAAGTTCCAAATCATGGCTGCCAAATCCATGTTCTATAGCGATCAGGGGCATCACATTTAAGGCGTACTTTGCCTCTTTGTGTGCAGGGGCTGCTTTGCCTAAAAACCAGGTGGTCCTTCTATTCTAAGATCTGGGGCTGGGAGAACAGCCCACTTACCTTTTCCAAACGTGACTATCTTCCTCACAATATCCCAGTGGGATTTCTTTCCAGGGCAAATAGAGATGCTTGAATATTTCTCTTTCATCCTGAAGAAAGCTGCCTCCAGAGCCTGCAGAGGGCAGGGAGAGAAGCAGAGGCATCGGTCATGGCACTGCGGATGATCAGCTCCTGCTGTTGTATTGGGACCCATCTTCACACACAGACGACTCATATTCGTGGCCAGAGGGACAGTATGAGGACTCACAAAACCAATTCCATTGACAGCTTGGAGCTTCCAAGATTTCTTAGGGAGTTAATCTCCTGCTGTTTCTCCATCTAAGACAGCAAGAAAATCTTACTAAAAAAAAATCTCAAGGGAACTCACAAAGGTGAACAAGAGAATTCAGTTGTAAACACAGTAAAGATCACAGTTTCCTGAGTGTTATTCTGGGGCTCCATCCCAGGGTTAAAATATAAAAGATGGAGGAAAGTATGCAGGAAGTTGTCTGTCATGGTATTGTTTGTGGTAACGAGAGATTAGTAGCAACCAAAAGTGCACAGTAGGGAACTGGTTAAGATGAGGATGATATAAAAAATTCTCTCAATGGGGTATGTTTACAAACGAACATCCTCTCTTCCTGTGGCAAAATATTCTGCAGTGAAAGGATCCCTACAAAGGTAGAACACCTTGGGTTCCAGGAATTGAAGACTTCTGTGGGTATTTGTACAGCATGTGTGGACACTAGCAAACTAACCTGGCAATGGTCACCTAGGAGTTACCGTTGAGACAGCCAAGCGTAAGATCTTGAGTGGACACTGAACCCAGAGTCCAGATACGACATGGGCACCGAAATAGGACACTAGGCCAAAATTTCAAATGCTTCATATCTTGATGCTTTTTTAATTTTTTCCCCCCCAGATCAGGCCCTGATCTGAAATCCTCCTGTCTCAGCCTCCCCGGTATAATACTGGCATGAGCCACCACACTTAGATCTGATAGTTTTATAAGTGAACATTTCCAGGCTAAGAAACTGCCTAGAAAGTCTACATTGCATATTGAATTAACTCTAATTGTATCATTGTCAACTAGAAATGATTACCCCCTCCCTCTTTACACCTCTACTCTGGGGACACTGGCAATGCTGGAGACAGTTTTGCCATAATTAAAAGGACATAGTTCTAGCAACATCGACTGGTAGATGCTTTGCATAACGTAGAACATTGTACAGCACAAAATATAGTTTATGACAACCAGGAATTATGGGGTCCACAGAGTCAAGAAGACCAGCTTGAGAGCTTGCTTTAAACTCCATCAGGGTCCAGGTGACCGTGTGGCTTTCATAGATTGTATGCCTGGGTAGCTCTCCTTGGGGGAACTTTCTGACATTACGGCAGCCCAGTACCTCCTGGTTTCTCTGGTCGTCCTTACTGCCTTGTAACCTGCTTGGCTTTACCCTTTTCGTCTGTTTTCGAGGCTTCTGCACAACCAGAAACACGACGTGCTCCTTTTTCCCTGTCCTTTCCACTTCTTCACTCATGTCAAGGACATTCATGGCCACATCCGTGTCAAAGAAGTCCTTCGCCACAGCCTCAATGATACCTGCAGCAGAAAGAGGTAATGCAGTGGCAAAAATCAGGGCAATACCAAGTTGTACAACTTCTGCTAAACATCCTTCAGTGCCCCAGCCAATGACTTACCTCGAGATAAGCAGCAGATAACATATTAAGGAAAAAGAGCATGCAGAGATTTAAGTAACTCATGTTTGAATATCCCTGCCATTGGAAATTCTACTTAAACATTTTTTTCCTTTTTCTAGGAAGACATTCAGCTCATTAACAACTCTGGAAATAATATAAGCAAAATTCATTTTTAAAAGCACAAACCCTATCATGTCTTTAACAGTGATATTGCTACTATTAAAATACAAAATACGGAGAAAGCCTTGTAAAGATGTTTATCACAGTATTGTTTACAATAGCAAAGGGTTGATACCAACTGAAAATGCAGCAACAGAGGATTAGTTAAGATGATTATGTCGTAACATATCATTCAGCCATATAAGGTGTGATTTTAAGGGTTAAATCAGGTACCATAATGGTAGAATGTGTGCTCCAAATACATGAGGACCTGGATTCAATCCCCAGCACCCAAACAAAGCAAAAACACGGCATAAATATCATTCTTATATGTGGAGTCTCAGAAGCAGGCTTTTCCTACAATGCTCTAAGAAAAAAAAGCTGATACAAACTATGGAATTGTCATAACTATAAAGACACATGCATAACTGATCATGCTACAAATAAAAATCATTCCTCTTTTTAGCACCCTGGAAACAGTGTAAAAGCTCAGATCTTCGGGGACCACGATGCCCGGGGCCAGACACTGCCAGCGTCCTCCTTGCAGGCCCGTGGCTCTGCTGGAGGCATAGGGAAGACTCCACGCTCCCCAGACTCAGAGCTCTGACAGGCGTCGATCCGAGTCCCACCTGGAACGATGTGGCACAGCCCACGTCTATCGGAGTAGTAATGGAGAAGCATCTCCCCACCGGCTCCTCTCTCCACACGGAAGGACGGTGCGTTCATCTCCTAGTGCAAAGACACGGCACGTGCTTCCTCAGGGAACACAAATTGTTATTTTTTAATAGACTCACATAGCTTGTAAGTAATTTTTGTATAGTTATGTGTCTCATCGTGGTATCTTCACAGCTGTGTGTTGTACTTTATTCCCACTTGTTCCAACCGCCACTGCACTCCCCCAGGTCACCCCTCTACCACTGAGCTGCCTCCCTTTCTTCCAGTTTTCTTTTTTTAAAGCTTTTTTTATTATTTTATTATTTATTCAATTGTACGTGTGTGCATGTATGTATGTGTGTGTAGAACCACGGACGACTTGGGGAACCACCATGGACACCTCCACCTCCTTCTTGTTTACTCTGCCCCGGGATTCACAGGCTCCGCCCTACCAGGACCAGAAGCGCAGGCCGCCCCGCTTCCGCCTGGCGTCTATACTTGGGCCTAGGATCCGAACTCAGGACTTTCGGTCTGCAAGGCAGAGGCTTAACCCCTGAGCCACCTCTCCAGCCCTCTTCCAGTTTTCTTATCACATTTTTCCATCAGCTTCCTTATTTCCACCTCCCCTTAAGATCTCAGTCTCAGCTTTCAATATCCCCTTTTTGTGTGACACATACTTTCTCTCTCTCTCTCTCTCTCTCTCTTTCTCTCTCTCTCTCTCTCTCTCTCCACTGCTCAGCAGTGACTTGGCACCTTGGACACACAGCTTTGGTTTGAGCTAGGGCCGAGATGGAGTGAACTGCTGCAATTTACAGTGCGGGCAGCTAGTAAAACTGGATTCCTTTTTGAATTTCAAATACTTATTTTACATTTCCAAAAAGCATATGTATCCATATATAATATATATGCATATATGATATATATTCAATCAAGATTATATATATAATCTTGACTAACTCTAAAGTGGATTTGAGGAAGCATACACAGAGAGCATATAATAGAAGAGGAAAGTAAAAGTTAATTTAATAATCACATTCACATTCTGCACCGTGAAATGTAGTTACAGAGCAGGCAGGAGTAGAAGTGAAGATCCACATGGCTTTGTCTGTCCCTCCCTGCCCTATCTAGAGGCTTTCCAGAAACTCTCTAGAACTTTCCAGCTTTAAGTTCTGGTCACTGTCTCCAAGTCTCCAAACAATGTTGTAGTTATACTTTTGTTCTTTGATTAAAGCAGGACTTTTCTTTTAAAAAGCTCAGCATGAACGCAAATTGACAATAAAGACATGCAGCCTGAGTGTGGCCTCTGGAGGCCGGGATCTGGGTTTGGACCCACAGCCTGACTGGTACCAGCCAGTTCCTTGACCTTTCTGGACCTTAGTTTTGTCATCTGTATGGTGAGAAAGATGAGGGCCATGTGCCTTATAATTAGCAGTAAGTGAGAGGGATCTTAAAAAACACAAGGTTTGTCCAGATGTGGTGGCATGCACACACAGGACTGAGACACACATTCCAAGTTGAAATCCAACCAGGGCTACATAGCATTCTGACTCAAAAGCAAAACGAAGCAAAAGACAAAGAAACAATAATAATGAAAGCAATATTAAAGGCCTAGGTATAGCCAGGAATGCATATTTTAAGGACAGTTATTGTTTACTAAAGAGAAAATTTTTAGTATTTTAGTATAAAATACTATGTAGCTATCAAGTATCATAGCATATATTTCATGCCAAATTGTATGTGATAACATTTTAGAATATTTTATTTCTTTCACTATCTGGAAAATACCCTCAACATATCTCATACTTAGAAAATCTATTTTGTTGATGACTCTCTGACAATATGGTTTTGGCATCTGGGCCTATGTAGCATACTTGGCTTTTTCAGAAGGAAGATATTAAGATTGATATAATGATAACAGATTTGGTACTTTAAAATCTCAATTCCTTTCATTCTTATCAAAAGGGTGATATTAATATTACGAGAAAAAGATGAGGCATGAAAGGCATAATGAGATGAATATCCTGGATAAACAGAAGAATATTGACATTGCTTGGGAACTTTGACTCCATATATCAACCAGATTTCAAATGAAATATGAGATTTTTTAAATGTGCCTATTTATCAAGGGAGCCTGTGTTTCTTCATATTTGTTGGTTGTTCTTGATGGAAAGTTGCTATGCAAATTCTTATGATTTTAAACCTGGCTATAATGAATAGAGAGAAGAGAAAGAGGAAGGAATATTACTGTTTTTGAAAAATCTTTTCTGGGCCTGTTACAACACTGCACACTGTGTGTGTGTGTGTGTGTGTGTGTGTGTGTGTGTGTGTGTACTCAAGTGTATATAAGTGTGTGTGAATGTAGTGGATAAATATATATATGTGATAAATGAATGTATGTGGTCCATGTCATGGTACATGTGTAGAAACCAGATGACGACTTTCCTGCGTCCTTCCTTGCCTTTCCACCTTGTCTGAGGCCAAGTCTCTTTTGCTAATGCTGTGTAATCCAGGTTAGCTGGGCTTCCAGCCTCTGGAGCCCCTCGTGCCTCCTCCTCCCATGCTCTGTAGGCACGCAGGGGCTGCAGACATTTACCCCAATGTGTCCAGTTTCTAATGTGAAATCTGCACATCCAAACTCAGCTCATCGGGTGGTGTGGCAAGCACTGTACCCCCTGATCCACCTCTCTAGCCCCACCACACATTTTCATATGTTCAATTCGCACACCACAATGATGCAGGCCGTATAGTTTCTATTTTGCCTGTGAGTCCAGTACCTTTAAAGTACTTTATACCAAGCAGGCACAGTGAACACTAACTCCTGCGGGAACCAGGTGGGCTTTTCACATGGGGTGATGGTCTCTCTGAGGACACCTCAGCTTGAGGACATCTCAAGATAGATAACCACAGCATAGGCTCAAGAACTCATCTTCCTCAGAGTTAATCAAGGTTTCCAAGCCTCTAAGTCCTCATCAGAAAAGTAGAGAAAACAGTATTTTCCCCATTTTTAGGCATAATAGTGAAAGGGAAGGGTACTTTAACATGTAAACATCCCATTTTATTCCTAGCACCACCCTGCCAAGGCATCTATGAACATGAAACACAGAAATAATGAAGAAAGAGCTTGGTGAGTTCTAAAGGACCCTAAAAATGAACTATTTTACATCAAGTAATAATTATTATCAGGCTATGGAGAGGTGTGTCACCTTTTCAATCAGGCACTTTCATGTCTGAAAACAAAGCTTAGGCATTGGAACTTTCTGTAATTTCTGCAGAGAAGACCAGCAAGGCACGAGCTCACAGAAGGACACACCCCAGTGAGGAAACTCATCTCTTAGCACTTCATCTCACCGCCTGTGGGTGAGTCAGAGTTGGATGGCTGTGCTTCTGCTTCTTGGCTCTGCCGGGTCTCCTCCTGACACTCAAATATTCTGAATCTGGTTACATAAGCTATTTATCAGTCCATCCAAGCCAGGAACCTGAGGAGAGAGTTTGCAAATCTCTGCAAACCAACTGTTTTCGGGCATTTGTCTCCATTGTAGTCAACAGTTCAGATTTCAAGCATATACCTCTCTGGTGGAAGAGATCACCCTTCATGAAATGTTGGGGCTCTCTTTGATTAATATCTTGTCAGCTAGTTTACAAGGAAGGCAGACAAGCAATTACCTTCCTTTTCTCTCCTAAGTCTACACCAGTCCCACTGATGCCAGAGAGGAAGAATTTTATAGCTCGACACAGGGATACCAATACCTGTGCTTGTTTCCTTATTAGGGAGGTGAGACTCAACTTTGCTACTGCTCAGGAACACCAAGACCAGGTTCAGACGGCCTTACCTGATAAGACAGTGCCAAGTAACTGTGAAGGGCATCTAAGTTCTCAATAAACTCTGTAAGGTTTCCTCCCAACGTCCGCAGCATCCTGTCGTAGCCAGACATCTTACAGAATTTGAAGAAGTATTCTCCGAAGAGCTTCAGAATGGCTTCCATGGATACGTCTGTAGATGACAAGCATAGCGCTAAGCAGCCCCTGATGGTGTGGATCTCCCCTGAGTGGTCCTCCATTTCCAAAGATCCTAACCAATGAAACTTAGAGAACAGCTGTCTAATGCTTCACTTTCACCATATATGATGTGCCGGGGACACCTCTGTATCACAGAGCATCAAAGGAACCCAGTCCTAGTTCCTAAGACCTTCCCAGGCTCACCCACTCTAGACCACCAATGGACTTAGGGCAAGTACTTTCTGATAGTCCTAGATTGGACTGTATATAGCAATTGTACCCCTTTGGGGCCAGATCAATGTTAACTCTAGAGAAGGCAGAACATGACTTTCTGTGATCTTTCCCACCTTGCACATTTTCAAACACAGCAACCTGACAGAATCAAAGGCTGCCTCTGAGAAGTAACTAATGCCGCGAGACAAAAACAGTCTGCCAAGGTTATAGTCTTCTCGTTTATCCAAAATATGCTACGAGCCTGGCCAGATCCTGATCTTCCAGGTGCAGTTTTCACATCACATTCTTCTTGAAGTCTTCCCTGTCAGTCCCCAAGTCACACTGAATTTGTTCCATCTAGGTGTTGAATTTTGTTTTTCAATCGGGTGATTCTGGTGGGCAGCAACTATATCCTGACTATTTACTGAGCTAGACGTAAGGCACTTGGAGAAAAATTGGGGTAGACTTGTAGCGTGAGATGGAGTTGCAGTTCCTGTCTCCAGATTCTGCATCTTTGTAGGTGGGATAGGGGACACCTTTCAAGGGTAAGTTGTAGATCCTGCAATGTCCACTAATCAAAACTCTTGGGAGGGGCTGGAGAGCTGGCTCAGGGATTAAGATTCTGCCTCACCAGCAGAAGGACCTGAGTTCCGATCCAGATTTCACATAAAAATGTCAGGTGGAAATGGCAGTGGCCTGCACTGCTGGCTCTGGTGTGAGGAGCCTAGGAAATCCCAGAGCGAAACTAAAAAGAGGCAGAAGCAATCCAGGATGATTCTTAAAGTTACCCTTGGTCTTACACAGGGACACCCAGTGCCCTCTGATACATACAGAGACACACATAGATGCAAAAATACATACATACATACATATATATATATATATATATATATATATATATATATATATATAAAAATAAAAACCTAGTTGTTTAGAAATATTTTTAAAGATGTGCCCTCTTGGACAAGATGAACCTATGGAGGTCAAGCCAGAGGCCAGACTTGCTACAGTGCCGCTAACTAAATGCTATGATCCCTGCACCACCTCCCAAAGCCTTCACTGCTTTAGTCACACACACAAAGGCAGCAGCTGTTAATAGCATGTCATTGTGGACACATGAGGTGGGCATCCATTCATGCTATTATCTTGAACTCTGTGTGAATGTTCTGTGTTAACAGTGGTGTCCTGACTCCTCCAGGGCTGCTAAGGAAGTCCAGAATCCCCAGCTGTTGGGGAGCACTGTAGGATTCCCAGAGACTTGACTAAATCCTTGGAGAATTTTCTGGTGTTCCTGCTGGATTTGCAAATCTCAGTTAGGAACATCCAGGTCCACCAGATTCTCCAGAGCTGAGTCTACAGAGCAGCAGGGAGACAGAGTGGTACCCACTCTCCAATCTAAACAGATCTAAAGATGAACAGCATACCAGGGCCTGGTGACACAGAACTGTAATCCCAGCCACACAGGAGGGAGGCTTAGACAAGAGGACGCAAGCTCAAGGCTTCCTTGGGCTACAGAGTAAGTTCTAGGCTAATCTAGATAATTTAGTGAAAGTTTCTAAATTAAAAAGAGGACTGGGACTAGATATCAGTGGTAGGCCGCTTACCTAACAAACATGACACCCTAAGCCTAGTCTACTATACTATTCTATACTATACTATACTATACTATACTATACTATACTATACTACTATTACACACCACACCACACACACACACACACACACACACACACACACACACACACACACGGTCTATCTACAGCCAGATTTCTGGACAGGCAATTGTTTGGGGATCCGAGCAGGACACAGTGCCCACTGAGTCGGTAATGATCTTATCAGAAGTAAGTTATATTTATGTTATAGTTAGATACAGGCGTCAACTTGGCAAATTGAAGACTTGAGCTCTGGATACAGTTTGTGAAGAATTATAGTTGAGTTGAACCAGGGGCAAGCCTGCAGGTTATTGTCTAGTTGATGAGGAAGATACAACCCATGGTGGGTAGAACTAGTCCCTGGATAAGTGAATAGGATGGAGGGAATGGGTTAAGGAAGTTTGGTATATTTGAATAGATATGCTGGTCTGGCAAGTCAGGATTGTCCCTCTCTCAGCAGTCCTGTGGCTATGTGGATATGGTATAGCTAACTCACTCGGTCCCTGATATTGGTGTTGGCCTAAGACTCTTCTGCCAAGCTGGATTAAGAACTGTAACTGGACAATCAGAGGAGAGGATTAGATCCTTTAGTTCTCTATAAGTCATTTGGTTGTGAATTTATAGGCATCGTGCAGGTAAACCAAAACAAATATCTCCCCTAAAATATACTAAGCAAGGTTTCTGAATCTAGATGAAGCTCAGCAGGGAAGGGTGGGCAGATGTCATGGCTGTATTAACAGCCTCTTTAGATTCTTGTTCCATTGGGTCCATCAGAACTACCTACAGGCTTGTCTTTGCCAGCAATCAGAAGCTACCTGTCCACTCCTAAGTGATCTGAAATAGCTTCCATTCAGGTCTTTCCCGATACCTGGGAGCTTCCTGAGATGTAGGCAGATAGGTGCAGAACTGCTACTTCCACCATCCTGCCACCCCTCTCTTCCGCAGGAATCCAACTCATTCCAGGCCGAGATAGAGCAGCTGCATGGTGCTCTGTGCAGGCTGAAGCCTGGTGCAGGTGCCTTCTGTTACGTGCCAGGACAAGCACAGTCCCTGCTTCTCCCAAGGGCCTCTCCCAGGACAACTGCACCATCTGCAAATTTGGACCCCGGAGACAGTGGCGGTCCTATGTAGAAAGACTGTCTGTTTGGCATTTCTTAAATCTGAAAACTTAAGGGAAAAAAAGCCATCAGCTGCCTGTCCCTGACCTGGTTATTTGTCTCTGAGTGCCACCCCAACTTGGTCCTCCGCAAACAGTACATGACATCTGGCAGAGACTAACTCCCCTAACTATGATCCTAGGCTTGGGTGGAGAGTTACCATCTGTGCTGGGTTGGAGCTGCTTCTAGGATTCTTGGTTCAGAATGCCTTTCTAACAGAGGACAAAAGCCTTTTAAAATCAACACCTGCCTTACTTTTAAAATAAAGTTTCACCTCTGTGAATTTAAGACCCCGAAAGCCCTCTAAGTCCCAGGGGATCAGAGACATATGGACACCAAGAAGAAAAGACAAGTGTTTTCCAGACACAAGTCCTCAGCGCTTCAAAATGTTATTTGCTAATACAAAGGAAAGTCTACAGCTTGCATAGTTGGCGATTTTTGGAGGCATAGGGTTTTTGGTGTAAAAAGAAAGGTGAAATAGGAAAATGTGCCTCTCTCTGATTATCTAGACAAAGTTAGACACCAGCAAGATAAACCAGGGGCTTTTGAGATTTGTTACCTACAAGGCCTGGTTGGAAACGGGGTGCAAAAGTAAGAAAAATCGTGAGGGGCTCGGAGCTGGCACATTCTTGATGTAACTTCTTGAACAGCTCTCTTAAGGATCATGACACCAGGGGCTGGCCAGACAGCTCAGTGGGGAAGGGACCTGCCTGCAAACCTGGTGACCTGAGTATGATCCCCGGAAGCCCACGTGATGAAGGAGAAAATGGACATTAGAAAGTTGTTCTCTGATCTGCGCCCTGCACCATGGCACATATGGTTGCGCTTTCTTTCTCTTTCCCTCAAGTTAGAAAAAAAGAGTCACGCTTAAAGTCAACAAGTTAACGAGGGTAGAGGAAATCCCAGAGATAGGAGAATAAGCAAAAACGAGGTAAGTCGTGTCTGATGCCACCAGCCTGTAAGCATAACTACTTAGGAGGCCAAGAAGTTCAAAGATTGCCTGGGTAACTTAATGAGATCTTGTCTCAAAACATAAAGTAAAAAGAGGGTTAGAGGTGTAACTCAGCGACAGAGCATTTTGAACACACAAAGGATGGACAGAATATCTCGGTATAACATAGTTATTCAGGAAAACATTTTACCTAGTAACATTTGACTGTAGTATTTGACCTTAGGCTTAAGACAAAAAAAACTTAAACTATATCTGATTATGATTTGAAGGTTTCCTTTTCGCATCAACAAGGGCTAGCAATTCTGAAAATACCTCCTGAACATGAGAGGACAAGGAATATATCAACTCCTTGAAGATGGAGGTACCGACTTCTTGCCAGCTGAGAACAAGGCTATAGTTTTAGACAAAATAAAAACAGAACAAATACTGTAGTGCTGGATAGGAAAAATCTAACATACTAGAGGACCTCCCAGAACTCGACCTAGAAGCTTCTTCTTGCAATGGAAGGTCTTTGATGTGGAGAACACATGGACTGCTCTACCCTAAACAAGACATCCAACACACACACACACACACACACAGTCCAGGGCTCTGGGAGCATCAAGGGGGTAGTAAGAATGTATGAGTCTGAAGATGAGGAAGGGTGCGATCAAATGGTTCCTCCAGATATAACAAAACCACAGCATCCATGAACCCATCACAGCCATGTCAACTTCCATGAGAATTGCACAAAATTTGACATATCAACATTACACCATGGAAGGGGAAAGCTCTCAAGAGGCCCACACCTCCCTGAGAGACTAACAAAGATTAATGCTAGATGAGGAAGCTCCTCTCACTAATAGTATACCTACTGGTATATCATCCTTGCTTCAGCAAGTGCCCAGACATATGTCATTAACAGTAAGCTTGACAGCAGGAGGGAGATATGTGGAAGAAGAAAGTTTTTAATGAGAGAAAGTGGGATAATAAATGGTAAAAATTATATGATTTCATTTGTAAAGCCATATATATAGGAAAAAAAGAAAATCTAACACAGCGAGAAGATTGTAAAGATGTTCAATGGATAAAAGTATTTGCTGCACAAACATGAGGACCTAAGTTCAGGCCCTAATCATCCTCATAAAAAGCTGAGTATGGCCATATAGGCACCTTTAACCAGGTACTATGAGGAGGTGTATACCGGGAGTGAAAAGCAGCAGTGACAGATGTTGTCTCAAAAAGAAGAAGGCAGAAGGTGATACACAGCAGGGCACTTTACATCTTTCTCTGACTTTGGCACAATGTATAGGTGCATGCAAACATTCACGCATGCAATAAACACAACGCAATCTAATGTAATAAGATCATGAAACTCATCATAGGACAGATGAATGTACAGATAGACAAGAGACAGACAGGCAGGTAGATGATGGATGACAACTATATAGAAAGAAAGAAAGAAAAAGAAAGGAAGGAAGGAAGGAAGGAAGGAAGGAAGGAAGGAAGGAAGGAAGGAAGGAAGAAGGAAGGAAGGAAGGAAGGAAAATAGATGATAGATAATCAATGTCTATGTACATGTATACATACAAATTCATGTGTCCTTGGGAGTTCCTAACACTGGTAACACCCTAGGAGCACTGATTTCACCTAGTATCAAGTTTATAGATTTTTGGATGCCATCTTCCACTAAAAGGAACAGAAATAGAATATTCTAGGTCTGGGAGACAGAAAGCACAACCTAAACCTACCATGACAGAAAGTAAGGAAGCAGTAAAGATTAACAGGGCACATCTAGGTAGCAGAGGGGCCAGTTTGGGAGGTCTTCCTCTAGCAGGGTCCTTGAATTTGAGCATCAACATAAATAATAAAAGACATATGACCCATTTTTAAAATTAAAAACCAAGATCATAATGATACAAACAAATAAATGGGGGGAAGGGGCATTTTTCATTGTAAAAGTCTAAATAAACATGAAATGAAGAGCGTATTTAGAAAATCACTCTGTTGTACATTGATTCAGACAAGAATCACAATGTGACCATATCTGTGACGACTAAAGTCATGCTGAAGGGAGTCTGGAAGCAACGAAATATTCACATGACCTGAAAACAGCTTCTCATCACTTACTCATACGGAGGAAGATGGTCGTTTCAGAGTGGAAAAAGTTCAACTGACAGAGTTCAACTTAACCAAGTGAACACAATTAGCACAGACAACAACAGAACATCTGGACACCCTATACCTCCTGATAACATCAGAGAGGCGACCTTGGCTTTCCCACACCGAGAAAGTATTACCTGACTGATGTCATAAGGAACTATTAAAGGATCCTAGATTGAAGGACATCCTATCAAGCAGCTGTCCACAACTTTGTAAAGACATCGAAATTACAAAACCTAAGATAGATGTGGAAACTCTCCCAGATTAAGGAAGTCCGAAGGAACAGGACATCTGACATGGTCCAGGATTCTCTTTGGTTTTAAGGACATAACTGGTCAGCTAGAAAAGGCCCTCTAATGTCTCTAATGTCTACAGGTTAGAGAACGTACTGTATCAACACTCGTTTCCTGAGCTTGATACTTGTTCTTACCTAAAAGTTTTTTTTTAAGGATAAAGAGACAGTATGTTAACAATCCAGAGGAAAACTCAATTAGAGATTCCAAAAGGAGTATTCAACCAATAAGGTTCAAATGTTGACATCTGGGGAAGGCGCATGGATAAAGGGTAGATGGAATTTTTTTTGTATTATTCTTACAAACTTTTTGTGGGTTTGAATTTAGGTCAAAGTAAAAAGGTTCTGCTGAATGCCCTGAAAAGACCTTAGCTAACCTTACATAAAAAGACCACAAAGACCATGCATCCCAGATGCAGCTGAAACTCCACTCTCTGTAATTCCGCAGATCTTGTTAGGTAGAATCAGAGCACTATCATTATATTTTAAAACATCTTTATCTTGTTAGAGATTCATACTGAAATATTTACGAGTGAAATTGCAGGAAACCTGAGCTCTGCTGTAAGATATTCCAGCAAAAACAAGACCAGAAAAAGGGTGGAGGGACCAGACTGATGAAAGAAAACCGGCACAACTTGGCAATTAGTGAAACCCGGTAATGGAGGTGTGGGTTTCAGCACGCGTCTCTCTGCTTTTTGAGTTTGTGCTAAAAGTCCTGATTCTGTTTGAATGAAAGATTCCTTTGTTAGCAGGAAAGGAACTGTTGCTAAAACATCTCTGCTTGGTTTCCAGGAGAGGTGTGGAGCCTTCCAACAGGCTCTGAAGTTGCATGGTACGTGAACTTGGTTTTTCTGACTTCACAAGCTTGGTTCTTTGTGTTGCCAGGCAATATTTACTTCTCACTGGAGAAGCAGACGTGGGCTGTCCAGGGCAGGGGGAGAGTGGCCCCCTGTTGAGATCCCAGCCAGGGCCGCAGGGAAACACAGTCACCTGTACTGAGAACCCCCCTAGGCACAGGACCCACTAGAGACTGGACTTCCAGTCACCCCAACTACTTCCTATCATCCAAGATAGAGGCAGTGAAGGTTATTCATCCCAATCAACCTCCTGGGTCACTCTGAGCTGAATTTAATGGAAGTACCTGCTCCACACTTCACACACTTCTCCATGAATGTTGGGGGCAGGGTTTGTTTTTCCCAAGGTTCAGAATTCAAGACATGAAATTTCAACTACCTAGGAAGAGCTGTTCACAAAATATACCTTTCTCTCTTGAATGATATCTCTTTGTCAGTCATGATAAGTCATGGGGGATAATTTTGCAAGCAGAAGAAAAGGATACTTAAGGCAAGGAGAGACTGTGCCACATAGCCTGAGATTGTACCCTGCAGGGAGGGTTGGCTGACAGATGTGTTGCCGCAGATGTGGTAGTAAATTGAGAAGAAAAAACATCCAGAAAACAGGTGAAGATGGCTTGTGTGGGAAGAATACATTTGAATTAAGTCTGGTGGCTAAATAACTGTGCTTCTCATCCATGCTTGGAGCAGAGCTTAACCAGGGCCCAGAGCAGAGGGCAAGGAGCTATGGAAAAGATGGGATGTGCAGACCTAGGAATTGTGCTAAGTACCCACTTGGCTTAGTTATTTGATTTCATGTATAGGACAATATCCGAGATAGAAGTCACTAAAGAAAAACCAACACTATGTCCATCATTAGATGATGCAGCTAAGAGGCCAGCCCTCCTCTGTCTGACTCCAAAGTCCACACTAGGACACACTGTATGTCTCCTTAAGCCTTAGAGGGGCATCACTCACTGAATCGTCAGACTGAGGTATATTTTTTATTAATTTGTTTTTCCTAGTTTTATAAGCATATTAAGTATTTATCCCTGCTTCCCTCCATCCCCCCCTCCATTCTCCTCCCTTCTTTTCATCAGTCACCCCATTCCCTTCCATCCTCCTGCCTGGCCACTTCTATGGAACCCAGGGTTCCCTCTGGCTTGTCTACTCTTGTGGGGTTCAGGCACACCATCTTGCCCCTCCTCAGGTCACCCCACCAATAGGGGCATTTCTCTTCACTCATCCGGCTTTAGTTCCCAGGTTTCTCCTCTGTATTCTTGTCTCTCTGTAGTTCCTCAATGGGGGCATGTTGGTATTTCGGTCATTATGCAGGTCTGGTAAGGACAAGTCTCACTGCAAAGAGTTCCTGGATGCAGCAGTCCTGCCTTGAATGGAATATCTTGTCCAATAGTGGACCTTCACATATGCAGGTTCTCACAATCTCACTTCCCCTCTTCCTCGAGGTTCTCTAAGCCTTAGGATGGGAACAGATTAGGTTGGCCTGATTCTAGGTAATCATTGCTGAGTCGCCAGCATTCTCCATTACGGCCCTTGCTGTCCACTTAACTGCTCTCCTATTACCCCAGGCTGCATTCTGTTAGGGTGTTGAGATCTTCCACTTCTGCTGTAGAAGAAGACTTCTAGGTTATATGCTAAGTGCTCTTCAAATCTATGAGTATAGTAGTAACTATTTACAGAGTAGTTTGGTGTACTGTCTTCCTACCTATAGGTTCATAGATTGCTTTTCCCTATTGATCTATTTCCTTCTCTTTTTTAGGTTCTTATTCTAGTTAACAGTAACAAGAATGTGTTCCATTCTGACAAGCAGATGACTGGGGTTATATCGAGATCTAAGTTCTACTCTCCATTTTCTTTTGATTATGTGACTTCTGACAGTGTATATTTGAGATTTGTAAGTTTTTACCTTGTTCCTCTTATTTTGAAGGCAGTGAGTGCTGAGAAGGGCTGTTGGCATTTGCTGATGGCTCACTGTTGAAATGTGTCTTACTCTGGGTTTCTGAACAGGCGAAGTCTAGACAGACAGCTGTGCCAAGTGGCTGCTGGGTGTCGTTTTGAAGTTTTTCACTTCAGATCACTAATAACCCACTTATGTACTAAGTAGGCACTTCTGTAGCTACAGAACAACTCCTTGTCCAATGTTCAACCTGCCATCTGGTCCCATCCTAAATTATGCTAATTAGAAAGCACAGAGCTATGTGGTGGCAGAGGGCTCTGGAAAAGTCCCAATGACTGCTTCAAGGTAGAGAGGCGGCATTCTGGAGCCCGCCTTGAAAGCAATGTGCTGGCTGGTGGCGACTAAGTGTGATTTTCTCTTTGTCAAGGAAGGAGCTGGTCTTCATAGACCAGCATATTTTATTAAACAGCAATACATGTCCTGTCCTGGCTGTACCTCCCTCTCTCTGACTCATGAGAGTTATATAAATATAGAGAAATTGTACCGGTTCTTAAACAATTCTGGTTCCAAAGCACATGTATGTGATTCTGGGAGTATGCGGGGAGGAGGGGGAGTGTGTGTGTGTGTGTGTGTGTGTGTGTGTGTGTGTGTGCATGCATGTGCTCATGGTGCACATGTGGAGGCCAGAGGTCAATATGAGGCCTCTTCATCTCTAGAGCTCCATCTTATTTTTTGAGACAGGATCTCTTGCTCAACCTGGAGCTTATCCATTCAGCTGAACTGGATGGCCAGTGATCCTCTAGGATCCATCTCCCCAACCTTTACATAGGTGCTAGGCATCTGATTCCAGTTTTTTAACAGTCAAAGTGAGGCAGAGAAAAATCACTGCAGCATAGATTTGGCTTTGGGGAGAAACAGGACGTTTCTGCCCACATGCAGGTCTAATAAACATGTTCCTCTTTGTAAAGGAGTTGGTTGGGTTGGAACTAGGATCACCAGGAGCGGTGTGTGATGGCTGTCCCTGCCAAGGCCATTGCCACACAGAACAGCATTCCACAGCACCATGAGAAAAATGCACAGGTGTGAGAGCAGATGTGCTGAACACTTGTTTCTGGAGATCTAGAAGCTTATTAGAGTCCTACTAGTCCATGAGAGGTCCTGCAGTAAGAAGGGGGCTTCGGAAGTGGAAGTTTATTTTTTCAGTCTGAAGGCTAGAAGTTTAAGCCTAAGGAGCTGACAGGGTCGGTTTCTGGCAAGGACATTCCTGGCTTATGAATGGTTGCTTTCTTACTATGTTATTTTTTAAGAAAGAGAGAGGAAAACAGAGGAGGAGAGAGAGAAACAGAGAGAGACAAAGGGAGAAGAGAAAGAGAGAGAGAGGTAAGGTTTCCATTGTCGCTTCTTATAGGGAATTAATCAGGGGAACTTTGCTTTTGTGATTTCATCCAAGCCTAGCTATTTTCTATCATATTGGAGTTCAGCACCTCAACTTAAGAACTTTGTTGGAACACAAATCAATCTATAACAGCTCTTAAATGAAAGGGCATTTTAAACTTAAGAAACAATCTGTATGGGGTCGGAGAGATGGCTCAATGGATAAAACACTTTCTCTATAAGATAATGACCAGAATTCAGATTATGAGAACCTATGTAAAAGTGTGAGGGCCTTCTATAGTCCTGGCACTTGGGAAGCAATGAATGACAAGGAATTCCCAGAGCAAGATACCTGGCTAGCCTGACTGGTTGGTCAGACCTTACCTTAGTAACACAAGTGCACAGCAATAGAAGTCACCCAATGTGAAACTTCAGGCTTATATACACATACACACACACACACATATATATATATATATGTACCCACATATACATGTGTTCCCTTACACATGCACGCATGCATACATATGCTATAAAATGTTTGCTAGAGATCTATTCTCCTTAATATGAGATGACAGATTTATTTCATGAAGGGAAGGTGATGAAATAGTATAAGTTTCATGGTTCATGTGGTCTTCATTGAGCCAACTCAACTCTAACAACATACTGCAAATAAAACAGGGACTATGTCAACAAATGGGTATTACTGTATGCCAATAAAACTTTACAAGGACAAAGAAGGGGCCCAGATTTGGTCCATGGGCTACAGAGAGTTTAATGACCATTAATCAAAGGGTTTAGAACTTTTTTAAAATCACAGTCATTTGAAATGAATAGCAATATCTGGCAGCACTTTCATAAGCCATCATTTAGAGCATAGCGATGTTTCCTGTTTTTCTTTCAGGATCAGCATTCAATTCATATTTGTTGAGCACCACTAAGTGTCTTGAAAGATGCTACAAGCCTTACACTTGTGTGATTTAATTGGTTCCTTTCCACAACCTTGCAAAGCATTGTTCTTTTAATGATATTTTTATTCTTTGACAATCTCTTAAAGGCATACAATACATTTAATCATGTCTATCCATTCCCCTCTCCAATACCCCCAGACATCCCCCAAAAGGTTTCTTTCCCACCTTCCTGTCCTCTTTATTTCTTAGTTGAAAATTAAAATTACTATAATGTAAAATAATGTCTAAGTGATAAGAGAAAATGCATTTAAGATATAGATAGTATAGATAGTTGTCATGATTGAGCTCACATCTACATAAGGTTAAAAAACTATGAAAAAACTAAAGAGCATGAATTTATCAAGTCTCCTGTGAGGCTAAGTTCATGGTGTGAGTAAACGGAGCCCAGCTCAAGAGAGGCTGCCCACAGTTTGAACACATGGATACTGAAATTCAGGGTGTTGGCAGGCATTGTGGTGTATCATTCAAATCTTTACTGGTCAGAACTCTGAGTGTAGACAGCCTCTTTCATCTCTGCCACCTATCAATGCACATGTAATCATGCATGCAGTGAATGCCATCTTGGGACAGATGTGTTAATTTGATGGAAGAGATCACAGTTTTTAAGGACATTTTAATTAAATTTACACAACTGGTAAAAACAGAGCAGAATCAGCTCTTTCTAGAATGTCCCCTTTTAAAGAGGACAAGGAATCAAGTTGAGTCTGCAGGATGTAGTTACTGTTCCCTCCTGTGCCAGGACACCCGAAATAAAGCCCAATAAAGACTAATCGTGGGGCTGACTTCACCATCCCTCTTCAACATCTTCTGCCTTTTTATAGTCTAATCTTTGTCAAACTTCAGCTTTTTAGGTAACAACAAGTTACCTACCATCACAGATTTCTCACCTACCAGTCTGTGTCTTTTCTGTGGAAAGAAAATAACTAGATGCATCTTAGAGAAGACAAAATGCAACTTGCTAGTAGCAACTGAACTTGCCGGTAGACCACCAGCTCTCACTTCATATTCTCTCTCTCTCTCTCTCTCTCTCTCTCTCTCTCTCTCTCTCTCCCCTCTCTCTCTCTTTCTTTTTCTCTCTCTCTTTCTCTCTCTCTCCCCCTCTCATGTGTGTGTGTGTGTGTATGTGTGTGTGTATATGTATGAAATTTTTGCCAAATAAATAAATAAAAATATTAAGGAAGCCTTTTGATTATATGATACGGTTGCAGTTACTCTGTATGTTGCTGGTAAAACCATGAGAAAACAGCCTAAGGGAACAAAGGGTTTATTCTCTTATGATGGACTGGTTACCATTCCTCATGCAGGAGAGCGCACACCAACACCAGGGCCCAGGAAACTGGCCACATTGTCTTCACACAGCAGCTGAGAGAAGAGAATCCTTACTTGCCAGACCAGCATGTCTGGCCAAGTGTACACAAGGTTGCCTCCTTTCTCAAACAGTGCCCTCCATTTTATTCACCTGCCTGGGGACTAGTCCTACCCACTATGTGCTGGGCCTTCCCCATGCACTATATAATCTCCTCCTACAGGTTTTGCTCTGGGCTTAACTCAACTACTAGTTCTCTACAAATGTGCTCAAGCTCAGTTCCTCAACTGTCAAATTGACACTTGTGTCTAACTATGACAAATGCTTATTTCCAAAATCATGCATTTTAAATGTAGAAGCTGGGCATGGTGGCTCAGGCCTGTAATCTCAACGCTGGAGATGCTGAGGCAGGTGGATCACCGTGAGTTCAAGATCGGCCTATGGTTCACAACAAGTTCTAGGCAAGCCTGGGATATTCTCCTTGGCAGATGAGTCAGATGTGACTGGGAAGTGCTGCACCCAATAAGAAAGCAGAGTTAAGACCCAGATTCCCAGTCTCCCAGCGCTACAGGGATAGTGAAGTTCCAGAAAGAGCACCCGGACCCCACTGGACCCAGGACTCCATGTGGAAAGCCTGCTGCCACCAGGTGGATAAGCCACGCCCACACAGACTTGCCCTGCCATTCAACTCTGATTGATAGAAGCCAGCGGAAGGAAGCTGTACATTGGCTTTGGGAGGGTCCTAGAAGTGCTGCTGCCCTGAGTACAAGTTCCCGAAACTGAAGGAGCAAATATCCATCTTACTTATGCATTGTATTTCCAGTTTCTGGCCTAACCTTGTCTAGTTCTAGCAGGAGGTGCAGGAGGAAGTGACCCTAGTGCTACCTCACGATTGTTTAAGGTCATCTTGATTACCAGATGATAGCTGATTCCTCTCAGCAACCAGCACCAAGATCGGAGTGTCTGGGCCCTGTGTGTCTCTGTGAATCCAAGAGTTACCAGAGCCTGGGGAGCAAGCGCAGCAGGCAGCCCAGCGCTAAAGGGGAGTAGGTGTCCGCCTAATCTAGAGGATTCTGAGTGTCTCTTGTATCCAGTCTTCCCTCTCCTGGCTTGGCAGAGACTTTCAGACTCTCTCCGATGCACATCTCTAGGGTTTCTGTACCCAGGAGAGGATCATGAACATGAGAAGAAACTCCAGTCAGACAGGGTCAGTCAAGGGATGAGCCCGCCTCGGCGCATGTGCAAGGCCAGAAGAGGGTGTCAGATGACCCCTCTGTCACTCGTCCCTGTTCCTCTGAGGCAGTATCTGTCTTTGAGCCGGAGGCTCCCATCTCAGCTAGGCTGGAAGTAAGCCAGCCCCAGTGGGGTCTGCCCAACCATGACCCAGTGCTGGGATACAGACATTTGCAGGGATGCCCAGCTTGTTAAATGGGTGCTGGGACTCAAGGCCAGGCTTTGTGATTGTGCAGCAAGAGCTCTTAACTGCTGAGCCACCTCTCCAGCCCCCAGCGATGTTTTATGTGCTTATTTCAGATCTCATACATATCTATTCTTACTACGAATGTCACAATGGTCTATTTTGTACTTTTTTTGTTGGTGAGTCTGTCGTTTAAAATATCCCCCAAGTGTGCTGCCAAAGTTCTATGTAGTGTTCCTAAATACAAGAAAGCTGTGCCGTGCCTTACAGAGAGTGTCTATTTGATTAGCTTCATTCAGATATGATGTCACAGCATAATTGACAAATGAGTTCAATATTGACAAGCTGTATATGAATGTCTTTTTAAATTTTATTTTTACATTTATTTATTGTGTGCATGATTTGATATATATGTATGTATGTACATATGTGTGCATATACATATATATAGACAGAAAGAGAGAGAGAGATGTGTAGGCATGTGCATATCATGACATACATGTGAAGGTCAGAGGACTTCCACCATGAGATTGAGCCCATGTCTTCTGACTTGGTGGCAAGTGTTTTTACCTATTGAGACATCTCACAAGCCCTGCATGTGTTTACCTTTCAATAGAAGACTATGGGACTGGAGAGATGGCTCAGGGGTTAAGCTTCTGACTCACAAGTAGAAGGACTTGAGTTCAGATCCTGAATCCCATGTAAAAACACCAAGTGGAGATGATGGCAACTTTAGATGGCAAAGCAAAAAGGAGGTAGAAGCAATTCAAGATGATTCCCGAAGTCACCCTTGGGTCTCCACAGGCACACACGGTGCCCTCTGATACACACGTACATGCACATACACATACACATACGCATATACACACACACACAAGAAAAATAAAAAATAGATGTATATAGACGACGTAACAAAATTACACATTTATGACTTGATAAAGGTTATGATCAGAGAACCTAGTCCCATATTTTCCTCCAAAGCAAAAATTCAATAGTCACTAATCCCCTGTTCATAGCAACTGCATAGACATTACAACAGTGAGGACTGGCTGTATTTTGGGTTCCAGCAGGTCTTTCAGACTTACCCAGGACCTTGCAGGCCTCTTGGATGAGCTTAATGGTGATGATGTCATCATATACTGTGTAGGTCATGAAGGTGTCTTGCACTTCTGCAGAAGCTCTGAAAAGGAATCAAGGTGCAGTGAGCACTGACCCTCGCCCCGGAGCACAGCCACCGACCAACACCATACACAGCACTGCCTTGGTGGCCATAAGAAGTCTGAGACACTGGAGAGTTTGGGTGGCAACTCCTATCAAGTGCTTTGTCTGAACCCCAGTTTGAGCCAAGAGTTCCTTTTCCACGCACTCTGAGTGGGTTGCGCATTCCCTAACTTGTGTGACAATTACCAGTCTTGCCCCGTGTTGGGTTCCCAGACACCATGGGCACTGCCACCTATTTTTGACTTTGAACCCCCAGTAAAGAGCTTGGCACACACATCGGAGGATTCTAAAACAACACAGGGGCCCTGGGCCTGCAGTTGAGGATCAAGGGATGAGAAGAATCTCTGAATAATTTGCAAAATTTCTGGGTTTTGTCTAGGGGATTCTAAGTATTATTAAATGTAGCTGCTCAGAAAAGCCACAGGAGGGGCCAGGGGCAGCCTAGGAGGGCAGCAACCACTACCCTGCTCCTTATGTGCTCTCTGTCATGGTGGGGTTACCTGTCTACTCACTGCACAGGGGCTTGTGTGCCAAATAAGTAAGTGATGGGAAAGATACCTATTTCCTTATTTATTATCTACTCTGTATATGAGTGTATGAGGTATATAAGTGCTGTACTGTGTGTGTGTGTGTGTGTGTGTGTGTGTGTGTGTGTGTGTGTGTGTGTAGGTCAGAGAGTAACTTTACAAAGTCAGTTCTCCCCACCCATCTTTCCATGTATTCCGGAGACAGAATGACAGAATCCAGGGTGACAGGCTTATGCACAAGCACATACACTTTCACCTAATAGCTATCTCACCAACCCAAGACCCCAATTTAGGTTTGATGCATCATCGAACTCTCTGCTGAATGCCCCCAAAGGGACAATGTAATTGCCAGGATGCTGGGGAATGTAATGAATTCTGTGACTGTCCCCAATCTCTGATTCGATCTTTGTTCATCCTTGTGTAAGTCAAACAGCCTCTTCTTTTCTGCAAACTAAATTCATCTTACTTTAACATCAAATATTTGTGCATGTGTGTAATGTGTTGTTAAGATGGCAGACATATTCAGGCTGCTGAGATTTTCATCCTTGCTTATAGGTTTCCACAGTCTTCTGTGCAACATTTCCCATGACCATATATTAGCTTTTAAACAGCTGAGTGAAATATATGTTCACCGAAAATGTATTTAAACAATAAACCAATTGAGCCAGCCAGATGGCTCAGCCAGCAAATAAAGTCACCTGCACATAAACCTGGCAAAGAAAGTTCATTTCCCAGAGTCCGCATGGTGAAAGAAGAGACCGATTTCTGACAGTCATCCTCTGACCTCAACATGTGTGCTATGTTCCACCAAGTATAAATAAATAAAACATTAGAAAATAAAAATAAGCCAAACGACATTTTCCAATGAGATGATAAAACTTCTGCAGAGAAGCAGAGGAAAAAGCAATAGCAACGGGAAAATATTTCAAGAGATCAAAAGCTGAGAAACCAAGCACTGAGAAAAGAAGTAACAGAGCAACAATTTCCAGTCCACGCAGAGGAGCACATTTCGGGAAGTGTGAAAAATGCCAGCCACGCAAGGCCTCAGGTCTGCACACGCAAGTCACTGAGCAAAAGTTGAGTTGGAAGAGGGGGGCAATAAGACACCTAGTGATGCTTAACTAATATTTCTAGGCAGGAAACCAGTGTTTGTTGCCTGGATCAAAATAATTTGAAAGAGAATAAACATGTAGATTCCTAAGGCTTAGGAGGCCATATCGGTAGGTCCATATTTTTCAACCACTTGCCTTTTGTTTGGAAGCCACCGCTCTGGAATACTTTCTAGATTCAGTCCAGTAAGACAGCAGATTACAAATAAAAGGTCACACATTGTTCAGCCTTACACACTGATGACATAGATCTGCAGAGTCTAGAAAGAGTTATAAAGCCCACAAGAAAAATGAAAAGCACTTGGTAGCAAGTTTCAGGCCAAGGGAACGGAATTTGCTCAAGCACTGGGAAATTGTTGCTTCAACTCCCCTAGGGTTGGTGAGAAGTTCATACAGTAAACACACTTTTAACTGTGCAACAAAGAGGTCTGGGAGCAGAGTGCGTCCTGAGTCACGGCCATCCAGAAGTGAGAGAAAGTACCAGTCTTTCAAGCCCACAGATTACTTGATAACATTCCAACTGGACACATCTAGTTCTCCTCAACGGTACCCTCTGTCTTCCCTTTCACTAACTACCCTCCAGGATCCTCCATTCCTACAGCTCCTCATAGTTCTCTCTCTTCCTTTCACCGGCTCCCCTCCACCAAAAAGGGTTCCATTCCTTTTATTGGGCCAGCTTTATTCCTCTTCCCAGCTCAGCCTACAAACCACTCATGGTGAGCCATGTGAATGTTATACAATATATAATGTATATCCTCCTCTGTGGTTTCATGGCAACTGTGGTGCCTGCCTGAGGCTCGGCCATGCCTGTCACCTGTGACTTAACCAAGTATGTGCTTCCTCCATGACCAAGTTCAAACATCAGGAATAGGTCACTTGATTTCACATCTGTAATATTTACTGTTGAACTTGACACACAACAAAGCTCAAGAAATACTAAAAAATTTCAAAATATATATATATATTTCTAAATATATACTAAATATATTTATATATAAACATTTATACTATTATATAATAAAATATATAGATATAGTTTAAAATGTATAAGTATATCACAGTGTGTTAGAATAGAACATTTTGGTCTGTATTTCACTTAACAATGACTCTTATTGAGTCCCCTGGCCTTGAAGTCTCCAGCAGGAGGAAGCAGCCCCACCCAGCCCACTGTAGCCAGCACCATGTCAGCCAGGGATCACATTCTATAACCTTAGAGTGGCCTTGAGGGTCTGAATGAGGTTTCAGTCCATCCGCCTGAGCACCATCTACCACACGTTGTTTCAGCAAGTATCCAGACCTTAATGAGAGCTCCAAAAAAGAAAAGGAGAAATTGCATAGGTACTACCTGGTCTTGAGGCAAGAGACAGGGAAAATTAAGGAGACATGGAAAGAGAAAGGAGTCCCTCGCCCCAGAGTCTAAGCTGGAGTCTCTCACCCAGCTGAGAATTCCAGCACAGTAACATTTGCTGTGATGGTTGCCAACACAAGATGATATTGCTTTTATATAAAGGCATTTCAAATAAAATTGTGAAAACAGCAATGAACCATGTGTTAGGCCTGAACATAAATGATCTTCAGCATGACCTCACTCCTTTTCCAAATATGTTCTGGGGATTTCATGCACAGACCTTTGTTAACAGTGGAAACATCCTAACCCTGCAAGCCATTGCAACCTACAGTTTTACTTAGCAGCTTTAATCCCACCCCAATACTCCTTAGAAACCACCCTCTTATCTCATTTAAGCTCCATAGCAACCACTTGAGATGTAACATCAGCAGCCACTAAATCGTATACACGCTATTATGTGGACTCTTTCTTGAGCAGCCACACTCATACTTGGCATGTTTTATCTTTTCTCTGATACCTCTTTTCCTATTACTCTTCCTCATGGGAGTCCTTTTAATGAATCCCCATTCTCTTCCACTTGGCCTCTTCTTGAAGTTCTTTTCTATGGCAAAGCACAAATCTAGGCTTCAGCTAGGTCGATAACTTTAAAAAGAACTCTTCAAGCTGCCCCTGACAGTCACACAAGCTTGCCCAAAGTGGATGGGTAGAGGTAGGACGGATACAGGGAGATCAAGGACTGAATTCTTCTAGCACTGCCACCAGGACAAAAGCATGCTTCTGCAAGAAAATGGGAATGCTGCAATAAACATGGATGTACTCGTGTCACTGTAGTGAATTGATGCATTTGGAGGGATTATTCCCAGCAGTGGAATAAGCAGGGTCATATGGCATTTCAATCCTTAACTTTTTTAGAAACTGCCATACTGATCTCCAGAGTGGTTGTACAAGCCTGAATTCCCACCGGCAATGTGTGAGAGTTCCCTTCCCCCCACATCCTCTCTAGCACTTGGTATTGTTTGTATTATGGATTTTCACTAACCTGGCGGGATGAGATGATATCTCAGGGTAGTTTTGATTTGCATTTCCCTGATGGCTAGGGATGTGGAACATTTTTAAAGATATTCGTTAGGTGTTTCAATTTCATCCCTGGGGAGGGGGACAACAGGGGGTAAGGGAGGGAGAAGGAGGAGGGAAGGAAAAAGAAGGAGGGGTACCTATTGAGTTTGTATAATTAGGTAAAAAATAATAAAGTTTTATCACTAAAAAAGGAAAATGAGAATGCATTTGATATGGGAAAAAATCGTCTTAAATTGACAGTAAAAATAAAACATAATAAAAACATGCTGGAGCTATTTCCTGTAGGTGGGACGTGGCTTTTGCCATCATAAGCAAAAAAGACATTGGCCAATCTCTAAAGTTCCCTCATGGAAAGAGACAAGAGGGTCATTGAGACCATGACTGAGATTTCAGTCACCAGTTCTGCCACTCCAATTGTATCTCTGGGGGTGCTAAAGAATACAGGAGGGGGAGGTTGGGAATCTTCGCTGGCATAGCTTCCTCTGAGCTGCCCATGCTCCTGTTAATAACATCAATAAGCTCGTGGTTCAGCAAACTGAACTTGGCAGAAATTCTTTCTTCAGTCTATCTGTACCCTCTCTGCGGAAAATAAATAATGCTTCTTTATGTCACTCCAGAAAGTCACACAGTAAACTATTTCCAGTAGAGGTATGAGAAGAGGATATGAAACCATTGTCAAGAGACACAAGACCCAAATACATTGTCAGGGCAGGTCAGTTAGGTAACCCATGAGAGTAAGAAGAAAGATCTCTTGTCTTTCATGTTACAGTAGTAGTCTATTTAAAATTTTTTCCTTCTCTCTAATTATTAAATATTTAATTGGTCCCTAAATTTCTATGTGTAATTTTATATTCTTTTCTGTTTCCTTTTCTTTTTACTAGATTTATTTCCAAGCTAGCACTTGCCATTTAGTCTCCTGTTCCACTTGTAGCTGTTTTCTTTTCCTTTACAAGCACTCTGAAGAGTTTTGACCATAACCAAAAGTTTTTATTTCTGCACAAAACAAATACAGAGAAATTGAGCGAGAGCTTGCTATAAAAGTTTCAATGAAAATATTCAAATTTCACATTCTGTGGATACTGTAAAATCATTACAGATTTTTCTTCTGTTACTGGGACTTACTCCTGAGCTACAACCCTTACCCTTTAAAAAAACTTATTTTAAAGCAGGGTCTGGGTTGCTTGAGCTCCTCTGAAGCTCTCCCAGACCTCAAACCTGCAGTCTTCCTGCTTTGACATCCCTTATATTCTTTATAAATACAAGTCTCTAATTTCATAAGTTTAAGTCCTCAAGATACCTGTTTCTATTCCTGGAAAATTTATCTCTACTATAATCCTCCTAAACAAAAATACCTTTGATGTTTTTTTCTAAATAAATATATAGAGTATTATAAAATGAGCTATGTTTTAAAATTTTCTACTCACTTGAGTATTTTGATATGATCTTTTGGAGTCTGAGTCTTCCAGACAAAATGTTTAGGATGTGTTGCTATCAAAGGGCCTCTCTGTTGGTTAGTGGTTCATGAGTCAAATGGATGAATCAGCAAACACATTCCTAACTAGGATGGAGGAAGGAAAGCAACACTCGTGGGTCAAAGTTTAAAAAGCACAGCAGTCTGCTTGCAGCTATGCTTTCACTAAACTTTATTTACAGGACGACTAGGGGAGAAAGGGAGACTTTTAGCCTCAAAGGAAGGGGTAAGAGGCTTCCCTAATGGACAGAGATGGGCCAATAGGTTGGAGGTATGGCAGATAGTAAAGAAAGAGGGGGACCATTCTGTTTCTGACTCAAGTTGTATTTCAAAATAAAGGGGTCCTTGAATTATGGTGGGGCAAATTTCTGTACCCCAAACACTGTAATTTGAAGCTATTGTAAAATCTAAAAATGCATTAAACACAGCCAATCTACAAAACATCATAGCTTAGCCAAATCTGCCTTATATGTTCTCAGAATATTCACATTAGCCTACAGTTGCACAATGTCATCTTGAAGCAAGCAAGCATAGAGAATAGCCTAGCAACCTGGAACCTCACCTAGCTTGGCCTATGTACACACTCCCTCTTGATTATTACTTAGTAGTTTGCACACACTAGCTATACACATCCTGCTCCTAACAGCACACATATCAACCTAGGACCCTACCCACATCTCACTACACAGACTCTGAATGTTCAACTCAGAATATTGAAATAAACACTCTTCCTTCTAACCATCAAAACTTTATTTTCCTGGAACATTTCTATTCAAGTATATTTAAGAACATATCTCTTTACGGAAGATATGGGGTCAGTTCAGTTTAGAGGTTTGAGGTACATATGCAATAAGGCAAACTGTGTCTTCTGAACTTTTAGGGAGAATATTCTATTATCATCTTATACCTATGCATAATTGGGCATGCATATGATTAAAATCAGATGGACTATAGGAAAAGAACATGCACAGTGAAACAAAAACTTACATAATCCAAGTTTGTCAAACCAGAGAAACACCCACACCACACCCACATGTCTGATCTGTACTATTATCCTGCTTAGAGACTTTGCCATCTGCATACACCTTTATTTCATTCCTATAGAACATGCCAAGACACTGGAACCAGACGCCAACCATCAGAAATGATCTAGCGCAAGACCTATTGCACAATAGAGCACTAATTACCTCCCCTAATTTGCTGAATTAAGCATCCTCCAGAACACGTGTGGCTGACTGGGAGCTGTAAATTGCAGCTATTGTCCAGCGTCATGATCCACCTGGATGTCGCTAGCCTGGGAAAACACTTAAATTCCACAGATGAAGTACAATTTCCAGAGATTCATTACACATTACTTTTGTGCCATTGTAAAGCAAGAAAAAAAATAAGTCAGTCTATCATCATGTAAACTGAAGCTCTCAGAACAAAACAAAACAAAACAAAAACAAAAACACTACTCTGTTAAAGATTCCACAAGACCAGGTGACTGTGACTCTGCAGAGTTGGAATTATTATCTTGGGCTCTCTTTAATCCCCTTTAGGGACATTCTCCACTGCTCACCTCTGAGTCTGACCAAATATCTTTGTAACTATAACTATAGGTAAATCTTTTTAGAATGTATTACCAGAATGCTATCTCTAACCAATCCCAAAGCTAAGTGTGTCAACAGACTGCGTCTGAAACCAATAGCAGAAACTGTTATTGACTACCTGATGTTTCCACCAATATGTTTGAAAAATGCCTTGATTTATAACTTTCTTTTGTTGTAAATATAAAGGTTCCATGAGATGGTTACTGTGACAGAACATGGTGCTTAAGGCAACCTGAATCCGTGCTCTTTGGCGATGGTCACTCATACTGGGCTCTAGAGGAAACTATCTCTTTCTCCCTTTGAGGTGAGAGCTGTGTTTTTGTGGTGCCAATCAGTTGGGAATCCTTTGTATTTGAAAGAATGCTGGCGTGGGACATGAATTCAATCTCCTGATGTACGTGACACATTCCTGAGTGATTTCAGAGAACTCTCAGGCCCTCTTTGGTTCATCCATGGACCTCTCCTTAAGGATCTCTGGCACAGAAACAAGCCACATGATCTCATTCGCTTCCTTCCTAAATGATGGGTTCGGTCTCCAAAGTCATCTGTCTATCACTCAATTACTCATTCATTAATCTTCCTTTCTTATGCATGTGAACCTCTCGGCCATTCGCCTGATCCATACTTTCATCTTATAGTGTAGAACCTCTGTCAGTCCTGTCTCTGTACTTACAGCCTCTTCACAAGGTCCTGCCTTGCCAAGTCTGCCAGATTAGGCCTGGAATACACTCCTGACCAAGGCTGGCCTATGAAGCTTCTTAGGCATCAGGGACATAGGCACTTAGAACCGAGCCAGTCAGATGATGACTAACCTTGAGTATTATAGAAAAGGTTAAACAAGAATGAAGAGACTTACAGAGAGAGACTGGAGCACACGGAGAGAGTGCAGAGAGATACAGAGATGGAGGGCCTGCTGCCATTTCTTGAACTTTTCCCTGTGTTTCCTCGCTGAGTTCCTAGAGTCCTCTGATATTTGGGGGACCCTTAAAAACTGCAGCTCACAGAGTGAGGTGGTCTTTGCAAGTGAAATCCTAGAGGGCCTAGGGTTGTTAACTGACTCACCACCATTAACTATCTCAGTGTTCACAAGTGAATAAGGAAGCGTAGCACCATCATCTCTGTGTGCTTGGTGGCCTAGGGACCTCAGTAACCCATGGTCATTAGATTGCACAGTCAACCTCTGCCCATTTCTACACACACACACACACACACACACACACACACATGCACACGCATATGCATATGTATATATATTTTCCCTAAACAGCTTCTCCACTTTCTTCTCCCATTAAATAATAATTCATCTCATTAGATTGTTTTCTGGGCCTCAACACGCCAAATTGAGAAACTAAGCTCAGCTCAGCTCAAGACCTGAGATAAATTAAGGGTGGCTCTTTCTTCCCTTTCAACTCAGACATTATTTCTACAGACAGACTTCATCTAACCACCTAGATGGGCCTACTGGCTTCTCTTCATTTGTGTAACTCTTTGAAAGTCTGAAAGATGTCCATTCATCCGTCGATGGACTTGTTGCCTCTCCGTCCATTCCATTGGAATCTGTTCCCAGAAACATTGTCATGTCTCCTCCCTCCACTCCTCTCCCCAGTGCCTGGAACTCTGCCCAACACATGCTAGGTGCTAAACCCCATTTTCTAGATGAAGAAACCTGCCCAAGGCAAAAATAGCCAGTCAGCGCTCCAGGCACAATGTAAAAAGGCTTATCTTACCCCGGAGTCCTTTGTTCTTCCTGATCCGTTAGCTGTTTCCATTGCGAAGTTTGGGTGAAGGTTTTAGCCAGAAGGTTCTATAGAGTGGGTCATAATTAGAAATCTATAAATCTAGACTACATGAGAGGGAAATCAGCAGGGCACACAAAGGAGGAGGAACATCTGTTTCTGATTCATATAAAATAAGATCTGTGTCATGAGGTCTGCAGATATAGTTCATTTTGTCTGATCATTTCTTCTTAAATTTTGGAGAGGAATTGATGGCTTTTTTCCCTTTTCAGCAAAAAATTCTACTTCAAACGCACTAGGGAATTCGTTATTTAAATGTAGCCTAAAGCAAATCCTTTGGCACAGCAAATGACCTTGTCTTAATCTGAATTTATGTTTTATAAGTTGAGTTTTCTGTACTAAAGAGTTTTTTTTTACTAAATGATACAGCTTTCATAGCTGGTTGAGCTTGTTAGATATACTTGACTTTTGGCTTAAGGGCACATTTCCAATGCAGGGACTGAGCTGTCTACTTAATTTTCAACATGTGAGCATGTCTTGTGAGGCTTAATAAGCAGATACTTGGAAATGAAAGAACTAAAACTACGACACAGACTGGGGCTACTACTGCCTGGTGAGATGCTCTGCTTCCCATCCTACCTCTCTGATTCAACTTACAAGTTTCTACTCTACATAAATAATTATCTTTCCCATGACCATGAGTAAATATCTGACAAGAAGCAACATATATAGCTCACAATTTGAGACACTAGAGTCAGTCCGTCATGGCAGGAAAGGCATGGCATCAGGAGCTTGCTCACATTCAGGGGGCAGCAGAGAGAGATGAACGCAGGAGATCACTATGGGCTGGGTTTTTCCATGTCAATTAGATAATCTCCCCTAGGCTTGCTCAAGATCTGCTCCGCCGTAACTAAATAACACTTCTGATGTGTGCCTCAAGGCTTTGACTATGGATACTTGCAACCATAAGCTATGATTTTTTGAGTATATAAAACATACTGCTTCACAAGATGCCAGCACTCTGCTGCAGAGCCAGTAGCCTGGTTGATCCTGTCATTTCTCTTTCCTCCTCCTAAGGCTACTAAGCTGATCCCAGGTAGGATCAGCTGATCCACTGGCAGAAAGGAACACAGGGATGAATTGATGTGACCCTGTCCATTTTGTGGCAGGACAAATGGGCTCAGTGTTCCATGGGTCTTTGGGCTTCTGCATTCTGGGTCTTGTTTTTTTTTTTTTTTTAATTTTTTTTTATTATTTATTCAACTGTGCGCATGTGCGTGTGTGTGTGTGTGACTGTGTGTGTGTAGAACCACGGATGAATTCGTGAACCACCATGGACACCTCCACCTCCTTCTGCCCTGGGATTCACAGGCTCCGCCCTACCAGGACCAGAAGCGCAGGCCGCCCCCGCTTCCACCTGGCGTCTATACGTGGGATCTGGGATCCGAACTCAGGACCTTCCGCCTGCAAGGCGGAGGCTTAACCCCTGAGCCACCTCTCCAGCCCCTCTGGGTCTTGTTTTTAAGTTTATTCTTTTACATTTTACATGACATGCATATCACGGCACATAGATGGAGATTAGAGAACAACTTTCAGAAGTTAGTTCTCTTCTTACACCATGAGGGTTTCTGGGGTCACCAGGTCTGTGAGCAGGTTTCTTACCTACTGAACCATCTCTTTTGCCCAATTTATATGATTCTTTAATGTTCTCTGCAACACCAGGAATACTATAGGAGCTTAGTCAATCCATATTTAAGGAGAAGTCCCTCTTATTTTGCCCAGAGAGTTGGTGCAAATGAAAAGAAAATGCATTCCCATCTCCAGTCATCATTCCTTTGTGTATGCAGTTGGCCTAAAGGATATAGGTACATTTGCATCAGGCTGGCTTGAATCTCACTGCTGATTTCCAACAAGGGTGTTTCAGGGACTCAATTTTGGTCTAAGTGAAGGGAAACAGCAACTGACCTTAGAGTATCTATGTGTGATGCACTATGTGAGTAGATGAAGATTCTGACACCATCCACTGATGAGCTCTTGACAGATGGGCTATTAGGAGGTGGGGTATAGTTGGAAGAAGTCACTGGGCATGTGTCTTTCCAGAACCCTCCTTGGTTTCTTTTTGCATCCTGGTCACCATGAAGTGAGGAATTGTCCTCTACCATGTACTTCCCACTGTGAGTTTCTGCCTCACCTCAGACCCAAAGTGGTGGGGGCCATGTGGTCAGAGACCAAAAGCTCTGAAACCCTGAGCCAAAATATATCTTCTCTTTCTTTGGATTTTTCCCCTTCCTTTCTTTAAGGTGACTGTCACAGGGATTTAACCACAGTCATAGTTTGAAATGTGTCCCCCATAGTCTCATGTGTTTGGGAAGATCATGAAACCTTCAAGAGGTGGGACCTTACTGGAAGAAGGCAATCACAGGGGTTGGGCCTTGAGGTGGATTAGTCTCACCCTACTTCCAAGAGAGGCTTGCTCTTACAGTGACAGTCTTGCAGCTCTCTGCCTCCAAGATGTCTGTGGTGACCCAGGCCTATTCTAGCTTCTGCCATCAGCCATACCGCTTCCACTATGAAAGACTCTATCTCCCCTCTGGAACCATAAGCTGAATAAATCTCCCTTTCTCCCTTAAGTTACTTAACTTTGAGTGCTCTCACAGCAACATAAAGAGTGCATAGAACCAAATCAGAACCAAATCAGAAAACTAACCAGCACAGGGAGCTCTCAAGAATCTACCTGCCCAGTTTTTCTAATTACGATTATTTTCGGATGTATTTAGAAAGAACATTTTTTGTTCTTTGATTCCAAGGTCCCTTTTCCCATCAAACCCAAGACGTTCCAAGTGAACAACTGCAGAAGAAATGGACCCAGACTGCATCTCCCTTAAATAAAGGAGCCAAGCCCACCTTGTTCAGCAGCCTCAGTAACACAAGATTGTAGAGACTGGGGGCAGGTATGGTGCTTGGATCTACCTCAATATCACCTTCAGGAGCCAAGGGAACTCACCATCTCAACAGGAACTGCTGAGAGAGGGACAAACCTCACTTACCAGAAGCATGCTGCCAAAGTATGCCCACCTACTGAATCACCTTACTCTCTGGCCCAGAAAATAGTCCCATCCAGAGCCAAAAATGCAGGCCACTACTATTTCTGCTTGGTTTTTTATGTGGATCCAAGATCAGAACTCAAGTCCTACTGCTTACAAGGCAGAGTCTTAACTCTTACGCCATCTCTCCAGCCCCCAATTGGTTACTTTTAACCCTTGAAGACTTATTTTTTTCCATGAGCTGGAGAGAAGTTCCAGGGGTTAAGAATCTGCCTCGAAAGCAGAAGGACTTGAGTTTGGATCCTGGATCCCATGTAAAACTGTCAAGCTGAAATGGCAATGGCCTGAACTTCTACCTCTGAAAGGCAGAACCTGGGAAACCCAGAACAAAGCAAAATGCAGAGTAGAGCAATCCAGGATGATTCCCAAAGTCACCCTTGGAGTTCCACAGGCATACACAATGCCTTGTGATATGCCACACACACGCACACACACATACACACACACACACACACACACACACACACACACTCACACACACACAGACTGACACACACACACAAAGTAGAAGGCCACATCACATCTTCCTGCACACTGTCCATATATGTATACTTGGTTGCAGGATAGGAGTGTGTGCTTTTCAGAAAACAGATATTCAAAAATAGATTTCAAGGAATTTGTTATGTTCCTTGTTTTGGTACTAGCTGTCAAAGTGCTTTCTAGAAGCAATGCTTTCATTTGCAGTGCAACTACCCATTTCTCTACATAGCCAGAATTGCTTTTTATCATTTAAATTTTTTGGAGTTAATAGACAAAGCAGTGCCAAATTGCTTTAATTGACATGTTATTGACCAGCTGAGAAGCCGATCATCTCTCCGTGTTTTTATAATTCATTCTCTCTCTCTCTCTCTCTCTCTCTCTCTCTCTCTCTCTCTCTCTCTCTCTCTCTCTCTCTCTCTCTCTCTCGGAGACCAGATGATTTCTGACACTATTTCAGTCCAAACTCCAAACTTATACCACTGAAAGGGTGGGAGTTTCCAGGAAGCAGACAGGGGACTGTTTGGAAATGTAAAGAACAATAACTAGGTTGGGGGGAGGGTGTGGAAGGGAAATCTAAGAGTTATCTAAAAAGCTCATTTAAGGAACTTGGGATGTAGCTAAATGGCAGAGTGTTTGCCTGACATGCTATAGGCGCTGGATTCCATCCTGCGTGTAAAAAGCAGGGAAAGAAGGTAGGAACAATTAAGGAGTGACTTTGGCCAAATTTAGATGTTTCCTCTTCTGTTCCTTGAAGACAGAGATGGCTTATCTAGTCTTCCCAGTATCTAACCAGGCTACGTAAAGTCATTTAAAGCTGATCTTCCCAGTCACAGAATCTCATTGATAATCATAATTAAAATGTGATCTATTCAACAAGCTGGCCTGGTGGAGAAATCAGTAACAATACTGTAGCCATAATACAAAGCTGAAGGCCTCCCTGGATTCTTTCACCCTTTCTTTCATATACTTACTTCAGTTTTTCCCATGTCTCTTCACCAAATTTCTCCACCACAAGCGACTGCAGACAGGTGTTAATAAAGCCATACTAGAACACAAATGAGAGGGAGAAGTGTTTAGGAAAGCACGGAATCCCCCGACTTACCTCAATTCCTGTCTTCTGGACAGGCATGGCACCTTAGAACCCAATTGCCGCTTTGCCTGTCCTGTCCTATTTGCAGAGTAGCTGCGCATTTCTCCTCCACAAAGTGAACAGCCTCTGGCTGACAGAGTTTCCATTGAGGAAAGGTGTGAATTGGATTTCTGATCTCCTCATCCTCCAAGAGGCTTCCTCCCCCTTAGGCATGTTGACTCATGTACGGGTTTGTGGGTTAGAATGGCAAGTGCCAAGGCAAGTCACAAGCAAGGGATGTTCAGATGAGAAGACCAAGAGAACAGACTTCATGCCAGCTCCAAAACAGCAGTGAAAAGACTCCTTCGCGTTCTTCGTGAAAATGAATCCAGGTTTGTAGCAGGGAGGGGATGAGTGCAAGGAAGCGAAGATTGGAAGGAAATGAGGGGAAACAATGGTAAAGAAAGGCTGAGGATGAGGTTCAGTGGTAAACACTTGCATCTGTGTGAGGTCCCGGGTTCCATCTTCAGTACCACAAAATGGAAGAAAAAAAAAAGATAATACTTGAGAGGGTAGCTCTGAGTTCCATCCCTCTGCCCTTGGAAGACAGCAAGGGAAACAGAAAGAACTTTCCTCTAGGTGGGCTCATTCATGGGCTTTCTTTTCTCTATCAGAACCACAAGGAGGGTGGTCAGAGCCTCTGCTCAAGATGGGCCAGTCACCCCAGACAGGCTACCTACCCCATCTTCTCTCTGGACTCCTAGCCCCAGGGTCTATGGATAATGAATTCTACTTGAAACCACCAAGCCAGCTAAACTCTACAAGATTCTTTCTCATAGAGAAGAACGCTTTTATCTCATAGTGTCAGTCTCAAGGTTGATTATAAATGTTTGAATTTTCATGGCTCTTTCTTCCTTCCTTATTTCTGAAACTTCATTACTTTAAAAGATTTAAAATAGAAGGACGCGTTACAAAAACTTGTGTAGGAATAAAATTCCTAAACTATAAATAGAAATGTAACAATACAGAGTATTTTATAACATATAAATACAAAAATATAAACAGATTGCCTACTGTACAAAAAGTTAACCAGATTTACAGTTGCTGATATGAGGACTTTGTTGCTGTACAAATCTTCCAACACAGTAGGCAGTGTTTTGCAATTAATATTTATAATATTATCTTCTACTAAATCTTTTGCCATCTCTGTGTTATTACATCAATACACCTACACTTGTTTCTGTATTTTACATGATAGAATTTGTCAACTGAGCCAAGCAGTTCGAGCTTAAAAGTAGTTGTAAAAAATTAAGCATGTCCAACAAGTTCCATAATTATATCGAAATTCCTTCCTTCTTCACTTCATTCTTTTCCCTTCCCTCCCCTCCCTTCCTCTCTTGTCTCCTTCCTTCCTTGTTTCCTTCATTCTTCTTGTGTTTTGTTTAAGACAAGATCTCATGTAGCCCAAGCTGAAGTGAAGGGATGGACTTGAACCCCTGAACTCCTGCTGAAATTACAGGCATGCATTGTCATGGCCTACCAACAATAGGTTGCTGTGTGTGTGTCTGTATGTCTGCGTGTCTGTGTGTGTGACTGGAGACCAGAGACTGGATAGTCAGGAGTCTTCCTCAATTTCAATAGCCTCTCCACCTTATTTTTATTTTTATTTTTATTTCACCTTATTTTTAAAGACAGGGTCTCTCACTAAACGTGGAGCTCACTGATTTGCTAGACCAACTGGCCAGCAAGGCCAGGAATCCTCCTTTCTCCCCTGCTAATAGGCTCACAGGCCTCCAGGCTGAACTCATGAGAATCCTTAACTGTCCCTAGGTGTTTAACCCAAGTTAATGAATATTATAATTATCCATCCTCCTAATCTTTACAAAAGAATCACAGATCAAATAAAAACAATATACCTTCCATGAACCCTTCAGTGACCAGGGACACTTATCAGGGTCCAGCAAAGGAAACTGAGGTACAGGGGAGTCTAGCAGCCTACGGATGGGCTGTAACCGTATCAATATTTCATGGCTTATGATCACTGAGATGACATGCCTTTGTCTGAATAAGGAACAGTGAAACAAGTAGTTCAGTTTTTGTGTTTGGTGTTCAAGGGTGTCTGAAGTTGATACGGCTCATCACAGGTCACAGGGAGCCCTGCCCAGCTTCTACAGATTATGAGTATGTCCTTCATCTGGGGCTGGGAGTTAGTGGCAGAGTGCTTGCCTGGCATGCACACAGCCCTGAGTTGCATCTGCAGCACCACAAAGAAAGAGAAGAAAAAGAAAGAAGCATCCACATGCTCTTCTACGTCCACTGAAATCAGGAGACTTTCTCCCTGGGAAGAGCCGAGAAAGGCATCTGATAAACTGGCCCACAGAAAGTACCTAGGGTCACTGGCATGGTACCTGCTGCTTGGAGGTCAGGGGGCAGTGTCACAGAAGACACCTGTGTCACCCATTGTCATAGTTAGGCACAGGTGTCAATTTGACAATTGAGGGTTTGAGCTCTGGGCACATTTGTAGAGAATCAGTGGTTGGGTTAAGCCCAGAGCAAACCTGCAGGAGATTGTCTAGCTAACGGGGAAGGCTCAGCCCTTGGTGGGTGGGACTAGGCCCTGGAATAAAATACTGAGAGCTGGTTGAGAAAGTTGGCATCCTTGTGTAGATTTGGCCAGACGTGCTGGTCTGGCAAGTAAGGATCGTTCCTCTCTCAGCCGTTATATAGAGATGGTGTGGCCAGTTCCCTCAGCCCTGGTATTGGTGTGAGCTCACCTGTCAAGCTGGACTACGAACTGTAACCGGACTACTATAAGAAAATAAACCCCTGTTCCCTTAAGCCATTTGATAGTGATTTATCAACAACCATTCAGGCGAACTGCAACACCCATCCAAGGACCTGTCAGGACACAGGCAGGAATCACAGGCCAGAATCGAAGTTCTCTAATGCTTTGGAAGCAACACTGTGTGCTAGTTAAATCAATAAGCAGGCCGAGGCTGTCCCTGGCTGGAGGCACCTGAAGCTTTCAGGGGGTATTTGGGTCCTACCTGTAGCATACCTGAGAAATGTCAGTGTTCAAAAGAAATATGACAGTGTCTGAAGATGTTGAGGGTTAACTAAATCTCTTTCCTGTACAAGAGCCTTTCTGCTTTCCATATCCAGTCCGAGCTGTGCCTGCCATCTGTTGGCTGGAGAACGGGGCTCCAGCTCATGATTCAGCCTCAGTGAGGCCAGGGGCATGGCTTAGAGGAAAGGACTTGGGCTGGAGCCAAACAGGTGTCTGTCTCTGTGTTTCAGAGCTGCATGCGCCTGGATAAATTGTCTAACTTCTCTGTTTCCAATCTGGAAATACTAGCGCTAACTCTGGGAAGGGAGAGACTGCTGTGCGGTTAACAGACGACTGGTTCTGACTAAGACCAAAAATATTGTCTCCTCACACCAAGTCTTACGGTTGTTTGATGATTCCCCTTTTCCAAATCTTACTTAGTATATCTAGAGAAAAGGGGGTCAAAATGGTTCCTTCCCTGTAGGGCTAAATGATGTGGTAGGTAAACCCACATGGCGCAGTGTCAGAGCTGAAGAGGTCATAACCCATACTTTCATAGAACATGATGAAAGGGCCAGGTATAACCCCACTGGTACAGCGCTTACCCTGGCTTTGATTCCTAGTGCCACATAAACTAGATGTGGCGGAACACATCTGTAATCCCAACACTGCGGAGGCCCAGGCAGGAGAATCAGGAGTTCAAGGTCATCTTTGGCTATGTAAGTCTAAGGCCAATCTGTGCCACATGAGACCACATTCAAAGATAAAAAGGAAAAACACCTCGATTGATACCCAACAAGTGGAAGCCGAGGTCGGAATAGTGGCTGCGGGAGCTGCTTACCATGGTGCCCAGCGACTCGTCTTCAGGCCGCTGCTCTCGATGTCCTGGTTCTGCTGGATGGTGGCACCTCTGGAGGGAGGTTTTTGTAGAGACTGTGGTGCTCCACAGAGAAATTCAGAACTAATCATAACCTCCACACAAGAAGCAAGCTGTCCCCTCAGCCGTCCCCAGAGAAGGCAAGGTGGCCCCCAATGGGAGTGAGCGTGACCTGCTCCCCGTGCCCCCTAGGGCACACACCTCTCGTCTTGGATGAAGTGCCTCCCTAGGGGCCAGCGCGAGAGTACTGCCAAGCTACGCTGCAGAGGCCTTGCCTGGGGCGCCAGAGAACAGCCCTGCACCCGAGGCGCTCTGCTGGCTTGCGGCATGAAAGGGAGAGGCCCAGAGGAAAAGCGTGTCCCACAGGCATCTGTCACTTTCTACTGACCCCCGTGCAATCCCCCTTCCCCTGTCGGTTCCTCCACTCTGGGTCAGGCGCCAACCGATTCGCTCTGAGACTGGATGACACGGCGGGAGGAGGTCCCGGGGGCTGCGTGTTCACAGTCACCAAGTTCACAGGTCGGGTCCACCTACCTGCGCGAGGCCATCCTTGTAGCGCCTGAAGAGGCTACGGGGGAGGGCAATTTCCAGAAGGCCAGTCATAAGTGCATTCCCAGAACCCTGACCCTGAACCCTGGACTCCTGCGGAAAGGCTGCCTGGCTGCGAGATTGTCTACTGAGGGGCTGCGATTAAGCCTGCTTGGGGAGATCCAAGAAAGGCCTGTTCTCTAATGCTATCTAGTGGGATCCCCTGGTGCCAGAAAACCCCACCCTCCAACCCTGTCACCACCTCATTTCAAACCATAATAGACCGTGGCATGAGGTCCATCCCTGAGAATTGAAGAGGTTATTTTATTTTACATATTTATATATTTATTTACTTTTTTATTTGTGTGTGTGTGTGTGTGTGTGTGTACATGTGTGTCTGTGTATATCAAAGAATACTGAATGTGCCTGTGGACACCCATGGGCCACTTCAGAAATCACCCTGGATTGTGCTACTTCCTCTTTGCTTTACTCTGGAGTTTTCCAGTCTCTGCCTTCCAGAGCTTCAAGTACAGGCCTCTGCCACTTCCACCTGGCATTTCCATGTGGGATTCAGGATCCCAACTCAGGATCTTCTGTTTGTGAGGCAGAAACTTAATCCTTAAGCCATCTCTTCAGCCCCGAGGAGGTTAAAAATGAGCCAAGAAGTCAGATGAGTGTGCCTGAGGCATTTCCAACAGATCTGGAAGTTTCTGCTGTGAAAACACCCTAGAAATAAATAAAATACAATAAACTCAAAGGAGAGGGTGTGGCAGACCCTTCTGGCTGCAGAGCGGCTGGCCAAGGCAGTTCTGAGGTGTGACTCATGGCTAAGATAATAGCATCTCATGAACCTGACCACGCCCCAAACCTAGACATTGAAAATCAGCATCTTAGATACCTGCGTCTTCCTGAAGGCATGGGACCACCTTTGTCTCAACAGTTCCAGCTTGGGGAAAGGTGTCCCCCACTCCCCACTGTCCCCATCAGACGCTCTCCTACCCAGGTGTAGCTCTTCTGAGAATGCCTTTCTGCCACCCCATCCCTGAGATTTCCCAGCTTCCCGTTGGCTACTCCCCTGCCATGGCTTACACTATCTCTTCCATGGAGAAATTCACTACTCAAAAAGAATAGGTGGGAAAAGCTTCTCTTCACTCCAAAACAGGGATTTTTGCATATTTGCAAAAGCTACACTCCCTGCTCTGATCCTCTGTGGAAGGGCCATGTGGTCCAGAGGGGGGAAAACTCTCCGGAATAAATGATTTCCATAATTATGCTTCCCAAGCCTCCACCACCATTCAGCTGACAGTTCTTTCTGCCCTGCCAAGTGGGCTGCTCTGGCTCCTTATGCCCCCCCACAAGCCCCTCCCTGTTTTTTTTCCAAGCACATACACCCCCAAGCTTACATTTCACAATAAGTAAATAGTTTTTTTTTTAAATCTCCCTCTTTCTTTTTAATGCAGCAGATGGTAGGTCCCAGGAACTTGGTGGAAATTAGGCCTTCTGATTTTCTAATAAATTTCAGCATCTCACACAAAAAGCACAAGCTCATTTTAATTCTGATGTTAAGTACCATATGGTACATCACCCGAGGAACGTGGCAGCTTCGTACTCAGCGTAAGGAAGAAAGGAGGCTCTTTCCCACAAGGCGGGCCACTGTGTGAGAACCAATGGGATTCCAGAGTGAATACCATTTGATAATAATATTGTATATGGCAGAGGAGTAATTAGCCCTCTTTTATGGTATGTGTTAATTTTCTCTGCCAGTTGCCCTAATTACAACTGCCACCCAAAGGACTACTTTCTGTAAATACTCTGTAAACATTTGAAAAGACGTAGACAGTGCATGCATGAAGGAAACCGTCCCTGGATTTTGAAGCTGTCTGGAAAATTGGCTGACATTTCATGTTTTTCAATGGCATAAATGGCCGGGGAGGAATTGTCAGAGTGTGGAAATGCTCTTTCCTCTTCAAGACGTCAGGAGCCTTCCTGCCTGTGTTGCCATCGATGTTTCCACAACAGTTTTTAGAGCTACTTTTGTTAACCTGGTTTATTTCATTTTATTATTTTATTTATTGTGTATGTGTGTGAACATGTGCATGTAATATGCATGTGTGTGTGTCTGTGTGACATATACGGGCGTGTGATATAGATGTGTGTGTGTGATATGGGTGTGTAATGTGTGATATGATGTGTGTATGTATGTGTAATGTGGATGTGAGTGCATGATAGGTGTGGTGTGTGTGGTATGTGTGTGATATGTGTGGTGTGTGTATGTGTGTGTGTGATGTGTGGTATGTGGGTGATATGTGTGGTGTGTGTATATGTGTAGTATGTGCATGGTATGTGCATGTGATATGTGTGGTGTGTATGTGTGTGTGATGTGTGTGTGTGTGGTACGTGCGGTGTGTGTGTGATGTGTGTGTGGTATGTGTGGTGTGTGTATGATACATGTAGTATGTACGTGGTAAGTGCTGGGTGTGTGATATGTGTGGTATGTGTGTGATGTGTGCATGTGTGTGTGGTATGTGTGTGATATGTGTGGTGCATATGCATGTGTGTGTGGTATGTGTGGTGTATGTGTGTGTGTGTGGCATGTGTATGATAAGTGTAGTATGTATGTGGTGTGTGCTGGGTTTGTGATATGTGTGGTGTATATGTGTGTGTGATATGTGTGTGTATGTTGTATGTGTGTGGTATGTGTGTGATATGTGTGGTGCATGTGCGTGTGTGTGTGTGTGTGTGTGTGATATGTATGGTGCATATGCATATGTGTGTGTGGTATGTGTGGTGTATGTGTGATGTGTGCATGTGTGGTGTATGTGTGTGTGTGGTGTGTGTATGATATGTGTAGTATGTATGTGGTGTGTGCTGGGTTTGTGATATGTGTGGTGTATATGTGTGTGTGTGATATGTGTGGTGTGGTATGTGTGTGGTATGTGCGGTGCATGTGCGTGTGTGTGTGTGATGTGGGTGTGGGTATGCACTTGTGCCACAGCACACATATAGAAGGAGTCTTTGTGGAGTCTGTTCTCTCTTCCCATCTTACCTACTGGGCCACCAGGATGTACAGACAAGTCCTTTAGACTCTGAGCCATCTTGCTGGTCTCCTCTGATGATCTTAAGCAACGAGCTCCATGAACTGTGACAAAAGTACATATACTGATGCAACTCACACCCTGATAAAAATACAGAAAGCATCGCCTTCATCTTTCTGAACTCCCCGCTGCCCCTTCTCCACCATCCCCTCCACCTACTCTTCCCATCACTGTCACCATGCAAGAGTCTTGTCAGACTCCTGGGTCTTGCAGGGTGCTGTCTGCTGGCTCTGCCTTTTTAACCGGTAGCTCATTTTTGGCACACTGAGTTCAGAGTTTTCATATGTACACATTGCACATATGTCCACAAACCCAGCCTCATTGGATATGCCTGAGGTGACAGGGACTCAGGCCCAGCAAGATAGTCTGGGTGCACCAAGAAACACAAACTTCACTTTTCAGAGGCCAGCAGGGGAGGCCAGACACCAGGCGGAGCACTTGAACAAGTCCTTCCGTCCTTCCTGTTTCATCAGGGCATTGCAAGGCTGAGGATGCGCTTTGCAGCACTGGGTCAGCCTGGATTATCTTCTCCAGTGTGATTTCTAGCCACTGAGAGGTGCTTTGGTGGGGATGACTTGGCAGGGTTGTGGTTGTGAGCCAGATTTTTGAGCGAGGCACGATGAGACTTGCCAGTGGTCCCAGCTGCTTGAGAAACTAAGGTGGGAAAACTTCCAGACTAGACTAAGCAACAGAGCAAGACCCCCATCTCAAGAAACAAAAGCAAAACTGTTTCACAAGGGTGTTATAGCAGCTGCGTGCTTGTAGTCCCAGGACGAGGGAGGCCAAGGCAGGAGGGTGGTGAGTTCAAGTCCAGCCTGGGCTTTAAACTGAGACCCTGTCTCAAAAACAAACACCCATGTAAACCCAAAGTAAAAGCCAAAGACACCAGATTTCTTTCAGGCATATTTTCACATTTGGAACTTTAGCACAGAGAATGAATGACTTATCAGAAAGAAGCCAAAGGAAAACAATTTCAGGAGACCAAGTAGCTCATTTCCCTAAAAGTCTGTGGTAAGTGTCTATACTCTTACACAGCTGAGAAAGTAGCTTTTCACGTTTGCTACACCTCCCCAAGTGCGTGGCGCAATACGCTAAGCGTGGCTTAGAAAAAATCACATGGAATTGCCATTCTTGCCCGTGCCAGATCAAAGAATATCAGCAAATTAATTTGCTGCTTAACATTCATCCCTCATTCCACAATCCTGCGCCTGTTATCAACATTCCTCATGAAAACAATGGAAGCTCAGAGAAGGTAAGCAGCTTCCTTGGGGCTTCCCTCTGGCTAAGCTCGGAGTATTCAAATGCAGACCCACGATCTTGAAGCTCCCAAGAAAAGGATGAGAATGGCTGGAATCTATCTCCTGCTCCTTCTTAAGCCTTGTGTTGAGTCAGGCGATCTTTACCATAACATCCTTGTCCAGAGAAGTCAGTTCTCTGGTTTATGCAGGCCCTTACTCAGCCTCCTACCAACGGTGGGCAGTAATGTTTTGTTGTCTGTGTGGATTTATCTGGGTTCTTTCATCTCCCTTAGAGCCATAGAAAACAGCAAGATGGAAGGCTTTTTCCATAGGGAGGCACCTGATGTTGAACCAACTTAGTTCACCTTTACAGATGATGTGCTCATCTGCATATTCTGAAGGCCTTGGGCTGGTGGACAATTCCCCTTTTCAGTTAGAAATTAAATTTTTCTGTAATAGGCAAAGACCAGGAATTGTTGGGCGCAAAGCGCCACCATGTGGCACAACTGTGGCATATCAACAGGCTTGTTAATTGGTCCCCAGAAGGGGAGACCTCATGGAGGAGCTCAATCCAGAGATAAGGCTGGATTAATCCTCAGAAAGTCCCAAGCTTACTTTAAGGCAAATTGGGACTGTAGTCTCCTCCAGGTGTGCCCATGTTATAACTGCAATGTGGTTATGCATTTGCCTTTGTGCATCACATACAGAAAACAGCAGATTGGTGCTGACAAACAGTATTGCAATACTCCAGAAGGGCTCCTGTAGCCAAACCCAGCTACATTTTCAAATAATCAACTTCACTTCATTTTTTTAAAAGTTACAAGCAGGCTGGAGAGATGGCTCAGGGGTTAAGACTGCCTCACAAGCAGAAAGTACTGAGTTCAGATCTCAGATCTCATGTAAAAATGCCAGGCAGAAAAAAAGTCGCCTGTACTTCTGGCCCTAAGGGGCAGAGACTAGGAGATCCCAGAACGAAGCAAAAAGGAGGTGGAATCAATCCAGGATGATTCCCAAAGTCACCCTTGGAGTTCCACAGGCATACACAGTGCCTTGTGATATGCCACACACACACACACACACACACTCACACACACACACTCACACATACACACACTCACACACACACACACACACACACCACATACAAGCTAAATAAATAAAGTTTTTTTTAAAAAGGACACAAGCAAGTCAAGTGAGATGGTTCTTTTCGAATGTCAGCCAGACACACAGGAGACAGGCCTGTGGCACATCTATGAGGGTTATCTAGTCTGGGCAGATCTGTAGATCATCTTGACTGTAAAATTGATATGGAAGACCCAGTTCACTGTAGGTGACCCTGTCTCCTGGAGAGGTAGAAAAAGAGCTAATCGCTTATTGCTGACCAGCAAGCAGGGCAGCAGCATTGGCCTCGCCCTGTGTTCTTGCCATGCGCAGGACGTGGCCAGTTCCAACAGCTCCTGATACGGGTCCAACGCTCCTACCTTGATGGATTCTGACCTGGAGCTGAGAGCTGCAGGAAACCCCCTGCTCCCCTAAGCTGTAGGACTTTCTTTTTGTGTGAGACAGGACTCGGGCTCAAGCAACTTAGAGGAGAAAAGGTATTTATTTGGCTCACTGTTACAGAAAGGATGTTGTCCATTTTGGCAGGAATCACATAACAGAAGGCATACCTGAAGGAGAAGCTGCTTCAGAGCATCGTAGTCACCATCCGGAAGCAGAAAGTAAGACAAGAAAGAAAAAAAAAAAACAGGGTTTGACTTACAAGCCCCCAGGTCTTCTCCCTGTGATGACTCTTCCTTTAACAAGACTCTTACCTCTCATAGATGCAGTAAACTTCTCAAATATCAACACCAGCTCCGGGGGCAGAGCAACTCACATTCAAACCATGACAGTATTTATTGTAACAGCAAGTTCTAAAGTTGGTATGGTCTGGGTATCATATGTTATACAAAGGATTGCCACACTACAAAAAGCACTCCCACAAGAGTAGACAAGCCAGCGGGAACCCTGGGGTCCATAGAAGCAGATAGGTAAGAGGGTGGGAGGGAGTGGATGTATTGATAGGGAGAGGGGAAGGAAATGGGAGGAAGTGGGGATAGAGAGAAACAGGGATAAGTACTCAATACGTTTGTCAAACTAAAAAAATTAATTTTTAAAAAGTTGACAGTAGCTTAAATACTGATGGTCCTCAAAAGCCCTGATAATAACAGTAACTGCATTACTGGCCATGGTCAGTGGGCCCCTTACCCCTGTGGCAAAGGCTTTACGGGTGGTCTCCTAAATGGAGCAAAGTCTGATTGTGCAATCAGAACTAAGGGTAGCCAAGCAGGCTCCACAGCCTCTCAACCTTGGACACGGGTGCTGGACTTATGGACATGTAGAAATCTCTGTGTGTGTGTGTGTGTGTGTGTGTGTGTGTGTGTGTGTGTGTGTGCACGCACGTGCACACCCGAGGACATTTTTGAGGGTTTGCGCCTGTGGAGGTGCACGAGTGACACCAGGAGCCATCCTGTATTGTTCTACCTCCTTATTGCTTTGCTCTGGAGATTCCCAGGCTATACTTTCCAGGACCATAATCGCAGACCGCTCCCATTTCTGCCTGGCATTTTTTTATATGGGATCTGGATCTGAACTCAGGTCCCTTTGCATGCGAGGCAAAGGCTTTAATCCCCGAGCCATTTCTCCAGTCTCAATGCTGTTTTCTTCCTCTAGCAATATTGGAACATGTTCAGACTTCCCTCTTTCACAACTATTATCAAAGTATGTAGCAAAGTTTGTTAAGACCCTACGTAGCAGTGAGTTTCATTATTTTGTCACAGGCTTGCTTCAACTTGCCTTAACTAGTAATTCTTATTTTATTTCATTTTTTAATATTTTACTTGTTTAGTGTGTGTGTGTGTGTGTGTGTGTGTGTGTGTGTGTGTGTGTGTTAGAGGGTGCTGTGTGTCCTGTGGAGGACCAAGGGTGACTTCGGGAATTAATTTTGGATTGCTTCTACCTCCTTTTTGCATCAGTGTGGGATTTCTCAGGCTCCACCCACCAGGGTTGGAAGTCCAGGCCCCCACCATTTTTTTTTTTTAAACGTGGGACCTGGAATCAAAACTCAGGATCTTCTGCTTATAAGACAGTCTTAACCCCTGAGCCACCTCTCCAGCCCAACTATTAATTCTTTACAAAGGTGCCCAATGCTCAGCCTTCAATTGTCAAGTTGGCATCTGTAGCTAAGTGCCACACTGCATAAGCATGAGGGTCAGTTCAGACCAGCATTGTCCTCGTGATTGATTATGATAATAAATGAATTAGCACAAATTAAACGCTCAAGAACCCCATGTGTTTATACTTGGAAATGAGAAGAGCCTGAATCTGCCGTACTGGGTACATCAGGATATTGTATTGGCAAGACTGTTCTTTCTGAATATTTGATAAGGCTCTTGAGCTGGATAAAGTATCTTGAACCATCCTTGTGGGACTGACATCACAAAAGTCCTAAAAGAGAGACAGAGATCAGAATGAGCAGCTGGAGATCTGAGGAAACAAAAGGTGGGGTGACAGAAGCAAGGCGTCGCCAGCCCAGAACACAGATATCTCCTGGAGGCCAGAAAGGCAAAGAAGATTCTCCTCCAATACTGCCAATAGGATACCTTGATGCACTCAAGGTGGTCCATTTGGACCCTTCTCACTTCCAAGTATGAGCATGAGGGTTCTTAGGCTTTTATGCTTCTGTCAATTTATTACAACAGTGACAGGAAACTCTGAAAGGTAATCAACGGCAGGGCTCACAATCTCCTGTTGGAATCACTCTGATCTCTGAATCTGGGAGCGCGTCTAGGCAACAGCAGCCAGGCCAAGGGAAGGGTACCAAAGGGAGCTAGAAATTAGTGGTTAAGAAATGAGATAGAGGCTGGGGAGGTGGCTCAAGGGTTAAAACCTCACAAGCAAAAGGAACTGAGTTCACATCCCTTAGATCCTGTGGAAAAAATGCCTAGCAGATATGGCAGCAGCCTGCAATTCTGGCCGGGAAGGTGGAGCCCGCAAAGCCCAGGGCAAAGCAGTAAGGAGGGAGAGCGACCCAGGATGATTCCGGGGTCACCTTGGGCCTCCTCAGATACACACATTCAAGTGCTCTCTTGTACACGCGCGCGCGCACATACACACACACATCCATCCACACACGAAAATACATACACACAATAAGAAGTGAGACAGAGATCGAGGAACACTGCTACACTTTTTACACCTTCCCTTCCTTTCTTTCTTCCTTATTTTTTCTTTCTCTCCTTTTCTTCTCTCCTCTTTCTTTCTCTCCTTCTTTTTCATTCTCTCCGACTCTCTGTCTCTCTCTTTCTGGTTTTGTGTATGTGCATCTACATGTTCAATAGTGTGCAGTGTACACACGTGTTTCCAGGTGTGTGCTTGTATGTCTAGAAGCCTGTCTTAGGTGCCCTCCTCCTCGCTTGCTTTCTGACACAGGGCGCCTCACCGACATGGAACTCAGCAGTTAAACTGGGCTAATTAGGCAGTGAGGGCCTAAGGATCTCTCCACATCTCCCTAGCACTGAGCAGGGACGTGTGTGTCACCATGCTCAGTTTGCTTTTTTAACATGGGTTCTAGGGTGTCAAACTCAGGTCCTCATTGTCAAGTGAGTCAGCTACCCAGCCCCAACCTCCTCTGACATCTCTCTGGCAACAGACAATCTTCATGTCCTCAAACAGTCTGACTCGTCGGTTCCATTGAGTAACTGAACAAGAATCTGCTCATGCATGCGGCTTTCTGAACTGACCTGGCTCTGACTGGTTTATCTCAAACCCCAGTAGATATCATCCAAGGTTCATGCTCTGGAACCCGGATCCCAGAACTTATCACCAACCTCAGAGACCTGAAAGTCTTCCCCAAAGACCAACCAATGTTACATTGCCAGCCTATAGAATCGTCACAGGCCTCAGGATCTCAGTAAAGACACACACACAACATGAAGCAAAAGAACAAAGCACAGTTTCATGTCCACAGAGAATAAATGCCAGAAAAGAAAAAATATCCAAACTCCAAACATCCTCTCTGCACTATTTATTTTTTCCTTATCTATAAACACAAAATGTCTGGGCAGTCTTAAGATAAACTGCAGTCTGATAGGAAGTATCAGGAGCCTCTCTCCTGAGCTGATCCCCGGCAGACAACTTTGAAATGCCAGACTTCTAACACTAACCACATTCAGAAGAAAGATTCATGGAGATAACTCGCAGCTCTTTAATGCAGTTTATAAAACAAATCTCCCAGACATTTATTTCTCAGTCAGGCTTCTGGCTTACAGTTGGGTCAGTACAGGCAACGAAATGAAAGAAACTCTCAAACATTGACATTGGCACTCCAAAAATAGTCATGAGAAGTATTAAAACATTTCCAGTATGTTTTCCTTCTGAAAATGTGTTGCTATACAATTTCCAAGAATGCGGCAGAATTAACAGTTGGTTTTCATTTTCTCTTAGGAGTTAAAAAATACTTCGATTTAGTCCACCGTGTGTACATAACTAATGGGTATTTCCCCAGAGGATTTCACACTGGCCTGGCAGAAAGCATGCTTTTATTTGGTTCTCAGAGGGACCTTGGTGTAATTAAGATTTTTCCTAGTGCATCTCCTTTCCAGTCCCCTGGAAGGCATGTATGAACATGCACCACACTGATCCATCCACACCCCACACGCTAAGTGACTGTTGAAGTTACCAAAAGGAATGAGACATTCTATCCTACATGCACCACCAGAGCTCAGAAGCTGAGCAGGACAAGGCCCGGCTAGTACTTGGGTAGGAGAAAGAAATAAGAAAGAGCAGATGGAAGCGGATAATCTACAAGCCAGGGGTTCCAAGTCTGAGTGAGCACAACTTCTGCCAAAATGCAAACTGTGCATTGGAAGCACAAAGAATACCTACAGCATGGAATTCTGCTTCAGACAACTGATGGACTACAGAAATCCTTTCTGGGCCAAAAGAACTTTACATTTCTGGTTATCCTATAAAGTGGGAAATGTGCAAACTCTTATGAATCTGTTGTGTGAGTGTTTGCAAAAAAAAATCTTGTAAGCATTAGGAAAGAAAAGAGAAAGATCCACTCCATCTCTGACTTCTAGAGCCACCTGCCTTTGGAAAGAAGCTCTAGGCATTTGCCTGGGAGAAATACTGTGATTTACCACAGGTGCTCCTCCTCCCCCCATTCCCTTTCCTACCACCAGGGCACGGCTGCTTCTTCAACCTAATGCAGCTGCATAGTTCTGGAAACCGTTGAGAAGAGCTAGAATTGCAAGCCATAGTCAAGGAGGTAAGTAACTCCAAGCTCCCAGAACCCCAGAACCCCAGAACCCTGGAACATGGCCTAACCAGCAGTTTCTAAGCTGCATCCTCAAAAACTTAAGCCCAGAGCTCTAAGGTTGAGCTTTTATCGGGTTGTGAGCACAGAGGGAGCGCCCACGTGCACAGCTGCCTGCCTCTGCTGCAAAACCCAGGGCGTGTCCTCTAGGAAGCTGAGGATCTTTTTGGCACAAGCTGGGCACCAGCGGTGTGCCGAGGCATTCAGCTGGGTTAGACTTCACAACTCCCGTCTTTAACTCTATTGAATGTGTGACACTGCCCCCCGAAAGCAGGCAGCCGCTCAAAGACTCAGTCTGAGACATGAATTGAGTCAGGGCACTGTCCTTCCGCAAATCATCCATTGCCCTCTGGGGTTCTCTGCTTCGTAGTCATCCTCCCCCAGAGACGCAGGAGGCTCCAGCACAAAGGGTTCCGCGTCCCACTCCATGTCCTCCCCGGAGAAGTTGAGGAGTATCTGTCTGGAACTGCCCAAGCTGCAAGAGAGGGATGAGACAGAAGGTCAAGTTCAAGTCCACAGAGAGACAGGATGCTCCAGTTGCCACCATTCCCGCAGGTATTATCAGACTGCGCCTCCAGGTCCTGTGTGCGGACCACAAGGTGATATGGGAGTGTGTCTGGATGGCCCTCTGGTGGGCCTTGAAGGACAAGGTCGATGCTGAGCGCTGTCAGTCTAGCACCTGGCTTATTATTGGGAGAGGGAAACGCTGTGCTTGCAGGAAACCCTGACTCCATGAGCCAAGCAGCTTGTGAAGGAGCAGAGAGACAGCTGGGGATCTCAGCCGATAGTGTGTGGAAGGCTGCTCCGCAGTACGGCCTGAATGGTTGCCCCGGTAGACAGGGAGAGTATGGAGCTTACTCATGGGAACCAGTCTTGGAAGAGGAAGATCTGGTGGGACAGAAGCCACAGGAGGTAGTAGAACACAGTCCCATGGGAGGCCAGTGCCTCCTACCACACCTGCAGCCAGTGTGGCGCAGCGCCTTTCTTGCCGCTCCGTCCAGTCCTGAACTGCCGCTAGAGAGCGCTGCATACCCGGTGTCAGAGCTCTTCAGGGGCAGGAATGGAAGCGACCCGCCGGAGAGAACGAAGTCAGGTGCAGAACCAAAGCAAGTCTGAGTAGGGACAGCAGGGACCCGGCTGGAGCACAGCCTATGAGAAAACTAATTCCCCTCCAGTACCCCTGCCAGTGCAACACATTCGCAAGATCACTTTGTCACATGGGACTGGGGGCTCAACGCACCTTCGGAAGCACCCCAGGAACCTGGAGCTGGGAGATGGTCTTGTTATGGTATTTAGCCCAAGCACTTACTCTTTTTTGTGGGCTTTGGGCTTAAATTTCAGAGTGCTGAATGCCCCTTCCACAGCCTTGGGCAGATAAATGGGGTGTCTCTCCAGCCGCCTCTGGGTGCCGACGGCCCTGCGCTCGGTGCTCCTTCGAAATTGGCTGTCTGCGGTGGCGTGAGCAGCGATGGCCTCAGAATGTCTTCGCGGGGCCCGCAAAATCCAGTTGGAATGCAAGCTGTGCTCCCGAGAGCTGGTGGCCACTGAAGAGAGAAGCAGGTGACCCGAGCCCATGCCTCACCGTCCGGGGAGCAGAAGGCAAGGGAGAGGGCGAAGGGTGTGAGAACACCCGGCAAGGACCGGGACAGCCACACTCAGCAACTGTGAATTCCTGGGAGGTCTGTGGGAGTCGTAACCCCACAATTATGGGGCAGGGTCAGAATAGAGTTCTCATTCTGTTAAAAATGGACACTGAGGGCTAAGCTCAGTGGGTAAAACCTTTGCCTTGCAAGCAAAGGTTTTAGACCCCAAGATTCCACATAGAAATGCCAGATTGCTGTGGCACAGCCCACCTGTGATTCTAGCCCTGGAGGGTGGAGCTGTTCCCAGAGCAAGCTGGTCAGTTAGATAAGACCTAACTGTGTGCTGGGGGCTTAATTAGAGACCCAGGTTCACAACAAGAAGGTGGAAGAGTGATCAAGAATATTCCCCATTATCATTCTTGGACCTCTGCAGGTACATGTACTCTAGTGCGCTCATGTACATACACCCACACACATGCGCACCCACATACAAACACACATGCACACACACACATATGCACACACCCCATACAACCATACACTCTGTAGTTTGTGATTTGGAAAGGGCTTAAGATAAATTGTAAGAGAAAAGGGATTCCATTTTTTTTATAAAATACATAGCCATAAAATGTGAATGTGTTGAAAATACTTTGGAGAAATCCATAAACGCAAGAGTTAGTAGGGTCTGTTTTCTCTAGATTTTCTTTCTTAATCAGTATGTTGTTTGATTAATTTTATTTGCAATGAACGTAGATTAAAATTAATGGGGCTGGAGAGCTGGCTTAGTGGTTAAGACTCTGCCTCACAAGCAGAAGGTCCTGAGTTTGGATCCCAGGTCTCTGTAAAAACTCCAGGCGGAAATGGTGGCAGCCTGCACTTCTAACCCTGGTGGGTGGACCTGGGAAATCCCAAGCAAAACAAAAATGTATGTAGAAGCAATCCAGGATGATTCCCAAAGTCACCCTTGGTCCTCCACAGTGACACATAGCACCCTCTAATACACACACGCATGTGCACACACACACACATACACACAAATAAATAAATTAAACAAGTCTCTCTTTTTTTTTTTGAAACAAGGTCTCATGCAGCTCAGACTGACCTTGAACTCACTGTGTAATGGAGGATGAACTTGACTTTCTCCTGCCTCTACCTCCCATTACTGGAATTACAGGCACATACTGTGGTGCTATGGAGATTAAATTTAGCACCTCACTCATGCTAGGCAAGCACTCTACCAAATGAACCGCATCCTCCAATCTGGTCCTTTTATGACAACAGTCATTTTCATTAAACTGTGAAGCTGGCCCTGCGTCCTCTAGATTTGCCCTCCTTTCACCAGTGTCCTGGGTTTCCCTGGCCCTAGGCTGCTGTCTTCCAAGGGCTACAGGAGCAACATACAAGTGGAATGTGAGGAAAACTCCCTAGAAGATGGAGTGAACCCAGGAACAGACAAAACTAGTAAAACTGCAGAACTCAATTTGGAAACCCAGCATCTGTCAGGGCCAGAGCAACAAACCACAGCCTGCCATGCTGTGAGCATTAGATACAACTCTGAAGAATTAGCTGCTACTGATGCCACAGCTGTTGTGTTAGTGTTCGAGAGCTAGCGATCTTTTGAAGAAAACCATTGCCAAATTGTATAGTGGACAAGTCAAAGAATAAAGAAATTGACAGTTCTGGATGTAAAAGTAAAAATGGACTCAACTCATACAAGCGTTGAAATTTCTGCTCCCTGCCAGGGCAATGCCAGTCATATGCGTTGATAAGGAGAGAAGCAAGGCTTTGCTTTACCCTCCTCCTTGTCCATAATCCTTCCCATTCTTAAAAGTGTCTATAACATCAAAGATATTCTTTTGTTTTGATTTATGAGTGTGTGTGTGTGTGTGTGTGTTCCTGTGTGTGTGCGAACGAGGAGGACAGAGGTCAATGTCAGGTGCCCAGCTTACTTTTTTGGCCAGTCTCTTTCTGACTCTAGGACTTGCTGATTTGACTAGACTGGCTGGAAGCTCCAGTCATCCTCCTGTCTCTGTCTCTCCAATGCTGGAATTGCATGAATTCATGGCCACATGAGTGTTGGGACTCAAACTGAGCTCATTATTATGAACTGAGCCATCTCACCAGTCCCTAGTTTTGGTTTTTGACACAGAGTCTCATTACACAGCTCAAACTCTGTCAACCCTCCTGCCACAGCCTTTGGAGTACTGAGATTAAAGGCCTGGGTCATACCCAACCCATCTTGGTTTTCAGATGGGCTATTGGGTCATGTTATGTGTGCAAACAATCTCCAGAATTTTTTGATCTCTAAAACAGAAACTCCAGGCCTGCAGAGATACTCCAGGGGTTAAGCCTCTACCTCATAAGCAGAAGGTCCTGAGTTCGGATCCCAGATCCCATGTAAAACCTTACCAGGTGGAAATGGTAGTGGCCTGTGTTTCTGGTCCTGGAAGGCAGAGCCTGGGAAACTCCAGAGAAAAAGAAAAGAGGACATGGTGCAATCCAGAGTGATTCCCGAAGTCACCCTTGGACCTCCACAGGCACACATAGTGCCCTCTGATATATACAGGCAGCAGACAGACAGACAGATACACACACACATACACACACACACACACACACACACACACACACACACACACACAGTTTTTAAAAAATCATGGAACTAAAACAAAAACTGTGTCCCTGTTAAATTCTATCCGCCATCATTCCATTCTCTTTCCTTAATCTTTCCTCTATTGCTTTCCTTCTGGGCATCCTAAAAAAAGACCTGCCCTGTCCACAAGGAAGGCTTGTTCCAGCTTTGTTCAAGCACGGTGGTGGAGGTGCAGGCTGGACCGGTGCCAGCAAGGAAAACTCAGGTCTCCGAAAGGATCAGCTGAGGGTCTAGGGCTTTCTCTTTCTTTAGAAAGGTCTCAGCCCCACCCACCCTCTGCCAACCAGTGCCTGAACCATCGCTCACCATCGAAGTCCACATCTTCATTGGGCAGGTCAGCCTCAGGGTGCTTCGGCCGCTTTTCTGTCTCTAGCTCTGCAATGATGGCGTCAAAGAAGGCGATGGCCTCGGCCACATCGGCGCTGAACTGCGAGTATTTCTTGGAAGTTGCTTTTTGCTACGGAACAAAGGGAGGAGAGTAAGGTTTCTGAAGTATCCTCACGTGCATAAGCCCAAGATGCTGAAAAGAATGAATACTGCTAAAACTAAGTGCATGTAGGATTTTGTGTCTGTGAGATTTCACAGGTACATTGGAGAACCAAGATAGAAATGTAACCACAGTGTGTCTCAATGGAAGAGCGGATCCACAAGAATGCAACTTTATATAGTCATAGAGAAGACTAAAGATGAAAAATATTTTTAAAAACAATTTCTTTGCTCCAATGCAGATGGAACTGGAAGCCATCGTACGAAGTGGAATGAATTTAAAGACTAATTCTATTACCAGCTGCCCCTGTGGAAGGATTCCAAGGGTCCCAACACACTTGATTTGCTCACCTGCCACCTGGGAAGTCTAACTAACAATACAATGGCAATGGGTCAAGACAGGAATTGAGTCTCTGGCCTCCACTGGAAGGAGATGTAGTCTAGAAATCATCTTTCCATTTGGCCAGCATTTGCAGGATTATGTACGGAAAGGACAAAAGCGGGACCCAAGTGGTATACAAGTGAAGAGTAATTTTGATCAGGAGATGTATGCATATACAAATTACAGTTCTGGTTCTAGAATATTCTGGCACCAGGATTTGGAAATAGAGATTGTTTCTGTCCCTAGCATGAGACAAAGCTTGGAAGAAAAACATGATTAAAAAGAGCAGGTTAGGACTGGGTGATTCTTTAATTCCTCAATTTTTTGCATGGGTGGCCATGTGCATGAATGACAAGGTGTGCACATGTGAGCGTGCGTGCATGTATAGGTATGTGTACAGATGTGAGCGTGGGTATATGTGGGTGGGTGTGCATGTGTATGTGTGCATGTATGGGTGTAAGTACATGTGTGACTGGGTGTGCATGTGTGAGTATTATACATGTTTGTGTGAAGGATGAGTGCACATGTGTGAGTTGGTGTGCATATGTGAGTGTTTATATGTGTGGATGTAGATGTATGCCTGTGTGTGTGTTGTGTGGGTGTGTGATGCATCTGTACATACGTTCATGTGTATGGAAGCCAGAGGCTGGTGTATATGCCTTTCTCAATCACCCTTCACCTTTTTTAAGGACAACATCTCTCACTGAAGCTCACCAATTCTGCCAGGCTGGTTGGCCAATGAGCTCCAGAGAGCCTCTGTCTCTGTTCCCCAATACCAGGGTTACAGACCTGTGCCACCATGCCCATCTTTTTCTAGGATGCTGGGAATCCAAATTTAGATCCTCATACTTGAGCAGCAAGCACTTTACTGACATCTCCGCAGACCCCTAAAGTACCCCCTGTTGCAGTGTCAGCCCTATTCTCTGGCTTCATGAGAGCATACAGGAGTGTTTCCCTGATGAGGAGGACAGACTGGACTCAAGGGGACAGAATACAAGTCAGCAAGGACAGAGAACATAAGCCTCTGGACTCAAGCCCAGGATCCTGGAGTCCTGCGGACCATCCAGTGTGACTACTCAGACATGGAAGTCACCTTGCCCCTCTCATCTTCCCCAGGCGTGAGGGCATCCCACCCACAGGTTTCACCTTCCAATCCCCAACCTCACCTATACCACCTGCTAGGCACTTCCTCTGCTTGGATTTCTGTGGCTTCCACCTCTGCTAGCTGTCATTCTGCCTAAGTGTACCTAAAGGGCTGGGGAGTCTAGCTCTGTCTCCTGCTGCCAAGGTGACCACACTGCTCAGGAATCACACAAGTCTATGTCTATAATCTTAACATGATTATTAACACTCCATCACCATTATTCCTTCAAAATGTGTCACTAGGGACTAGAGAGATGGCTCATTTGGTAAAGTGCTTGCTACATGAACATGAGGACCTGAGTTCGGGCCCCCAGAACCCACATAAAAAGTCGGGCACTGGGGGCTGGAGAGGTGGCTCAGGGGTTAAGCCTCTGCCTTGCAGGCAGAAGGTCCTGAGTTCAGATCCTAGACCCCACATATAGACACCGGGCAGAAGCGGGGGAGGCCTGCGCTTCTGGTCCTGGTAGGGCAGAGCCTGCAAATCCCCAGGGCAGAGTAAACAAGGAGGTGGAGGCATCCATGGTGGTTCCCGAATTCGCCCGTGGTTTTACACACACACACACACACACACACGCACACGCACACGCACACGCACACGTGCATACACACAATTGAATAAATAATAATAAAAAATAAAAAAAAGTCGGGCACTGGCACAATTCTAATCAAAATGCTAAGGAGGCAGAGACAGGAGGAAACCTGGAGTTCACTAACTGCCAGTCTAGCTAATCACTGCGTTCCAGGTTCAGTGGAAGACCCTGTCTCAAAAACTAAGATGAAGAGTGACTGAGGAAGACATCCAACAACAGCCATCAACCTCTAGCCTCCTCACGCGTATGTTCTCTCACTCTCATACACACACACATATGCACGCATGCACACACGCATGCATACACATGCCCATGCACATGATCTCCCCAGTTGGAAGACAAAGTACCCCTCCCCATTCTTTAAGTCAGCCAGTCTGCTCTCCACTTTACTATTGAGTCACTGTGCCCATGCATGATATATTCCTAAATTCTCTGCCCAACTCCATATTTTTTATCATCATCGTTTTAGATTTTTTTGTTCTGGTTTTGCTTTTGTAGTGCTAGAGGTCAAGCGCGGGGCCTTGAATACACTGGACAAGTACTCCAGCACTGTGCCACATCCTGCACCAGGACGTCTTCAAACAGGATCTGAGTTCTTCATTATCTTTCTTGACTGTATCATATCCACAGTGTCTCAGCCAAAGTCTCCAGAGGCGGTTTATTTAAAGTAATCCAGAAAATTATAGACACTGAAGAAATTTGAGAACAAAAATCGTTCTTGGTATTTATAATTTAAAGATCAAATATTTGCTTTGGTCAGATGATATTCTGTTGCCTTTTTTTAAATCAACTGTCCCTGTAAAATGATCAACAGTGTTCACAAGAGAAATTCTTTTTTTTACACTAATAATTTGTTGTGTGGGCTGATGTTCTCTGAAGAAGTCACATATAGATCGAAAACTGTACAGACCAAGTGATTAGAATTTTGTGGTTGTAGAAAATTGGACTGTTGCAGATCAAGAGCTAAAATAATCTTGGGGGGGCTGGAGAGGTGGCTCAGGGGTTAAGTGTCTGCCTTGCAGGCGGAAGGTCCTGAGTTTAGATCCTAGACCCCACGTATAGACGCCAGGGGAAAGACAGGGAGCGGCCTGGGTTTCTGGTCCTGGTAGGGCGGAGCCTGTGAATCCCGGGGCAGAGTAAACAAAGAGGTGGAGGCATCCATGGTGGTTCCCGAATTTGTCCGTGGTTCTACACACACATACATATACACATGTGCACACACGCGTACACACACAATTGAATAAATAATAAATACTTTAAAAATAAAATAAAATAAAATAATCTTGGGCTTCAGAACTCTTAATAGCTATTTGCACCATGCTCTTTGACCTGACATCTTTTTGGCTTGAGTAAAATTTTGAAGTTGAATTACTTAGCAGATCACTAGCTTCTTCCAGTTCTAAAACTAGGAATATTCTAACAGCAAAATCTGGAGAAGAGATTTCCCCACCTTCTGTAGCCTGCCAACCTTATGTCCCCACTGAATATTTGGTGACCACATTGATTGATGACTTTCTTTTGCTCTATAACTATGAACATTCATGTAATCTCTTCCCCAGAAGAACATATTGTTCAAGTAGCCTGAATGACTCTTTTTAGGCTCAAACTATCTCTTACATCCTATGGAAGAAGAGTTATGCTTTGTAAATACTTGCTTATAATGTTTAATTAAATTACATTGTAAAAAATTATGATAATAAGCCCAAATAGCATAAATGACTTTGGCATTAGACATAGCAATTTCCATAACTACATATTTAATCGTGATCATTGGACAATACATAAACCTATCTTACCTTCAAAAAAGTTTGATTTTAAGCATTTTAAAATATGAAAACTAGAAGAAATATTATCATGAATGTATGTTTCCGCCACTAGATTTGACAACCATCAAATTTCTTCATTATTATCCACTAATTAACTTCCTACTATTTTGTGAAGTTAATCCTAAAAAATATAATTTTGATCATAAATGCTTCAAAGTATACCTGCAACAATTATCAATATTTTCCATAATAAAAAGTGATAATTTCTTACTATCAGCAAGTTCCCAGTCCATATCCCATTGTCCCCGACAAGCATATTGCAGTTGCTTTTGCTGCTGATAGTTATATTTTAAAGAAATTAAAAGTATACAGGACTGGCAAGATGGCTTAGAGATGTCTACTTGTAAATTTAGTGACCTGAGTTCAATCCCTGGAAGCCCATAAGGTAGAAGGAAAGGACTGACTTCTGAAAATATTTCCACCAATACTCTCTCTCTCCCTCTCTCTCTCTTTTCTCTTTCTTTCTCTGTGTGTCTTAAATAAGTAGATGAAATGTTTAAAAAGTATAATTTAAAAATAAAAGTGAGAAAATCTCATGAAAATTATTTTTCAACTTTCCCATCAGGAATTTCTTATTTATTTATGTGGGTTTAACTTTCTATCTGGTGCCACGTTGGTTTCTTTTGAAAAGCATACTTTACTATTTATTGCCTTTGCGCCTGCTGGCAATGAATAATCCTTTTGTTTGTCTGAGAAATGTTGATTCTGGCTGGGAACATGGCTCAGCTGGTTGAAGTCTTTGCCTCACAAGTGAAGAACCTGAGTTTAGGTCTCCAGATCCCAGATAAAATGCTGGACAGATATGGTATCAGCCTTCAGTTCCAGCCCTGGAAGGCGGAGCTTGGGAAGCCCCAGAGCAAAGCATTAAGGGAGAAGAGCAATTCAAGATAATTCCTGATGTCACCTTTGGGCCTCTACAGGCACACACACTCAAAAAATGCCCTCTAGTACCCACACCTACATATACAAACACACAATAACAAAAGACAATAAAAGATATTTATTTACTTTCATTTTAAAATTTTTATTTATTTTGCAAATGTGTGTGTGTGTGTGTGTGTGTGTGTGTGTGTGTGTGTGTGTGCAGGCATATGTACATGCACAAGGTAGAAGGAGGTGAGAGAAAAACTCTCAGAAGTTGGTTCTCACATTTCACCTTGTTAGGTCAGAACTTCTTTGGTTGTCTCTGGCACATACTTGAAGCTAGCTGAGCCCTAAGTCACCCCCACATGGACATAAATGGGGCTCCCCACATACACATACTTGAGTTAATCTCCCATACTCTGTACACTTTAGCATCCACTGAGACCAAAGGCCACATGCACTTAGGACAAAGTACATGCAACCGGGCAGAAGGACAGGAGGGAGCTGTTGGAATCTTGGTGCGTGACTTTTGGTCTTTTACTTTCTATCATGACTTCACATTGGCTCATTTCTTCCCTGACTTTACCAAGTCCTCTGGGGAGCCAACCGAAGGACACCTCAACTGCTACTATCATGCTGTGCATTTCTAATCTACTCATTGATTCTTAAGGTATTCACCTTCGGAGAAGTCTCCACCTCACCTTTTCAGTTTTGCACATTTTCCATGGGACTTCTGACATATTATCATTGTCACGAAGAAGTCTGTCTGATGGTTCCGTGTATGTCCCATCTGATTCTGGTTCTATCAAATACTTTGTTTCACAGCATTGTTTTTACTTCCTCATTCCTTATATGACCCATAATAACTTGCTGAAAACTACACATTCTATGTAGGTCAGTAGACACTGAGAAGTTATTTAATATCTTCAAATGCTCTTCAAATCTGCTAGACCTTTAGCCTGGCTATTTGTCTGCCTACGCATGAGTTTAGCTGGCACTGGTATCAGTCTGCTCTTCGTGCACCATAGACTTTCAAGTTCTCTTGAAACCCTTGTTTAAAGTGGAAGCAAATTAACTTTGCAGAGCTTTTCCCTTCAATATCTATTATGCCTTTGGCAGAGGGTCCTTTCTTATGTCCTTTGTCCCTCCCTTGGCAATATTCTACTGTTCGCTACTGGATGCAGTGGGTGGCAGGAAGACAGTTGCTATTTCCATATCCAGTCTCTAGTTTTATGAAGGACTTAATTTTTCCCTTAAAGCTGTAGTTCCAAGCCCAATGCTTTTATCAACTGCTCCCAAACTTGCCTTCCTCATTAAACTTGTTGTTCTACAAGAGATAAAGAAGACTCTGAGTTGCTTCATAAACTTCCTTTACCAGCTGGTCCCTGCCCTAGGACTGCACCATGCAAGACGCTTCCTTAGGATCCTGTGAATGCTCACTGAGCCTGTCATGGTTCCAATGCGAGTTGCTCCCACAGGCTCATCTGTTTGAATCCTTAGCTGATATTAATATTTGGGAAGGCTATGGTACCTTTGGTAGGAAGACATGCCACAAGGGGGCACCCTTGAGGTTGGGCAGCCCAGTCGACTCTTTAGTTTGCTCTTTAAGCTCTCTGTCTTCCTGATGGCTGCAGTGACCTGAACCAGCCTCCTGCTTCTACTTCCAGCCACACCTTTTGCTACGCAGACTCCCACCATAATGAACTTTATCCCCTCTGGAACTGCAAGCCAAATAAATCTCCCTTTCTCTCTGAAGCCAGTTGTTTATGAGTACTGTCTCAAAAGGAAGAATAGCAGCATGGAAGGTTCATGGAGAATGAGCATGAAATGAAGTCTTCTTATATTTGCGGACCATGGGATTGCAAGTGCCTTGGGATGGGCCCTCTTGGTGCCCACAGCTACCTTGCTTAAGTGGATACAATTATCCTGCTAGTTCCTGAATCTCCATCTAATTTCTCCCTTGCATTTTGATCTGATGTTTTCGCAGAGATCTCAGTTCTCTGGTGCTCTCCAGAAAAAAACAATGATGAACTCTCTATGTTTTGGGGGTTGTTGGGGTTTTATTTGTTTGTTTGTTTGTTTGTTGTAGTTGTTGTTATAAAAACAGGAGTTTGTCCTGATGGCTTATGCTTGTAATCCTGACACCTAGGAGGTAAACACAGAAGGAGCTAGAGTCCAAGGCTAGTTTAAGCTAAAGAAGATCTTATCCTAAGCAAGGGTGGTCTGGGTATACATGGTTCACGAGTAGAGCGCCCACCGAGCATGGGTTCAGGTTCCAGGATACAGAAAAATAACCATCAGCAGGATCAGTGACATGGCTCAGTGGGTAGAACCTGTGTGCAGACACACTGGCTCGAGTCCAATCTCTGGAGACCACGTGATGGGAGGAGAGAACTGACTTCAGATAATTGTCTTCTGACCTCTTCATGTACCATGACACCTGCTAGTCTGCTCTTTCTCTTTCTTTTTTCCTCTTTATCAAATGATTAAATTAATTTCAAAAAGAAATAAAAAGGAGGGAGAGATGATAGAGAGAAGCAGGGATAAGTACTTAATATGTTTGCAAAAGTAGAAAAAATTTAAAAAATAGAGTAGACAGACCTCAGGAAGCTCTGAGGTCCATGAAGATGGACAGACAGGAGGGTGGGAGGGAGTGGGATGGATTGAAGAAAGGAGGGGAAGGTGGATGGGTGGGAGGGGGGATGGAGAGAAGCAGGGATAAGAACTCAATATGCTTGTAAAACTAGAAAAATAAAATAACAAAATAAATAAATAAAGTGGAAGTGATAGTCTCTCCAACACTCTACACCCTGAGCAGAAATTGACTATCTGCCAAATTAGCTATTATAGCTTTCATGTCTTTGTATTTTTTCACATTGAAAATCTTAGTTCTATGTGATATTAACAAAAATGGGTTCTTTTATCCTACTATTTATAATCATTTCAGAATAACCACACCATCATTACCAACATCGAAAGTTGTATAGGTTTTTGGCCTTGGAATGGATAGCCAACATCCTTCGTTAAGGCTTTTTGAAAGAATTCTTTTCTGTGTGATTACAGAGTTTAGGGCTTGCTGTTTTATCCTCTGCTTTAATTATTTTCACACATGTAACAATGAGCATGGTTCCAAAGCCAAGATTATGACCATCATTCAAGACAGTGTTTGTTTCAGTGTCAGTCCTTTTTCCTTGTTTCTTCTGTTCTCTAGAATATTGTCTTTTCTTTTAGACATGCAGGCTGGGCGTGGTGCTGCACACCTGTGATCCCAACAGATTTGGGGAGAGCCAAAGCAAGAGGATGGTGAATTTGAGGTCAGACTGGGCTACATATTGAGCTTTGTCTTAATAAGAAAAAGAAAAGTTTGATGTACGTCACCAACACTGTTGGCTAGGCCCCCAAATGGCCCCACCTTTCCAAATTCAGAATGTAGACACACTTACTAGCTTGCCCCCAGCCTTGACGACTTTCCAGCATAGTGGACTACATCTTTGGAAGAGCCAAATGTAATGCAAACTGCTTTCAGGTACAGGCTGGTTTCCCTGGGTCCATTTGTTATCAGCCTTGCTGTAGCCTCAGAGAGGAAAGACCCTTCTCTAAGAGCATCTGTCTCAAGAAATGGCTCAGCCCACTCTTTAGCTGTCACAGTTAACCTTCCACAACCTTAGGATTATCAAGTTCCAAGCTTCCCCATGCCAAGCTGGAAGCTTGAATTACTTTTCCCAGATATAATCTTTTGCATTTTTTCCAAGCAAACACCACAGCACTTCTCATTTTAATTTCTGAACTCATATAGGCAATTTCCAATATTTTTTTCTGCATCCCCTACCATCTAGCCACCCTACCTAGACTCCTATCTTCTTTCCCAATATGTTCATTTTCTTCTACAGCCCATCAGTATTCATACAAGAGAACTGAATCCTTCAACACAAACTTTCTGTTGCAAACAAGAACCTTCTATCATCAGGGAGGCTGGGGGACATTCCAAACCTGTCCAGTGCCAAGGAGGCTATCATGAGACCAAGTCAAAAGTAGCATGTTTTATGCTTTTAATATTGCTGCACTTAATGAGATAGGTGCCCATAATCATGTGGGTTTTTTTAAAGGTCATGAAACAAGACTTTTAAATACACAAAACAATTCAGAAAACATAATCACTGAGATTTAAATGAGATGTATACATATCCACATACAAATTTACATAAATAAATTAAATGATAGACTTGCCAGGGGTGAATGAAAAACAGACAACACAGTTGAGAAAATAAAAAAGGAAGAATTTGAGAACAACTAAATCTTGCTGTTATGTATTAGAATTAGAGGAGAGGCTGTCACTAAAGACCTTGACCCATTAGCATGAGACCTTGAATTCAATCTCCAGCACCATTGAAAAAATCCAGCATGGTGATGTATACTTGTAATCTCAGTGTTGGAAGGAATAGACAGGAGGACCCCTGGGGCTAGCTGGCCAGCCTCATAGCCTAATCAGTGAGTTCCAGGCCAGAGCAAGAGAGTTTGTCTCAAAAACGAGACAGATCCTTCCTGTGGAATGACACCCAAGGTTAACCTCTGGCTTAAGCACACACATGCACACGTGTGTAGACATGCATATGCACACACACACACAAGCATGCATACTCACATGCACAAATGCACCTGCACACTCATAAGCAAGCACTTCCACATCACACACCCACACCCAGACCCCACAGCACTGAGGTAGGGCTCCCACACTAGAGGAGGGAAGCCCACAGAGGTGGAAAAGGCTGCTGCTGGGGGTTTCAGTCAGAGGCCGAGAGGACAGGAGCAGGGGCATTGTTTCTAGGTAGAGCAAGCAGCTTATCCATGAGGAAGTTAGGAAATGCAATCATACCCCCCCCCCCCAGCTTCCCTGAGAATGGCTGTGGAATCACGAGCTCTGTTGTCAGTCATGATCACACTGCCTGCCATCTCGCAGAGAGCTCTGCCAAGCATAATGGAATATTTTTTGCAGCTCAGATTGGATTTGTACTGCCTTTCCACTCTGCAAGCCAGACATGGGCCAAGAATCTCCCCCACCTGCCTCCCAGTAACTCACAGAAAATCTGCATTTTGATATCATGCTCATAGAAAGTCACCCCAACGATATCTGAAAAATAATTTCCCACAACTCACAACAGATCAAAAAATTCCTAATCCTTTTGAAATTTGTCTTCAGGTGATTTTCGAAACTTCCCTGGTGAATGGGATTCAGACCCTGCTGCCATGGAGGAGAAAAGCCTTCTGTTTGCAATTGGCACGGTCTTATCTTTCAAACCATGACTGATTGGCCTCTGCAGAAAATTGATCCTGAAAGCTAAGCAATGCTAGAATAAAATTACTTTAGATAAAAATTAATCACCTTTGGAGTCTTTTTCTGGCGTTCAATGGGTAAGCAATCACTTTTGGAGCCGGTGTCTGGAGTTTAACTAGGGCTGCAGGTGCCTTTCTTTAGTCAGTTCCGGGAGGAATAAGCATTCTACAGCTAGCTCACTCAAGCACACATGTCAACAGCCCAAAGTTCCTCAGAACTAGAAGATCCAGGGAAGTATTACTAAGCTTTCTTGTGACTGTGGGAGGTGACCAGAAACCCCTAACTTCAGACAGTATCCAGTCCGTCACTTGGACTGCCAATAGGGCTGCACATATGAAGTTACATCCTTCTCCATATGGCCTCCACAACCAGCCTGAGCTATGAGCCCAGCACCCCAAGACTCTTCCCTGTGGTGCACCCTGTCTCAGGTCTCATGGTGAGGATTGTTTATGCAGGTGTTCAGTTAGTCCTAACTGTGCAGCTCTGTCCTTGCCGAGGACCCCAAATGTCAGTGAACACCCATGTTGGGGACAGTATGGTCACAAGCCTTTCCTCTTCACCTCAGCACAAACTAAACACTAAATGGTCATCCATAAAAAAGAAGGAAGTCCTGATACCTGTATAACATGGGTGCCCATGAAAACATGGTCAGGGGAATGAGTCAGATACAGAAAAGCAGCCATGCGACTCCATAAAGTCATGTGACATAGTCAGAAACAGATCACAGATACAAACGACGATTCCATAGGATTAAATGACCAGGTGATCATCCTGGATTGCTCTACTTCTTTATTGCTTTGTTCTGGAGTTTCTCAAGCTGCTGCAACTTCCATTCTATGTTTTTACATGGGATCTGGAACCCAAACTCAAGTCATTTTGCTTAGGCTTATTAACCCTGAGTCATCTCTCCAGATCTGAGGGATTATCTTAATTTGGTTAATTGAAGAACAGCCCGCTTTAAAACTGGGTGGACAATTCCCTGAACTTTGGTTCCATACTGAGTTAAAAAAAAAGAGAGAGAGAGAGAGAGAGAGGAAGTGAGCTGAACACTAAAAATCACTGTTTATTTTCTGACTGCAAATGCAATGTGACCATCATACTCATGTTCCTGTTTCTAGGACTTCCCCACCATGAGGGGCTCCACCACTGAACTGTGAACCAAATAAAATTGTTCTCCTTTCAGTTGCTTTCACTGGGGCATCTTATCACAGCAACAGGCAAGTAGCTAAGACAGCTCAAATGACCACAGAATGATGAAATCTCCTGAAAACATGTTTCTCAGACTGTAGCTCTGTGATTAATGGGCTAATGACTAGAGATGAACAACATAGAATAGGAAAATCAGAGAGAAAGAGAGAATAGAATGGAGGTTACCAGGACAGGGAACAGGTGAAATGGGGAGGGTTGTTATTTAGTGGATAGAGAGCTTCTGTTTAAGATGAGGAGAAAGTTCTAGAAATGGAGGGAATATACATAGATAGTGTGAATGCATTCAATGTTGGTGAATTGCACACCTAAAATAATTTAAGTAGTCTTTTTTTTACTATTTATTTATTTGTTTGCTTGTTTGTTTATTTCTCCTGGTGATGAGATCGGGGCCTCACACATGCTCTGTAAGCACTGAAACATATACCACTAGCCACATTTTTAATTTTTCTGAATATTTTACTTAAAAATATTACTTTACATTTAAAGAAACAAGTTTCAAACCTTTTGTAAATCAATCTTCAGGTTCCTAAACTATATATTTTTTTTTTGTTTGGCTTTTAAGATAGGTTAAGAACTATCTTATGGACTCTGTAGCCCAGGCTGGCTTGAAGCTTGAATTACAGATGTAAGCCATACTCAATAAATAATTTTCATTTAAAACTGTTTTTAACTTTCATTTTGTGTGTGTGTGTATGTGTGTGTGTGTGTGTGTGTGTGTGTGTGTGTGTGTGTGTGTACATGTTTGAATGTACATGCACATCAGGTACACATGTAGAGTTTACCAGATAACTTGTAGGTGTGGATTCTGTCCTTTGCCATCTGGGTTCCAGCAATCAAACTCAGAACAGCAGGCTTGGTGGCAAGCATCTTTATCCAATAAGTCAACTTGCCTACATAATGTATTTTTAAACCTTCCATGATCCCTTAAGAATTCACTTCTGCTAATAATATTTTATAAACTGTTAGAAAAACACTTTGTAAATCAGTGTTGATTAGGGCTTAACAGTCTTTGGGGTAAATTTCTACAGATTCATGTAAATGACAATTTGAAAAATTTCTACTGGTCTGAACTGGCAATTTACACTTGGAAAGATACTCGGTCTTACGTTTTCACTTTCAAAAAATGATTTAAAAATCATAAAAGATAAGCACTTAATTTCCAAAAATTTCATTAACCATAATATACTATATTTTCTGTAATCTGAGGACACATAAAACAGTTGCTCAAAGAATCATAGAGTGCCATGTTGAAAATAATAAACTTTGTTATATTTATTTTACACACAGAAAGATGAGTTGGTCATGTAAACGATCTATAGTTAGATGGAGGTAAAAGTCACACAACTAAAAATATTTTAAAACCATTGACTTGTATGCTTCCAAAGGGTGAACTTTACACTCCAAAACCCCTCACAGCAGGAGGGGAGCTGCAGTTTGAAAGAAGTGGGGAGCCCCAAAGAGACTGCAGTCAGGCCTTTGGAGGGACCCAAAACAGACCTCAGAGAAAGCATTTGACTTTCTAATTCTCTGTGAAGTGGGGACTGAGGGATGAAAAACAGAAGAAATACATCAGGACAACTTCTTTCTAGTATGACTACATCTCTAGAGGATTTCATTTTGTTTCTTTGCCTTTGAGGCAAGGTCTTGCTACATAGCTCAAGCCAACCTAGAACTGACTCTGTAGCCCAGGCTGTTCCATCTTCCCAGTTCTAAAATTGTAAGGGATGCTGCCATGCCTGGCTTTTGAGAGGGTTTCCACAGACTCTTGGCATACTGACAATTGGTTAAGTTATTGCTTACTCTACTCTCCCTCAAGACTTGTCCCTACATGAGGATGGGAGCTGCATTTCATTCACCAGCACATAGAATAGCTCCTGACATACAGCAGTGATAATGAAGAAATAATATATTAGTGAACAATTGCTAAACTATTATTGAGGGCATATCAACTCAACCACATAATCCAAGATTTCCTGTGTTTAGTACCATATAAGAAACTTTGGAATTAAAGCTAGGAGAAAAGTATTTTACTTTCCCTAAGCAATTGAATCGATCTGATTCTTCTCATATCATCAGAATTACTTTTGGACCAGACATTTTTTCAATATTTTATTTATTTACTTTCTATGTGGGAGGTGCATTTGTGTATGTGTGGGTGTATGTGTATGTGTGCGATGGTATGTACAAGAGTGTGTGTGCTAGTGGAAACCCAAGGGTAACATGTAGAATCATCCTGGATTGCTCTTCCAGGATGCCAGGGCTATTTACAGGTTCCTTCTAGGCCAATGTACAGTTTTACACAAAACACCCAGTACGTCTACATCAGGTTTGAAGGATGACTGAAAACCAAGACTAACCACTGACTGTCCCTGATGTTCCAGGGTTTGGGGCACGAAAGACTGACTGCTCCCTTCGCTGGCAGGAACCTCCAAGGCGTTCTCATTAGGAAGGAATTCTTGCTCTGCTGGTTGTCCCCACATTCCAGGACAAGAAACTGTCCTTCTGCATATGAAATCTAATATTTGAGCAACCAATCAGTCCCAAAGGTAGCTTATGCCTGACTCTGACATGAAAGTCCTTAGATACAAATTTCTGCTGTTTTCATCATTAAGTTTTGCAAACAGCATAGGCTATTCTTTTTCTGGAACGGGGAACAGATTGCCTCAAAGCCTGGAAGGAACGACAAGGCTCACCTCCTTTCTGATATGTTCTCTCTTTCTTCTGCCCTGGGACTTATGGGAGTCCTTCCAGGTTCAGGGTTTGTCCAGGGGGCTGGAATGGTGGACTGTAAGTACCAGCACTTACCAGTCAGTGCAGAGTTCTACAAGGGGCATCGGTGGGAATTAAAGCAGGACAATGTCAGAGGGGTCTCAGTCAGACTGAGACTGAGACAGAGACAAGTTTATTCTAAACTGCTCAGGTATATACATGAAAGTTGGGCAACCATCCAAAGTCCTTCATAATAGCAAAAAGAGCAAGAATAGCATAATCATAAAAATAAGAAGTAATGAATGAATAACAGGAGGGCATTAGATGGGAAAGTGAATTATTATGACTAGCTTAGTACTCAAACAGCCAGTAGTTTCAAGGTAACAGCAGTTTCAAGGTAGACATTCTTTTTACAACTCTGGGAACATTCAGTGTTTTGATTCAGAGATGCAGCAGGAAGACTATATTTTAGGTATTGATCTAGTTTACCAAAATCCATGACTAAAGGGCTTTCTAAGAAATAGACTTAATTCTACTCCTTGCTTCATATTGTCTTCTGAAGTATTCTATTCTATTCTATTCTATTCTATTCTATTCTATTCTATTCTATTCTATTCTATTCTATTCTATTCTATTCTATTCTGTTCTGTTCTGTTCTGTTCTGTTCTATTCTAATTTTCTATTCCATTCCATTCAATTCTTTTTTATATTTTTATTCCTTGGCTGTGAAACACTAGCTTATTTCATAAACCACTCATGGGTCAGGATTTGCAATTTGTCATAACCAGGAGTAAAGCACTGAATAGGCCCCTTTAAATACTAGGAGGAGCTAAGGCATTAGGACAAGATACTGTAAAAGTCTGACCCCAAAGACAAGGGGCTTGGGCCAGGACAGGAACCAATATTTGGTTTTTATTAATGCTGTGAGATATATAATGATGAACATAAATGTTTGTCAAATATCTTCATATCAAATTTACTTTTCTTTTTTTAATTTTTTATTATTATTTATTCAATTGTGTGTGTGTGTATGTGCACGCGCACGTGTGTGTGTGTGTGTGTGTGTGTGTGTGTGTGTGTGTGTGTGTGTAGAACCACGGACGAATTCGGGAACCACCATGGACACCTCTACCTCCTCCTCGTTTACTATGCCCCGGAATTCACAGGCTCCGCCCTACCAGGACCAGAAACGCAGGCCGCCCCCGCTTCCACCCGGCGTCTATACATGGGATCTGGGATCCGAACTCAGGACCTTCTGCCTGCAAAGCAGAGGCTTAACCCCTGAGCCCCAAATTTACTTTTCATAATGTGAAATATAGGATGATTCAATTGCTACAAACTGTTAAGATCCAGAATTTGGGCAAACTTACTATGTATGTAATAGGAAAGAGTCTATATTATATAGTCTTATGAAAAAGAGAGTTGTCTAATATCCCGTAATTTAAAAAATGTTTTTATTTTTATTTTTTTAATTTATTTTTTCTAAGTTTACAAGCATAATAAGTACTCATCCCTGCTCTCCTTCATCCTTCCTCCCTCCTATTCCCCTCCCTTCTTCAGCAATCCATCCCACTCCCTCCCACCCTCCTGCCTGTATGCTTATATGGAGCCCAGGGTTCCCTCTGGGTTCCCTCCTATAGGAGTTCAGGCCTCTTGTGGAATATAACAAGTTGTCTCTCTCAGGCCGCCCCACAGATAAGGGCATTTTCCTTCACTCATCCAGCTTTAATCCCCAAGGTTTCCACTGTATGTTCTTATCTCTCTTGAGTTCCTCAATAATCTATGGGACATGTTGGTATGTCAGTCATTATGCAGGTCTGGAAAGGACAAGTTTCACTGCAGTAAGTTCCTAGATGTAGCAATCCTACCTTGAATGGAATGTGCTGTCCAATGTCCAGTCTTACTGTCCCCTCTTCTGCGAGGTTACCAAAGCCTTAGGATGGGGAGATATTAAGTTGGCCTGATTCTGGGTGAACTTTGTTGTGTCCCCAATACTCTGCATTATGCCTGGCCATTGCTGTCCACTTCCACTTCTCTAGAGTGCATCCTGTCGTGATGTTGAGATCCTCTACCTCTGTTGTAGAAGACTTCTAGACTGAGTGTTAAGTGTTCTTCATTTCTATGGGTATAATAGTGGCTATTTACAGAGTAGTTTGGTGTACTGTCTTCCGATCTATAGGTTCATTGGCTGTTTTTTTTTCCTATTGACCTATATTTCCTTCCCTTTTTCGGGTTTTTGTTCTAATTGATAGTAATAGGAATGTGTTCCATTCTGACAAACAGATCTTGAGTTTAATCAGAAAGCTGTTGGTTGTCTCCTTGATGTTCGTGCCACTACTACACTGGTGGTCATCTGTTGCCATGGTGACTGACTGTCAACCTTATCATTTAGGTTGCAAAATTAGTTTACCCCAACATGGGCAAATTATATACTTATTTCATATGGAATAAAAATCATGGAAGAATGTTTCCACATATAAACCAGTCCTTCACATTTTTTTCTTTTAAATTATCATTTTAAGTTTGACAATGAAAAAAAAAAAGTTTTGAAATTATCTGAACATTTAACCAAAGAAAATTTTAGCAGCTTAATCACCTTTTAAAATGTAGGATATAATATTGACCGAGGTATCTCAGACACAGAAAGTTAAGCACCACATGTTCTCTCTTATATATGAATACTAGCACCGATACCCTTGTCAATATATTTGGATTGAAATTACTGTAAGAGCCACAAGTGAGTGGGAAGGTGGGAAGAGATTGTTAGGTGGGTAAAACCTTTTAAAGGGAAGATTTAGGATAATGAGACAAGTAGGCTGAGGGAAGGAATAACTTGAAAAATATATAGTGGGGGATGAGAGGATGGAAGATAGGAAGGACAGAGGGGCTTATAGAAAAACCCTAAGATTGTGGGAAGAAACCTCAAAGAAACCTTTTTTGTAGTATTATGTCAAAAATATCTTTTAAAGAAAGGAACAAGAATGGGAAGTCCCTATGCAGAGGAGCACAGAGTGAAAAAAATGGGAGGGGGATAAAGACCTGAGCTAATCCACTTAGAACCTGTGACAAAATTGTACTAGAAGTAACAGCAATGTGACACTTCCTGATAAAATGTTGGTCAGAGAGGTTTCAAAGGCCCCCAAACATTATAGTTTTTGCCATTGCTCTTGGTTGCTCTCCAAAAAGCTGTCAGTAAGACCCTATAGCTGAAGATGCAACCCATATAGATCACAGAACATAGGGAAAATATATCCGCCAGAACTGGTTTGAGAGCTTCTTCCTTGCTGGATAGTTTACACAGAGTCAAGGAATACTCTAGAAACTGCTGGGAGAGAGAAATATTCACAGGCCTTATCAGCTCATGAGATCTGCAAGTTGCAATAAAAATCTTCTTGGGAAGCAAGTTCCTCCTTCCCTGGTGCCATGATTTTAGCCTTGTTTATTAGTCTGCACAGAATTTATTATAGTGTCATGAGATTATATATTTTTGATATGTAATTTGGTGAATATATATTAAAAATTATCAAGATAAATCAAATATCCATGAAAAGGCAATGTGAGATGTAGAATCTGTATGTTCACTGAATCATTAGATATTTATGTTTATAGCAGTGAATGCTCTCATGATAAATATGACACAATGCTGTATAAGCAAGTCTCTGACAGACAACATCAAACCATCATTAGAAACTTTGTTCACTTTTGATGATTTTGGTGAATGTGCAATGACTACCAACACTACTCATCTACAAACACTTTGCATAGAGTACAGAAATTTCACCAGAGAATTTTATTTGCTATTTTATGTGTTGAAAAAACAAATGAAATGCATATTGTATAAAGGAAAGCACGTATTGGTCACTTTGAATGTATTAAATTTACGTGTTTTTGACTCTGCAAACTTGTGCATAAGCTGTAGAAAAATTAACATAAATTTACAAGGCTAGTAGAAAGATAAATCTTCTAAGAAAAGGTTTATTATATAACTAGATTAGCCATGATGAAAATATTATTATAATGCTTTATATTCAAAGCCATTCATCTTTCTTGAATATTGATCTACTTCAAGAAAGCTAAACTTTTAAAATTAGACAAGAATTATTTTTTTATTTCCTGTTAATTTTGTCAGGATTTTAATAGAATTTGTGGCTCATTTAAATTGCTGCTTACATTAAAATCATTTTGAACATTATATTTATATATGTGATATATGTGTGTGCCACAATGCACTTTCATACATTATACATTATATTTTTCTTCATATAAAATGACTGATATCTGCTAATTTTAATCATTTTTTTAAGAAAAAACAACCTACCATTTGGCCAGTCCTATAGTTGAAATCCTGGTCTACCCCTCTTTTGTCTTGACTGAGCACTATATTATTGTATTATGAGATGCTCTCATACATCAGAAATGAGTCTGTTTGTTTAGTTCTATTTGCTAAATTTTTATAGTTTTTTAAATATTTTATTTATTACTCTCCGTGTGTGTGTGTGTGTGTGTGTGTGTGTGTGTGTGTGTGTCTGAGGGCACTATGTGCCCCTGTGAAGGCCAAAAGGTGACTTTGGGAATCATCCTGGCTTGCTTCTACCTCCTTCTTGCTTCACTCTGGGATTTCCCAGGCTCTGCCCAACAGATCTGGAAGTGCAGGCTACAGTCATTTCCACCTCGCATTTTTACATGGGACCTGGTTCATGTGAACTCAGGACCAAAATCATATGTTCATGTGAACTCAGGACTTTCTGCTTACGAGACAGATCTTAACCTCTGAGCCATCTCTTCAGCCCTCTATTTGCCAAATTTTTAAGAGGTCTAAAATTTTTATTCTTATCAATACTACTGGCTTATTAATATTATGTTACTAAGTCAAAAAGTCTAAGTTGTACTTGAAATATTTTTTAATTTTTTTATTATTTATTCAATTGTGCGTGTGTGTGTGTGTGTGTGTGTGTGTGTGTGTGTGTGTAGAGAACCGCGGGCGAATTCAGGAACCACCATGGATTGCCTCCACTTCCTCCTTGTTTACCCTGCCCTGGGATTCACAGGCTCCGCCCTACCAGGACCAGAAGCATAGGCCACCCCCGCGTCCGCCCAGCGTCTATACGTGGGATCTGGGATCCGAACTCAGGACCTTCTGCCTGCAAGGCAGAAGCTTAACCCCTGAGCCACCTCTCCAGCCCCCTAAGTTGTACTTGAAAAGTAGAAGTCATATTAATATATAAAGGACGTCTGTGTTGATTTTTCACAGCAATGTTAATGGTTGCTGGATGCTTTATATGCCTTTCTATATGCCTTTGTATATATTACATAAGACACAGAGCTGAGAAGAGTGCCTTATCAAAAGGCACTCTTTCTGATCAGAATTGGGGGTGGTATTCATCTTTCCCAGAACTGTGTTTTCATGTGTTCTATTTGCATCCTGACTGTTTTCTTTAAGCAAAGAAAATTAAGTATGCCCTAAAACTGGGGCATCTCTAATAATTTAAAAGGTGTTGGGTGTCAGTCACTTATGGAGTACATTTATAAACAAGCATGTAATTTTCAAATTAGTTTTCTTTAAAGGTTTCCTTTTTTGTTTATGTTTCATACTGACCTTATAAATCTTTGTGACTGGGACTGGAGAGATGGCTCAGCAGGCAAAGGTGGATGCTTGGCTTTGATCCCAGGAGCCCACACATTAAAAAGTTGTCTTCTGCCATATAGATCTACTTTCCCTTGTTCTCCCTTTTTCTCCAGTGTCTCCCTCTCTCAAATAAATAAGTAAAATATATTTTTGAAATTTTGTAACTGCTGTTTGTCGACATTCTACAGAAGTATACTCTATTTTTGTACATGCATGTGTGTTGCATGTAAGTGAGGACATATGTATGTGTAGGCATGTATATAAAAGGGCACCTGAGTGTGTGTGCCTGTGGAGGACCAAGGATGAGACATCAAGAGCATCCTAGATTGTTCTACTCCTTATTGCTTTGCTCTAGGGCTTCCCAGGAATTCCCAGGGCCAGAATTACAGTCATCTCCCCATCCCCGCCATATCCACATAGCATTTTTTACATAGTATTTTGGAGGTTAAACTTAGGTCCTTTTGATGGGAGAAAAAAAACCTTAACCACTGAGCCCTGTCCCCAGCTCTCAGAAGTGTAGTTCTAACAAAGAACCCAAACATTTTCCCTCTCAGTGCTGGGACATAACCAGAATTAAATTCAATAATGGACTCCAGGTGGGCTTGGCCCAGACGTTACTCTTGGTTGAAATTTGGTCATGAGGAGTTTTATTGGTACTAATTCCTTGCCCTCTCCCCAACCTGGGAAAAGATCAGACCAGCTGGGACAGATCTCATCCCAGTGATAAGGGACAGCTGAGATCAAACCCCAAATGGTGTTAATCAACAGTGTTCCCTCTTCAGAGAAAATTGTTCAGAGGCAAGAGAAGTCATCAGCCTCAAAATGAAGTTGCCCTGGGCATGGTGATCCTGGCTTCCAATCCCAGCCCTTGGAAGGCTGCAGAAGGAAGACTGGAATTTGAGGTCAGCCTGGGTTTCATAGCAAGATGCCCAAATCAAAACCAATATCAAAAGGTGAGAGCCCATGCCAGCCCTTTCAAAAGCAACTAAAGGCGGGCTGGAGAGATGGCTCTGTTAAGACTCTGCCTCACAAGCATAAGGCTCTGAGTTTGGATCCCAGGTCCCATGTAAAAGTGCCAGAAGGAAATGGCTGTGGCCTCTACTTCCAGCCCTAGTGGGCAGAGCCTGGAAAATCCCAGCGTGAAAAGGAGGTAGAAGCAATCCAGAGTGATTCCTGAAGTCACCGTTGGTCCTCTATGGGACTCACAGTGCCCTCTGAGACACACACACACACATACACACACACACACACACACACACACACACACACACACACTAAATAAATAAAATGAGGTATTTTAGAAGAAGAATCTTAGCTCTATTACATCTCAGCTTTAGTTGCTTTTTTAAACTTGTGTGTGTGTGTGTGTGTGTGTGTCTCAGAGGGTAGTGTGTTCCTGTGAAGGACCAAGGGTGACTTTGGGAATCATCCTGGATTGCTTCTACCTCCTTTTTTGCTCTCCTCTGGGATTTCCCAGACTCCACCCACCAGGATGGGAAGTGCAGGTCATCACTATTTCCACCTGGTGTTTAGTATGTGGAACTCGGGATCCAAACTCAGGACCTTCTGCTCGATAGGTAGAGAGTATTAACCTCTGAGCCATCTCTCCCACCCAGAGTAAGGTTCTTACACATTGACACTGACTAAATGTCCTCTAACCTTGGCTCGTACTTCTATTCAGTTTATGATTATTGTTTTAGGAAGAGGATTATTTTGTGACTTTTCACACAGAATACAACATATCACCCCAAATCCCTCCCAACTGAGGTCTGAAAACAAAGAGAAAGAGAGAACAACATAGCCATCCCAACTACAGAAAAGATATATTAGAGAGACACTTGTACTGCCTCAAAGAATTAAAGTTCAGATATTGAAAAGATAGTTCGGTCAACACATAGTTTATCTCACAAATACAAGAATCTGAGTTCAATCCCCAACACCAGACAAGGTGGTTTATGCTTGTAATCCCAGTACTGGGGAAATGAAGACAAGACAATCCCTGGTGCTCACTGGACAGTCATTCTAAGCCACTTGGAGGTTTTGTCTCAGAACACTACATCAAGGCTGACGGTGTCCTGCACAGGAACATACATGCACTTGCACACATGCACACCACAGAGTTCACATTTCCCCAGGATTATCATGCTCTAGGGAGGGAAAGGCTGAGGTCTTGGTGCCGACCAAAGGTGGAGGAGCTTTCACATACTTCTGACAACTTGCCAATTGCCCTGCAGGAAGACCAGAGCCAAGACAATGATGGGGTGAGTGATGGTTGGGGACACACCTTTACTTGGACTGCCTGGCTGTGTATCTTTCTTGCCCTCCATTCAAACCTAAACCCTGAAAACAAACTTAGTGAGTCACTGGACATCTCTATTTGTTCCTCTTCCCAGTGGGGCTCCATTAAATAAAATCTTTTCTCTGCTTTTCACTAACTCTTATGTAATTGACCTATTGCCGATGGGTAGAAGAGCCGACCATATTAGGGTTGCCAGAGTCCAGCCTTTGACTCTAAAAATTCGGCTAAAAAGCTGAACCCTTTGTTCTCTTCTGAATAAATTGAATAAATCTTCTTTCTCTGCTTTTCACTGTTACGTATCTCTTTGATAGGCTAGAGTCTAGGCTTTTACCCTAAAAATTCATGTGACAGTATATCCAAAATAAGTCACCTTCTTTGGAACTGAGGACTAGTTATTCAATATATGAACTTTGAGAGAATACAATTCGACCTGTAATGGGGGTCATAGAAAAGGACAATGACGGTCCTAAATCTAGACCACGCTAAGAGCCATGACTTTTTAGGAGGAACAAGTCCATCTGGTAGCCCGTATCTGCAGGACATGGAGGCCGCCTGGCCTGGGGGCCTGACGCCTCCTTCCACAGCCATGCCTAGCATGAAGCTTTCTGTAGGGAGGAAGTGAAAGAAGTCAGTGGTTGATCTGTGGTCACTGGTGGAAGGCCGTGTGTCTCACGTTTCTGAGGGACTGAATGCTAGAACACCCAGGGTAAGTCAGGTGCTAGCACCCGCAGGGTGGTGCTGCTTCTCGGGTGGCTGATGTTGTGTCCCTGACCATGCCACCAAAATAGAGGCTCAGAAAAGTCAACTTCATGTGACAAAGACACGCAGCAACAAAGAGAAAAGGGAAAGATGGAACTTCTGTCTGCTTGACCTAAAAGGCTCCTTAAATATTCTGCTCTGATCATTCCCTAAAACAATGGACCTAATGAATTAAAGCTACCCCCACAAATTCTGTGACCAATAAACAGGGCCAAAACCGTGGCACCAGGGAAGGAGGAACTTGCTTTCCAAGAAGAGATTTTGCATTATTTTGACAAGCATCTCATAGCTAAACCAGCATATGTATATCTTCTGCCTTTTGGTTTCATCTTTTCTATGAAATTGCAACACTGCTATGGAAAGGAGTGAGAAATCTAAGAACATTTCTCTTCCTAATTCCAACTATACTGACAATTAGATCCATCTTACTTTACTAATTTCTGTTTCAAACTAAGGCAACCGGTCTGTGGACCTATTTGCGTAATGATATGAAGAGATCTGTATATGGCATGTGGCTGGGCTCTGTCACAGCCTATGCAGAGCTGGCAGAACTGGCTGCTCTGCTTCAGACCCCTCCCTCCCTCCACAGCGCTATAGAAACCAGCTGTGTGCTAACATTGAGCTCCATTGCAGGGAAATGGGGCAGATCCCAGATCCTGGGGAGAGTCAAGCTGGAAGGAAGTCCAGAGCCCTCCAGCCTTCTGTTATTAAACCCTAATAGAAGGCAGACTGGCCACAAGACTACAGCTGGGTGGCCACTGCTTTCAGCATCAGGACCCCAGACTCACGGGCTCCTATCCAGGACCCAACACTGACACACTTTGCAGTTCGAATGATTACTTAACTTGCTACCACCTGGTATTAAATGCAGACAGTTGAAACCTGTTGGGTTAGGCCAGCTCAAGAGATTTGATAGGAGTCCAAGCAGCCATCCAATATTAATAGGGTTTGTAGAGCCTGAAGGACATTCTGGGGAGACAGTGAAGCTGCTTGAACACTGCATCCAAACATCAGGAAAATGTTTGGTAGGAGCACGCAGCAAAAGACACTCAAATAAAATTAAAATAAGCCAACAAGCCAGTCCTAAGCCCAGCTCTCAGGAGGTGAAGGCAGGAGGATTCCAAGGTCAAGGTTATCATCATACAAAGACCCTGTCTCAAAAATAAAATTTTTTAAAAAATCTGAGGAAATAAGGGAAAGAGTAGAGGGATGGATTAGAAAGTCCCAACTGGAATCAAATCATCCTACATATAGAGGTGGGGCCACTGAGCCTCAGTTTACCCTTCTGTGATTCAGATGGATTCCCTCCTATATTCAACACTGGCATCATTTGAATGCTACAAAAAGAAAAGAATGTTCACAAATTTCTGTGATAAGCATAGAAAAGATGCCAGGTGGTTTTTTCCAATAATTCTATGCTGGTTTCTGGCTGGAGGCCTGGCAGTGCCCAGCAAGGGCAGCTGGCAATCTCTTGGGTGCCATAAGAGAGTCGCCAGAATATCTGGATTGAAGTGTTCTTGGAGAAACACCCCTCCCCCCCCCCACATACCTATTTGCCTGGTTAACCTGAACTAAGCACCAAGATGGTTGAAGTTATCTAACAAATTAACAAATTTTCCGATTTTCACTGAGACTTATATGAGATGATGATAATCATTTAAAACACAGCAATGATCTGTGGAGAGACTGTCTGCTGTTGTGCACATGCCATGGAAAAGTAGGTTTGAATAAGCAGTGCAAATGCAAACTCAGGACTGCCCATCACTGCGCCTATGCCCATGCCCTGCCCACTGGGCTACTCTTCCATGCATTCCTGGGTCCTATGGTGTATGTTTTGGGCACTGGACATCACCATAGGATTAACTCTCTCTCAGACAAGAAAAGTAGCTGGTCCCGCTCTGAGACGTGTAGACCGTGTCAGATTCATCCAGAGGTGCCCTTGGAAAGGAGGGTTCAGCAGGGAGTGGTCCCAGGCTGCCCTTACACTGCCTGGATTAACTTAGTCACACCTTACCTTGACTTCTTTAGGGGTCTTCTGCGTTCCCTTGGAGGACGTGGAGGTGGAAGGGGCCTGCGGGCGCTGGGGCCTGAGCTCCCCCAAACTGCTGAGATACTTCTTGCGCAGGGCCAGCAACTCCTGCAGGTACTGCAGACAGTCCTGGGTGCGCGTGTACATCCACGCGCGATCCTCCTGCTGCAGGTAGTACAGGCTGGTGTCCATGCGGCCCGTGCTTCTGTATTTCTTCAATGACTCGCTGAACTTCTCACCGTGGTCCCCCACCACATACATGGAGCTGCTCCGAATCAGCCTGACAGTGGGGCTGGAGCCCGCGTAGTAGTAGTTCTCGGCCGCCGCCTTCCTCTGAGGGTTGGGGTGGAGGACGGAGTGGATCTTTCTGAACATGGTGCTCGGTTTCCCTCCGTGGGAACCTTCCAGCTACCGGTGCAGCCGTCACTCGATCTAACTGTGGGCAGAGGCGCCCAGAGCCGGGCCCCACGCCATCTGCATCCCGGGGGACTCGATTCTCTGGATCCCAGTGAGCGCCGGCTGGGGCAGGTGGAAGATCTGTGTCACTCTTCTGGGGGGACAGTCACATCCGACAGCCAACATGCGACGCGGGGCCCCAGGACCAGAGACAGCACCTGATGAGGTCAAAAGCAACAGCCCGGGCGGACCTTTGGAACCATTAGGAGCGAATGTTTTTTATCCTTTTCTTTGCAAAGCATGGGTTGGATGGGGTCAGAGTGACAGAGACTCTCCTTCCTCAGTTATGGCCCTAATCTTAACATTTTTCCATCACCCAGCATCGTCTCGTCCGGTCTGACTTGATCTTGGCCAGAGATTTTCCGTCTGCCCAGGCTGAGCTGGCCCTGGTGCTGAATTCTCTGGTTTCCCTCAACTGAAAAGCAGGTGTTGTTCTGGGTGAGATCCAGTCCCCTTCGTGGACCAGGGTGGACGCAGACCAGACCCTTGGCAGGAGCCTACAGATGCCCTGGATAAGCCAAGCTCTGAGCATCGAAAGCAACCTGGAGTAGGTTCGCCCTGTGTAAGGGGACCCTGCAGCAGTTACCCGATAGCAGCCCTTTGTGGGTGAGAGGATTCAGGTATCTGGACCACGACTTCTTGCACAAAAGCATCTGTGAGCCGAAGGATGGTCACATATATGGAGCAGACTCCTTTGTCCTGAGCAAGTTTTCATTTAGAACACTTCAATTCAAACAAACAGACAATTCCAGAACACTGTGTGGGTTCATTAGTGTCCTAGGCTGTTCCCGGAGAATTCCCTCCACTTTGCAACTAAACTATGATTACCACATTGCTTCTCTCCACACTTTATTTCTGTCCTGGATGTGGAGCTGGGAGCTGAAGCACTATGTATCTATAGCATTGATGTTTCTTAAGCTAGGAGAGCCATGGCTCCAGAAATTATATGGAAAGCGCTGTTTGGTGTATGTATGAACAGTTTGCTGCTTTTTGATGTTTGCTGGTCTTTGTTTTTTGAAAGTGTTCATAGTTTTATCAGCTAGAAAAGAAAACATCTTTAGGGTCTTGGCTTCCTGGGTTCCATCCTCAAATCCCACCTTGGTAGAAGGTTAAGTAACAACCACTTAATATTTAATAACATTGTTAAGTAGCTACAAAATGATATTGTGGTGTGGTGTGGTGTGGTGATGGTGGTGGTGGTGTGTGTGTGTGTGTGTGTGTGTGTGTGTACCTGTATTGGGAGAATCCTCTTTGTTCGACCTTCTAAGCAAGATGGAACCATAGTTCCCCACGTGAAAAGTTGTTCAAGCCTCATGTCTGCTGAGGCTTTAAGTGCGGAGCATTTGAATGTGCTCTCCTTGAAGAATGCCTCCTTGGGATAGCTGCTCATCCTCTGGGCATATTCAGAGAATTGGGCTGGGAGTGCTGAGACTTTTAAGTCACATGCACACTGCCAATGCTGCCTCTCATTGCATGGAACAGCAAGTCACGAAATGTGCTCCGCCCTCCCCCTCTCTTTTCTGCCTTCCTAGCTTGTGGACACCCAGATGCACAGGCTATGAATCTGATTGCAACCTTGACATTTCTCAGCAAATCCTTGGGTGAGCATGTTTATCACCTGAATCAAAAATAGATTTTTACAATATATATGATTGAGCTATAGTGCATGGTCAAAAGCTCCTAGATGGGAGGCAAAAACAAAACAAAAAACCCTACTTTCAGAAAAGCCCTACTCAAATTGCAATTTCATCTCTTGGTCACAGAAGTCACAGAAGGCATGAAACTGTCTTCATCACATTCCTTCTTCCACACCCCCTGACTCCAAGGGAAGCCAGGTGACATTGAGAGAATACTACACATGCACATGTACCATCCATTGCACTCCATCCATGCCAATGGCCAAGACAGTTACCAACAGTCACAACCCAAACAGGTGATTTTTATAATCAGTTGTGTCACTCCTGACTCCAAAACCAGGCCTCTCACACCTGACATTGGACGTTTGACAGAAGAAAAGGTTGTGTCACTCCAAAACCACTTGTCATCTTGAAAGGATGAAGGAAATTCATCCAGAAGAGTAACTCCTTGACCTCAACTTACATTTTTCTGGTGGCCTCAGCTTGTGGCTTTACAAAATCTATTTTGAAGATAATGCCAATGCTTTCAAGCCCACATTTCAGGCACTAGAGGTTCAGGTTTTCCTCACATCCTGAGATGTTCTGAACAGGTACCTGAACAAAGAGAATGAAGCAGCCCGACCCTGCACTCTAGTGGTCCTGTGTCCCCCACTAGGCCCAGTGGATTTGCTCTTTGTGAAAGCATCTGAATATTGAGGTTTGGCCTGAGAACCTGACTGACATGACTCAGTGTGACAAATCTTGCATCTTTTCAGAGTAGTCATTTCTCAGTCACAGAGCTCGTCAGCAGGCAGCTGTGGGCAGAAGGTGACTGAGCTCTGCCTGCTCCTCTGGAGCCTCATCTTGCATGATGTTTATGGCCTGCTGGGCCAGGCAGGATGGCAGAAAGGAACACCGGCATCCAGATCTCGGCTACTTGCCAGCTTAGGAAATGTTTCTGAATGTATCTGTATGTTATCTGCATCTATGCCAATGGACATGATAATGCTACTGTGATAAAATAATAAAAATAGAATGATCACCTAGCAAGTCATATTTGCTCCATCGTAACCAATACTGGGGAGGTGGCTCAGCGAGCACAGTGCTTGCCACATAAGCATGAAGGCCTGAATTCAACCCAACACCCTCATAAGCGGACATGTGTGGCTGCATGCAGTTGCAGTTCTAATGTTGGGAGACAAAAACAGCAGGATCTCTGATTCTCACCAGCCAACTGACCAAGCCTAATCAGTGAGTCCCAGGTCCCAGTAAGAAACTCTGCTTAAAAAACAAGGTGCCATTGGAATGATAACCAAGATTATTTTCTGTCCTACACACACACACGCACATACAGAGAGAGAGAGAGAAAGGGAGAGAGGGAGAGAAACAGAGACAGGTCATACTTCCTAGTCTGTAGGGTTGTTATAATGTTTAAATTGAACAATTGCTATCAGAGATAAACAACTTAAGGAAGGAAAGATACTCATGGCTTTGGAGGTTTCAGTTCTTGGTTGGTGGGCTTTATAACTTCGAGCCTGAGGTGAGGCAGCAGGATGTGTGGATGTGAGGCTGTTCACCTCGTGGCAACTAGGAGGCAGAGTAAGAGGAAGGCACAAAAGGCAAGATAGAACCTTTATAGTGGAGCTTCAGTATCAGACTTCACTCAGTCCCCCCCCCCCAGTTCCCAGTAATGCCATCAAATTTAAGTCCATTAATGGATTAACACCTGTTGGGGAAGTCAGTCCTTATGATCCAATCACTGCTTAAAGCTCCATCTCCCAACATTTTATAATGGAGGTACATTCAACCACAACAATAATTCATCCTTTAGCCCTCATCTCTCCATTTCTTCTTCCCCTTTCCACCATAGTTTTATTCTCCATCTCTGTGTTGTCCAACTTTAAGATTCCAATATACAAGCTTGACCATGCAGAAGTTTTCATTCTATCTTAATATGATGTCTTCCTGGGCCATGCATGTTGTGGCAAGGTACAGGATCTCCTTCTTTTCTTAAGATGGAAAAATATTCCACTGTATAGATCGTATACATTGACCAGTTTCTTTTTCCATTCATGGCCAGCAGGCACTTTGTTTCTGTATCTACTGTGACTACTGTGTCATTATACAGATAAGCAGGATACATAAATCTATAGACCCAGTGTGCTCCATAAGGACTGTAGTTAGTAATGCTGTATTTTACTTGGAATTTTGACACAAGCATAGGCTTTAGGTGGTCTGGCCACCCCCTAAAAGAGAGTGGGCTTTGTGAAGAGATGAGAATAGTTAAGAATGTGTGAGCACAATGGAAGGTACTACACCTCTTAAATATAAACAACAAAATGAGGTACTGTAAAGAGGCCACTTAGTGCCCCATTCAGCTTATTGAAAGTACTTTATAATCATGTAAAATATTATCATTACTTAAAAAGTCATAGCTGTTTCTTTATAATAATACAAAATATTATCACCACTTCAAAGGTAGCCATTGTTATTTTATAGCAATATAAAATATCATCACTGTACAAAAGTAGCAATCAGTACTTTATAATAATATAAGTATTACTACTGCTTTTATTTTGTTCCCACCAACAGCTGCCAGATGATTCTCCCAAGCAAATGTTTTGGGTTCAGTTACGGCGCCAGAAGCCTGCCATGCTCCCATATCTGTAAAGATCTGCACAGAACCACAGACTCCAGTAGCACCCGGAGTCAGCTGGGACATGGCTGAATCCTTTCACTGCCATGAAGAGGCTGTCTTTCCCCAGGTCTTGGCTGGTTGCTTTGTCCGGAGCACCCCTGTACTCACAGGGTTCCCAAGCAGCACTTCATTCCTTCCTGGCCTTACTGCAGTGAGAACCTCGCAATTCCCTTCAGTCAAGTGTGTGGGAAGCCATCATAGAATATCAGTGGGCTGAGCATCTCAAGGTCGTGGTTACTTCAACCCCACCAGCCTGCAACTGTGCTTCCTCAAAAGAGTGCTGACTCAGAGAAGCCACTCAATACCTTCCTCAGTTTCAAGTCTGGAAATTGTTCACCACCTAATGGGAAGGTGACTTTGAGCCAGCTCAGTGCTGTAGGTGAGTAGAATGTTGAAGGAGAGCCAGGGAGAGAACGGAAGGACGTATGCGGAGGAAGAATGGGGAGGAAAAAAAAGGAAGTGATCAAATAGCTCCAATGAATATTTAATAAAGGGTGAGATTACAAAGCTTGACAATGTGGATCCCATGTCATGGAGCCATTTGCATAGCCTACTGGAATATTCCTCTCTCTAATTGTGCTGTGAATGGCAAAGAAATGTTCTCCCTGTAAAGAGATTCCCTGACTTGGATAGTGATATAATCTCCTTGAATCTTGGGCCAAATAAAGCAAAAAAAAATCTGCTTTATCTGAGGAAGTCAACCCCTCACCCTTCCAGGGAAAGGCAGATCTAAATATTCCTGGGCACCATCCTCTATCCAAATTTACATCATTTGAAAAAAATGGATGGAACTGGAAACCATTATTATTTAAATGAAATAAACCAGATTCAGAAAGGTAAGTGTCACGTGTGTTTTTTCATACAGGTACAATATAGTTTTAAATAATGCAAAATCAGAAGGGGGATTGATTGAGGTGTGGAAGAGGACTATGGGGGGGGCAAAAGGGGCAACAGGCTGTGACTATGAGCAAAGTGCATGCATACTTGACTGAAGATGCCATAATGGAGCTCATTTTTTATTGTATTCATTTATTTTTCCCAATCATACACGCTTAATAGGTACCCGGTCCCCTCCCTCCCTCCACCCCTCCCAATCCCCCTTGCACTTTCCCCCCTTTTCCCCCTCCTTTCACCCCACCTTCTTCCCTTTCTCCCAATACCTCCCTTTCCCCCCTCCCATTCCCTGGAGCATCCTTTTGTGTGAATGTCAAACTGCCCTCTGAGTCCTCCACTCTAGTGAGGTGTAAAGACTTAATGGCATTGACCAGAGCCCTTTCTTAGGCTTTCCTTTAGTATAGGAACACTATTATGACTGTTAATACCTTGCCTCTAAGGATCCCAGTGCCCGTGATCCATGCTAGACTTTGGGGGGGGGGGTCAATGACATGTCAGTCATTGCACAAGTCATGCAAAATCCAATTATGACTACTGTGGCCCTAACTTGTGTGGAGCATCTTGGGTATCATTGCTCCTCCCCATCTTTAGGCTCTTACAATCTTACCACCCCCTCTTCCACAAATTTCCCTGAGCTTTAGGATGGGGAGAGATTTGGCTGGTTCCAGGTGTTTAATGTAGGGTCTCTCGTATACTGAATTAAGGTTTGTTGTTGTTTTCAGTTTTGCTGTTCTTGCACCACCCTTGGGAGCCCATTGTCTTGTAAACTTATATTTTTTAAATGTCTGCAAAAATAATGTGCCATTAAAGAAAGAAAACTTAAAAAAGGAAGACTAGAAAGGAATGTGGGAGGCTGAGTGGAGAAGGTGGAGGAAGGTGAGAAAGGGTATCAACTGATTATGGAGGACAGCGAGGTCAAGTCAACCTCTTTAGCTGATTGGTAGGCTTGGGGTTTTGTTAGTTGCCTGGAGATTGAACTCAGGGCCTTGTGCATGCTAGGCAACTGTCCAAACACTAAGCCACAGCTTTGATTTGGTTCCACAAGTTCTATAGAGTAGTTAATTATGACTGCCAACTTCCACTGGATTCACAGATGCCTAGGAGATTAGTAAAGCTCACCTTGGTACATTTCTAGGGGTGTTTCCAAAGATCTTGAGAGCTCTGACCTAATCAGTGCATTCATCCATTAATGGATTCATAATATGATAACATTATTGGGAGACCTTGAAAAGTAGAAGGTGGGGCAAATAGGAGGAAATAGGCTATTGAGGGTGTGTTTCAGGGGCTATGTCTAGCTTGGCCTCTTCCTCTGTTCCTTCTGCCATGAAGTGAAGACTATCCTTTGTCACACAATCTCACTGTCATGGTGTTCTGCCCGAGTCCACAAATCAAGTGATCTTAGACTGAACCCTTTGAAACCTCAAGCAAAATAAATCCTTGAAGGCGTGCATGTCAGACTTTCAGTCACAGCAACAAGAAATTTAACCAAAGAAACCTTCATCAGAGTCTATAAAGCATTGTCTTTCAATGTGGAAATAAATGCACTCTGTAGACAAAAGCCAGGCAAGGGGTCCCCACTGACTCCATAGTCAGGATACCTCAGTATACCTACACCACAACATATGGCAACTCAACTTAGAGGATAAATAATAAATGTAATTGTGGGGAAATTATACCTAGAAACTTCTAGTGAGAATTTCTTAAGAGTGAATAAAGTTTACTTAGTTGTTTTTTTTCCTATCACTAAGTGAAACCATCTCAAGACATACTGGTTTAAAATAACTATCACTATCTCGATTCACAAGTCAACAATTTACACTACTGGGCTTCTGCTAGGCATGTAAGTGGAATTTCTCTGAGTACCTTAGTTGTTGTTGCCATGAAGTGTTAAGCTCAACAGGACACTGGGATGCAAGGGCTTCCCCTTTTCTGGGGGCTGGGGGGAGTCTCATGAACATTGTAGTTGGAATTCTTACCTGGATGCTCAGAGATCCAACAGTGCAAAGGCAGAAAACCTTCAGTCCATAGCTAAGAATCAGCATTATGTTCCTTCTGCTACATTCTAATGATTTCCTTAAATCATATGATTGGCCCAGGTTAAGAGGAGAGGTCACCAGAACAATACAGGGCCAATCTATTAGGGAGCTGAGGTGACTGCATTCAATATTTTTTTATCACTGCAACCAAATAACTGACAAGAAACAGCATAAGGGAGGAAGGATTTCTTTTTTGGCTTATGGTTTGAGGATGCAATCCATCACAGTGGGTAAGGCATGATGGTAGGTGCAGCTTGTGGCTGTAGCAGCAGGAGTGTGGATGGCTGCTTGTTTACATCTTGGAGGACCAGTAGACAGATAAGACTGGAAGTGGTCCCAGGATAGAAACTTCAAGGCCATCCCGATATACTATTTTCTCTAGCTAGAGATATCTGAAAGGTTTCATAATTTTCCAAAAATTGATCATCAAGTGTTCAAGCATAAGCCTATGAGAAACATTTTACATTTGAACTGTAACAGTAGCCATTCAAGTTGAGTGATAAGTGCCTCCTCCACAGCTATCTTCCATATGACCCCAGAGAAGGAGCAGCTCCCCACCTAGTTTGGGTTGGTTTGTGTCAACATCTCCGTATATGGTGGGTAACATATTCCGGGGTGCATATGTCAGAGCTTTGTAAAGAATTAGTAGCTAAGCCTTAAGCAAGCTTTCAGGAGATTGTCTAATTGATGGGGAGACCCAGCCCATGATGGGTGGAAACAGCTGCTTCTTCACATCTTCCCAGGAAAAGTCACACGACATGTTCACACCCACCCAACAGAGTCAGAACAGCAAGAAATGGTTTCCTGCTGTTATGGTGCAGAGAGGCAAAGGGAAAGCTGCCAGGAGACGGGGGCAGCAAATGCCCACAAATGTGTGAGCAGATACATAAACGTGGTATTTACATATGGTGAGGCCCTGTTCAGTCCTTAAGTTGCAGGCAACTCGGATACAAACTACAAAATGTGTGGACCTTGACCGTCATGTGCCATATGTATGCTGCATGCAAAAAGACAAGCGTTCCATGATGCCCCACGTGAGCTTTCTAGGGAAATGAAATTCCCGCAGATAGAAAGGAGTACAGTGGTCGCTGAAAGCTGAGGGACGGAGTATAAACACCAGTGTGGGAAGAAGAGAGAGTTCTGGAGACAGATGGTTGTGATAGTTATACAACAATATCAATGCACACAATGCTACAGAACTATGCAACTTAAAAATGGCTAAACTGGTAACTTTTATGCTTGCACAACTCAGATTTCTGATGAGATCAGGTGCATTCAGGGTGGTTTGGCCATAGACACAGCTGAGATTTCTAAGGCCATATCAAGAAATCCTGACCCAGGGAAATTGAGAAATCTGGAAGTGTAATACTTCAATTTTTTTCTGAGAAGGATCCCAAAGGATTTTCTTCTTCGTGGAAGTGTAAGAAACACTTCTCCTTCATAATGAAGTAGCACATAGAAGGCCTGAGAGCCACATTGCCTTAGAGGTGCTCAATAAATGGATTCTCAAAAAGCAGTAGCTACTATTAGCAATAAAAGTGGTTTTGTCTGCAGAGACTCCATGTGAGAATGACATTGGCGATCACAGTTACATTTGGAGCACTGGCAATGGATGCTGGTTTTACCAGTTTATCTACTGGGTGTGATCATTCTCCTTGATGTAGAAATGGGGATATGTAGTACAGACAGTGTAAGCGTGTGCCTGGAACCTCATGTCTACTGTGTGATAGAGCTGAGATTTAAACCCAGAACCATCCTAGTACAAACTTCATGTTTGCCATATTATGTTAATAGCTCTTTTTTAAAAAAAACTTTATGTTTGTAAAGACCAGAAATCAAGGTCACTGTTTGTTTGTCTGTTTTTGAGACAGAATTTTGGTTTTTTTCTGCTTTAAGTTTTTTTTTCTCTTTCCCATCCTGAAACTCAGGGAAATTTGCAGAAGAGGGGGCGGTAAGATTGTAAGAGCACAAGGATGGAAGGAGTAATGATATGCAAGATACTCCACACAAGTTAGGGCCGAAGCAATCATATTTGGACTTTACATGCCCTGCATAATGTTCAACACACTATTGACCCCACAAAGTCTAGCATTTGCTAAAGGCATTAGGATCCTTGGAGGCAAGGGATTGACAGCCTCAGTAGTGTTCTTATGCTTAATGGGAACACAGGTAAGGGTTCTGGGAAATGCCACTGGGTGCTTGCACCTCATTGGAGAGGAGGACCCAGAGGAGAGTTTAGCATGCACATTAAAGGATACTCTGGGGATGGGAGGGGGAGGCACTGGGGGATGGGGAGGGGAAGGGAAGGGAAGGGGGGCACAGGGGGTAGGGGGTTGGAGGGGGGGGACTGGTGTACCTGTTAAGTTTGTATGAGTGGAAATAAAAAAATAAAAATAAAATAAATAAATAACGTTTTTTTTCTCTCCCACATTTTATTTTTCTTATCAATCATACAAGCTCAATAGGCACCCCCATCCTCTCCCTTCCTCTCCCCTCCCCAGTCCCCCCACATGCTCTCTCCTCCCCTAACCCCCCCTTCTTGCCTCCCTCTTGCCCAGCGCCTCCCTCTTCCTCCCTCCCATCCCCTGGAGCATCCTTTTTGTGTGAATGCCAAACCTCCCTCTGACTCCTCCACCCTAGAGAGAGGTAAGGACTCAGCGGCATAGCCCAGAGCCCTTTCTTGGGCTCCCAGTTAATATAGGAACTCATAATATTATGACTGTTAATCCCTTGCCTCTAAGGATCCCACTGCCTGGAGCCTTCTTCCCTGTGATCTATGCTAGACTTTGGGGGATCATTGACATGTCAGCCATTGTGCAGGTCATGCAAAGCCCAACCATGGCTACCGCAGCTGTAACTTATGTGGAGCATCTTGCATATTGTTGGTCCTCCCCATATGTAGGCTCTTACAATCTTGCTGCCCCCTCTTCTGCAAGTTTCCCTAAGCTTTAGGATGGGGAGAGATTTGTCTGGTCTGGTTCCAGGTGATTAATGTAGGGTCTTTGGTGTTCTGAACTATGGTTTGCTGTTGTTTTCAGTTTTGTTTTCCCTGCACCGCTCTTGGCTCCATCCTGATTGGTATTGAAGGTCACCTCCTAACCAAAGATAAAAGACTGTTTAAATGAAGATCTTAAAATAAGAGGAGACTCAAAGGTAGATGGAATAGGAGTAGGACACAGCAGTGGGGGGGAGGTCGGTGTCCCATTTGCCGGATGGTTACTGTCTATGTGCCAGCTCCTATACCCTCCCTGATTGGTGAGATCAAATCTCGTCAGTCACAGGCGACCTGGAAGGAAAGAGAGAGTGAGCTTCACCAGATGTCTCGCTACTTACTTGCAATACTTGACGGTGACCTGTTTTCTCTACTGAAGCATGATCCCCTCTCTTCTTTTTTTCTGGGTGGAGGGAGCCTCCTTCCCCTTGCCTCCTGTTTATAATCTTTGTGATTACAGTAGGTATTACAGAGATTTACCTTTGACTCTGTCACCGAGCCACCTCTCTGGATAGCTTGTACTTATTTGCTCACTGCCGTATCAAACCACCTCCCCAGGAACTTAATGCACATAATTGATTCAACCTTTCCAGGTATCAAAGCAGATTATCTGAGTATTTGTCAAGGGAGAAACTCCTGGAGGAGGCTTCCCTTCCTGTTTCAGAGACTTCGGAGGTCCTAAGGAGGCTCCAGTCCTGGGTTCTGGATTCAGATGTGCCCTCCTGTGCTGTGGGCTTTTGGGACAACCATTTGTTTCTTCTTCAGTGAAATGCTCATTGTCACAAGTCTGCTCTCTACTGCCCTTGGCTGGAGGGTTTGAGGATTCTCTGCTTCAGCAGCCAAGGTGGGTTAGTAGCTGAGCTTACGGGGCCAAGGGTTGGACCAGGAATGGCCACATATACTCAGAAGAGCCCCAAACTGACCTGGAGATTCTAGCAGGCAGGCCTAGAACCCATGGACCTCAAAACGGCCATGAAATGTGCTGAATGCTTCCAAACTGCACATTAAGTTAATGAGAAACATAATACTCTATGTTGAAAGCATGGAAGAAGTTGAGGCAGGGGCGGGAATCATTCTAATGTGCCATTAATTAGGGAATACACTGGAATAAGGCTGTGGGATAGTTTTATACCACCTATCAAAATCCTTGAGATTGTGCCCTTTTTTATATGCTTTTTTAAAAAATTATTAATTCAATTGTGCATGTACGCATGTGTGCGCATGTGTATGTATGTATGTGTGTGTAGAACCACGGACAAATTTGGGAGCCACCATGGACGCCTCCACCTTCTCCTTGTTTACTCTGCCCCGGGATTCACAGGTTCTGCCCTACCAGGACCAGAAACGCAGGCCACCACTGCTTCCACCTGGCGTCTATATGTGGGGTCTAGGATTCGAACTCAGGATCTTCCGCCTGCAAGGCAGAGGCTTAACCCCTGAGTTACCTCTCCAGCCCCCCCCCACCATGTGCCCTGGCTTTGAGTCAGTTATTCCACTTCTAGAATTTCAACCTTAAAAAAAATCACAGATATGCACAAACATTTGGCCATACAAGTGAGAATGAATTAAACATATGATAGAACACAGCACATTTATTAAAAATGATATTGTAGAATAACAAAAAATAATACCAAAGATGCTCACAGTGTAGCAAGAGCAAGTCCAATGAAAACAGAAATAGAACATGCTCTTTTTGTGTGTCTTCACATAATTATTTCTATAGTGTTCTAAGAATGAACAAGTTGCTCTTAAGTCACATACATATTTAAATATGTAATACATAAAGAACATTTCAATACATAAGAATATTTACAGTGGGTTAAGAGAAAACGAAGGTTAGAAAATATGTGCAATATTATGTATAGAATAATAGATATTATGAAAATATATGTACATACAAAGAATATATGTCAGACATATATATACATATACATACACATTTATGTGTGTGTGGCCAGAATATATGATACACAGATATAGAAGGCATGTGCAAATTAAAAATTATTTTTATAAGGGGAAGATCTCAGAGACCTCACACCTCCTTGAGAGACTATTAAGGGTTAATGCTGGGGATGGGGGGAACTGCTTTCCTCAATGCTATACCCACTGATATATCACCAATGCCACAGCAAATGCCCAGGCACAAGCCATTAAAGGCAACCAGATGACACCCAGAAGGACACACACACAAGGAGACATGAAAGTAGGGACGTGACAGAGAAGAAGAAGGATCTTAGTGGGAAAAGGAGGGGGGATGTGATTGGTTAATAAGGAGTAAAGATGACATAAATCGTTGTGTTCATATATAGAGTTTATGAGTTTTGGGTCTTCCTTTTTTTCTAGGAATTAAATACAAGTTTTCCTTTCAGGCATCCTCCAGAGAAATGTGTTTATTCCATAGGAAAACCTTCCACATCAGAGTTCAAATATATTCTCTCTCTCTCTCTCTCTCTCTCTCTCTCTCTCTCTCTCTCTCTCTCTCTCTCTCTCTTCTCTCTCTTCTCTCTCCTCTCTGTATGTATGTATGCTTGAATGTGTGTCTATGGAGACCCTGGATTTATCTACCTCCTTATTGTTTTGCCCTGGAGTTTCCCAAGACTCTGCCTTCTAGGTTCAGTATTACAGGCTACCACATATCTGCCCATCATTTCAACCTGGGGTCTGGAGATCTGAACTCAGATCCTTTTGCTTGTGAGGCAAAGGCTTTAACCCCTGAAACATCTGTCCAGCCCTCCTCCTTGGGTTTGACTAAGAAAAAAAAAAAAAAAAAAAACGACCTAGAAATCAATTTCATGGCTCTCAGAACATCTGCGAGTCACCCGCCTTCAGCCACAGCCTCTCTCCTGGGTAAAGGTGCCAGACTTATTTGTGACAAGTAAATTGTGAACAGGTGGAGTTGGAGGCAAGAAGCTTCTTGAGACTTGCAAGAAGGCTGGCAAACATGCCAGTCTTGCCCATCCTGACCCATTCGCCCCTCCAGCAAAGTTCCTTTCTTTCATCTTGAAAGGACTCCCGTGAAATCAGCAGTGGGTGGTGTGTGTTGGTGCCTAGCTGGGGTGAGGTTTCGGCAGCATGAACTGCACCTGCCAAACATGCATATTTCACACCTAAACCCTTTCGCTCCTGTAAAATGGGAAAAGACTGGTCCCCTCAGTGCTTGCTGTACCCCAGAAAGCTGAAAGACAGAAACCTCACAGCTCGTTAACAGTGCTTAACAGTGCTTGGTGGATTAAGAAGTGAAGATGGAAAGATCTGACGTCTCAGCAGGATTCTCAGTACTTCTCCAGAACTTCCAAGGTCATCTCAGACCGCATCCAGTCCAACCCCCAGTGTCTTTGAATCAGATCATCCACAGCCCTTAGTATTATCCTCTTAACAAATATTCGCTGAGAGATAATCTGTGCTCACCACTGTCCTAGACTCCATGGGGGTTTCTACCATAGCTTCCTCTTCATCCGGCTGTTAAATAAATAAAACCACAACAGGGTGAGCTAATACCAGGATGAGTTCTTATTGGTGTCGGATGGCTTTCATTTGGCCGAGCAAGTTTTCTAATAGCCACCAGAGGGCAGCGTCTCCACACAATCAGTCCCGCTCTGGTCCTACGTGGCTAGCAAGGGAAGGTCAATCCAGCCACAGTACTCAAGGATGTGTGTGTGACTGCAGAGAGAGGAAGCCTGTCCAAATTACAGAACATCTTCATTTTGTGTCCAGCACAGAATGCCTTCTATATGGATAGATGGAACTACAAATGCACATTCACATCTGACTTGTTGCAAATCACTGTCACTATTGTGTTTCAACGCTTACTAAATAAACACCTGCTGTAGAGCACAGAACAGATTTATTACTATTTGCTTTAGTTTCTTCCTTTAACAAGGAATTACTTGCAATGGACATCTAACATGAAGGGCAACATACATGAAATGCATTCCTTAACACTTAATACAATAAGCGTTTCAGTGACCACCATCTAATGGGCTTACAAAGCATCTTTCCTTTCAATCATAACGTGAAAAGGTAATTTTATTCAAACAAAATTCTGTACTAATGAGCTGAAGAGAAAAAGGGGTGCAAGAGAGACTATTCCCACCACTTTAAAAAAGCGTTGCCTTCCCATTCATTTTTTAATTTGTCCTCATGTACCTGGTATTCTGTCATATTGTTTTGGCAAATAGCAATGTAAGTGTTTGTAGGTGGGAGGTGCCATGCACAAAGGAAGCCAGTCTCCAGCTCCTAACGGGAACTTCTGAGAGTGCTGATTGTGTTGTCCTGGGCTGGAATTGACAAGGGGCTTCCGGCCCACAACTGGAGAGGTAGTGACCAATTCTAGAGTTGATGGACAAAAGGCCAATGCCAGGCCTGATAATGTGAACAAACAAGAACTTCAGTAGTGATCAACCGGATGTCCAATAAATTTTGAAAAGGGAGGGGAGGAGGAAGTGTAAAGGGACTGCAAAGAAGAAATAACCATGTCTGGAATGAGTAATAGCCAGCAGTTACTAGCATCGGGGCAGGTTATTTATTGGCTCCTTCACTCCCGACAGTAGCAATGAGTTAGATATTATGATGACCTTTTCTCCTTTTTTTTTATTACAAAGGAGCTGACTCACAGAAAAGTTGTATAACTTGTTTACAGGCACACAGATGGTGGTGGAGCTTAATTTCAACCCAGGGACACCTTTCTGCTGATTGACTTTTATATTACACCATTTCTCTGTGTATGTAAAACCTGTATAAATAATAGCTGTATATTTACAAGCATGGCACTAAATTCTTTATGTCATTCTTTTTCATCCTTAGCATTTTACTCCTAAGAAAATGGACAGCCGGCTTAGTGGGGACATGGTCTAGGATCTCAAAGTTAGTCCAGGCTGGGAATGGGGTGTCAAAAGAGTGTTGAGAAACTGAGGACCTACTGACCTATGCTTGCTCTGTGACCCTGAGAAAATCAGGTCTCTCTGCACCAGTTTCCTCACTGATGTTATATTGGTTGGAGGAATTAAGGAAGGTATGCTATGCCCAGTGAGGTCATGGTGGTAAATACATTATCCTCCTGAGCATCATCACTGGATGAATTGCCAGAGTCCAGGGAGAGACCCTGGATTCTCTATGACACGTGAATGGCTAATACATCCAGGGTCTGATGCCGTGCTATATGAGGCCTTCTGGAGTTCTGGGAAGTCCTGCCTCATCCCCATTAAGCCCCATCTCAGCCAGGACAGAGCTGAACAAATGCAAACTCTCAGAAATCATCGCTGGTTGGCTCCACAGACTCTGACATCACTGTCCTCACTCCGCCTTCCGCAGAGAATTTGGAGACGATGTGCCCACTATGAGCTCATGAAGAATCATCTGGTTTAGAGTCTGATCATTTCCTTAAGATAGAAACTAAACTTCTCCAGTGCTGTTCCACAGAAGGTCACCACAGTTTAGACCTCTGTGGCTCGTCCAGCTTTGATCCCCGCATCTAGGAAGTCAATACCACCACCATGGCCCACACGTCTCTGGAATAGGGAGAGAGAAGAGGGAGATGATGGGCTAGCACAGAGAGGGGCCCCACAAGCAAGGAACAGTCACTTGAGTCCCCACAGATGTTAGAGATGGATGTCCTGTCTTCCTCCATCTCTGCCTTTCAAGCCCCAGCCCCTGCAAGCCCCTTTGGAGCCCCCTCTCTGATAAAGCACTGAGAGACCACCTAAACCATTTGAGGTGGGAAGAGATAGTCTGCCCCAGCTTGCCTGAAGCAGAACACGGGGGGCTCAGGTGTGGCCAGAGCAGTAATAGGGGCTGGGGAGAGCTGCAGGAAGCCCTGGAAAAGGTGGATCTAGTCAAAGGAGGAAATAGGTGTGAGGGATCTAAGACTCCATAACAACCTCAGACTTCTCAGCATCCACAAAAATCCCTCCCTTCAGAGACCCTCTGCCCCTCCTTGACCCATTAGACCCCCTCTTCCTAGAATGTACCACGTCTTGGTTGGCAAGGCTCTGTGTGGCGTCTGCCTTCATCTCCCTCCCTGTCTCCAGCAGCAAGCACTTCCTCTCGCTTCTGTCAGGGTCAAATCAAAGTTGCGTATGAATGACAAGGGCCTTTACACAGGGACTGTTTGTGCGATGGTGGACAGGTCCAGAAGGGAAGCACTCGACACGATAAACCAAAGATCAGCATCTTCAGGAAACCAGTCCACCTGTAGGGTAAAGCCACAAAGCCTGAAGCAAGGGTTGTCAGATGGGGGTCAGAGTCCCCCCAAGAGATCCATCTACCTGCAGTCAATCGTTTCCCTGCCATCTGACCCCCTCCTTCAGGTGAACTTGGCCCTGGTCCACAGGTCAGTCCCTGCCCTCTCAAGCCAAGTTCCCAACAATGAGCTTCTGGAATGTGCTGTGCATTTCTCGGGTTGTCGATGTTAATCCTCGTGACCATCTTGAATACATTGTTCTCCTGATACTGTGTGAAAACAGAGTTCCTACCTATCCAACGTAGAGAGCAGGACGAGGCTGAGAGGAGGCAGAGCTGGGCTACCAAACCTCAAGTCCCACCCCCTCTGACATACCTTTCTCCACCAAGGCTCCACCTCCTAAAGCTGCCACAATCTTCCTAAACGTTAACATCAGCTAAGAAGTAAACACATGAACCTATGGGGACTAATTCACATTCCGACCATGACATAGACTAATTTGATCTTAACATGCTGAAGAATGATGGAAGGAAAATATTCAAGTCTTTGCTTCCCATAGTTGAGATACAGATTTCTATGTAACTAGAAAAAGCCAAAGAGACAAACAAACAACAAGAAAACAAGAAAACACCACAGTTTATAACATGTCGCAGTCTAGAACCTGAGGAGACACGGTTCAGGAGCACTCACTGGTATCGTCTGGTGTGGGGGCGCACTGCAGTGTGGTGCGTCTAGCACCAGACTGGGTGGTGAGTTCCCAGACCCAGCACAGGCAGAAGCTCCTACAGACACCATGCGTTCATTACGCACTTGTCTTTGAAATGACTTAGGTGCTCACAGCTTCATGGCTTCATGGCTCACAAATTTTTTTACCATCTCTATGTTTGGTTATGAAACCTCACTCAGCATGTCAATCCACAGTTTAAGAAGCTGCATTCCAAGGGACCCCACCACACACACACCAATTTTCACTCATGTCCCCAGCTCCAGAGCCATGAAGATCACTGATATGGAAACAAATGCAGGGTCACTTAGACCAAAGAGTGAAGGTCTGTTCCCCTTCTGGAAACTGTCAAAAGAAGCAAAAAAAAAAAAAAAAAAAAAAAAAAATCAGATTGCTAAAACAAATACCTTAGGCTGGATAATTTATAAACAACAGAAATATATTGTTCACACTTCCATACACTGGAAGCACAATATCAAGGCGCTGGCAAGGTTTGCTTTCGAGGTGCTTTGACTGGTCATCACATGACAGACAAGGCCAGGGAGATCCCCTTAACCACTCTGATAAAGGCAGTAGCAACCCCATTTATTTAATCATCACTCATAAGCACCTTCCTTCTCCTTAAGACCACCACAGTGTCACAGAGTTTCAACACTGCTTTGGAGGGACACACACACACCATGGCAGGCGCTGTTCCCAGAAGGGCATTTTGTTTTAGGACCATCTACTTCTGAAACAGCTTGCAGAACCTGAAGTGTGTGTGTGACAGCCCCCTCCCCACCACGACTCTGCTCATGAAGATGGGCGCATGTACTTCAGCTGTACACCTTCGTGGCTCTTTGTTATCTATGTGGAAATTGAGAAAACACATTGTACAGATTATTTCATTTGATAAACAGTGCATGTGATTATAGGGGTTAATTAGCCAAAACTATACACTAAGATGGATTTTCAAATGAAACCTCATTACTAACTGAAGCTTTGGATGTCTGCATGTAGTTGAATCCTGCACAGCCTTGGGGGTTATGAGTTCTGTACAGTTCTGGAAGCTTATCATCCTCTCACAAAACACCACCTACGTCCTTGGGTTCAAGGGTCCTGCCATGCAAGAAACTGACCCATGCATCCCTTCTGCTGGGTTCCATCTGATACAAATCGATCCCTCTGTGTCCCCTCAAATGAAAAAGGCTTTTCCTCTTGCCAGAGATTTCTCTTCCATCTCACTGTCTCTCAAACCTGCATCCATCTCCTGAGCAGGTTCATCACACCGTGACCCGTGTCTCTGCGCTTCCCTGGGCCTATGTCTACAAATCACTGGCTCTTGCTGGAAGCTGTGAGACAGCTGTAGTTGCCAAGGGTAGAGGCAGGCCTAGGAAGAGGCTGCATCTATGGAAAGTTCCAGACAGTAGTAGCCTCCATCCAGCTACGGGTGTCTGGCCAGTTCCTGCCCCACATCTGCCCAAACTACTCCTGGACCTTGAATGCACATGGTATGGAACGTCTTTATTTTATCTTAAATACAGAAGATTGTCTGTCCTGGTAGGGAACAAATCTTGGACATGGCTCCCTCCGAGCTCTAAAAGAGAGAGCATGTCTGGAGAATGCTGATCTGTAGACAGTGACTATTGACCTCTGGTCCTATTTACTAAGAAACAGGATAGACCTGATTCTGATCCTCAGACTTAGAAATTCATTGGAATCACTGGAGACTGCCTGGAGGCAGACCACTGAATGGTGGGGAGCAGGCCTGGGGCTAAACCTGCTTTGTAGTTGTAGTAGGCAGGCTGAAGAGCTCCAGATCGCCAAGGCTCCCATATCTGACTTTTGCACCCTGTCCCTGGGCTCTGGAGGCGGTAGGCTCCTCCATCTCAGGCCTCTTCCTCCTAATAAAGAAATCTGGGAAGCTTGATGTACTCACAATAAATGGAGCCAAACACATAGACGCTAAGCAGCTTTGAGAATGCTTCTCATCTGCACAGCATATAGGACCCGGTCTCCCCAGCGGAGGGCAGCACAGAGGGGCCTCAACCAGTACCGGGGCTTCTTGTTCTTCACACGAGTGTGTGGAGCACAGCTGTCCTGCATCCCGGCAGGTGCCAGGGGTGACTGTGGATCCCTTCACCGCCCCTGCCCTGACTAGGAGGGTGGAAAGGATAAACACTAACATACGGAATGACGGACAATGGCAGAGATGCCACAGAGGCGTCAGGAGCTACTGACGAGGGTGGTGCCACGCCCCCACTGGATGAAGAGCTGTATGCTCGGAAGGAGGTCCCACTGATGCCCTCATACCGAGCCAGGAGGCTCCCCAAACAGACAGCCGGGCACACGCATTACCTCATGCTCCTCTAGAGCGTTAGATGGAACTTGAGAGTTACGTGTGCAGTGGTAAGAAGGAGAGAAATACTTCCTGTCCATGCTGGCTTCCAGACAGGAATCCACCCCACGGGACAGGACCAGCTGCAGGAGATGGAAGCCCTGCTCTTAGAAACACTTTCTCCCCTTCCCAGTCTAGACTCCAGAGAACCACAATCCTGTGTAGCATCTCAGGGTCACTGTTCTGCCTGCAAGGTCAGCCACCCCTTTTCTTGGGAGAGGTTCCCCAAGATGCTCAGAGGAGGGCTGTTTCCTTTCCTGCAAAAAGTATCTTTACATCTGCCGATGCCCACCCGCACCCGTCCAGGTCTGTCCACGCTTGCAGTGGTATTCACCAGGAAGGAAGCAAATCTTCCAGATGCTGAAGGACTTCCAGTCCTGATTCTAAGGCCGGGACAGGAATTCCAAACATCCAAATTTCAAGCCCAAACTGCAGCGGCAGCTCCCTGTTTCTCCCACTAGGTGGGGCCCTTGATCTCTACAGCTCTTGGTTTCCAATGATTCCATTTGGCTTAGAAGCCAGCTCAGAAATTTTATTCAAAGCAGAGGGGGACATCTTTTATAGCAAGGGGCCGGAGGTTGAAATCAGAAAACCTGTAGAAATCTGCTTGCTTGTCTCTCTTCATTCACTGATGTGGTAACGGGGTTTCAGACTCACTGGAAACCTAGTGAATCCAAAATATGGACACGAATGAAGTCAACTGGAAAACAATTCCCTTAGGAACCGTTTGAACAGCCGCTCTTATTGACTGTCCCTCCTGAGGCAGGCTACAGGCAACCTTGGATCATCAGGTTGAAAAAAAAATCCTTTGGCTTGGGTCACAGTCACTGTTTTTTTGTTTGTTTTTTTGTTTGTTTGTTTTTTACCTGATTAGTGGAGACCTGGTTCACCTTGATGTACTCCACCCTGGCAACACATGCTAGGGGTGGGGAGAAAAGGGGGACAGGAAGTCACCACCAGCAAAAAGATAATTGAGCCTTTAGATGCTCACATGATGAACTGCTCTAAATCTTCATAAGTACAACACGTCTTGTCTTTGCTAATGAGAGACATTTGTGGAACACCTGCTTGTTCTTATGAAAAACCCCCTCTGACATTCTTAGAGTTGAAGCTGGTCCCAAGTATAGCCAGGATACATCTATACTAACTCTGCCTAAGTGAGGCTGCCTGTTAGCCCAAGAAACACAACTCTTCCCAGAATACATATATAGATATACTTTTTTTTTAACTTTTTGTAATTTTTATTTAAAGCACACTCCAAATTCCAGGAGAGGGAGCTGGAAGGTAGGGGAAAAAATCATTTTAGCACAAACCCTATATGAAGAAGGAAGAAACCAGAACCAGGACCTAGCACCAGTCAACTTGGGGACTAAAGATGCTGGACAGTGTCACCCTGCCTGGAAGGACCTATGCTGGCAGGTGCTGCCCTCACTGAGCCAGAGGGTGAGCTACTTGGAGTGACAAGCAAACTCATTCACCTCTGGGGGGAGCAGTGCTGTGGCTTGAGGCCGAGGTTCTTACCCAGGCTGGGTGAGTACTCTCCCTCTGAACTGCATCCCAGCCCTCCTTTTACATTTTGAGACAGCGTTTCATGACGTCGTCTGACTGGACTTGAAATTACTAGGCAGTCCAGGTTGGTTTTGAACTTGTGACCCTCCTCTGAGCAGCTAGGACTATGTCATGGTTTGAAAGCTTGTGTATTTGAATCCTTGGCTGATGTTAGTTATGTTTGGGAAGGTCATGGTACTTGTTGAAGAAAGTCAGGTCACAGGGGGCAGGTTTTGAAGATTGGTAGCCCAGTCTGTTTCCTTTCGGCTTGCTTTGGCTCCTTCTGCCCCATGATGGCTACAGGAATATGAATCAGCTTCCTGCTTCGGTCTCCAGCCATGTCTCTGCCATGCAAGTCATATCATAATGAACTTTTCCCCTCTGACACTATAACACAAATAAATCTCCCTTTCTCTTTTAAACTGTGAATAAGTATTGTCTCACAAAGCAACTGTAGCCAACTACATACCTGCTCCACCAGACTTATCAACTCTCTTCACTTTGTAGCTTGCAATGTCATCATAGTACTTCACAATTTCCACTCAACTTTCTAGCCACAAATATCTCCTATGGAAAAGTGTTGAAGAGATCCTAGGTTTTATGTCTATTACACTCTGGGAATGGTTTAATATAGTCCTTTAAGATATAATGTTGAAGGCTGGAGGAAAATATCAGTTTTACAATACTTGCTGCACAAGTTAAAGGGCTTGCATTTGGATCCCCAGACCCCATGTTGCCCACCTGTAATTCCAGTCTCAGAAAGCAGAGTAAGAACCATGTTCTTTTGGGAATGTGCTGAAGAGGGAAGTGCACAGCCAGGGCATGGCAGCAGATTATGTGTGTGACAAAATCTGACCAAAGCAATTTAAGGAAGGTAAGCTTCTTTTGGCTCATAGTTCAAGGTGGAGATGGAAGGCATGGTAGTAGGAGCCCGAGGTTGCTCATCATTTGGAACAGAAGAAATCACTTTCTTGGCCATACTCACTCAGAGTTTGGCACAGAACTTCAGAGTTCCCAGAGTAAGATGGCTAAGCAGACTAACCCTAGTGGTGAGTTCTGGGTTTTTATTAGAGACCCTATCGCAAAAAAATAAGGCGAAAGAGGATGATTTCTGATTTCAACCTTGGGCTTCCACATGTGTACACACATGCACATACACACCTGCCCATATGTAAGCATGCGCACGTGTGTGTGCACCACATACACACAGAAGCAAAGCACCAGATTCTTCCCTAGAGCCTGCAGAAGGAGCACAGCTTTGCTGTAACCCAGTGAGATACACGTTATATGGTCATCCAACCCCCAGAATTGTAAGGTAATAAATTTGTGTTGGTTTAAGCTACTGCGTTTTATGATTGTTTGTTCCATTCCAAGCACCTTTATGGCCAAACTCTGAGCCAATCAGGAGCGGAGGAAGGGAGATGCGATGGCGCTTAGCCTGCTAAGGATATACAGCACTGCGTGTAGGGAGAGAAAAGCGCACACACTTACTTAAAGAAAGACTATAAACTCTGAAGTTCTGTGCCAAACTCTGAGTGAGTATGGCCAAGAAAGTGATTTCTTCTGTTCCAAATGATGAGCAACCTCGGGCTCCTACTACCATGCCTTCCATCTCCACTTTGAACTATGAGCCAAAAGAAGCTTACCTTCCTTAAATTGCTTTGGTCACAGATTTTGTCACACACATAATCTGCTGCCATGCCCTGGCTGTGCGCTTCCCTCTTCAGCACATTCCCAAAAGAACATGGTGGAAAGTCAGCTGCCCACGCTTAGCTGTCCACTCAAAGGACCTAGATGGATGTTAAAGTTTTTCACCTCCAGGTTCTTATTTCTGAGAAATGAATCTGCTTGGACCCATCCCAGATAACCTTGAAAGGGGAGTTCCATTTACACAAAAAACCTCCATCACACGGTCCATGGTGGTTCCCGAATTCATCCGTGGTTCTACACACACACACATACATACACACACACACTCACATACACACACATACATACACACGCTCACTCGCACAATTGAATTAAAAAAAAAAAAGACCTCCATCACTGTGTGGATGGGGAGAAGCAGTTGCCAGAACCCACGTGGGAAAGTGGAACAAGTCTTCATTCCACAAACTTTCAGACTCCTGACTATCCAATATAATGCAGGAACGGCATCAAAACTAGAGGAGCTTTACCTCTTAGGTCACCATAAAAACAATCACGATGTGCACAGAGAGCTAAAGCGACCATGGAGCTCAACCCTGTCCTTAGCCTGGGCCCCAAGAGTGCTACAGAAGGAAAACGCACCCCTGAGCTCAGGCCCTCTTAACTTAGAGGATGGAGGGAGAGAGCTAAGCCTGATGAGATTGCTGTTTAGCTCAGAAAATGATGGGTGGGATCCATTCTCTCGTGAGAGACTATGTTGCTCAGCAGAATAACTGTTCGTGCATTAACAGGTCTTACTACATGCGGAGTACATGTTGCGTGGTAAGTATTCTACTCAGATTAACTTGAGATGCCTCTGCGAGATACAGCTGCCATTATCCACATTTCTGAAGAAGGGAAAATTAAGGCAAAGAGATTTTTTTAACATTGTTTATTATCTCCGCTCATATAAACTTAATAGGTAGACCAGTTCCCTCCCTCCCTCCTCCTCCCCCCAACCTCTCTGCTCCTCCTCCCCTCACCCCTCCTTCCCCACTCCCGAGTACCTCCCCTCCCCCAATCCCCGGAGAATCCTTTAATGTGCATGCCAAACTCTCTTCTGGGTCCTCCTCTCCGATGACGTACAAGGACCCAGCAGCATTTCCGTGAACCCTTTCCTTTGTTCCCCTTAAGCATAGGAACACTATTTTGGCCGTCATTCCCTTGCCTCCAAGGATCTTGGTGCTTCTAGCTAATGCTAGACTTTGTGGGGTCAATAGTGTGTTGGACATTGTGCAGGGCATGCAAAGTCCAATTATGATTGCTTCGGCCCTAACTTGTGTGGAGTATCTTGCATATCATTGCTCCTCCATCCTTGTGCTCTTACACTCTTACTGCCCCCTCTTCCGCAAATTTCCCTGAGCTTCAGGATGGGGAGAGATTAGGCTGGCCTAGTTCTAGGTAGGTTGATATAGAGTCTCTGAAGTTCTGGATTATGGTTTGTTGATTTTCTTTTGCGGTTTAGGCAAAGAGATTTAAAGGCTCCACCCACAGCCTCTTCAGAACCCGCTCCCAACCCTGGCCCAAAAGACCAGGGTCAAATCCTTCCTTCCCACTTGCTTGTTGCAACATCTCTTTAATTTACTGATTTAGTAATAAAATGTAACAAAAGATATCTATCCTACAAGCTCACTATAAAGATTATGAGGAAAAAAACCTGTAACTATAAAGCACTTAGAGCAAATCGACACTTGACAGACAACAGCCACCACTGTCAGGGAGAGAGTGAACTTAAGTGGCATTCCCCAGGCGCTCATCAATAGTAGAGCAGGTCCTATTTTTTACAAGCAGAGTTGTTACTTAGGCTCACTTAAACTGGCCCACCCTATTGTGAGGGTATAATCAATGTCACTGTTACTAGGAACACTGTGAACACAGCTTGAGCAACTGGTCCGCCTCTGTGCTTCTGTGGAGGGCTCACACTGGCAGCCCTTCTTTTATGGCCATGTAAGTTTCCAGTTCTCCTTCACTGAGGCAGAGCACGCATGGACACAAACTATGAATGCCTGGTTCAGATGTTACAAGCCCACATGTCCAAGTCAAGATCTAGAGCACCCCAAGTTTCCCTCTGCTGCTTCCCCACCAGTCATCATCTCCCCCCAAGAAACCACTGGTCTGATTTCTATTGTTTTACATTACTTTGGTTTTGCCTATCCTTGAACTTTAGAAACGAGAAAATCAGCATTCACACTGTAGTGTTTGTTTCCCTTTGGCTTTTTCCAGGTGTGTAAGTGAGCTATGTGTGGCCTGCAAGCCTTTCAGAGAAAAAAAAAATCCCTGCCTTCCTTCCCACAGTCCCTATACCTCCGAAGGAGCAAAGCATGAGGCAACGACCAATTACATTTAAAGATGGTTGAAGGAATAAAGACTGATCAGTGGAAGACTCAGGGTGTCATGAACCAATAAATGTTCACCGAAGTTCAGAATGTGACAGCTAAATGTTGATTACCTGTGTTGCAACTTCCACAAGCTTTCAGAACACTTTTTAAAAATTAGGTTGATGCGGCATTCATGTAGATTTACAGGACAGCTTTCTAGAGCCAGTCCTCTCCTCCCATCTTGTGCGGCAAGATTTCTCTTGCTTCTGCCCTTCTCTGTAGTTCTGAGAGTTTCCAGACACATGTCTGGTCTTCGCTCCCCATCTCTATAGGAATGATGGGATGATAGATGCTAACCACCACATCTGACTTTTTGTGGGTGCCGGGAATCAAACTCAGATTATGGAGCTTGTGAGGCAAACACTTTCACCCGTTGAGCCATCCTCATGGTTCAAGCAGAGCATTCATAAGAGGTGAGGGTGAGGAAAGAGGGAGACTCGAAGCCATCATCTAAACTTTAGACATCGTCTTTTTACCACCTGTCATGGTTTGAAATGTGTTTGGGAAGGTCATGGCACCTTTGAGAGGTGGAGCCTTGCTGAAGGAAGGCGGTCACAGGGGGTGTGGCTTGAGGTGGATCAGTCCCACTCTACCTTCTAGAAAAGTCTGCTTTTGGAGCAGCAATCTTGTAGCTCTCAGCCTCCATGATGTCTGCAGTGACCTAGGCCTCTTCCAGCCATGCTGCCTCTACCATGAAAGACTATATCTCCCCTGGAACTGCAAGCTGAATAAATCTCCCTTTCTTCCATTAATTGTTTGAGCCTCAGTGTTTTCTCACAGCATCAGAAAAGAGTAGCCATTATACCACCCTTGATGATAACACTAAGAATGGTGGTTAAAAAAAATAAAAAACAATAGGTGGCTGTTATTAATAGGCTTGTAACTGGAGCATAGCATGCTCAAGTTCTCACCTTCTATATCTAGAACTGAAAAAAAAATAGGTTTGTCAACATTTACACTGACTAGGCCTGACACAGTAGACTTGGTATACACTTTTCTAATGAAGAGGGACTGAACCCAGTCTACAGATAAGAAAACTGAAACTTGAAGCAATTGGGTAACTTGTTCGAAGCCCCATAATAAGTAGAAGGATCAGGATTTGGACCCTCTCTGGTGGATTCTGGAACTATTTTATCAGCCACTTCACTGGGCGTGAATGAAGGTGTCACAATAGCCTGCATAATTGCTGATAAGTTCATGACAAAACAGCTTAATAGGGGAACAAAAGATTTTATTTTTCTCTTACAGTAGTCTAGCTACAGTTCCTTGTCCAGGGTGGTAGTAAAGTATACACCAACACCAAGGACTTAGGGAATGGCCACACCATATTCGTACATCCACAGGACTGCTGAGAGAGGAACAATCCCTATTTGCCAGACCATCATGTCTGTCCAAACATACCAAAGGACGCCAACTCTCTCAACCAGTTCACCTGCCCAGGGACTAGTCCCCTTTACTATGGGCTAAGCCTTCCCATTAATCAGACAATCTCCTGCAGATTTGCTGGGGGCTTAACTCTATTACTGATTTCTCATAACTGTGCCCAGAGCTCAGAACCTCTAGTTGCCGAGTTGGCACCAGTCTCTACTATGGCAGAGGGACAAGATATCCCCAAGAGGACTTTGGCCTTGGCATACGGAGAGGTTCCTGGCTCTGCCTCCTGCTACAGGCTAATAGACTAAATGGATTCTCCTCATTTTTCACATAAGAAAAGATCAGGGAGGGAGAGTAATGAATTTTGCTGGCTCGCTGAAAAGTAAGTAATAATAAATGCACAATACCTATCCCATGGGAGACTCAGCTGAAGGTGAAGTAGCTGTGGTCATTCTGGGCTCCCTGGAGGTCATTGCTGCTGCCATGACAACAGCTGGGCTGTACATTAAACCTTCCCCCTTGAGAATGGCTGTGCTGTCCCTGGTACGCCTACTGTGACACCTGTCACTCTTTGAGCTTTTTGGCAGTGTCTGTCTTCGGTCTAAAGACCCCACACAACATTCACAGGCATAGCAGCCACAGAACACACACGGCAACCAATAGACCCATCAACGCAGGGAAGCCACAGTTATTGATTTCTGGAGGTTTCCCTTCCCCACTGGTTGTTTAACTGAATTGATGAGTGCTCTGTGGAATCGATTGCACCAGTCGGTTCTTTTATTATGATGGAGCCGAAATGACAGTGTGTCCCCTGGATAATGAATGGAGCTGCTCGCTGGAGAGAATATTGTAGCATTTTTCCCCAATGAGTCTTTTTCCATCTCCATTTCTTCTGCATAGGGGATTGGAAGGCATTCGGGAGGTAATCAGTGCACGTCAATATGCTACTTAGCTGGTTCCTTTCAATTCCCTGACAGTTTTCAGGAACTGATAAATGCAAGAAATGAGTCAACCAAGCTCTCTCCTCCACATAGATTTTGGCCAGTACTGAGTCACGGAAATGCTTGCACTCTACATGGTCCCCTCCCTGCTCCAGTCACATGTGTCAAAATGGATCGGCAGCATTAAATGGAAATGCAGACTGGGCAGATGGATCAGTGATCAAAGTGCTTTCTGTACAAGCAAGAGGACTTGATTTTGAATCTCTAGAACCCACATAAATGCTGCATGGGTGTGGCCGCCTGCTTGAATCTCCAGCCTCCAAAGATGAAGACTGGCAATCCCTAGAACAAGCTGACTAGCAAGACCAACTTTATCAGCTAGCTTTGGGGCGATTGAGACACACAGTATCAAGGAATAACATGGAAGAGTAGTGGAGGAAGATTCCTGACTTCAGCCTCAGGCCTTCACCCTCATATAAGTGCACGCACACACACACATGAACATGAAAACACATATACAAGACAGAAAAAAGCTGAGTCCTAGTAGTGCCTTCAGCTGTGGGCAGGGGCAAGCTTGCTGACTTTCCATTAAAAGAGCAGCTGAATTCTTAGTAACTTTCAGAAAGCATCAGTTGCTCTTTGATTCTCGGCTGCTGTCATCACCATCTCACTGCACTGCCGGGACCCTAAGATTACTGAAATGAGTGGATCTGAAATTCTCACTTGCAATAGAAACAGAATGACCCTCCAGACCTAGAAAGCTAGAAAGCTCCAAAGTTGACTTAAGAAAGGCAAGGCGCACTTCACGCACAGTGCATTTCGTATAAGATCAGAGGTCTCCTTACTGACAACTCATGTAATACCAAGTGACATTAAAAATTTTTAAAAATTTGACTTGCTCCTTTGTATTGAAATGCTTTATGGTGCACAGAAGAGAAGTTAAGAATAAGCCTCCCTCAGTGAAACAGTGTGAGACTGACTGGAGGGCACCAGATACGAGATACTGTCTGAATGGTGTTAGAACAGCTCTCAACGGTACAAAACAAATGACAACATCCAAAACCTCTTTGCAAACTAGAAATAAACAGGAAATTCCTTAGCTAGGCTTTTTAGAGTATCTGTTAAAATTTCCACAGCATGCACTATTCCCCCATGGCAGTTCTCTCTGGAATAAGGAAGAGAACAAGGAAGCTTGTGACCAGCACGTTGCCACAATAGTGTACTAAAGATCCTACCAACATAGTATGAAAAAGAAATAAATCTATAAAGATTGAAAACAAAGAAGGTACCCCCAGAGGCCCATTTGGACTCCAGGCATGAGATTTCTGACTTCCAGTTGGAATCCGCCAATGAATACGTTAGCAAGAGATCAGCAAGTACCAGGGCAGGAAGTGGGTCTCTCAATCTCCTCAGATGTCTGCTGCTGAGCTATGCATTGAATCTTTCTACTCACATGTACCTTTTCTGAATTCAGATCTAACTCCAGAACACAAATGATCTCTAACTTAAGATGGTCCAATTCCATGGCTTTGACTTTACTCTGAAATGAAAGTGATATATATTCAGTAGAAACTTTTGAATCTTGAATTTTGATCTTTCCCAGTCCAGCAGTGGTATGACATGACACTCCCTTGGATGCTGCACAATGACAGACAGATGCATTTTCAAGTCAGTCCTTCTTCCCCAACTGCAAAGGGGAACTACCGAAGTGCTACAAAGTGCTGTGCTGCTAAATTACAGTTTGTACATTAGACATTCAATGTATATTCGAAGTACAATACTTTCAACAACAGGCTTATTGGGATATAACCTCATCATAAGTCAGGGTATTTTGGGAGTGTATTAGCTGCTATCACTAGTTCCAAATGGCACTTACATCTCTATAAAAAGTCTCATTGTTAAACTTTGCTCAAATTCCAAATTATATCCTGTCAGGAACTTGACTCATACAGGGAGAAAAAAAAATAAGGACCAAGGTCTCAGTTGTCAACATAAGAGACTGATAAGAATAAGAGGAGCAAGTGACACCATCTGAGAAAGAGGCAGCAGAGAGGAAACTGGAAGCTCAAGTGCAAGCTTGCCAGATGTCACGTTAAAGACAGACTCTTAGGACAATGACCAGTTGGTACCAGTGGCATAGACAGGGCATGTGAGATGAGAACTGATTGGGACAAGGTTCCACCAGCTTAGCAATATGATGGCTACTGATGACATTGGCATGGACAATTTTGATGAAATGTTGGTGGAATATCTTCATGTCTAGTGGTCATGGGTGAAAAACAGGGGAAGATCCTGCTGTTTCTCCTGATAAGATTGTGCAAAAAATTTAGCCATAAACAACTCAGGATGACACTTAGTAGTGGAGTACTTGCCTTTTGGGGATTTGGTCCCCAAAAGCATAAAACAATAGATAGGTAGGTAGGTAGTTAGACAGACAGACAGACAGACAGACAGAAAGACAGACAGACAGATAGACAGACAGATAGACAGATGATAGGTGATAGATGGTTATGTTGAAACCATAGTTTAATTATCCAGCATTATAAATATGTAGAGAATCTCTAAATAATGATGTACCACATGAAATGAGCCCCAAGAAAGGCTCAGACATCTCCAAACGTTGTTTTATTTAATCTTTATAACAATCCCACAAAATAGAATTATTACTCTCATTTGATTGATTGATTGATTCCACAGCTATTTATAGAATCTAAGTAGTATATTAATTACAGGTCAGTAATCAAAAAGAGAAAATATGTCTGCTTCACAGAACTTATTATCTAGGAGCAAGTTTCAAAAATGGGGCAGCAACACAGAGAGGTTACACAATTTTCCCAGTTCAGAAAGCTAGAAAGTGGAGCAGCTAGAATGCAAATAAATCACAGTTCTTTGGCACATGTTTTGACTTTGAAATAACATACATGTGAATTTACCATTTAAAAGGCTTTTTAAATTTCAAATTATTTATGAGAAAAGACTTAGAACAAGAGTGCACAAACATGCACATGCCACAGAACACATGATGTCAGAGGACGACTTTAGGAAATAGTTCCCTCCTTCCATCATGTGACTCCAGGTGACTAGGAGTGGATTCAGACTCCTTTAACCCACTGTGCTATCTCAATTGTCCTAAAAGTTTCATTTTAAAACACCAGATATGACTTTAAATTTTCTACAAATACATACAACTGTTTCAGCAGGGTTCAATGTCATATTTCAATGTGAAGCATCCAGTTGTTCAATAGTTGTCAAGGACTAAGCAGAAAAGTTCACTTATCAAACATTCAGTGAGAAAACCCAGTGACAGTTTGCTACATTTGAACTTCAAAGGAGGCGTGCATGTCCATACATAAACACACACAAACATACTTCCATAGATACTGTTGTAGTTTGCCTGTAAGTTGCTGATAAATGACCATCAAATGGCTTAAGGGAAGAACAGGTTTATTCTCTTATGATTACTGGTTACGGGAGAGCTTGCACCAACACCAGGGACGAGAGAACTGGCCACACCATCACCACATAATGTCTGAGAGATGGACAATCCTTACTTGCCAGACCAGCATGTCTGCCCAAGTACACAGAAGGATGCCAACTCCCTAACCAGCTCTTTGTATTTTATTCCAGGGCTTAATCCTACCCACCATAGGCTGGGCCTTTCCCATCAGCTAGACAATCTCCTGCAGGCTTGCTCTGGGCCCAACTAAACCACTAATTCTCCACAAATGTGCCCAGAGTGCAAATCCTCAACCGTTAAGTTGACACCTGTGCCTAAACATAGCAGATACCTCTCTGAGAAGGGTCGTAGGGTGAGAGCTGGATATTGTGTGCCTTTGTGCAGGTCAGAGGAAAGAGTGGATTTTTAGACAACAGCACAAAGAATACCTGCTGAAGTTAAAAAGCCCCATTTGGATACCTGTCCAGTAGCCATGGTTATAAAGCCACTGTGCTGATTCATCTGAAATGTGCTCCACACGCTGGTGTTTCAGCATTTGTTCCCTGGCTTGTGGCACCATTTCGAAGGCTTCAGAGCCTATGAGGTGGTTGGTGGCAAGCCACTGTAAACGTTCTACCTGTTTCCATCTCCCGGTGTTCTGCTCCTGTCTGCCATCACCTGAGGCTTCTCCACCACAGGATCCCACCACCATGAATTATGCCATAATACACTGGAATCCCTCTGGCACTTCGGACCAAAACAAACCTTCCCTTCCCGACTTGTTTCTGCCAAGGGTTTTTGTCATGATAAAATGATCCTTAAAGTCTGTTCTGGTTGGAAAAGTTTCAGCGGTTCCTCTCCTGATTTTTAATCCTCTCCACAGACATTTTAATACAGGCACAAATGCTTGGCTGGACCACAGGGGCTCAGAAGTTCCTGCCTCCACCCAGGTTTGCTGCAAGAAAATATCCAATCCACAACTCGATGACCCAGCTTTGGTTGAACTTCATGTCCTCCCGCCTCTCGACTTTTTTTTTTTTTAATCTCCATGAGCCGTGTGTGTTCAGAGAGAAGCTTTGGAAATCACTTATCATAAACTCTGCAGCTGCTGACTCCCCGTGTGCCAATCCACAAAGAAGACCAAAGAAAGGCCCAGAGCAAGTCTGGGCTCTTTGCCCTCCCCTAGCTGCAGGGCCCAGCCCGAGTGAACTTTCCATTTCCAATTTTTCTAGAAGGGAGAGGGAAAAGAGGTGGTTCGTTGTTGACCAGATACTGTCACAGGCACTTGATAAGCATTACTTTTATCTCTATTAATATCTCTATTTCATAGGTGACAAAGCATACATGGGAGAGGCCCGACCCAGAGGCAAAGTCATAATTCAGATTTAACTGAGCGCTTTCCCACTGACTGCCTGGCTACTCCCCAGTAACGGTTCTCCCCTTTCACTTCACTCTGTGTTAGCTGAATGAAAGGATTCCCAAATGAACTCTGTTTCTCTGCCTTCTTCACAGCACAGTGTGATCCCGTAACCAAGTGCTGATGACTAGCAAGAAGCTGAAATGCTGTGAGCGTCTTCAGCTAGTTCCGTTAAAGAAAAAGACTTTCTTCTCCTGCCCACTGGCATGGAAAGCCGCAGCAGTGCTGAGCCTTTCAGGGGTCTGTGGACAAGCACAGCTTCTGAAACAAAGGGAGCATAGTCAATAATCCATCCTGTGATATGAAAGAAAAATGCACCCTCCCCTCCCCTCTCTTCCCTTTCTTTTCTTTCCCTACGCTTTTCTTTTCTTCTCTTCCCTTTCATTCCCTTCCATTTCCTTTCTTTTGCTTTCCTTTTACCTTTCCTTTGCTTTCTTTTTCATTTCTTTTTTTGGACATCACAATATAGCCTAGGTTAGCCAGTGCTCCTGCCTCATCCTCCCAAATGCTGGTCTCTCAAGTGTGTGCCACCATACCCAACATCATTTCCCTTTTGTTTAGTCCACTTCCATCCTGAATTTCTGCCCCTGTGGCTAGCTAGAATCTAACCGAAATCTCATTTTAAAGAAGGTTATATTTCTACTCTTACTCCTCTTCTGGGAATGAGAAATTTGGGTAAATACAGGAATAGCAACTCTTGGGGGGACACCTTTGTTAAATCCAGGAGACTTTCAAAAGTTACTGATGTAGCATGCAGAATAGTGTATAAAGTTAGGACGTTTTGAAAAATGAGAAACCTTGGTAACATCCCAGGGTCAGTTACTGCAGAGGTTATTGTTTCTGAGATGCACTAATAAGGTCAAAGGAATTCATAAAATATGTGCTTACATTCATTTTTTAAAATCTTTTGGGTGAACAATCCTTTTTACGAGGCATCTTAAGAATATAGGCATGAAGACAATGGCTGAAAGTTCTGCTTTTGAAATGACAGAGAATCAGAGCCAAGTACAACCTTAGCTGCTGAGCAGCCTGAAGATGAGACCTGCAAACTCTCCAAGCATTGGCAGCTACTTGCTGATGTTGCTAAGGCCCCCAAAGTGGGAAGAGGGGCAGAAGCAGTCGTGGGGGTCTGGTCATCTTCACTGTCACTTTCCTGGACTTGGAATCACCTCTGGGATGAAGGGACACTGCTAGACTATGTCTGTGAAGGTCTTTCCAGGAAGGATTAGCTGAGAGGAGAGATCTTCTCCGAATGTGGGCAGTACCAACCCATGGACTGGGAGCCTGAAGAGAATAAAGGCGGGGGAGGGTACCCCAGAGAGCACTGGCTCTGGCTTCTGGCCTTCCAAAGCATAAGCTGCTGTCCTCACCATGATGGACTGACACTGAGCCAAAAGAAATTTTTCTCCTTTCAAGATATTCATACCAGGCAGGCATTCTGTCACAACCACAAGAAAATAACCATTAAGAATATAATAGGTGAACTGACAGACATGTAAATATAAATGACCAACAGATATACAGAAAAAAATAGGAAAAAAATCAATTCAAGAATTATCAAAGAAGGGGGGTTCGGGGGGAGGAGGAGGGAGGGAGGGAACTGGTCTACCTATTAAGTTTGTATGAGCGGAAATAATAAAAAATGTATTAAAAATAAAATAAAATAAAATGGCTACTAAAAAAAAAGGGGTTAAAAAAAAAGTAGAATTATACAAACGGAATTAAGACTGGTCCATACAATTTGGGAGTGCCTCTAGGTGGCATATCTTAAAGGAAGAGAATAAACAAGTATCCACGGCCAGTTCAACCCATTTTGAATTTTACATTTCATAGTGATTGATTTATTGGCTTTCTGAGAAGGTGGCTGAGGCTGCCTATTATGCTTTCCATACAGAGAAAGCAGCCCGGGACTAGGAAGATGGTTCAGAGGGGAAAGCGCTTTCTGCACAAACATGAGGACCTGAGTTGAACCCCAACAACCACATAGGAGCTGGGTATGATGCCACATGCCCATAACCTCAGTGCTGGGGGAGGAGAGCAGATCCTAGGGGGTTGCTGGCAAGCCAGTTTAGCCCAAAAGGTGACGTCCAGGTTCAGAGAGAGGTGTGTCTCAAAAACTATGGTGGAAGGAGTTGGAGAAGAACACCTTCAATCAGCCTCTAGACTCCACACAACTCACATGTGACACACATGCAAATGCAAAAGTGAATATGATACATGCACACATGCATACACACGAGACACACAGAGAGAAATCTAATTGGTTTCAATTTAAATGCTGGAGGAGGAGGGTAGCAGGGACCCCCATGGGTGCTGTAAATGGCACACAATCTAGATGTTACTGGCTTTTTCAAATTTCAATCATTCTCAGGCTTCCCTTAGGCCAACCAGAAGTCTCAATAAGATAATCTCTAGTTCTATAGTTTGAATGTGCCCCCACAAAATTCATGTATTGAAAAGCTGATCTTCAAATCTAGATGTTAATGATGTTTGAAGATGCAATCTTTGGAAAGTAATTAGGATTAGGTGACATCATAAGGGAAAGGTCCCATAATAGCTTTTGTAGCTTAGTAAGAGGAAGAAAAGAAGCCTGCTAACTTGCTACCTCAGGCTTAAAGAGTGAAAGAGAAGACCGCCAAATTGCTGTCTCACCACGCTTTGATGCAGGAAGGCTTCACCAGATGTCCAGCAAATGCTTTTGGACTTCACAGCCTCCAGTTCTGGGAGCTAAGTAAACTTAATAACCTTATCCATTACCTGGTTGCAGGTACTTTATTACAATGATAGAAAATAGACTTCAGCAGGGGCGTTATTTGATTGCTTGCTTTAAATTAATAACCAGAAACTGTAGCTAGTACAAGCATAGATACCAAGCAATGAAACACACTTAGAAAAAAAGTGAAATAATGCTGTTTAACAAGTGGTCAACTATGACTTAACAACTGAAGAAACAAAAATGGGAAAGAAGGGAGTCAGAAAACGTGACTTGTAGTATTTGCAAACCATATTCATTTTCTATATCCATGTGCCATTGTACCAGACTTAGCTCCCCACCCCACCCCACAAACACATCCACTTACCATCATCATCATCTGCAAGTTACTCATCTAGTTTTGTTACTGCAGCAAATTTCAAAAATTGCTGATTCCAATGACTACCTCAGAACACATTATATTCACGTCAACTGTATACCCAGTCTCTCTGGAACTGGACTGAAAGTCAGAAACCTCCCTAACATGGAGACATTGGTCCCTTCTATTTGACTGAGACAGCTAACATCTTTCCCCAGCCCAAGTCTCTGTAAAAAAAAATGCGAACATCCTCAAAGCACATTAGCTTAAGGATTCCATTCTCACAATCTCACCTCTCTTTGCTTCTCCTATCTCGAACTTTCACCAGAATTCTGCTCCTTTGCACCTTCAAGAATCTAGACTCCCACAAATTGATACTCACTTGACTTGTTAATTAGCTTCCAAGTAAGAAGCTGAGTAGCAGTGATCTCCTCTGGTCTTACACTTGGTCCCTTCGGAACAGTGAATAATAGAAGGGTAGCTGGGGAAGGGTAGATGGGGGTAACTATCTTGGTGCTTGTTGAAAAGATGCTACATGTCAGTAAAACGTCTTCTTACAGTATTGCTTCTCCTCTCAGGGGTCCATTTTCCCCTTGTCCTGAGCCTACTACTACACACTTTTCATTATTTTTTTTCTTTTTCATTAGTGTGCAATAATTATGCTTAGTTATGGGAAACTATAATATTTCAATACATATGCAAAATATGCACTGATCAAATAGGGGTAATTACCATTTTCATGTCCTTGACATTCTCTTATGCTTGGAGTCCTTAATCTCATCCTTTCTAGTTCTTTATTTGGTGTGTTATAGCTATTGCGAACAGTACCCTGCTATGCTGTAGAACATTAGCAGTCGTTTCTCCTATCTCACTGTTTTGACGTACATCATCCTCACCCCCACCCCACCCCCGCCTCTCCTTCCCCCACTCTTACTGGACTCCTGTAATTACTATTGTCTTTCCTTACTGTAAGATCAACTTGTTAAATGCCATTTAAGAAAAAGAACATGCAGAATTTGCCATGTTGAACCTGGCTCATTCATATAGCAACTTTGGATTTCATCCATTTTTTAACACTCTTCTTTATTACTGAATGATACTCCATTGTGCGTGAGTGTGTTTGTGTGTGTGTGTGTGTGTGTGAGAGAGAGAGAAAGACAGAGACAGAGAGACAGAGAGAGGCAGAGAGACAGAGAGAAATTTTCATTATGCATTCATCTGTCACAGGATATCTAGGTTGATTCCATATCTTGGCTATTGTGGAAGTACATGTATCTCTTTGGTAGGCTAATAAAACTTTTAGATAGATACCAAGAAGTGAAATAGCTGGATCAAGTCTCTACTGCATCATCCTCAACAGAAATAAGTGTCTTTGGAGGAAAAGCTAGGCTTTCTACATACCCATTTGGTCAAGCAGCACCCAGAGTAATCAATTCAAGGTCTACCCTATAGCCTCATTGATCTGTACCTGATATATAAGACACACACATACCTCCTTAATCCTCACAGCTCCATGCCACTTAATTTTTTGCATTTGTTTATTATTCATTTATTTATTTAATACATGAATCTATATGTTAATGGGCACATGTGTGTCAAAGCATGTGCTTTAAGGTCAAAGGACAACCTGCATGAATTGGTTCTCTTCTACTATGTGGGCTCTTGTCATTCAATTCAGATCATTTGGCTTGACGGTAAGTGCCTTTATCCAGTAATTCAACTCTCTGAACCTCCATGTCATGTGATGGTGAAGTTAACCTTCACCGTTACTCCTCCAAAATGTTCCTTTCACATTTGTGAAATCAGCTCCTACAGTTGATTTCCCGTGCCCTAGCTGATGCCGGGCTTTCAGATTTCCTCACACTCATCTGCCTCCACCTGGGCAGCCATCTGTCCTTGTTGATAAATTCTGCATTAGTAAGAGATACGCTGGGTTTGAAAGCATTCCTTTCTAAGGACATATGCTGCATTCTTTTCCTTTAGTGTGTATTAATTTTCTTGGAAAAATAAAGTTGACTTTAAGTCCTATCTCTCTTTGGAAAACCAAAGAAACTCTGTCCTCATCAAACATATTTCTTTTCTTCACCCTTAAGAATTTTCCTCACTGGCAAATAGTCCTGGAGTCGAATCTATGTTTTTCAGGTTATTATATGATATGTGATAGCTACATAACCTTGGGGAAATTATTAATCCTTTCCAGGCCTTTCTCTCACCATCTGTATAATTGAGGGTATGATCACACTATTTTGTCAAATTAACAACAGCGCATAAATAATATCTGATACCTGATATTAATTAACAAATAGACGGGGTCTAGAATTTAGTCTGACAAAATACATAAGTGGCCAAACAACTTGAGCTTTTATTCTAGATAGAATAGACTTGGTATCCACATAAGCACTACAGAAAATTTGTTTAGCTTACTGATTTTGTTCTTCTGTCTATAAAGTATCAGTGAAAATTAATGTATTTATTGGAAGGATTATAGGCACTATTCATAACCCCTGAGAATACAGAATGTGAATGTGTTTAATATATGATAACCATTATTACCCTTAATTTCATTGCTGTTATTGTTATCATTGTTGTTTATAGAGTGCCTGTACAGAATTATCTACTCCAATTAAGAGACAACCAATCCCTTAGAACCTGCGATTTCATGTTCTCTCCTTGCACTGAATCCTGGTTATGTGATGAAAGAGGGTTTTCACTTTTGACTTTTTATTTAATCATTACCTTGATCTAGTTTTTTAAATATAAAATGGATTGTACCACATGATATTTCACCTCTGCTAGGAATGACTGTATATATGGTCTACCCAGGAGAGAGTTTATCCTTCATGTCATGTCCCAGAATGCTGTGCTGTTTAACACTTGTCACAGGCAAAGGATTCCCATTGGGATGATGAATGTAAGGTCACATGTACCTACACAATTTCAAGTCAAGTCCTGCTGGCTCAACACCACTTCATCCAGACAACAATGGAGTTTCCAATTTCACTTTAACAAACGCAACCAGATTCTTCATGAGAATTTGGTATTATTGTCAAGACTCTACAAACTGAAACTTCACATAATGATGCCAATGAATGAGCAGTCTGAAATATACACGGAAACAGTTCTTCTCATTTGAAGAACAAGAATTCTTGGGTGACTCTTAGTTCCATCTTCACATCCTTATTCCCCAAGCTATAAATGAGGAGACTCATGGTGGGTAGAATCCAGTATGAAAGACTGAAGCCAGCAAATCTAAAGTTTCCTGAGACTTGGGGAGCAAATCTAAATAAACAAAATACTCAGAAGAAATACATAACAATAAGATGAGGCAGGTATGCAGAAACAGCTTTGACTATGCCTTCTCTAGAGAACACCTTCATCATGGCAGAGACGAGAAGAATGTGAGAAATATCAGTGAACACGAAACAGTCAAAGTGCAGCCCACCAGACCCAATGGTATGAACTCTCCTGTTACAGAAAAACAGGGTAAATATTTGTGAAACATCACATAAGCACACCAGGAGGCCACACATAGAGATGGAGAAGGAAGCAGTGTTGTGTAGGATTATGTGGAGACGTCTCATGGCCTGTCAAGAGACAGCTGTCTGTACACAGTCCAGTGGCTTATGGAAATCTCCTAACCTAGTAGGTGGACGATGCCAACACGGCAGATATAAGACATGACTATGCACACAGTTACTTTTATAGTGGCTAAGAGGAAGTTATTAGACCCATGTCACACATGGATGTGGGGCAGGATTTGAACACAGGTGTTCTTCCTCCATAGGACTCTGATAGACTCAGTCGTATCTCAAGACGCCGTCATAAAAATCTTTTTAAGAAGTGATATATTAATTATCCTTCTTAGCATTGTGTTTCTCTTCATGAAAACTGTAGACAAAAAAAGATATATTCTTAATCAATATGAAGTGACTTTCTTCATATCTTCTAACTGGTTGTTGTCGAGTCCGTTTTCTTCATGAAGATTTGCTTGTCTCCTAGTTCCACTTGCTTGAAATAGTTTTCTCCTTCTTTTCATCCTAAGTTTGCATCTGATTTTGATTATAAGGGCATTTCTTGGAGGCGACAAATAAATTGAGCTTATTTATTAAAAAAACAGTTTATCATGGGATTGAGATCATTCATGTTTAGTTATTATAGAAAATATATATTATCCTATGTCATTTGGGGTTTTTTGTGCTTTGTGTTGTTCTAGTCCTCATTTGCCTAATGGTGCTCTTGCATGGCTTACTCTTTCCCAGAGCCTCATGGATACTTATCTTTTTCTTTAACCTGAAAGACTCGTCCAGGTATGGAGCTGGTTTAGCTGGCCTGTTCTGATCAAGGGAAATTTTTCTTTCTCTTTCAATTATGACACATAGCTTTGCTGACTACAGCACACAGAGTTGACAGCTGTTTGTCAGAACTTTAAATGCATCATTCTGAACTGTCTTGGACTGCAGAGTTTCTGCTGAGCAATCTGCCATTGCCCTAGGTGTCTGCCTTTATAATTTTCTGCTACGATTTTATTGAAAATGTACTGTACATCTTCAAAATGAAACAATTCTTTTATGTCCATAACTTTTATATATGATCTTTTCATAGTGTTCATAGAAGTTGACTGTTCTATTTACATTTTTTAAGTTTTTTTATTTTTTGAGTTTCATACATGAATACAATGAATTTTTGTATTTCACCCTTTAATATCTCATTTCATCCTCTCTCTTTTTCCCACTGCAAACCTGCATCTTTCTTACCAATCTCCCTCTTACTTGGATATCTGTTTGCATGTGTGGCCCATTGGGTTTCATGTGGGTTGCTTTTAATGGCATGGGCACTTGCTGGTGGGGCATGATATACATAGGTTTATCAGTGGGTTTACCACTGGGGAAAGTAACTCCTCTTCACTTCAGCATTAATCTCTCAGGAAGGTGTGGAATTTCTTGAGATCTTTCCCCTTGTCACAGTTAATCTACATGTTGTGCATAAAAACACAACCAAATGGCTTATGGGAAGCAAGGGGTTTTATTCTGGTTTACAGTTTTCTGGTTACAGTTCTCAATCCAGTTTAGCAAAAAAGCACACACTAAACCAGAGGCCAAGGGAACTGGCTACAGTATATTCACAGGAACGCTGAGAGGGACAAACCCACTTGTCAGATATCGTGGCTGTCCAAGTACTGAAGCTTGCTGGTTGGCCAGCTTAGCAGAATCAGTGAGCTCCAGGTTTAGTTTGAGACTAGGTCACAAAAATAAGAGGGAAGGTTGGAGAAATGACTCAACACGTCAGGCATTTGCCATGCAAGCAGGAGGACCAGAGTTCAGATCCTCAAAACCCACATAAAATGTCTGAGCATGGTAGCCCACTTGTAATCCCAATGCTCAGATGTGGAGATAGGACCCCAGAGCCATCTGGCCAACCAGAATAGCTAAAATCAGCAAGCTCCAGGCTCAGCAAGAGATCCTGCCTCAACGAATAGGGTAGAGCACAGCAAAGAACATCTGATGTCAGCTTCGGGTCTCTAGCACACACATGAATGGGCACCTGCACACTCACTTCACTCCCACTTGTGCAAGCACACATACACATACCAAACAAACAAATAAATGGAAGAACAAATGAGAAAGACACCTGATGTTGACCTCTGGCCTCCACATGCATGCACATGCACATGCACTTATTCACACACACACACACACACACACACACACACACTAACATGTACCCATACATACTCTATATGCACAATAAAAAAAAGAAACAAATTGGGAATAAAAGAGAAAAAAACAGAAGATAGAATGAGACAGAGAAGGACAGGGCTGGTCTGTTAAAATGACAGTATTACACAAAGGGCAGGGGAGAGAAGAGCTGGGTCATCATGCAGAGCATGAATGCTGTGTGGCCTATTTACTCATTTCAGTATCAAGTCTCCCAGCGTTCCTTCCCAGGCTCCTTGATGCCTGTCAAGCCCCAGGGCATTCCCTTGCAAGGTCAGGTTCCACAGTTGCTCATCATAGTCCACCGTGAGTTAAGTTGTGAATGCTGTTCTTACCTCTGGGCCATCCCAACTTACCCCGAGACTGAGGGAACAGCTCAGTCTTCGGAGTTCTGGTTAGCCATTTTCCCACTACAGAACTGATTCGCCAGATCATCAGTTCTTGTCACATTATTATGACTCCCCATGCTTAAGACTCCATGGTGTAACAGGAATATGGAAAATTTCAAAACATTTACATCACTGAAAAGCCCTGCCCTATCATGGATAATAATCTCATGGAAATTATATCATGGAGTTTCCACTTCCTGTCTTTTGAAATTCATTTAAAAAAGTGACCTCCCTGAAAATTGTCTCAATTGCCAAAACCGACCTTCAGAGTGACTAGGAGAGGAGTTGGTCATAATGAAGATCAACTCTTTACAAGTGAGAGAGTAGACATGGAGGCTTAAGTGAGTGGAAATCCAGACTTATCAGCATTATATGCCTTTAATGGAATCAATAGGCCATTGTCACTACACATACCATGAAGTCTCTGTCACAGAGTGCCACTTCTATAGCCACATCTCTAAATTTTTCTTAATTATCTTCATTTCAAGACTGAAGGGATACTAGGCTTATTAGACTCGGGATATAGCCCAAAAGGTAGAGCACTTGCCTAACAGGTACTAGATTGAATCCCTGGCATCACAATTCATTAAAACCAAAACTGTTCTTGGAAAAGAAATGGAGCTTAGCCTGTCTACCTGTCTGTCTGAGTCTTTGCGACTGAACTTTTTAAATCTTCTTGTCCAACTGTTCAGCTAAAGTGTTTCCATCAGATCTGCCAACATGCCCAGTAAAGAACAGACCAAGAATCTAAATACATGAACTTAAGAGGGAGAGAGGAGTTATCTGTAAGAACACATCCTACAACAGGCCTTTGACTAACTAAATTGCAGAAGATTCTAAGAGCGATCATTTATGAATAAAATTAGAAAAAGACTATACTCAGTTAAATTTCTTAAGCCAAGTGATAAAAGCTGGTAACAAATCTTAGTAGAGCTAAAGTTAATATAGGTGGAGAGAGACAGCACCCAAAAATTAAATTGCTGCTCAGACACCAGAATTTTCTATGGAATCACAATTCTAATCACTATCCTGTATTTACCCATTAGTCACTGGAATGTCTGTTGATACCTGTGGTCGTGTACCATGATGACCTGAAGTGTGCACTCATGCAAGAAAGAGACAAAAAAGCAAAAGCACAAAGGCAAATGGCCTGACTGTCACTTGGCAATAAGAGTGGAAATCATGTGCATAGGTATCTAGACTCTGAGGATTAATACCCCAGCAGTGACTGGGAAAGTGATAACCAACTCACATTGTCATGCCTATGTATGACAAATCTGTAAACTAGAATAATTCTATTTATATACACACACATATACCTGCCATGTGCAATTATGAGACCAGAGCAAATCCTTCTTAATATTGAGATTCCTGCCAGCTTAATTAATAATCAATAGGCAGTCTTCGTTTTACTCTTTAAGGTTCCAGCTGAAATAACCAATGAAATATACAAAAGGCTAATACTAAAAACATTTGCTATGATTTTTAATTTAATGTATAATGTACTAAATTTATATACATATATATTAATATATACAAATCTTTTAAATTGTTTTGTTTGCATAATGATTATACCCCTTACTCATTTTAATTGTAGGAACACTTACTATGTCCCACTCTTAACTCTCCCTACCTCACTGCCAAAGTAAAATCTACTTTGGTACTCATCTCCAATGGTGTCAGTGAAACTGACTGGATAAAGCCAAATCTGATCAGGCAAGTGTGTGGTGGTAGTTACTAACTATTCTTATAACAACGAATTTTCAAAAAATTTTGGAAAAATTTATTCTTTCTCCAAATCTCTGAAGAGCACATGTGAATTGTTCCTAGTTGCCCTCCAGAAACTGAGAGCAAGGCTCTGTTGCTGAAGACACTACACCTGTTGATCAGAGGACATTAAGAAAACAAGCTGAAACTAGTCTATAAACTTCCTCCCTGCTGGTCAGCTTTCATAGTACTAGAAAACACTGCACAAGTTGATGGTGGAGAAAGGCAATCAACTGTCTCACTCAACTGTGAAAGCTGGAAGCTACTACAACAACCACCCAACAAATGATAACCAGTAAAATGTAGTAGTGGCATGAATTTCCAGTGGGTAACCAGATAATCTCGAACTGCCTCCTAGACTTTTATCATTATACCCATAGATGAGAGGACCACTCAGCACTCAACCTAAAGACTTCCTTTTGCAATGGAAGGTGTTTATTCTAAAAAATCACAACTGTCCAAAGTGACTATGTACTGCTTGGCCCTAATCAGGACATCTAAACCACACTAGAGATCAGGGAACATTGCAGAAGGGGAATCAGTGGAGATGTAAGAGACTGAAGGTAATGTGGAGCACAACCATGTAATATCTTTCAGATATGACTGGGCCTCTGCAGCCACGAACTCTCTGAGTTTACTTTCATGAACTCACAAGATTTGGCCTATCTACATTGCATCATAAAAGAGGAATTACATCAAGAAGTACCATGCCTCCCTCAGAGACTAACAAGGGTTAAGATTGGAGGGAGAAGAGGGGAGCAACTTTTCCAGTGATATATATCCATTGGTGTATTATCCTTGTTCTATCGAGTGCCCAGGCACATGTCACTAACAGTAACCCAGATGGGACTTAGTAAGCTATATGCACACAAATGAACATGTGAGTGGAAGGGAGATAGGTGAGGAAGAAGAGAGTTTATAATAGAAAAATGAGGACTGGGATCAAGTAATAAGGGGTGAACATGGTACAAATACACATGTAAAGTCCCAGAAGGATATAAAATTTTTAAAAAATATAAAAAAGAGTGCATGTGAAACCTTCTGGAAAACTGATTATATGACAGGTCACAAGGAAAAATCACAAGAAATTCCACCAAAAGTTCCAGTAGTATTAGGATAAAATTTTTCATTTTATAAATGTTTTATTTTTATATTTCTCTTGAAAGTTTCACTATATAGCCCAAGTTAGCCTTGAACTCTGGATCTTTCTGCTTAGCCCTACTGGTTACTTAGATTACAGGTGTGCACCACATGCAGCAAAGCAAAGCATTCTGTTTTAAAGTTAAATACTGGATTTTCTTTCTTTCCACCACAAAAGTCACCTCCTGCTTCTTGGATCCCATCCCAAATAAACCATCTGTCCTTATTTCAGGCTTCATTTTCCAAGCAAACCATATTCAGAATGAGCTCTTTCTCTAGCCTAAATTCTCCTTATCCGACTCAATTTAGCTTCTATACCCAACAGCTTCCTCGTGAGCACAGATCTCTTCTGCAGGAACCTGTGTGGCTCTTGGGGGTCCATCACTGTGGCACTCACACATCCATTGAAAGATGGAGAGTACCATTCCAAGTTTCTCTGTTGTCAGACCAGCCAGCTGTGTTTTCATATGAAATCCTGTTAGGGTATGTAAGGGAAATAGCTTTGAACCCATCAAGAACCCCTGTGGGCTCCCAATACTTCCATATATGCAATGCAGAAACCAAGCAAATTCAAAGTGTTTTACTTGGGGGTTCATGTGAATATGTTTTAATGTTCGTTTGGCTTTGCTCTGGTGGCATCTCACTCCCTTACATTCCATAGTCATGATGCATGGAAAGGATATATTTAGTAAATGACCTGTAAAACTGGTGCTAGAGAAAACAGCAGCCTTCACTTTACAACACACACTAAAATAAGTTGCAGAAGAATTGAGGTAAGTGTTAAACTGCAGGCAGAGAAAGAAATAGTAAATACACATGTATCTTATCAGAGAAGAGGCAAATGATTTTCTAGGCTTAAAAATCCTAAAATATATAAAAAAAATAAACTGTCAATATGAAAAAATGTGAAACCTGGATATGAAAAGCAAGTTAAATGACAGCAAGAATGCTGGCAGCCAACATGGCAGTATCGATATAGAAATGGCACAAAGTAAAGCAGCGTGGATGATACTGACAGCTAAAGAGAAAAGTGAGCACAAAGCAGGAACATAATTTGTAGTAATAGAAATACAAATGACTAATGCATGTCTGAGCAATTTCAAGCTTTCTACCAAGCAGAAATGCAAATTAAAACAATGCTTTTTTTCCTCCTAATTGCCAATGTTGAAAAATCGAGTATTATGTTTTTCTAGAACGGCTGCTGGGAAGCTGGTATGGCTAAAGACTGCTCGGCAAAATTACATTTTTCTGTTATTTCTAGAAGGCTACTTGGTAAGGTGTTTTAAATGTTTAGAAGCATTAATGTTTTTGATCAAGTAATTCCACTTTTAATAATCTATCTTAAGAAACAGAAAAACAAATATTGATCAGATAGTTCCATTTGTAATAATACACTGAAACATATAAAAATATAAGAGAATATTTTGTAGTCACTTAAGTGTATTACTTGAAGTTATATATCTATCAAATATTATATATCTATCAAATATTCTAAGTAGACATGAAATATTCTAAAAGACATGAAATGCACTTTGATTTTATTTGGGTTGTGTTTATATGTGTTTGTTTTCTTCCTTATACTTTTGTCTGTTCTTTTTTGTTGTTTTCTAATATGCACACATGCTTCTTTAATCTTTAACATATATTAGGCAGCCAAGACATTGTCAAAAAAAAAAAAATAAATGGGACAAAAGTAGGGAGCACATGAGTGTGTGCCATATTTACAAATTGTCTGTAACTTCAATGCATCATCCTTCTGCATTCAATGGTGATGCTGCCCACAGAATAGCTTTGTGTCTGTAACTTTACTTTTCTAAACTCTTGGGGTCCATCCCCCTTCTCTTGGCTCTTGCTAGGCCCCCCTTCTTTAGCTGAACCTATTTTCAAACCTCAGTTTATGACATCACCATGTACTCAACTCACTAGGCTGGGTCCTAAAAAACTTAAACTTCTTCCCATGTTTGGTTTCCACTCTCTAAAAAGTAGTGGGATAAGCCAAAAGATGTATTGAATGATTGTCTTAGTTACTTTCACTGTTGCTGTAATAAAAACCCTGACAAAAACAACTTAAAGATAAAGGACCTTTTTTGATTCAGAGTTTGAGTAATAGCACATCAAGATGAGGAGGTAACAGCAGCAGGAGCTGGTGGCAGCAGGAGCTGGTGATATTTGGTCAGATCACATTCGCAGCCAAAAGGCAGAGTGATGAAAGCTTGCACTTAGCTCACTATTTTTATATGGTCTAGAATCCAAATCACTCACAGTGGACAGTTTTTTTTTTAATTTTTTTAATTATTATTATTATTTATTCAACTGTGTGTATGTGCGTGCGCGTGTGTGTCTGTGTGTGTGTGTATGTGTGTGTCTGTGTATGTGTAGAACCACGAACGAATTCGCGAATCACCATGGACGCCTCCACCTCCTTCTGCCCTGGGATTCACAAGCTCCGCCCTACCAGGACCAGAAGCGCAGGCCGCCCCCGCTTCCGTCTGGCGTCTATACGTGGGATCTGGGATCCGAACTCGGGACCTTCCGCCTGCAAGGCGGAGGCTTAACCCCTGAGCCACCTCTCCAGCCCCGACAGTTTTTTTTTTTTTTTTTAGATTTTTTTTTTTTAGATTTTCTTACCGTGATTAACTAAATCTATGTAATTCTCCATAGGCATGTCCTAAGGCTCATTTCTCAAGGGACTCTAGATTTCATCATGTTGACAGCTGAGATTAACCATCATAGCTACATGAGTTTATGTAGCTATCAAACACGATAGTGAACTACTGGAGGTAGCAATGGTTGAAACTGGGGTAGGTCTTATGGAAGGACCTCTGCAGTGACTGACTGAGTTCTACTTATTGACTTGGTTGTTCAAATCATTAATCAAATATTTGTTTTGAAGGGTTTTTTTTTACATTAGCTTTACTTTAAAATAGTTTCTTTCAATGTCTGTATGAGCAATTCGTGGTGGCTCAGGATTCCAACCCTAGCACCCAGCCACTGAGGCAGAATGATCAGGAGTTTAAGACCAGCCCAAGTTATATAGCAAGCTCAAGACTCCGTCTCAGAAAAGCAAACAAATGAATGAATGGGGAGATGGCTCAGTGCTTTCCACACAACCAAGAAGACCAGAGTTCAGATCTCCAGAACCCATGTAAGTGTCAAGTGTCAGTGGCATCCCACATGTACTCCAGCTTCAGAAAATGAAGCAGAGGATCCTCTGAGCAAGTTGGTTAGTGAGACTAACTGTATCAGTGAACTCCGGGTTTGACTGAAGTACTCTGCCTCAAATACTAAGGTGCAACAGAAAGGAAAAAATACCGTCAGCTTTGTGCCTCCACATATTTGCACACATGTGTGTCCCCCACAAACATACATACACACATGTACCATACACATTTATACACAAACATACATACACACATGTACCATACACATTTATATAAGAAAATGAAAAAATCAATAAGAAAATATCAAGATAAGAAGCTACTATTCTTCCTTATGAGAGAGAGAGAAAGGAACATGCATGCCACAGTGCTGATGCTCAGATCAGTGAACAACTTTTGGAAGTTGATTCCTTATTTCCACCATGTGGCCTTCTAGGCAGAGAACTAAGAGTTGCTCAAAAGCACCTTCACTCTATTATTCTTCAGTGTTCTTCTACTATGCTAATATGAGCACAGGGATCTTACGATAAATATAAAACAGAAATATATGAGGCTTTACTTTTACATTTAAAAAGTAAAAGGAAGTCCAATATAAGGACTTGAATATGGGAGGAAATTCTGTAAGGAAGAAAAGGGACTGGCAGAGGTGGGAAGGAGATAAGAAGGTGGGGAAGAGTAATCAAAATGTATTATATATATATATATATATATATATATATATATAATTGTCAAATAATGAAGAATAACAATATCAGAAAAAAGATAGTTAAATTCCCAGGGATTTAATAACCAAGAAGAAAAATAAATTTCAGCCATATAAGGTTATATAAAAATATATTATGCTTTACTCCAAATATTTTCTCATAAAATTTTTTTGAATGAGGACTGAAGAGATGGTTCAAGGATTAAGATTCTGCCTTGAAGTCTGATCCCAGGCCCCACATAAAAATGACAGGCAGAAATGGCAGCTGCCTGCACTTCCAGTCCTGGTGGACAGAGCTCTGGAAATCCCAGAGCAAAGCAAAAAGGAGGTAGAAACAATCCAGGATGATTCCCAAAGTCACCCTTGGTCCCCCACAGGAACACACACACACACACACACACACACACACACACACACACACACACAATAAAAGTTTTTAAAAATTGTTTGAATGAAAATGTCTCTAGTTCTCCTGTTCATTGTGTCATTATGAATATTTGAGTGATTTCCAGAAACTTTACTTAGAAAATTTCCATTGCTTCGAAAACATACCAGTGGCTGCTCAGTACTAATGCTGCTATATTTCATTATTTGCCAAGATAATCACTTATAGGAACAGAATAAAAATGACACTGATACTTATACGCATTATATTTCACTTTTGTCACAGTACTCTAGATGGTTGCTCTTGTATTTTTTTCTTTTATAGCAAGACATTCATTTATCAGATGATTTTAGAAATCTGACTATCTGTTAAAATAAAAACTTGAGTTAGGTTGGACACAGTGATCTACACATGTGGTCCCTTTCACTTGGGAGACGGAGGCAGTTAAAACCAGGAGTTCAAGACCATCTTGGCTACATAATGTGTTCAATACAAAGACTAGACCGTCTCAAAAAACTAAAAATTAAAATAAAAAAATAATTCCTTCTTTTATCATCAAGATTTTATTTTTATCATAGGTTTGTATAATTTCAATGTGGAAGTTTTTTTGACATATATTTGTTATTTAAGTATTAAAATCTATAAGATGGGTGACACAAAGAATAAGATGTGAATGAGGTACAAGCTGGTAATCCACACAAAACTGAACACATGGACTCTCAATTCCCTAAACATGCTTTTGTGTAAAGAAATACATAAGCCAGAATTTCATCTAAAACAATTACTCCAATATAGTTCAGAACCCATATTAACCTAAATTTACATCAGATAATGAGTAAGGAATTCACCAATTATATGTGGAATACAAGGCCCTGGATGGGTTGGCTGGCCGCAGTTAACCATACCCAGACTACTCAAGTCCCCAGATATATTCAATATGAAATAAAAAAAAAAACCAAGTCTTCCACCAAAATACAAGCTGACTCAGAATTATGATTTTTAACTTGCTCTTTAAATAAGACAATTATAGGGGGAGGGAAAAAATCAAGTTTGAAACATAGTTAACACTTATTTTGAGCAAGATAGCAACCAAAATCTAAGTACAAACTATGCTCCAAATGTAAAAGGCATTAAAGAATAAACCATAATATCAGGGAGGGAATACAAAACACAAGATGCAGTATGTCTAAACATCTTGAAATTATAATTTAAGGGTAAAAACTGGAAAACTATACCCAGTTTTAGCTAAAGACTAAGTGCAACTTCTCCTGTCTTTCCCAAATAAAATCCTAGTTTACTATAATTAATACCTCAAAGTTTTTCTCAGTACAAAGCAACCACTAATACACATATATTTATTTGTTAATGTAGTAATTTCCCTGGATCATCCAACGTGCAGTGTGCATGATTCCAAAGACTACAATTTGAGGCAAATGCACACAAACAATAAAACCACAATTCCAAGTTTTAAAATTTGCTAGCTCTTAAAAATTTTAGGATACTTGAATCATTTTTACTTCTCTGGTAGATGCTATACTGTAATCTGACCCACCAGTCTACCTTGGCACAAGACTTACCAGTTGCCAATTTCAAGGAGCAAAAGATAAAACTCTGGTATATACTTTTGTTGAAAAAATTCACTAGCTAGCATACAGTTTCATTATGACATTTTAAAACAAAATTTCTCTTCTCCACTTCTTGTCCCTTATCTCCCTAACCCCTATGTGTACTCTTCTGCCACCCCCATAGTTGCCTTCTGACTTTCATATTGCATGAGTCCTATTGCCCCTCCACTTCCTCAGTATTTCTTTCCTCCTCTCTTGATCTCTTTGCTAGAGTCATAGCTCACATCTATACTCCCTCCACACCATTTGTCCTTGTTTTTCTAGAGCCATTTGTTCTACCTTTTCTCGTTATGGTGATAAAATACTCTGACCAAAACACTTAAGGGAGCAAGAGTTTATTTTGGCTCACAGTTACAGAGGGCTGGAGGGAAGGTATGACAAGTATAAGCATGCAGATAGCTCCTTGCATTTCATAAGCAATCAGGAAACAAGGAGAAAACAGGACAGGAAATACAACTAACTCTAAAACTTCAAGGCCTAACTCCAGTGACACACTTCCTTCAGTAAAGCTCCACCTTCAAAAGGAGCCATAACCTTCCCAAACAACCTCACTAACTGGGAACCAAACATTCAAACACATGAGCCACAACACATACAAGCAAGCATTTGCATGAGAGAGAATACTGCATATGTCATTACAGTGACGAATCAAAACTTTCACCGTAACTTTCATGCTGATTCAGTGATTTAGTCGACTGCTCTGACACCAGATGCTCAGCATTCCCCAGCTCACCTGAGTTCCTGACAAAACATACACTGAGATTAATTATGCCTTCAAGAAAATTTAGTTTAATTTTAGGTCAAAGATCACATATCATTATGGACTGTCCTGGCACTTAATAGCATATGTGTTCATACTTGTCAGATCTCCTACAGCCACCTTACTTTATTTACAGTTTCAGGTGATAATGGCCTTGCTTGCTATATGAAGTCCACCTCCATGAATACACATCCTTACTATCCTCACATTCATGAGCATGCTCACTTGAGACTGATCCTTTGCGCCTTTTATTCCTTTTCCATCAACTATCTGCACCTTCCAGATGCTTCTCTTCTTATCCATGGCAATTCCATATGAGTCATCTCCTACATACTATTGAAGTTGTCTTTGATGGAATGGAAATATACCACCACACTGTTGAAACAGCCTCTTTACATTCAGGATGTACTCTGCTTCAGAGATGGACATGTGACCTAAGATGACCAATAATGCTAAGACTCCAGTATTGTCCCCATAATGGTGTTTTGGGAATGGTGTAGAAGCCAGGCTGAATCACAATCATCCCAAGGATTTTTCTACCAGAGCTCTAGGGAAATGTGCTTCTTCGTCTTCTAAGTCCTAGAATCTTGACTCCTAAAGTCCAAGTACATTGATTTCTTGATTGTAATGAGCCATGTACTATAGAAATTAATAAGAAAGTACCCAGGGAACAGAAGAAAAGAAAGATAATGGAAAATGAAGTCTGTAAGTTCCTATCACGCCTACAGTGTACCTAAACCTTACAGTTATATGAATCAGTAAGTTTCTTCTCTTCTGTTTAAAATAGTGTGCTTTAGATTCATCTCGTATAGCCAAAAGAATTCTGATCAGTGCAAACAGTACATCTCAGTTGTATATTTGGTTTGTGTAAAGCTTTCCTGGATAATTGTGTGATGATCAAGATCTAAGAATACAATTTCTAAGTGCACATAATAACATTTGATGACTTCAATCACATTCTCCTTGGTCAGTTGGAAGGTATGATTTGGTTCAATGGTTGAAGTAATTTCTGAAATAAAGCTCTGATAACTAGACTGCAAAATCTAATCTCTATCAAATGAATATGACACAAGTATTTCTACTTGGGAAAGAAATGGTTTCTGCCTAATTTTGAGTTTTTACCTTATTCTGTACTTCCACAAATAGGAATGCTAATTCTCTTTAGAACCCAATTGAATTCTAGCAGTAGTTATAATTTTGCTTGTATTTCATTACACATTACTAAAAAGTGGCGAGATTGGATGATTGGTCTTGATGAGTCCTCAGGAAGCACACTAAGAGAGTTTACAAAATGACAGAAAGAATGTGATGCAGCTGAATGGGACCAAGGTTTTCCTGAATATGTCACAAGGTATAGCACAAACATCGGATGCCAGCATTTCTTAGCTGCTCCTTTAGAAGCATAGCTTTCCTGACCACACACACACACACACACACACACACACACACACACACACACACAGAATTTTGACTTGACTGTGAAGGGTCTGCCTCGGGCTTGTGTGTTTGAACACTTGGTCCCCACTTAAGGCATTGCTTAGGGAGATTGTGAAACCTTTGAACACAGGGCCTACCTGGCAGATGTAGGGCCATAAAGGTCAGGTAGAGGGTTAGAGTCCAGCCCTGGTGACCCCTGAGCTCTATTCTTCCTGATCCCCTAGATGTGACAAGCAGTTACCCCACACTCGGATAGCAACAGAATCACACTGTCATACTTTCCCCACCATGATGAACTATATACCCTTAAGGTGTGAGTCAAAATATATCCTCCCTTCCTTAAGTTGCTTCTATCAGGTATTTTGTTACAGCAATGAAGAGAATAACACAGACATGTGTGCATGTATACATACACTGTTCATAGTTCTCCAAACACCTAGAAGTAACTGGTCCACATTTATTATCCAAAAACATAAAAGCATGAATGTGTGTTCAGATTTTCCCTGCCCTCTTTCATCTACTTGAGCAATTCAATGCTTTTTGAGACATGTGAAGGTTATTAAGACCATTCTCTATCTTGAATTTCTGATGGTTATTTTAAGTATTTTATACAAACATCTATAATATATTTTTTCACTACATCCTTTTGGGGAAAAAAGGAAAAGACTAAAGCATATTTTATTTGAAGAAGCTTCAGTAATGTCCTGTTTCCACTGGCTCTTTCATTAAGAAATCTCCAGCAATGCTTCAGTAGCTTTGGTCCTCAAATCCTACTATATGTAATGTTGCCCGGGGAGATTTGTTGTGCATTTAGGAGAAATCCCTGCTCTACACCCTGTGATGTACAAGTGAAGGACAAGAGCCTTACTATCACTGGGAAGGCATCTAGAGATATGGTTCTATACCAGGAATCTTGAATTGATATGTATTCCCCCAGCTCCCCAGAGGATTCCCACTTGCTTGTGTCCCAACAGCCCTATCTACCCAGAATGATCAAGAAAACTGATCCCCTTTCTTGCATTCCTGCTGTCCAAATATCAGACTTCTGATTAGGAACACTATCAATACACATACGTAGCCTATATGATTTACTGAAGTTTGATGTCCATCTTCATCCATAACTTATTCCAATCAGATTTCTAATCCTATCCTAGTCCTCAATGGGGAAAAAAGCTTTAAATCAATTTTTAGATTTATTTCTTATAAATTGCAATTTTAGTCAATGTAATAATTGTACATTTTCATGTAAAACAATGTGACATTCTGACGTGGGTACATAATGTGTGATCAGAAAGGGTAATTGACATTTTATCTCTTCAAATACTTATCATTTCTTTGTGCTGGAAACACTCAAAAACCTCTCTAGCTATTTTGAGATATAAGGTTTTGTTCATGATAGCTCTCCATCTTCAAACATTTCTAGGTCCTCTTCAGAGTTGCAATCCATTTCATTTTCAGAAGAGTGTCTTCCATGACCCCATACTATTGGGGCACCTTGGATACCACCCTTCCTCCTGTGTCTCTTGTCCTTGCTTCCTCCCTTAGGGAGTGAAATAACCTTAGAATATCATCAGTTCTGAGACCTTTACTGAAGATGTGTGGAACCACGCAAATAACTCATACCTACAGATGGTAAATTTAGACCTCTCCCAAATGGTTTATCTTCTACCCATCTAACATCTGACACTATGTTTGATCTTAGCAGGATCATTGCCACTTATTTCCTACTACCTAACTTTTTCTAAACCCCTCCTTTGATAGGTTTCTAAAACTCTTGCCTGACTTTTACTGCTTTAATTTCAGATAACACGGAGTCTCATTCCCAGCTAATTTTTGGGCTACATGCAATGATCTGTTCCAGCTTTTAAATTCTATGTCTAGGAAACTGCTTGCCAGTGTCCACTTTCTGATTATTCCTACCTGACTTCAAAACATCTGACAGAAAATAGCAATTTTATCAATCACCTTGATACTTCCCTTCCACTTGATACTGGAGGAGGGTCATCCTACCACCTTCTAAAATATTGTAAACTTTTCACAGTCCATCAAAATATTTTGACATTATATAGATGCAACAAATGTAATACATTTATCAAAGTAATGGTTTTGATATTACATAGCTGTGAAAGAAGCACTTATCAAAGTATTGATTGGTCTATTATGATGACCCTGCAATTGAACTAGAATCTGAGGGTATGAAGTTATATACTTCCAGCAATCATATACTTCCAAAAACAATGACAAAAAATTCCCATTCCAAAAGGGAGTGGGGGGGATATATCCAGGAAAGACCTATCCATAACAAGACTGAAAATCAGCAGGACAAACTCCAAAACCTGTAGCTCCAAGTCTAGCACCACTTGTTGAAGTCATCACAGTTCCGCAGGGCTTCGGTTCCACCCTTCCACTGCAGATGCCAGCAAATTCATCATTCTCTTGGGTTAGCTTCTCCCATAGCTTTCCTTGGCAGATGTCCCATGTTGGTTGTGGCATCCGTAACATACTCAGTTCTCAATGGTAAACCAGGCTTTAACTCCACAGCACAAAATGCCCTTCTTGAGCCTCTTGGCAGACTTTCCACTTCTGCCTTACATTGTCTAGTGTCTGCCGTTCTCTGAAATCTTGGAGGAGGGATTGACAATCTCCTCCCTCTTGCATCTTTAATGCCTCTAAAACCAGGACCACATGGACTACTTTATTTTATTTTCTGTTATAACTTCCAGGTGGAGATTGGCCCCTTTGAATCATAGTTGATTCAGCTTCTCTGTGCTGATGCTGGAATAATCCCTCTTGGGCAGTTGATTCAAAGGAGGGATAGACCCTTCCACTGGAATTCTACCTTTTAATTCTTCCTTTCAAAAACAGTTTGCAATCTTATGGGTGGGAGCCTTCCCAGAGGCTCTTTCCCTCAGTGTGCAGCTTCTTCTATTATCCAAATTGAGAGGAAAACTTTGATTCACTTATGGTGCTAATCTCTTTAACGATAGCCACCATTTTATTGTCTTCAGTTTCTTTGAACTGGCTCTCACATGTTTTCTTATCAGAGCTCAGTTTTTGTCTCTTTTTGCCTGATTCCTTGCTCCTTTTCCTCACGACTCTGAACAAGAGTGCTAAAAGTAGCCATGCTACACTGTCAAGACTATATCGCCTTCAGACTTCATAAACCAAACATTCGAATTTAACTTCAGGCAAGCTTTCAAGACAAGGGCAAAACTTCACTAAACTCTCAGCCAAAGCTGCACTCCATTTGTCCCTAATCTTAATACAGTCTCTGTTTCCCTCTGAACCACACAAGCTGGGCTTCTACTGCTTAGATGTGTAACAGTATTGCTCTCTTCCAAGCTCTAACTAAAATGGCTCCTTGGATCCTGTCTCCAAGACACAAAGACTTTCCCAATGCAGAATCCCAAAGTCCTTCGTATTTCTCCCAACAAACATTTCCAAAGGCTTATAAGCCCCATCACAGTGGTGGCCATACTTCTCTACTTCTGGTACCAACTTCTCTCAGCACTTTCTGGTACCAGATCTTCTTAGTCTCACACAGCAACACTTCCTCTGGTACCAATTTCTGTACCAGTTACTCTTCCCTGTTTCCCCTGAGACACCACTCAGGCTCAAACAACTTGAGGGAGATTTATTCAGCTTACTGTGCCAAAGAGAGACACAGTCTATTATAGCAGGAAAAGCATGACTGGCTGGCAGAAGCTGGACGTAGCCTAAGTTATGTCCATCATGAAGGTTGAGAGCTGCAAAATTGCAAACTCAAGATCAAACCTCTTCTCGAAGTAGGGGAGGACTAATAACCCTCAAGGTCCACCTCTGTGACTACTTTCGTCCAGCAAGATTCCACTTCTCAAAGATGCCATGACCTTCCCAAACAATTAAAGATTCAAACATGCGGTCTGTGGGTAACAACTCACATTTAAAACCATGACAGTATCCCTTCATTGAGATGTAATCTATGTCAAAGCAACATGTATGAGATCCTGAAGTAGTTCCCTTAGAGACTGAAATAACCTTAGAATGAATGTCATCAGTTCTGAGGCCTTTACTGAAGATATGTGGAACCACGTGGATAGATCATACCACACATGGTAAGTTGAGACCTCCCCCAAATGGTTTGCCCCCCTCAGATCTGGTGTTCAACCCATACACCATGTCTGATGCCCCTTTTCTTCCCACATTCCTGTGCAAAGAAAATACTCCTTATTTCCAGATTCTCCCCTCCACAAGCCACTGCACCTATCAAAACCCATACTAGCACTAAAGAGATTACTCAGGGGTTAAGACTATGCCTCACAAGCAGAAGGACTTGAGCTCAGATCCCAGATTCCACAGGAAAAAAAATGCCAGCCAGAAATGGTGATGGCCTGTAATTCCAGCTCAGGAAGGTAGAGCTGGAAAGTCTCAGAGTAAAGCAAAAAGGAAATAGAAGCAATCTAAAATGATGCCCAAAATCACCCTTGGTCCTCCACAGGAACATACAGTTCTCTCTTCTTCTCTCTCTCTCTCTCTCTCTCTCTCTCTCTCTCTCTCTCTCACACACACACACACACACATGCAAAAATAAATAAATAACTTTTTTTAAAAAATGCTAATATCTGATACACTGTAAGATTTCAGGAATGTAGGGCAAAAAACACGTCAATAATAATAACAAAGAATATGGAGTAATGGGAGAACTCAGAGAATGAATGAGTCTACTAGAATCAAGTTGATAAGCTTTTCTCCATACCTCACATTGACCTTGATTTCTGTATTGCTGGTTCTCCATGCATGAAAATTATATAAACTCATCAGAAGATTGTATCCTTACTAGGAGAGGATGTCCATCGATCAGGCTTTACAGTAGACATAACAGGACTCTGCCGTTTGCTTCTTTACTTGCTTTGAACAAGTCACTTAATTCTATGCTTCATCTGAGAAGTGAAGATAATAAAAGTATCAGTCTCCAAGGTTGTGTTAAGTATTATATATGTTAAGTATTATATATAAGCATTCTAGGAAGTATTTTTGCAGAGTGCTTAGCACTGCACCTGCCCAAGTAATCATTAAGTGCAATTCAGCTACAGTACAGAGCAGTACTAGTCATATGACCTCCTTCCCTTGGGTTCTCATTAAAAACAGCATTTTATTTTGACAATAGTATAGATTTGTGTATCTGTCTGTCTGTCTGTGTCCATGTGTAGAAAAGGACACTGAAATGTCTGTCCTCGGGGAGACTCAAGGGTGATTTCAGAAATCACCCGATTGTTCTATCTCCTTATTATTTTGCTCTGGGGTTTCCCAGACTCAACCTTCCAGGATCGGAAGTATAGGCACTGCCATTTCTGCCCATATGGTATTTGGGATCCAAATTCAGTTCCTTCTGCTTGCAAGGCAAAGGTTTTAACCCCTGAACCATCTCTTTAACCCCCATAGTATAGGTTTTGTGTTGCAGTTCGTGCAGTTAAAAGATAAAATAAGTAAAGATATACACTAAAATAGAGGAAGGAGGGAGCCTTAGACCTTTAAATAAACAACAGGAAAAAACCTTGATGGCAAAAATATGATTTCGGTGCTCCATTAAATATTTGCAAAAACAGGCTCTAAATTAATACTGTTAGGGCAATGGACAGTCATTCACTTTACTCTTTTACCTTCCTTCAGGACCACTTCAAATATAGTACAACTTACCTGTAGATGGCAAGGGTAGATTTAATTTTCAAAGAGCTAGTAGCATAGATGTGACATTCTTTCCGAGTCACCCACTTTCCTCTGATGGTAACAAATGCAGAAAATACAGGTTCTCATATTTAGAAATGGATGTGTTAGTAGAACTAAAACCAAATGGTCAGTGGACAGAGAACAGGATATGTGTCTGTCCTTTTTTAAAAAAAAAAAACCTGTTATTTTCCAAATGATCAAAGATCAAACACAGTTTGCAATGGATAGGAAATAATTGCTTAAAATGATGTAATTTTATTTATATATTCACAGGAAATCTTTGTATTTTTAATCAGCATAAAACCTTTGCTTGAGAGAAAATATTTCCAAATTACGTATCAGACAGGGGCTAATAGTTAAAACAATGTAAAGGAAGCTTGGGAGACGTGAATATGCTGTGTGCTCTGCAAGCCAGGTGTCTACCACTGGAGCAAGCTGAGAAAGAGGCATTGGAAGTCCCACCCCTAATGGAAATGAGTGACAGCTCACTGTTTTAGACTATCCAAGTAAATGGACTAGCCCAAGGGAAACAAAGGAACACAGCAATGACTTAAGTACTTTAATGGTAGAAGCTAAACACCAGATTGAACATGGTTTATTGTGAAATGGTTTACAGGTTTAAAACATACAGGACTAACTTATAAATCCCTCTATGTGCTCATTTACTTAAAATTAATATAATTTATGATCATGCCACATGAAAATGTCTGGATGAGTTAACTAAAACCTGGGCAAAATATACTAGTGAAAGATAACCAAGAAGGTGGGCTTGGTCATGAGCATGTGGAATCCCAAATACTTAGGGGCTGAGACAGAAAAGTCATGAGTTCAAGGTTGTCCTGAGGTGTGCATAGTAAAACCCTGCCCACCCCCCCAACCCCCCCCAAAAAATAACAGAGAAGGAAAAGAAATTGCTTCAAGAGAAGTTTGCAGATGTTATCGAGTCACTGGGATAAACCGTGTAGTATAATTAAGGGTGACATCTACCACCAAGACTCCTGGAAGCCTGTGTAGTGAAAAGCACGTCTCCTGTCAGACCTGGTGGTCTCGTTCCTGTAATTCTACTGTGTAGAAAGCCTAGGCAGGTGAACCACCACAAGTGTGAGGCCAACCTTGGCTACAAAGTGAGACCCTGTCTCAACAAAGAAAGAGAGAATCAACTTCAAAATAATTTTTAAAAATGAAAATTTTGTCTCCTGTGCCATCCCCACAGGCCAGAGATTGAGAAACGGTCAGCCTGCCTGGCTGGCGGAGCCGACTAACTGCAATGCCTTGTGGGCAGATGCAGCTTTGTTAACACCCGCAGGCCTCTCTTCTCTGTAACAGGTGGGATTCACCAGCTAATATTAAAGTCGTTTTAAGTTCTAGAATGGTGTGATTCATTTGGAAAAGCAATTTGGTTTTTTTCTGATGGGAGCAATTTGTCACAAGGTTCTTCATATCAGGAACATTTAATAAATCCCCTAAGAGTGTGCAGATGATATAAAATTGTACATTGTGTGAGCTTTATTGTCCTTTCCTCTATAAAGCTTGAAGACAGGAGCTCAGGAGTTGGATCAGTAGACAAAGCTCCTGCCATGCAAGCACAGGGTTAGACTTCAGATGCCCAGAACCTATATAAGGCCTGGTCAGGTATCATGCCTACCTATCACTCCAGCACTCCAGAGGTGGAGAACCTGGGATTGCCACAGCACGGTAGATAGACTAGTGGAATTAGTGAGTTTCAGGTTCAGTAAGCGAGCCCACCTCAATAAATAGTGTGAGGAGTAATCAAACAAACCTGGTGTCAGCTTTGTAGCTACACACATGCACTTGTTCCTGGACACACATGTGCATATGCCCACAAGCATGTATGCAATTAAACTTTTTAAAACTTGAAGATAAAAAGTTTACAATAGGCTCAGGACTTCCTAAAGTCTCTTCTAGGAGTATGGCAACATGCTATTTGAACTTTTTTCCCAAAAGGAAAATTAAGTTTCTTGGTATTAAATAAGAAGTAATACTCACAAGCCACATTAGTTTATAAGAAGGTACAGCGAGAGGAGACAGTAAAACTTCTTAAACTCAGGACTTTCCAAGTTTTTTTATTTACATTAAGTCTAAAACACCTGATGATCTGAAGAACTCCTTTCCTCCACCAAATGTTTCTCCGCCCACTCAGTGGAGTTTAAGTTGCTCCACTCCAGTGGGATGATACTTCTCAGCATCATCACAGACATGCCTGGTGCTTCAACCCCATGAACTCACGCTGCTCAATCAGCTGCCCACCAGCTGGCCTTTCCCTCATGCGGAAGGCTCTGCATGTCAGTCTCTTCCTGACATTCAGTTTTCCTTTCCCACCACTACCTCCTGGTCTTCTTTTGCCACCAACCAGACTTCTCACACACACTGGCTCTAATGACTCCGCTGTCTTACCTCTAGTCAGTCCTGTTGGTCATACTGTGAGCCCTTCTTGCTCTGCCCCTGGAATATATTTTAAACCCACAGGAGTACGACCTTTTCTGTTTGCATCCAATACCTGACAGCAAGCAACTTAAATGGAAATAGACTTATTGAGGATTTCAGTTTTAAGAAATATAGGCCATCGTGGTAGGTAAGGATTAGCAACTGGTGTGAAGTGGCTGGTCATATTTTGCCCACAGCCGGGAAACAGAGAGCTGACAGGAAATGGGGTTGAATTATAAAACTGTAAAGCCAGACTCAATTCCTTTTTTCTTTTAAATTGTTTCATTCAGATATTTGTCATAACAACAGTAATTCTGACAAGGACACACAGCCTATGACATTTTCTCTTGAGTATCTCTAGCAGAAAGTGATCCTTTCTAAACGTTCCGACAGCCTTCCAAAATAGCGTCACCAGCTGGGTGCCAATTGTTGAAGCAAATGAACCTATGAAAGATTTCACATTCACCTTTGGGCCTGCTGCCTGCTGCTCCTATGACATTTTTTCCACTAGGAATAAACCTTACCTATTCTTCATTCATCATTATGAATGTGGCTTTTCCAGAAGTCCTGTCCCTTACTCTTCCATCTAATAGATGCAGTATTCTCATTGTTCTCAATCATTTACTATCATGATTTGGATATGAAATATTGCCTCCACCCAAAATACTTGTGCATTGCAAGATTGGTCCTTGGTGAAGTGTTCAGAGGTGAAGTGATTGGGGAAGTGATTGGATCATAAGGTCTCTCTGGCTTCATCAATGGATTAATCCACTGATAGATTCAAAATCTGAAAAGAATTCTGGGAAATGGTCAAAGTGTGGAAAAAGTGAGGCTTACCTGGGGAAAGTTGACCACTAGGGGTGTTTCTGAAAAGATACATCATGTTCTCAGTCCCTTCCTGTCCCACTCCTGTCTGACATGAAGTAGCTGTATTGCTTCGCTACATTCTCCCTGTCCTGTCATTATGCTTCTCCAGAGTCAAGAAACAATTGCTCTGGGTGACCATGGCTGAACGGCTGACACCATGAGCCAGCCTCAATTCTTTTTTAAAAAAATTATTTCTGTCAGTAATTGTCACAGCAACAATAATTCTAACAAGCACACACAGTCTATGACATTTTCTCATGAGTACCTCTTACAAGCTCTTTTCATTTTGCTTATTTGTTGCTTCGTTTGTTGCTTGTCTTTTAAGAACCAAAAATGCAAATTCACAATTGTCTACCACACAGAAGCTGTTTTCATTAGCAACTTTTTTTCTTCCAGGTTGCTCTATGAAATGTTCTAAGGGATGCTTCCAAGTCAGAGATGGGCTGGGTCTTTCTTCCCCCTCCCCATCAATTGGACAATCATCTGCCGTTTGCTTAGGGTTTTGTTAACTGTTTATGAGTGTGCCCAGAGTTGAAACTTGAAGTTGAACAAGAGTTGACACCTTTATCTGTTCTGGCGTTCTCCACAAGCACTCCTACATGTGCTGCTCCATCCACATAGTATGCCTATATCACTACTCTGCATCTTACCCATAAATTCATGACAAAGTAGCCTAAGGGAGAACAAGACGTTTTATTCTGGCTTATGATTGTCTGGTTACAATTCTTATGCCAGCTTGGCAGGAGTCCACACCAACATTAGGGACCAAGGGTCATAGCATATCCACAGGACTGCTGAGAGAGGGCCAAACTTCCCTTCCCAGACAGCATACTTGTCCAAGTACAGTGAAGAATGCCAACCTTTCTTAACCAACTCCATCCATTTTATCCATTTGCCCAGAGGATGGTCCACCCACTATGGGCTAGATCTTCCCCCTCCCCCATCAATTAGACAATCACCTGCAGGCTTGCTTAGGATTTTACTAATTCTTTATGAGTTGAAACTTGAAGTTGAAGTTGAACAAAAGTTGATACCTTTATCTATCACACCCTGACAGCAGTTCCCAGCCAAAGTGTAACAAATCTGGATATTCTAGAAAGGCTAAAAGTCCCATGATTCCCAGGAAAAAAAAAAGAGTTTTTCTTTTTGCTGCTTAATGCGTGCTCATGGCAAGTTCCTTGCTGTCTGCACCTGGGTTGCAGACTGAACCCTGATGCAATGCCACATGGAAAGCCATGGTGGACATGTCACTCTCCTCTGTGGTGAATGAATTCCAAACATAGCACTGAGACATGCAAGAGAGAAGCAGTCAGGCCCATGAACCAAGCCTTCCATAAAAACATGTAGAATTGAATTATGAGGCCAGCCTCCTGGTGTGTGACTGGTAATTTCTGCTACTGCTTTAATAAATTACATCTCCAGTCTATTATTTGCATAGCTACTAAATATCTTTGTTATGAGCATAGGAAATTAGGAAGCAAAGGATACAAAATTAGGGAGTAAAGGGTGAAGACTCAAAGCCTGTGCAAGCCTAGCGTAGGAAGAACACAAGAGGTAAAACCAGGTTCTGTATTCCTTTGAATGCAGTGTGAGGAAGAAACCTTTCACAACAGTCCTGCTTCTAAAAATTTAATGTACCAATGCATTTTGTCTAGACGGATTAACAAAAAGAGTCATTATCCTAAGTATGTTCATCAAGGTATTGCTTGGTAAAAATAGATTACTAGATAAAAGATATGACAATGCACTCATTGAAATAGTAAAAAGAAATATTGCCACCACAAAAATTACATATTTGAGGTGATAGATGAGTCAGTAATTTTTAAAAATTTTTTTTATTATTATTTATTCAACTGTGTGCATATGCTTGTGTATGTGCGCGCGCGTGCGTGTGTGTGTGTGTGTGTGTGTGTGTGTGTGTGTGTGTGTGTGTCTGTGTGTGTGTAGAACCACGGACGAATTCGCGAACCACCATGGACGCCTCCACCTCCTTCTGCCCCGGGATTCACAGGCTCCGCCCTACCAGGACCAGAAGCACAGGCCGCCCCCGCTTCCGCCTGGCGTCTATACGTGGGATCTGGGATCCGAACTCAGGACCTTCTACCTGCAAGGCGGAGGCTTAACTTCTGAGTCACCTCTCCAGCCCTAGATGAGTCAGTAATTTGATTGAATCATATATATATATATATATATATATATATATATATATATTATATTATATTATATATGTACTCCACAGATACAGTTGCAATTTTTTGCAATACATAATAAAATAAAAAGAAAGTAACATAACCCTTGGACCACTGATCCACCCAGACCAGATGAGAAGCATGTGCAGCCAGGGGAGGGACCATCCTCCTTCCCAAGATCCCCAACCCCCACCAGCCTCCTACTCAGGGCATAACCATATCACACAACCAGTAGATGCCGTCCAAATCCAGAGAAGCTTTCCCAACAACAGTCAAATCAGACAACCTCATCTGAATCAGGAGAGCCAAAAACAACCACCAAAGAAAGCAGTCGCAGATTTAATAGAAAATGCCCAAGTCATATCACAAAACCACAAAATACAACAAGTATGAGGGAAAAAAAAAATCTTACAAAAACCACTTCCCCCTATAGATTCCAATCAGAACAACCTCATGGATATCAGTCAGGAAAACAGTACTGAGGATAATATCTTACAAGAAACGTTAGGGACATGATCAAGAAGCCTTGAGAAGAACTACAAAAGGAATGTGAGGAATGACAAAAGGAATGAAGAGAGGAAATGAATAAACAGATGATTTTATATGAACAGGAAAATGATAAAATATCTCTAAGATGAAAACGGAAGTAGAGGAAACAGAAACAAGTTTAGAATAAGTGAAAAAATGCCAAGCTAAAATTCAGCTAGAACTCAGAGATAAACTAACTGAAATTGAAAGTCCAACAGAGTAGATCAAACAGAAAATAGAATATCAGATCTGGAGGATAAGCTGACAGAATAGGACATATAATTAAAGAAACTGAAAAGGAGCTGGAGAGATGGCTTAGGGGTTAAGACTCTGCCTCACAAGCAGAAGGACCTGAGTTCAAATCCCAAGTCCCACATAAAATGCCAGATGGAAATGGCCCTAGTGGGCACAGCCTAGGAAATTCCAGAGCAAAGCAAAAAAGAGGTAGAAGCAATCCAAGATGGTTCCTGAGGCCACACTTGATTTTCCACAGAGACACACAGTGCCCTCTGATACACACACTCACACACACACACACACACACACACACACACACACACACATGATTGGAAAAAAAGAAGCTGAAAAATGAAAGGAACGTTCAAGAACTACGAAGAAGCCAAACCTATACATTCATGGAATTCTAGAACAAGAACCCAAGAAAACACTCAAACTCAGATCTTTCAGTCAATCATAAATGAGAATTTCCCACACCTAAGGAAAGAGCACCTCGCCCAAGTAAAGATGCACAATTCACACCATCTAGATATAACCAAAATAGGCAGATAATAGTAACATCTCACATAGAAAGCAAAGAGAATATTCTGAGAGCTGCAAAAGAGAATAACCAAGTCACATTTAAAAGCAAGCCTATCATAATAAAAACTGACTTCTCAATGGAAACAGTAAAAGCTGGAAGAGCTTGGAAAGGCATTCTTCAAGTCATGAAAGATCACAAATGTCAACCCAGGCTACTATATCTAGCCAAACTATCAGTCATACTTGAAGGTGAAAGAAAAATATTTCCCAACAAGGGAACAAAGACTAATGTCCTTCTTATATATTAAACCAGGTCTGCAGAAAATGCTAGAAAAAAATTGATCAATACATTCGAGAGAATAAAAAGGAAAAATAATGACAATCAACTACCAGAGAACTATCAACACAAAAAACTTGATAAACTAAAAAAATGATAAGAATCAGCAAAAAGCTCCTCAGTGATAACTTTGAACCTCAATGGAATCAACTCCCCAATCAAGAAACATAGGCTTATAGATTAAAAAGTCACAACCTATCAATATGTTGCCTCCAAGAAACGCATCTCATTTTGAAAGACAGGCAAAATCTCAGGGTAAAAGAATAGTCAAAGATACTCCAAGTAAATGCAACTAAGAAACAAGCAGAAGTAGCCATTTGAATCTGACAAAATACACTTCGAACCAAAACAAATCATAAGAGACACAAAAGGCTATTATTACACACTCACCAAAGGAACAATACATTAGAAAAATTCACAATTCTAAACATATATGCTCTAAGCATAAACTCACCCACGTTTGTTAAACAAACACTGCTATCATAAGGCAACAAATCAACCCAAGCACAAAACAGTAGATTTCAACACCTCCTCCTCACCAACAGACAGATTAACAGACCAAAAACTTGAACAGAGATGCACTGGAACAAAACCAAATCATAAAACAAATGGACCTGACAGACATCTACCAAACAGTCTATCCTAACACCAAGGAATATACATTCTTTTCAGCAGCCAATGGAACTTTATCCAAAATGGATCACACACTAGACCACAAAACAAGCCTCCGCTAACACAAGAAAATAAAAATCACCACTCATACTCTATCCAAACACCAGGGAATAAAGATGGATATCTATAACAAGACAAGCAACAGAAAGTACACAAATGCTTGGAAGCTTAACAATATGCTATTGAATGAGAAATGGATCCAGATAGATGTCAAGAATCTTTAGAACTCAATGATAACAGAAACATGTCATATTGAAACCTCTGGAACATGATGAAGGTGGTCCTAAGAAGAAAATTCATCACATCAAAAAATGGAAACATCACAAGTGAACAACCTAGCAACACAACTTGAAGCTTTAGAGAAACAAGAACAAACCAATCCCAAAAGAAGTAGCAGATACTAGCATATTAGCAGGATCAGAGAAGTAATAATTGAAATTGAGACAAAGAAGAAAATACAAAGAATCAATCAAACAAAAAACCTGGTTGTTTGAAAAACTTAACAAGATTGACAATCCCTTAGCCTAATTCCAAAACCAAAAGAGAGAAAACTCAGATTAATAAAATTAGAAATGAAAATGGAGCTATCACAACAAATGTCAAAAAAAATCAGAAAATCATAAGGTCATACTTTAAAAATTTATACACCACCAAATTTAACAATTACAAAGAAGTAGACACATTTCTAAACACATATAATACATCATTAAGCAATGATTAATTGAATTATTTAAATAGTCCTATAATAAGGAAAGTAGTTGAAATAGTAATTATGAATCTCCCTACCAAGAAAAGCCTGGGACCAGATGGAGTCACTGCAGACTTCTACCAGATATTTAAAGAATAATTAGCACCAATACTCCTTAAATTATTCCACAAAATAGAAAAGGAAGGCATACTTCCAAACTCTTTCTATGAAGCCAGCATTACACTGATCTGAAAACCAAATAAAAACACAACAAAAAAAGAAAACTATAAGCAAGTTTCACCAATGAACACAGATGTAAAGATCCTCAACAAAATTCTAGCAAACTGGATACAAAAACATATCAAAAAGATCATCCACTGTGATCAGGTTGGGTTCACTCCAGAAGCACAAGGTTGGTTCAATATATGTAAATCTATAAATATAGTGCACTGTATAAAAAATACAAAGACAAAAATTACATGATTCTCTTAATTGATGCTGAAAAAGCTTTTGACAATATCCCTTTATGATAAAGACCTTGGAGAAAATAGGGTTGGAAGGAACATTTATCAACATATGAAAGGCCATATACAACAAGCCTATGGCAAAAAAAAAAAATCATCCTAAATGATAAAAAACTGGAAATATTCCACTCAGGTTGGGAATTAGACAAGGCTGCCCACCACTTCTATTCAATATCATACTTAAAGTCTTAGTTAGAACCATAAGACAAGAAAGGGAGATAAAAGGAATACAACTTGGAAAAGAAGAAATCAAGTTATCCCTATTTGTAGTTAACATGATCCTATACCTCAAAGACCCTGAAGATTCTGCTGGGAAACTCCTGGAACTAATAAATAAATTCAGTAGAGTGGCACAATATAAAATTAAGGGTCAAAAATCAGTGGCTTTTCTATATAACAAGGAAAAACAAAGCGAGAAAGACCTGAGAGAAACAGTGCCATTTACTATTTCCCTTAAAAAAATGAAATAACATGGAATAAATCTAATCAAGGATATGAAAGATTTGTACAATGAAAATTTTAAACCGTTTAAAAAAGAGAGATTACAGAAGACACCAGAAAATGGGAAGACTTCCCATGCTCCTAGGTTGACAGAAATAACATTAAAATGACCATTCTACCAAAAACATTATACAGATTCAATGCAATACCACTCAAAATTCCAACCCAATTCTTCGTAGAAATCAGTAAAACATTCTCAATTTCATATGTTTCATATGGAAACATAAAATACCCATGATAGCAAAAAAAAATCCAGAGTAATAAAAGTTCCACTGGAAGTATCACCATACCACACCTTAAACTATACTAAAAAACCATAGTAATAAAAACAACATAGTACTGGCTCCAAAAGAGATATAGACCAATTGATTAGAATTGAAGGCACAAACATAAATGCACTTACCTACATTCAATCAGTCTTTGACGTTGGTGCAAAAAAAGTCCTTCGGAAAAAAGACAGCATTTTCAATAAATGGTGCTGACAAAATTGAATATCTATAAGCAGAAGAATGAAACTGGATCTTTATTTATCTCCCTGCATGAAAAGTCAACTCCAAATGAATCAAAGACCTTAATATTAGACCAGAGACTATAAAACTCCTAGAAGAAAAAAATAAAGAATACCCTCAAATTGATTGACCTTGACCAGCATTTCCTCCATAGAACACCAAAGGCACAGAAAATAAGTCCAACACTAAACGAGTGGGACTACATGAAATTAAAAAGGTCTTACTCAGCAAGAGACTGTTAAACAAAAAGGTAACCTACAGAATGTGAGAGCATCTTCACTAACCATGGATCTAATAGAGGACTAATATCTAGAGTACACGAAGAACTTCAAAAATTAAATACCAAATGTTGAAGTGAGCCTGCATGGTTTGCTGATAAAATGACCATCAAACAACTTAAGAGAACACACATTCACACTAAAGAATGCTCCAGGAATTGGGGGGAAGAGGGGAGCACTGGGAGAAAGGGAGGGAGGGGGTGAAAGAAAGGGGAAAAGGGGGGAAGGAGCAAGGGAGTCCGATGAGGGGTAGAGAGAGGGAGGGGACCGGGGTACCTATTTAGTTTGTATGAGTGGAAAAATAATAATAAAAAAGAAAGAACAAGAAGTTTATTCTCTAACAATAGACTGGTTACAGGTCCTAATCCAACTTTGCAAGATAACTAACACTAACACCAGGGCCAAGGGACTGGCCACAAGATCTCTACATAGCAGCTGAGAGAAGATGATCCTTACCTGCCAGACCAGCAGGTCTGGCCAAGTATACAAAGGATGCTTCCTTTCTCGAACAGCTCCCTCCATTTTTTTCACCTGCCTAGGTACTAGTTCCACCCACCATGAGCTGAGCCTTCCCCATCTACTAGACAATCTCCTGCGGGTTCCCTCTGGGCTTAACTCAACTATCAATTCTCCCCAAACCATTCCCAGAGCTCAAATCCTCAGCCGTCAAGTTGATGCCTGTATTTAATTATAACACCAAGGAAAGAAGCAACCCCATTAAAAATGGCCTATAGAACTGAAAAGAAACTTCTCACAACATGAAATTCAAATGTCTAACAAAAATCCTTTAAAATAAGTTTTACCTCTCTAGTCATTAGAGAAATGCAAATTAAAACTACCCTGAGATATCACTCCACTTAGAATGGCTATGATAATGACACAAATAACAGGAAATACTGGCATAGATGTGGGAAGAAGGGGACTCAGATACATTGTTCATGGGATTGCAAACTCATCCCACTCCTTTAGAGATCAATTTGGAATTCCTTAAAAAGCTAAAAATTGAAATTCCATATGACCCAGCTATAACTCCTCAGGGAATATTCCAAAGAACACTTCATCCTGCATCAGAGTCACATATACAACCATGTTCATAGCAGCCCTTTTCACAATTGAAAACTGTTTATGTCCAACAATTGATGAATGAAAATGTGGTAAATGGGCTGAAAAGATAGCTCAGGAATTAATACTATGCCTAACAAGCAAAAAGTCCTGAGTTCAGATTCCAGGTTCCATGTAAAAATGCCAGACGGAAATGCTGGTAGCCTGAATTTCTGGCCCTGATAGGTGAAGCCAGGAAAATCCCAGAGCAAAGCAAAAACGAAAGTAGAAGCAATCCAAGATGATTTCTGAGGTCAACCTTGGTCCTCCACAGAGACACACAGTGCCTTCTCTCTCTCTCTCTCTCTCTCTCTCTCTCTCTCTCTCTCTCTCATACACACACACACACACACACACACACACACACACACACAATTAAATAAAGTTTAAAAATTAAAAAGAAAATGTGGAACATATATACAATGAAATACTATTTAGCAGTCAGGAAAGACGAACTAATACTATTTTCCAGTAAATGGATGGAACTGGAAGAAATCATACTGAGTGAAATAACCCTGATGCAGAAAGTCAGACACAGTTATGTTCTCATTTATAAGTGGATCCTAGCATTAAACCTTTAGTTTGATGTAATCAAACAGAAACTCTTACAACACCCACAAACTCAAAGTAACACAAGAAGAGGAGGAGAGTGGAAGAAGGTCTCAAAATAGTAGAAACAAAAGAACATGGGAAAATAGTCTTAAAAGGCTTTTATGTAAGAAAAGTCTTTAAGGAGAGGAAAGAACAGCAATAGGACACAGTAGAGAGTGCAGTTAACCACCAGGTAACCAACCACCAGCTTACTATCCCCTAACCCCTCCCTTCAATGACAGAAAACACACCCAGCACTGTAAACCAGTGTAAACAAGAGTGGTCAGGAGGAAACTGGCAGTAGACAGGATCACATGCCTCAATGCCAACCACAAACACCAGAGAGTAACCTTGCATCTAAATACTGCTCGTTTTATCTTTAGATAAGAAAAGATTTCAATACCCAAACAAGACACAGCTTAGTACAATGGAAGAGCAGAAAAAAGACAATAGCAACTAACCAGAATGTATAGTACCAGCAACCCTAAAACAGGCCAACCAATTCTCTTCCCATCCTAAAGCTCAGGAAATCTTGGCAGAAGAGGGGGTGGTAAGATTGTAAGAGTCTAAAGATGGGGAGGCCCACTGTTGGCCAAGACATTCCACTCAAGACAGGGCTGCTGTGTCCAGGAAATCACTGCAATGAGACTTATCCTTATCAGACTTGGACAATGGCTGATATATCAACATTCTCCCAAAGACCAGCAAGGAACTCAGAGGAAATAATTACATGCAGTGGGAGCCTTAGGGGCTAGGGCTAGACAGGTGAAGGGGAGTGCCCCTATCAGTGGGTCTACCCGAGGAAGGACCACTTAACCTACAGACAGTCCAAAGGGAACCCTGGGGCCCACAGAGCAGACAGATAGGAGGATGAGAGGGAGTGGGATGGATTGATGAAGGGAAGGAGGATGGAATGGAAAGGAGAAAGAAGAGAGTTGGGGAAATAGGAGTCAGGGACAACCACTCATTATGCTTGTGAAAGAGAATATATTCATATTTGCAAGCATTGGCTCAAAAAATGTCCGGAAAGATGTAGGAAAATGTATGGGAGTTGAGTAAAAGGAACTGAAGGTTTTGAATGGGAAAAAGCCTCACTCTTCAATGCATTAGGCTTCATAGTGACTACAATTTTTACCACATACATATATTTTAAACTCAGTAAATTACATCATCAACTCAAAACAATTGAATATAACATAAAGGATTAACTTAATTTGTGTTAAGACTTGAAATCCTTTCCTAGGAATGTCCAACTTTTCAACAGAGTGACAGCACATCGTCACCTGCAAGGTTCATGAAAACCATTTGAAAGAAAGAAGGAAAGAGAGAAAGAAGAGAGACAAAGGAAGGAAGGAAGGAAGGAAGGAAGGAAGGAAGGAAGGAAGGAAGGAAGGAAGGAAGGAAGGAAGGAAGGAAGGAAGGAAGGAAGGAAGGAAGGAAGGAAGGAAGGAGTCTCATAATGCTTTAGGGAAGATACCTTTTTTTTTTTTTTTTGGCACACCCATTGTACCTGAGAAGATCTTCGATTATACCTGATTATATCCGTGGAGATGTACTCTTATTCCAAGCTCCTTACAGAGGCCTCCTTCCAAAAGGTTAGGTCTGTTTTGCTTATTCTTGTATCTCTGGCACAGATTACAATACCTGGTGCACAATGGGTAAATAATAATCAGATGATAGCTGGTACTATGAAGAACATGTGACAGATGGGAGCTCAGATGACCTATAATTCTTTTAAAATGTGATAAGAAGCCAAAGTTTTTGCTGGGCAACCAAAAGGACCAGAGTCCAGCGCACCCAGATCCCACATAAATGGTAGGTGAGTATGGTGGCATACCTGCCAGGCCGGCCTCAGAAGGCAGAGCCTGGGAATCTCCAAGGCACGCCGGCTAGCAAGACAAGCCCTATCAGCAAGCTCTGGGTGCAGAGACCCCGTCTCATAGCAACAAGATAGGAGAGCAATCAAGGAATCATCCTTGGGCCTCCACGTACACTCATGTGTATATGTATATTATGCTCTCACACACATGCAACACCTCATACAAAGGTATGACTAAATGTGAGAAAATATAAGGGAAAGGTTTGTCGATAAGTCAATGTTTGAGTAAAAACTAAAAGGAGTCAGTCAATTAGGGAAGGAGGACATCAGGTGGAAATCATGTCCAAGCCAATGAGTACAATGGTCCTGAGGTGAAAGGTGCTTAATCAAGCAATATACAGAATTGCCTAATTCTCAACTTTGATACGAGCCTGACAGTCCCTGCACAACAAGCAGTAAACCTCCGTTACCTTGTTGTTGATGTTCCTGACTATGCGTCCCAGCTTCCACAACCACTCTAACGGCTCCTTCTCTCCCTTCCATCAGGGTTTCTTCAGGGTCTTATGCTATCTGACCCCTGCATCATATATTACAGGCACTGACCGACTTTCTTCCCCAGCTCTCACTTCTTTGAATTGCCATGGCATGATTTCCCACTATTCTCCTCTGTTCTATCCTGATGCTTCCTCCCTGTGATCCTCCCATGTGTGGCCATGTTCCCAGGATCTGTTTTCATTCTATTTTCTCTCCTCCTGACACTGGATCTCATTTGGACTTGTGTAACATTCTCCCAGTGCTAACTCACATGAAGAGAGACTATTTCTATTGCTACATCCTGGCCACTGCAACTTATAAACAATCACAGCTGCTAGGTGTTAAACAGAAAAGTGAGACCATAATAGATAATGTCAACTTTATATAGAAGGAAACAAAGAGATCCTGAGTGCACACATGCTGTTTGTCAGAACCCAGTCCGTCTGGGGAGTAGCTTTTCCCCAGAGAGGCACAATTGGAGTGGGGTTTTCAACTAAGAAAACTGGAATCCAAGTGACTGTATTTTGTTCCTTCTGAAGCATAATAGAATGAAAGAATGAATAGAAGGCTAGGGGAGACAGGAAGTCTAGAGAAAGAGCCATATACACCACTCTCTAAGTTATCTCCTGGATGGGCCAGAAAAGAAGTGCATGAGATCTGGCTAAAAAGCTCACGTCCCCCTACAGAATCAGGCCCGAGCAAACTAAAGCTAAGGTATTTAAGAGAAGAATTCCAGTTTAGGTATTTAGGTCTCCCAATCTCAGTTATGTTAAGTTGTCCCCAGGCAATCACATCAGAAGTCTAGTGCTTAGCTATCCTTATTTTAATTTCTAAGATCTAAGCAGAAGCAAAGATTCAAAAAACTACTCACTAAACTACTTTATCTTCCTCAAGGCAAAAGTTTCATAAACTAGAACATTTTTCCAGAGGGCTCCTGAAAAGCACATAAAGTAACGTTTTGAACATTATCAATTTTGAGCTATATGATTTTAAATGTTGAATTTAGAAACATAGCCTTGTGTTTTGTTATTTGTTTGCTATTTTGCTTTTTTTTTTTTAGCAAGAGACAAGAAAATCCTCAGGTAAAAGTAGAAATTGCTTCACAGACTTTATACAGGGTCTGGAGCCATGTGATGAATATTCTGAACCAACAATTTGGTCAGAATAATTTCCTTAGTTTGAAATCTACACTTACCAAAAAGTCTTCTGGCAATAATTTGTTATACAATAATTTGCCTTTAGGCAGAGAATGTCAATTAGTCCTTGGAAAAATTTAGTAATTGCATCTCTTACTCTCAGTTCATTGAATTGACATCTTGATTTCATGTCTACCTTTTTCAAGTTAGGGATATAAAACAGCCCTTAAAAGCCCAATTACTGAGGGCAGGCAGGGGTCAGATGGAGAGGGAGAAAAGCATACAAAAGTTATAGTTCCCAGTTCTCCAAAGTCTCTTAAATGCTGTGGCCAGGCCCAGGAATGACTGCAAATATGAGGCTCTGACTGAGGGTCTGTAGTGCTGTAGCATTTTCATTTAGTTCAAATTACCGCAGCAATGGATCCCGTCAATGAAATTCAGCGACATGGAAATGGTCTCATAGTAGGAACAAGGAACGGCTTCTTCCCAAGCAGGAGGCTGGGAAGGATGATGATGAAAGAGATGATCAGAATTGGAAGAGATGGCTAAGTGGATTAAAGTAGAATCCACATTAAAAAAAACAGATCCGTGTAAGATGGGAGAAAGGAGACTCTGCCAAAAGGTTGTGTATGTAGTAAGTACAGCAGCAGAAACAAGAAAGACCCTGCCTCAAAACTAACAAGCAGCCTGGGCTTGTAGCTAGTGCATTGGTGGTCAGCTTTGCTTAGGAACTGCTGATTATTCATTGTCTTGCATAAATATCCTCATGGCTTGTTCTCAACTTCATGAAAGCACTGAGAACATACATGAGCAGGAGAGGAACACATGCCACAGGCCATAGACCAAGATAATATTACATTAAGTCTTTTGCAAGTGATCAACATGTATGTCAGCATGTACAAATAGAATCTGACCTAAAAGTTAAGACAGCAAAGATGCAATATGAAGAGGGTTGCTAAGATGTTTGCTTTTGCTTCTCATCAGATATCTGTAAGCTCAATTAAAGTCGGGGACTTAGGAAAAACACAAAAACCTTCAGGTTTCTGCAAAGTGGCCTATACAACATTTATTCTAATGCACATGTCAGATGTATTATTCTCAATACACTGGTGGGAAGCTAATCACACATTGCTTAGCTGTGTGGCCTCCAAAATTAGTAACTTTTGGAGTCAACCAAAAGCACGTACTGTGATGTTGCTCTGACAGATTGTCTGACAACTAAGTTGATTTGGGGTTATTCCTGAGGGTATATTACGGGGCCAGTTTTTCCTGAGTAATAATTCCTCCTTGCCTTTGCTGTTACTTATGTAGTTACTTCAGATTCCATGAGCTTTAGCTTAGTTTGTTCATAAATAGCCCTTGTCTATAAATAGTCTAATCTGGTGCTCTATGGCAAAGTCGTCAAAAGCATGCTTTCAGTGAGTAATGGATAAAGAACCCAGAATTTATTTGGCTTCTGGCTCCTTATGTGGTCCCTGCCTGTGGTAGTTAATCTTCATTGGCAACTTGAGAGATACATCTCTAGAAGCATCTAAGGGTGTTTTCAGAGAGGTTTAACTGAGGAAGGAAGAGCCTCCCTAAGTATCCATGACAGCATCTCCTGGCTCGTGTCCCTGACTAGACAAAAAGGAAAAAAGGAGAAAGTGAGCTGAGCACCAGCAGTTTTCTCTCTGTGCTTTCTGATTCGACATACGATGTGTCGAGCTGCTTCATGCTCCTGCTCTATAGCAACAGCCACTCTTGCCCCATGCCTTCCCTATCGTGATGGACTGAACCCTCAACTGTAAGCCAAAACAAACTCTTCCTTCCTTAAATTGCTCTTGTCAGGTATTTTGTCACAACAATGAAAATGTAACTAATACACTATCTTGCAACTACCTTATTATTATATTGCTGTTATGGATTGAATGTGCACACAACACACACACACACACACACACACACACACACACACAACACAATTCATATGTCAAAATCTGAATTTATGATAGTATTTGAAGGAGATTAGACCATGGGTGTGGGATCCTGAGGATGGCAGTAGTTCCCTTAGAAAAAGAAACCAGAAAGCTAGACTGCTAAAATGTGCTCAAAAGAAATTTACAGTGGAGAAACAGAGTTGTCAAAGAAATACTCCTTCGGCATTGGTCATATACTCAGAAATACAGGGAAAGGCAGTGGGTTTGGGGAAGAAGAACATAATTACTGTTTGGGACACTATGAAGTGATGACCTCTCTGAGCCGTCCTGTGTAGGAAATTAGACTAGAGACTGAAGCTCAGCTGGGAGAGAAGCGTCAGAGGCACTTGTATGTGTGAGAATGTAGAGGAGACCAATAAGATAAATGAAAGATGAGAAGACCAGGGGCCATGTCTAGAACAGAGATACTCCCATGCTGGAAGTCAGGTTGGTCCATGGGATCTAGAAGGAAACTGGGAAGTGGAACTTTCAGAAACAGGAAAATCTGCAGGGATGATGTAGACCTCCAAGCAGGGAGTGCTCTGGGGCGGAGACGTGGCTGCCTGTGGAAGCCACTGCTGAGAGTCAATTTGAAGTTTCTACCACCCTTCTCTTGGGAAATAGTCTATGATGGAATCGGACTAAGTTTACTGTTTTAACAATCACGCTGGATGTACAATGTAAAGTTCAGTTACATTTAATAAAGAAATTTTGAAGAAATAAAAAAAAATTGTCATACCAAAATAGATATTTTTTTTCAAAGTACATAATTATTCATGCAGAAATGTGTCTTTCAAATGCCAGAAATGTGAAGTTTTCAAACATCTCAATGTTTGGCATCATGGAAACCAAGTGGGCAGATGTTCAGCAGTCTATTTTTTCCCCATGAATCATCCCGGTATTTCACATCGTGTACAAAACAACCTAAAATTTTCCACAGCTTGCTGACCCACATTGCTGACTTTTTAATTCAAAGCTAGGGATTTCACCTGGATTTATTTGGTTTGTGCACTTTTGGTGTCTTAAATTTCTTAGAACCACATTTGAGAGTATTCCGAAGCTTGTGGATTAGATATCACATGAATGCCCCCTATAAACACAGTCCAGATAAATTTTTAACAACCAGCAAAAGCCCTCCAAGATCTCCATATTGGGCTTTGCCTGTTGCCAAGGTAACAAAGTCCCATGGCTAGTTACAATTCCAAAGCACAGGGCCAGATTCCTGTCACTATAATGATCTATTCCATTTTCTATGCAATTTCATCCCTGGGGGAAAACTCAGGGGTTATGCAGAATTGCATTTTCAGTGGTATCTTTCTCTTGAACATTAAAAGGATCATGGGATCATAAAGTAGGAAACCTCAGGAACTCATTAAATCCATCCATTTCCCTTCCATAGAACTGCTAGCCTAATTCCAAGGAGCTGAGAAATCCCATCCTTAAAAACAGAGATTTAACAACTTCCAACAATTCCCACTGCACTGTGCAGCAATTTCCACTCTGGGAGAACCTTGGGGTGACTCAACATCAAAAACCATCATATTTAGAGATGGACAGTGGTAGACATTAACTGGGAAAAAAGTGACCTAATTCACCTATGGATGACTCAGATATGCTGCTTTGAATTCTGGGAAATAATATGAGAAGGCAAAAGTGTCAAAGTACATCCAGTTCACAACATAACATTTTCCAAATTAGATTACCCATTCCTTCGAGAATCCAGAGATCACAGAGGGCCTATTCAGGTCAGCTTTTGAGGAGTTGAATTAGAACCGTCACTCAGCATGCACCCCAACTTTTGGGATCCTTTCCAGTTAATCTCCCAGAGTCAGAAACTTAATGATCTAAAAAGTGTCTGCTTTGCTCCAAATTCCTCCTTGTTCACAATAAACACATGAATCATATTCTGCTAAATAAAAGTATCTCTGTGATGTTTTTCCTAATTTTTTTTTAAACAGGGATGAGAAGCGGTTGCCATAATGTTCACAGCCCATGTGTTCAGTCAACCTTTAAACAACACTATGAGCCCCTTTGTGTGCTGGGCTGGTTGCAACGAGCTAGGTGTGGAAGAGTCTGATTCCACCCACCTTGTGGACAGCCACGGATCAGTGGCAAGCAGACAGCACTACTCGGCCTCATGAGGCTTACATTTCGAGGTGGAAAGAGGAAACGAACAAGAAAATCTCGCAAACAGACCTAAATTCATAAGTTTGTTGAAAAGAATTAAGAAGATTCAAGAAACACAGGAGAAAGGCAAGCGATGCAGTAACCTTCCTGAGAATGGTGGAGTCCACAGGAGTCTTAGATGGATTGGCTGAAGGCTGTCACTTGGGAGCTGGCGAGGTTGAGTTTTCATATTTTACCTGAACAATAGCCGCAGAATTGCAAGGATAATGAGCATCATGGCCCGCACGAGGAACCCCAAAGGACTGTTCATTGTTCCTCTCCTTGCTACCCTGAAGATGGCCACTCCACTCGGGGTGTATCTCACTAGCAGACCCAAAACCTGAACCTGAGGTTTTGCTCAATGTACCAGCCAGTGAGACAGGGAGGCCACCTCCATGCTCCTGGCTCACAGCGTTTGTAAACCAACTCAGAGAAGAACTCTGAACCACAAAAAGCCAGCAAATAGCAAATCATAGGTGGTAGGATAGAAGTTACCATGGAAGGTCCAGGGGGTTACGAGGCAATGAAGACCTCCAAGCGGCCCCAGGGCTTGAGGAGCTGTATCACAGTGTTTTCCAAAGTCTACTTTTTTTTCTTAACTCTTTAGCCAGCAGCTCCTTAGGACAACAAAACAGTGCCCTTTAACTTCCTATGTGTTCCCAGTTCCTGGCCTGATACGGAGTGGCTGATGGATTCAGAAGCCAGGGTCCATTTTAAAGAATGGAGGGAACAACGAGAGAAGAGCCGGAAGTGAGGCAACAGCTCTCAAAGTGGGTGTGTCTGAAATCTTTTTGAAAAAATACTGACTTCATCTTCTTTCCCTTGGGAGAATCATAAACAGAGGTCTTAGTGAATTAAGTGTTCTAGTTACTTTTGCATCACTGTGGCAAAAATACCTGATTAAAAACTGTAAAGGAAGAATTTTTTATTTTGACTTATGGTTTCAGTGTGAGTCCATGACTGGTGTGTTGCTGCTTCCTCTACCAATGTGCTGCTGCTGCTGCTGCTATTGCTGCCGCCACTCTTGACTAACATCAGAGCTTCGCTCTTGTGGCCTTGTCACTTCTTACTGCCATGGGAGCTCAGCTTCTTGGGCCTTGTCACTGTTTATGGATTCCATGGGACTCCAGCACCTTCAGCTTGCTACTATCCTCGATGACATCAGAGTCCAGCATCTTCGATCTGGCTACTATAAATTGTGAGTTAATTTAATAGATTATAATACACACACACACACATCTATTTTATCGGTTCTGTTCTTTAGAGAATGCTGACTAAAGGGAAAGGGTTTAGTTCTAGCTCACAAATCCAGGCTATAGTCCATCATGGTAAGGAACAACAGTAGGAACTGAGAAAAATTGATTATAACACATATGCAGCCAAAGACAGAAAACAGCAGATTTGCTCATTACCTTATTTGCTTATCTATGCTCAGTTAGCTCTCTCCATCTTTATACAGTCCTGTACTACCTGTCTAGGGATAGGCCCACCACAACAAGCTGGGTCTCCCCACATAAATTATGCAGTCAATACAATCCCTCACAAGCATGCCCAGAGGCTAACCTTAATCTAGAGCAGACCTGCCTCCTGGGTTTCAAGTGGACAATTAATACTAATACAAGTAGCTTCTTCATGGTGAACAAGAAGCAAAGAGAGAGACCTGCTGCATTCCACTGACTCCTTCATTTTGCCCCTTTTATTTACTCTGGGTACTAGGCCAGTACCAACACTCAAGGCACATCTTCCACACTCAGTCTTCCACACTCAGTCAATCCTCTCTAGAAATTCCCTCATAAGCACACCGAGAGATATACCATACCATCTCCTAGGTGATTCTCAATCAGTACACCTGACAATGAAGATTAACTATCACATTAGGGAACACATGAAGAGACAGAGGTGAAAGTAGGCAGGACTATAACTACAACTCATAAAGTTGAATCTTGGAGTTTGAATTGCATAGTTAAGGCCAATTTAAAAAGAGAGAGAGAAAAACAAAGGTGGGCAGAATGATCCTGAGTCAAATGCTGATCTTCTCATGTCTGTAACAGCACATGGAGGGGAGAAGTGTAAGAGGGAGTCATGGAGCTAGTAGGGGAAATAAGATAGATATTATGAAAATAAATTGTATACATATATGAAACTTATTAAAGCTAAAAAAAAAACCCACAAGCACTAAGCCATCTCCCCAGCCTGTGACCTTAACTCTTATCTTTCCATGAGGCAGATCCCCAGAATTCGATCTAAAGCACTCAAAAAATAAACAAAATAACACTTCACCACTCTGTTGCAAAGAGAGAGAGAGAGAGACAGAGAGAGAGAGAGACACCAGAGGGCCTCACAGGAGAAAGGTGTCTTCCCTTGCCCTCTTTGTCTCTTGGCTGAACTCTATTCACTTTTTAAAACTCAACATTGCTCCATGACAGCTTTTTCTCATTGCTTCTTCTGTCCTTCCTCCTCCCTTTCTCCCACCTCAGGGGAGTCATTTCTTCATTTCCACAGTATACAGAGTCTCATGTAAGATTTGGAACTAAATTTCACAACCACTCTTGTAACAGTAATTTAGTTACTTCTGAGTCTTAGTTGCTTTCCATCACTGTTGATTAAAAAAGTATAGTTGAGGGGCTGGAGAGTTGGCTCAGGGGTTAAGCCTCTGCCTTGCAGGCAGAAGGTCCTGAGTTCGGATCCTAGACCCCACATATAGACGCCGGGCGGAAGTGGGGGCGGCCTGCGTTTCTGGTCCTGGTAGGGCAGAATAAACAAGGAAGAGGTGGAGGCAGTCCATGGTGGTTTCTGAATTCGCCTGTGCTTCTACACACACACACACACACACACACACACACACACACATACACATACGTGCGCACACACAATTGAATAAAAAAATTTAAAAAAGAAAGTAGTTGACTTGAGAAAGTCAACTATTAAAAAAAAGAAAGGTTTACTTAAACTCATGGTTTAGATCATAAGTGGCTGATTTTATTGCTATTACGTCTGTGGCAAGGCAGAACATCACGACAGGAAGCATCGTGGGGTCACGTTGCTCACCTCATAGCAACCAGAGGCATGGAGAGAGGAAGGAGCCAGGGACAAAGACATATTCCTCAAGGGCATGCCCCTAAGGACCTGTTTTCTCCAAGTAGGATCATCACATAACCGTATACCTCTTTTAGTAACTCCATCAGCTGTATGACCTCTTAGGAAAAATTCAAACTTGCCTGAGTTTCTCACTGTTGACAGTTAAGGTTCAAGAGCAGGCACTTTATATTATTAGGTCCTGATCCAGAAGGATAAACAAGTCAGTATATTGCTGGGGATGAGTGCGTGGCATTCATGGGGAAAGGACCCGTGAAGCTGGGACAGGTGGACACAGAACTCAACAGAGGTCCTGAAGAAAATCTGAGATTTAGAAGCTGACTTCAGAGAGCGAGACGATAGAGCCCACTGTCCAGGTGCCAGACATAGACCCAGGCACTGAGCAGTTCTCTCCAGGACCTCAGTGTGTTTGTAATAGGAACAAGGAAACCAGATGACAGAGGGAGGATTTGAACTCAGACAGTCTGGTCGCTATCCAGACACATAGTCCTACCTATTATGAGGTCTTGCCTCCCATATGACAGTGGCTTTGAAAGCAGTGTTCTGGGGTGAACTATATACCCCAAACTTCATGTGTTGAAGGTTTCATTTACAGTAATTCAGAACATGACTGTATCTGGAATGTATTGCACTAGAATGGTCCAAACCAATATGACTGGAGTTTGGGAAAGGGTTTGACTATACAAAAGAGACAGCTGGTATGTGCATGCGGAGGAAGTATCCCATGGGGTCACAGGAAAAGACTGACATCTTCAGGGTAAAGAGAGAAGGGGGGGAGAGAGAGAGAGAGAGATCTGACAAAAAACACGTGCCCACACGTTGATCATTATATGAGACCCTAGAACCCTACAGGAGAAGGTGAATGTCTGTGTGCCAGCCCTCAGGCTGGGGCATTTTGCTATGGAGGTCCTGGCAGAATGAGTCACAGGCAGATAAGCCGCGAAGGAATGAGTCGGGTGGGGGAGGGAGAACACGAGGAGCAGAGAAGCCGTCTCTATCTAGCTCCAAGTTCTTGGTTGCACGGTGAATAGATGGCCAGCTACAATTCCCAGAGGGCCTGTCTGTCCTCACAGAGGCCTGAGGCCAGTGCCCTGAGTCCTAGAGTTTCCATTGTATTCTTATATTTCCATGGCACTTTTTCAGAAGTCTTTTAAGTTCTTGTCTCCTTTCATGACCTCCAACCTGACAGTTGTGGGGGTCAACATGGACTGGGGAGAAAATGCCTGGCTCAGACCCCAACTTTCATCCTCATAAACTGTAAGCTAAAAGTCTTTGTAAGGCTGCACGGCAGAGCCCTATCTCTGCTGTCCCCTATCAAAGCACAGTCATTTATATTTTAATGGGATTATTTTCCAACCCGGCGGTTTATCTTTCCTTCATTTATCCCTTTGCCATCTGGTCCCCTTATGTTTGCATGGAGGGCTAGTGGCTTTCCTTGTCTAAGTAGATTTGTCAATAGTTTATAATTCTCCTTGTCATGATCATAATATTTATTTTTCACATTAGACAAACTCTTCTGGAGACTTGGAAGAAAGTGACTTTTTTTCTGTCTCTCTTTAACCTGAAATGTTTGCTTTGGGAAATATGGTATTTCATTAAAAACAAAAACAATTAAAATAAATGAACACGACTTCCTAAGCCAATGTATTTGCCAGTCCTATTTGATGCTGGTTAACCTAAACATGTATTTTATTTATAGAATTGTATTAGATCGATTAGTTTTTATGAAATTGGTACAAATTCATGCACCGGAGGTGATTTCTTTTTGCTCAGATATGAAGTCCGAATCCAAACAAATTTCATGTCTTTGAGATTTCTCTCTCTCTCTCTCTCTCTCTCTCTCTCTCAGATAGGATCTCCCAGCATAGCTCAGGCTGATGTAAAAGTTGCAATGATCCTTCTACCTCTGTCTCCCAAGTGCTAGGACAACTTGTTTGCAATCTCTGGATCTGAAGTTCTCATTAAAATCATTTATCTTTTGTTGTTTAGAACTTTGGCCCCTCCCAATTACTTACAACCTTCTTGATATCTAATTTACCCTAATCTGTCGCTGTCATCAGAAAAGCTGCTGCTCTTTATTTACCATGATTAGGGGCTTCTTCCTCTGATAAAGGACTTTGATATTTTAGAATTGCTGCATTGGCTAACGGTCCTGTGCACCACTTAGGTGAGAGTTGGTGGAAGAGCCATTTAAAGGAGGTCAGCCCTGGCCTCGGGCTTTGAATACTGGTAAATGCCCACTCTTGACCTTAAAATTCCACCAGGCCAAAACTAGATCTGGCTGCTGCCCAATGGGCCAGGGCACCAGCCACTGCCTGGCATAGAGTGTTCAGTAAATAAATTGGTGAATGGCTATCTTTGGGTATTGTAACTGACCCTCCAGGTGGCATGGACTCCATTCATATCAAATGGATTTCCTGGGATTCATTGTGTAAGTGACCTGGGACAAGTCACTTGAATTCAGTAGTTTAGTTTTCTCATCTGCGAAATGGAGAAATGTATGTATGTCACAAAGCTTCACTGACACCGAATGAACTACAGTCTTGAAATCCTCCTACATAAATACAGTCAACAGCAGATTTTCTTATGGTAAGAAGGTGGAAAGACCATAGAACTGTATGTTCACTCTTTGACCTGGATTTGCTGTTGTTACATTTGTCCTTATGCTTTCCAAATCAACTGTGATCACCAATTGATGATTTCGTGGAAGTGTGACATTTGGGACCTTTTGTGAGGCTCCACCACCTTTCTCCACTCTTCCCTAGCTGAAGTGCAAAGTGTTCGGCATGGTGCGTACCCTGACCTCAAGTGTTCTCTTCCCTCCCCACAACCACATGGAAGCTGGCTCTAATTCTCTCTCTGTCTCTCTTTGTCTCTCTGTCTCTGTTTCTCTCTCTCTCTCTCTCTCTCTCTCTCTCTCTCTCTCTCTCTCTCTCTCTCTCTCTTCTCTCACACACACACACACACACACACACACCACAAATCAATTTGCAATTAGTCTTCCCTTCTGAATTAGAATCTCCAGGAAAGCAGGAATCTAATCTGTTGTTATTTTTCTCTCATTTGCATAGCCAAGTTCACCATTTTGTTTGGTAATCAGTTGCTGAGCAGTTTGGTAATACAAAATGTTATTAGGGGATGGGGAGACAGATCAACTGAATAACCAGGAAGTACTGAGACCTGAGTTCAGACTTTCAGCCCTCATGCAGATGAGTCCATGTGGTTGTAAACATCTGTAGGGGAGAGTGAAGATGGCTAGATCCCTAAACCCCACTGGCCAATCCTCTAAGTAAGAAACCTGTCTGAAAGATAAGGTGCAGAACAATCAAGGAAAACATACAACATTCACCCATAGCTTCCATGTGCACACATGCACACATATTACACATACATACAATTAATAATAATACCAACTAGTGTATCTTTTACAATGTCCCTTACCAGTTTGAGAATTTTTTAAGAATTTGGGTATGTTAGCTAACTTTTCATCACTGGAGAAAAAAAATACTCAAGATAAAGAACTTAAGGGAGCAAGAATTTATTTTAAGTCATGACTTCAGTCTGCGGACCCTGCAGGTTCCATTACTTTCAACCCAGCATCACGGCTTGGAGGTTGTGGTGGAGGAAAGCTGCTCACCTCCTGGTGGCTTGGAGATGGCAAGGAAGGGGCTAGGGACAAAATACACTCCTGGCAGTGCACTCCAAGTGACCTGCTCCTTCCAACCCCACCTCCTAACAGCCCAATCAGCTGCGAGCTCCTCAAGGGATCATTGCACTGGTGAAGCCAGAGTCCTATGATCCAGTCCCCGAGGACACATTAGTCTTCTGCAGGAAAACTTCGTGTCTGAACTACAGCATCTTGCCCCTCATTCCCCAGTGGCACGTGTTCATCTCATGATGGAGAATGTGTTTATTCCATCCCCATAAGTCTGCAGAGTCACAATGAGCCCAGCCTTGCTTGAAATTCCGAGTCCAAAATCTCCTGAGACTTGAAGTAAACTCTTAGCTATGAGTCCCTATAAAAATTAAAAAAAGCTACATATTCCCAGTGTAAAATGGCACAGAGAAAGCATTCCTGTTACAAAAGGAAGAGCTACAAAAGTAACAAGGAAGGACTGGCCCCAAGTAATATCAAAACCCAGCAGAGCAAACATGAAATCCTCTGGCTCCCTGTGTGGCACCCAGAACGCATGGTGTGATAGTGCTATGAGTTCCAAGAGACACGGGGACCCCTGGTTCTATGGTCGTGCTGGCTGCAGACCACGGCCGGCTGACAGCTGCCTCTGCTTGCTGCCTGTAGTTTTCCTTGGCACAGTTCGGTGATCTGGCACTGCTAACATTTTGAGATGTGCAACTTTGGCTTGACTCTTGACTTTATGCACCACCTTCTCAGAAGTTGCCCACAGGGACTTCAACCCTATCACATATTATTGCATCTTCTAGACTGTCCTCTGAAATGCAGGTGGAAGCCACTAGTATAATTTTTGCTTTGTGCGTGCCTGTACCAGGTGGATAGTGTTAAGGTCTGTGGCCAGCTTGAGAAGGAGCTAGGCCTCATGGACCACATCTATAGTATCCTCTGAGGTCCTGGATGGATGAGGTGAAGAAAACCTTTCCTTAAGTGTCCCCATGCAAGCAGGATGCCTAGAGCTCTCTCGCCGAAGTAAAGTCTTTCCAGTAGGTTTCACCTTTACACCCTTAAGCCTACAACCAGTGAGGCCTATCCAATTTCTGAGATGGCCTCGAGGCATCTTTCATACTGTTACTGCAAAGTAACTGCCTTTTTTGGTGGTTCTGAACTCTTCAGCAAACCATACTTTCTTGTCCGCAACTTTATATGAGTTTCTTTTCTGGCCATGCAATGGGTTTTTCAAATTCTTTTGCTTTGTTTTTTGTTCCCAGTTCTCATTGTAAGACCAACTAAAAGCTATCCATACCATCTCTCGAAGACGGGGTTGCCTTAAAATCCTTCTGTAGAATTATTCTGCAGATTGGCCTGTCATCTCTGTGTGTGTGTGTGTGTGTGAGAGAGAGAGAGAGAGAGAGAGAGAGAGAGAGAGAGAGAGACAGAGAGAGAGAGAGAGAGAGAGAGAGAGAGCACTGTGTGTGTATCTGTGGAGGCCCAAGGATGATTTTGAGAGTCGTCTTGAATTGCTTCTACATCCTTTTTGCTTTGCTCCAGGATTTCCCAGGCTCCTCCACCTGGCATTTTTATGTGGGATCCAGGATCTGAACTCTGGTCCTTCTGCTTGAAAGGCAGAGTCTTCATCTCTGAGCCATTTCTTCAGCTCCCTATTGGTCACATTTGCATTTCGAGAGAGAGACAGTTAGTTCACACATGCATGCATGGTGCATGCGTAGAAGTCAGAGGACAACTTTCCTTTTACCACGTGGGCTCCAGGGACCAAATTCAGATCAATAAGTTTGTAAGCATGCACCCACTGAGCTATCTTACCAGTCCAATGCGTGTGTACGTGCATGTATGTATGTATACTTCTTGTATATATTTCTTTTACTAATTTGAGAGAGAAAGGAAATGAGAGAGAGAATGTACTCATATCATGGTGCATGGATGGAAGTCAGAAGACAACTTTCAGAAGTCAGTTCTCTTCTTTCATCATTTGGGCTTCCAGAGACTAAACTCTGAGGTCACCAGGTTTGTAAGCAAGTGCCTTATCCACTGAGCTATTTCATCAAGCCCCAGTCTGTTGTCTTCAACAACCTCCCACAAAGTCTCAGAGCAGGTACAAAATGTAGGTAAGTTCTTTCCTACAATGTAACATGAATGGGCTTTAGTCAAACTAAGTCAAACTCTTCTCATCTTGTGAGCACATTCTTTAGTGTCTGTGTTGCTGTCAGCAATATGGTCTTCTGAGCTTGAACAAAAATACCCATTAGGTCCTTTTTACAGCATATAAGTTGTTCATAGTCTGCTTCTCTAAATTTTTCCATGATCTCCCTATAAACTAGTTTCAAATGCTTCCAAACCACATGAGGCAGCTATATTCATAGCAATAACTCTCTTGCTAGGTATTGATTTTCTTTGTTGGTCACTTTGCATCGCTGTGACAAGCGCCTGAGAAAAATCTATTTAAAAGGGGGAAAGGCCAGTTTTGGCTCAAAGCTTCAGAAGTTTTAACCCATAGTCACCTGGCTCCATTGTTTCTGGGCCTATCTTGAGGTAGAATATCATGTCAAAGAGGGTACAAGGGAGCATTCACGTAGTGGTAGACAAGAAACAGAGAAAAATCTGGGAATGTGATACATCCCTAAAAGATACACTCCCAAAGGCCTACTTCCTCCAACTATAATCTGCCTCCTCATATTACCTTTCTTCAGGGGATATTTTAGGTTTATTCCATAATTCCTTATTCCTTAAAGAGCTTTTTTCTTCCAGAAATGAACACCAATCTAACACAAAATAACCATTTTTTTTGTTTGGAAGCAAGGACTTTTAGGTACAACAAAGGCTATTTAGATTTGGAGTTTACCTGTTTATTGATATTCTTTTGCTATTGGCTTTTTCTTTTTATAACTTATTAGAAAGAAGAATCGCAAAGGGGTGATGTTTGGTAGATTAGAAGAAAGGAAGAACAGAAAGGGAGAGGGAGAAAGGAAAGAAACCACATTCCTCTTCCTCACTTGTCACCCAGAGTGACACTGCTTTGCAAGTTGAGAGAGGAAATGCAGTTTGATTAGGCTTCACCTATGGTGACAGCTGCCGGTGACCAGGATTTGGCACATATGGGGACCCATGCTCCCTGTTTTATAGACATGGCACTTTCCCAAACACATGAGACGATAGCAGACACATTTCAAACCATGACATTGGCAGAAAGGTTGCCTAGCATGTGCAAGGACCTCACTCCCAAGAGAACTGAAAAGAGACAAGAGTATCTTTCAATGACTTCCACAAGACTGTCAGAATTAAATACAAATCGTTGTTTACCCATTTCTTTCCCCTCCCACCAACTTGCCTCCACCTCACCCTACTAAGGAAGTGGAGTCCTCCAAAATGATCATTAATCCACTCTGAGGTGGGGGCCGAAGAGGGTATCCTTACCAACTGTCCACCGTCCTCTTGCTGCCAGAGCCCTTGAGTGAAGGTGCATCAAGTACTCTTCCTGCTATTTTAAAAGACAAGTAACAAAAGAAGCCCTGCCCATAGTAAGCTCTCAAGGAGGACGGTGAAAAGCCACTTCCACCAGTGCTGAGCAAGGTGACAATGAAATTCAGTGTTGTCAGTTCTGCGGGGCCTGTAAGAAAATACCCAGGTGCTCTAGCTGATCCCCCCAAAGAGAAGTATTCCCCCTGCTCTTCCTGTGCAGTTGGTGCTTCTTGGTGCTGCTCATGAGCTGAGGCTGAGAAATCTCCGGGCAATCCCTGGGACTCCGGATTCGTTCCTGTGGTGGGGAGGAACGAGGAGACTCCCCTGCTTGCGCTCTCTCTCTCTCTCTCTCTCTCTCTCTCTCTCTCTCTCACACACACACACACACACACACACACACACACACACATAAGCGCACGCGCTGGTAAGTCGCAGACAGGCACACACACACACAGGTGCGTGCAACCGTAAATACACCACATCTACTTCATATCGCACACAAAGATAGACGCAAGTTCACACACCTCTTCCACACACGCACACACCCCACGTGCAAGCAAGCGAAACACGAGAGCCCACACGGCTCATGCACACGCGTGCATCCTCGTGCACAGGACCTCCTGCGTAGCACACCGTTGCAGCACGCCCACGTGCGCACGCAGATCCCCCCGCGCACACGCGCGCACCGCCGCCCACCCGCGAGCCGCTCTGAGTGGCAAGAGGCGGGGTTGGGGGGGCGCGGTCGCTGGTGCCCCGCCCGGCGCGGCCAGGAGAGGGCGTGGCGAGGGGGCCGCGGCGGGCGTCCGAGTTGTTTGCGGGAGCCGGGCTACAAGAGCCCAGCCAGCCCCGGGACACGCGCGCCCCGCATCCCTCCGGCCGAGCGCGACGGGGACGCGCGCCATGGACCCCAAGGCGGCCGACGGTGGCGAGGAGGAAGACTGCGTGGATTCGGGCGCCGAGACCGGAGGGTGAGCCGCGCGGGGCTGGGCCGGGACGGCGGGAGGGGGACTCTCGCGACTCCCGCGGGGGACCGGAGCCGCTACGGCAGCACCGGAGTGCAAGGGTTTCAAGAAACCAGAGAGACAGGGGCTGGATCCCTGCGGGCCGCATCCCCGGGAGCGGAGTGGCGAGGTGCGGTCAGGGAAGTGGCGTAATCCCACCCAGGCTTCATGATTGGAGTGCCAGGCCCTGGCAATGGCCCCTGAGCATCCAGAGAAGCTCTCGCGCTGGTTGCTACCTCCGGCAAGGACCCCCTCCCGCAGCTTTCGAGCTTCCAGGGATAAGGTGAAGATCTTGGGGCACCCAGCTTGGGAAAGTGTCCCTGAAGTCTGCTAAGAGGACTGCATATGTCACTTTATGGCTTTTTTTTCCGGGGGAGGGCGAGAGGGGCGGAGGGAGGCTTCTTGTACTGATGGGCCGCCCCTCCACTACACCAGTCCCCTCTGAACTTCCTCGTCCCCTCTGCGCACCTGTCCCAGCTAGAAACGCTTGCCTTGGGTAGCCACAGAAGACTGGCTCTCCTTGTTTGGAGAATCATCCTGTGCGCTTCGGTGGACTCAAACGATTAGCGCAAACCTTTGGAGACTAATTAGTTCTCTCCCAACAACGATTTTCTGAGTGGGACAAAAGACCTAATGTCTTTTCAGAGATGGACGTCCTCGCAAACGTTTCCACCCAGCCCCTATCTAGAGGAATTTCCCTGTGTGGAGTCAGCACCACATCCAGGATGGGGGTGCTGCCCTGGGAGGAAAGGGTGGCTTTTCCTCTCTGAGAAACCTTGCGAGAGAACTGGAGCTGCCCAGAAGGTCTCGGAATTCCTGGAAGGCGGGCGGTTTCTAGTTAATCTCCGGGTTTGGCAACCTTGGAAAGACAGGAAGAGAGGCTGATTCTAGAATGAACCCCGGTTCTGACCTGACCCTGAGAGATATCTGACCCCAGCTCTTCCTGCCTTCCACCCCTACCCCAAATCTGAGCCTGTACGCCCCTGCAGTGGGCTTTCTGTTACCCAATTTTGGCCTTTCTCCCACTCCGTTTTTTTTATTGCCTTTTGTATATGTGGGGTTTACCAACTTTATTTTTTTAATACTTCATTATTTTTATTTATATTAACAATGAGTTTATGTGTTTTCGTCACCAGTACCTACCTCGTCCCCACATCCGCTCCCGCTCCCATGTACAGGACACTGGGTCCCATCTAGAACACTTGCAGTAGTCAGTACCTGGGTACTTGCCAGGGCATGAATAGCCCACGAGTGGGTAGAGCTCACTTCCTTCTCTCTTTCCTTCTTTCCTTCTTTCTTTCTGCCCTTCCTTCCTTCCTTCTTTCCTTCTTTCCTTCCTTCCTTCTTTCTTTCTTTCCTTCTTTCCTCCCCCCCTTCTTTTTGTGGTGCTGGGGACCAAACCTAGAGCCTCATGCACGATAAAGCATTCTTGGTGAATCACACCCTCATCACTGAAAATCTTTGTGTGCTCCCCTCCCCTCTGGACCATGAATAGAAGAAACAAAGCAAAATTAACTAGCTCATTTATAGCCAGAGTAAATAAAGTGTTCACTAGTCCATTCCTTTTCAATTTGCAACATTCACCTGAAGCGTGTTTTTTGTTTTTTGTTTTTTTCTCTCAAGAGCTCAGCCTTACAGAAAAGAGAGAAAAATGCTGACCCAAAGTCCTGGGAGGGACCAGCTGAGCATGGCGACACCAACACTTCTGTTTTCTGCCTGTCACTAAAATGTGTTGCTGTAACAAGACAGAATCGTTTAAATATTCTTTTTGCATTATTAGCAAACTTAAACCAGAAAGTAAAATGACATACAGTCAATGTTTGCTATCATCATCATTCTTGTCATTATTTTGTTTTGTTTTGTTTTTGACACATGGTATCATATAGTCTAGGCTGGCTTTGAACTTGGGATAGTCCCAAACTTCAGAGCCTCCTGTCTCTACCCCCCAAGAGACAAATTGGAGGCATGCACCACCATATCTGGCTTTCATTTTTATTTTGTAAGCATAAATCTGATCATGTCTCCCTTCCTCCTAAACATTTTTTTAATTTTTTTATTATTATTTATTCAACTGTGCGCATGTGTGTGTCTGTGTGTGTGTGTGTCTGTATGTGTGTAGAACCACGGACGAATTCGCGAACCACCATGGACGCCTCCACCTCCTTCTGCCCCGGGATTCACAGGCTCCGCCCTACCAGGACCAGAAGCGCAGGCCACCCCCGCTTCCGCCTGGCGTCTATACGTGGGACCTGGGATCCGAACTCAGGACCTTCCGCCTTGCAGGCGGAGGTTTAACCCCTGAGCCACCTCTCCAGCCCCCTCCTAAACATTTATGACTATGTTATCCATTAAGTGCAGGAATTAAGTGTGACTTGGAAGCCCCAATGCTGTGGGGTTTCTCCTCTGGCCATTTCTGTACAGATCTTTCTCTGCTCTTGGCGCCTAGCCACGCCTTCTTGCTTTTGTCAAGCTGCCACCTCTGCCCGGTTCTGCCTTTCCCACATGGCATGCCTGTCCCACAGGTGAAACCCTACCCCTTCTCAAGACTCGGCTCAAGTGGCATGTCCACCAAGACAATGATCTTGATTTTTGGGTCCCATGAGTGACTTCAGGTTGTGTATAAAATAATGTACTTGGTAAACTTTATGAGAAGAAGAGGTTTCTTATTAAAGAAATATATTCTCACGGTAGCCTGTGCTCTCTTCCAAATCATGTTTGAGCAGAATATGTGACATTTCATTTTTAAGCAAGTGAGGTTTTGAGGGACATGCAGGTGAAATCGTGGGTCAGCAGTGGGGTAAGCTGATAGAGTCTGTGAAGGAATCCATGTGGGATTAAAAGAGGAATGGACTGTCTGGAAGCCAAGGAAGTCTGAAAAAAAGGGAGATCAACTAAATGAGAAACTCATTAAGTGAAGGAATGTGGAGGGTCTTGTTATTAATAAGAAGATGCAGTGAGGGTTTGACTGGTGTACTGATTCCAAAAGGGAGCAGGAGATGAGGAAGAAAGGATTAGTAAAGCTCTTTGTCTAGAAAGTTGTTCAGAAAGGAGAGAGGCATAAAGAGGCAGGAACAAGAGAAGACAATAAAACAAATGAGTTCCTCGCAGGCTCTGAGGGGACAATCGGTGCCAAGCAAAAGGATTCTATAGCAGCAGAAGAGTAAGGATGCAAGAGAAAAGATGATTGTATATAGTGTCACCTTTCTAAGGAGGTGGAGGTAGATGGACTTCAGCCCACAGATGAATGGGTAGGAGGACAGAGGGAGGGAAAATGGAGTTTCTGTCCATGCAAATGCAGTATATGAAAGAAGGAAGATTTGAAGTGTTCGGGAGAAGGGGATGCTGATGGGAGCCACTGAGGGGTGTGCTATGTGCTTGTAGAGTCAGGAGGCGACGCGACACCTGGAGTTGGTGGAGAGTCCTTGGGTAGTTGCAATCATCACAGATTGTGAGGAGGATTATTGCTGAGTGCATGAGCAAACCCAAGAAACAATGATTATTGATTAGATTGAGTATCCATCCTATTGTTGTCAGATCAGAAAAATAACCTCGGGACATTTTTTTATGCTCAGCAAACACTCAGGTGCTTTTACGTACCTTAAGCAAGTTGATCAGCATTCAGAACATCTGGCAGGCTACTGGCCAGGCCAGGGACACAAATGAGAAGCAGAGATCAAGAGCACATGACTAGGCAATCTGTAGCCCAGCTCTGCAGTGCTTCCCACCTAGTAAATTTCCCCTTAAGGAACCATTTCATCTATAGCTAGGTCTTAAAATGTTTCTTTTCCTGTCTGACTCACCCAAGACAAGTTCTGGCGGGCAGGGGGTTCTTTTATCCAGTAGTTTGCTCTAGTGTGTGTGTGATTTCCACTTCTGTGCCCACTGTCTCTGTCCTTTTGGCCCATGACAACATCACACCAGAGTGTATACCTTTGGGCAAACTCCAAACTCTAAGAGAGGGAAATATTCATAGGTTGAGAATTTAAGCAGGTAGATGGGAGAGAATAGATAACAGTGAATTTTAAAATGGCCAGGGAAAAAAATAAATCTTTCAGTTCCACATGAACTTTGTGTTCAGGATAGGGCTGGTTCGCCCTCAGTTACCATGGCATTTAATCCAGGGCACTGAGAATTAACAGGAGCTCCATGATCCAATGAGCAACACTTTTGCAGTAACAGCGAGATCAGTTTTACAGAATTGCCAACCTCAGCTCTTATGCCACAATTTTCCTGGAAGAGAAAATTTAGAGACATATTCATTTTACAAAATGAATGCATGTGTTAATTAGCAAGTAGACTGCTAACAGTAGTAAGCTATCTTAATTACAGGATGTTTTGCATGTAATCCCCATGTGTGTATAATTGTAATTGAAATATAGAGTGAAAGTTGAGGTGGTTCAGCCGGTAAAGATGCCTGTGCACAAACCTGAAGAGCTAAGTTCTATCTTTGGAACACACATACACATGGTGGAAAGAGGGAACCAACTTCTGAAATTTGCCTCTGGTTTCCATATATACTATGCTACATGTTCTTTCTCTTGCTCTCGCTCTCTCTCTCTCTCTCTCTCTCTCTCCCCCCCTTCCTCTGTTTCCAAAAAATAAATAAGTAAACAAATAAATAATAAAATTAATATAGTCAGGGATCAAGGGCCACATCAAACTTTTTATTATTGGCATAGATATTAAATGATTATAATCTTTGTAAATGCATCTATGTCAGGTATATGTGAATTCACAATCCTTAAATTACTATGTTCTGTCTACTTGATATGTTCAAAAATTTTGCATCCCAAAATTCATCTTTCACATTTCATTCTGGCAGACCTGAACGTTGTATGCAGTGCCATCTGGGGAAAGTCTTATGATTTGAGACCAATAGACAGAAATCTCAGGGTGTTCCTTCTACCTCAAGAGAGTTGGGGAGCACTGATGCCTTCAGATGACACTGACCTAATGTCTAGTGTTTTCTGGAATTATTTGAATCTGATTGTGAACAAAATTATCTTACTTGCAGTTTATCTTTCACTGGCAATGTTGTCTGTAAACAACCTTATCTGGAGTCTATTTTTAGAGTTATGAAAGTGTTCCTACTTCCAAAGAGTCTGTGTTCCCGATCATGGTAATTTTCTGAGTACAAGAAGGTAAATACAAAGCTATATTCAAGATATCTCATTGCTCTGTGCTTTGTGAAAGTGAACAATCATATGGCCATTTCCGAAAGGAAATGGTTGAATACATTACAGTGCATCGCTTCATCTAAAATGATAATTACAGGAGTTCCAGAGCAGCATGTTCAGATGGTGCAAAATGAAAAGAGCAGTTTAAAATTAACATCTCCATCATTATGGCAACCATGTGCAAATTACATGAACTGGGCACCAGAAACTGGGGAGCAACAAGACACTCTAGTAACTCTTTCTTTTGTGCAGTGAACAGAGATGAAGGTTGGGCCCTAGAGCTGGGCGGAGACCATCCTTCATGGAGGAAGGGGTTTGTATTTTAATTAGCAAGCTCGAATTTCACCCAAAGGCAGATATGATCGCATTGGTGCAGTGCAAAGACTGACCGCTGTATGGAAAAGGAATTGGAGCAGACAAGAGGGTCTGTCTGAGACTGACCAGTCAGCAAGTCTAACCCCCACAGTACCTCTAGTCTTGAGAGATGTTGGAGGTCATCATGGGGGAGGGGGGTTGAGTGGATTCACTATGCCAGCAACTACCCTAAACTACTACCATTGCACTTCAGGATTCTTGAGCTGTGTTTCTGATGTCATTTTTATCCTCATCCATAGCCATCTGTATGCAGATCTTTACAGCATCTGCCTGTGCAAATCCATCTGCTTCAGGAGTATTTGGAAAATCCCAGCCCAAGAGGCTGACACATTTTTGCTGCAGGAGAAATAGTAATATTGCACATTCTTACTTGTTGTATTTGGAGAGCCACGCAATAGCTTGAAAGTCTGGCCATCCTAAGATGATCGCGTTGTAGTGGAATGTGACTTTGCTATTGCATCTACCGCGGTGAATGTTTGTTGGGCATTCACTGAACTTAATATAGTTAACATTTCTCAGTGTTGTGCTAATGTGTGATTTATGCTCTGACTGGTTCCAGAAAGAATTTAATGTGTCAATGCTGTGTGCTGAAATCCTGGCTTTCAGGACGTCGCCGATTGCTGATGCTTCCATCTCCCTCAGCCAGTGTGGCACCATGCCCTAGCCCAACCCATCCTATTTTCTAGCTCATTCCCTTGCCACCCACCCTGCCCACTGAGCCCAAACCCTTACCATTCCTCACCTCCTGAACTCCTTACAAATAGTACCACTTTCCAGTGCAATGATGAATCTTCATTGTCAACCTGACTGGATTTGCAATCACCTAGGAGACATATTGTTTTTGAGGATGTTTCCAGAAAGATTTAATTAAGGTTGGAAGACTCACACTGAATGTGTGGGGCACCATCCCATGGGTTGGGGTCCAGGACTGAATACATCAACTGCTTCATGTCCTCTCTCCCATCATCCCTGCCTGCTAGGATGGACTCAGACAGACCCTTCTTTAAGTTGCTTTTGTCAGATATTTTGTCACAACAAAGTGACTAATACATCAGTTGGTAAAATGCAATTGAGTTTGACGTGCATATGCAGTTAGGAAGGAGACATGCAAATCCTCTGATGGTGGCTGTTCTTTCAAGTTCGAAACTTCGATGTTTCTGACCGCTAAAATATTTCATTTGGAAAAGAGAAAAAAACACATGCTCTTTCCTTTCATATTGTTCCTCTAAATTAGGGCAGCATTTCAGCCTGAGCGATATGGTCATCTTGAAGAAAAGCTATGAGTCTTGGATTTTTTTTTAAAGTTTTGTGTATACTTTTTAATGGGTTAAGATGACACTCAATGGAGTGAAAATTAGATGATTCAAGAAAAGCAACTGGAGACTAAGGTCATAAAAGGAGTGTATACCTATTAAATGACACATAATTAAGCAGTTTATTTGCATAACTATATCCCTTAACTGCTGGGACACAATGCATCCCGGCTGCCTAAGTGATTAGTTTCCCACGGAGAATGCTTTGGGGTGCTGGGGTGGGAGATGAATAGCTTCCACATCAAATTTCTTGTGGGAGAGGGGAATCCTAAGAGCCCCACAGTGGAGTAGGAACTTAGCAGAGACTGCAAGGCAGGCCCCTGGTAGGATTCCCATTCTCACAGTGACTGATTACCGGTCACCAGTGTTCCACATGGGCCTTGTCTCCAGAGTCCTAGCCCTTCGTTTCCCCTTCCCTGTCACCATCCCATCCTGGAACTCTCCTTCCAGCAAGATTAGGGACAGACATCAGGTGAAGTACCCCTGTCCCTCTGGGTGTCTGATTTGGAATGTGAACACCACTCCCTCCTACTCTACTCAAGTTCTTTCTCCCCTTCCTACCTCAGCAAGGAATGATTCCCCAGGGGGTGATAAGCAAACATTAAAAGGGTGCTTGTTAGCAGGTGCTTAACCTTTTGTGGGGATGTGAATTTGTTTGGGAAGCTTTCTCCTTCGAAAAAGAAACAACCACTCAAAAATTCACTCACAAATTTAAATGGCTTCAGAATCCCATAGAGCAATTCGTAGAGCCCACAGGAAGGTCACCATTTTCCAAAGTGCCTGGCAAGTTTTGCTTTCAGATGAAAACATAGGTCCCATTTCTATAGAGTGAGTTGCAACACTCTTGTTCTACAATGGTGACATTTTATTGACAAATAAATGCTACTCACCACTGACTAAGCTTCTATTTATTTAGACAAAGAGAAATAATAATCCGATTCTGCTAATACTGACATCTTGTGTTTCAGGTCTGACTACAGCCACCTGTCCTCCACCAGCAGTAAGTACACTTCAAATGTTCTTCAACGTTGTCTATTAAGTCCCCCTTGGGGTCAGTGATACAGAGGCCATTTATATAGTACATGCTGTGATAGTCAGTCACGGCCAAAGGGGTCTTTGCCAAAGAATGTGGTTACCAGAAACTCTAATTCTGGGGCTGGAGGTTCTTCCTGGAGAAACCGATTGGACCTTTATTTCAAGTCCAGGTATGCAGTTCCATTCCCTACAGGAAGTCAGCCTGAAGGACATGCCCCGGGCTGTATCAGCCCCAAGGTGTATGAGTGCTTACAGACCCCCAAGGAGACCCCCACTTTTTCTAGGAACCCAGCCAGCAGCACCCTTCCCGTCCCTGCTACCTGCAGGCTAAGAAAAAAACAGTACTGCCTCCTCAGGCTCCGCTGGCTGGGGCTGCTTCCTGAACCGATGCTTCTGGGGGCAAATATCCTTCCCTTCTCCTGTGGAGATGTCCGTTTCTGAAAAATTCTGGGAGCTCTGTTACAGCAACTTCAAGGCTATGATTAGGGAAGTTTCGCTATCATTTCTCCACTTCTAACGCAGCTAAAAGGAATGTATGGATTTTTGTTTTGATGACACTCAGGAAAGTGTCAAGGGTCTAGTGCATGCTAAGCAGGGGTTCCACACTCAGCTATACCTCCAATCCTGGATGTGAGCAATTTTATTCCTCCACTCTTCTATACAATCCCTACCTTGTATGTGGCTTAAAATTGACTAGAAATATGTTTATGCAGATAACCCTGAACATAAAAAGGTGTTTATATTTAATATTAAAATATAAGTAAATTTATTCATGAGAAATGATGGCTTGTGTCCAGAGATTTGAGTGATCAAAATCACTATATCAAAGCTACTCATGTTGGACATTTATTTTAAAGTAACAACCAAAAAAAAAAAAAACTTATCTTCATATAAAAGCCCTGGCTTTTTGAGTCAGTAAATAGCGAATTCTTGTGCCCACTCTCACAATCCTGTTAAACTCTCAGTTCAAAGTAGTTCCCAAATGGAGAGATGCTTAATTGGATTATTCTATTTATTGATGCTCTGGCTTAGTTTTTCTTTGCAATAGGGGACTGTGGAGGAAAGCTGAGTAGCTGAAATTGTAATGTAGTGACAGGTTGTATTAGTTAGGAGGATGACTGCAGTGAGCAATTTCTGATCCTTTTAGCCAGCTGGAGATCCATCATTATTAAGAACCATTATAATCCTGAGAACAGCGCTCAGGGCCGCTCCTGCCTGAAGCAGCCGGGCCATTCATTGTTCCTGAACCTCTCAAACTCTCTCGCCCCCTCCCCCCGCCGCCATTTTCATCCCAGTCAGTGTGGCCCAGAGGCTATGTTTCCTCGGGAATACATTCTCCAAAACGCTGGCCCAGAGCCTCAGCTCAATTTGTAGCTCTCGCATCAGTCCTGTGAGTCTCTCAGAAGCAGCTCTCCAGGCAGCGAGCCTGCTTGGTGATGTCTCCCTCTCTGTTGTTTGAATTACAGTCTGCGGGTTGAGATTTCTCCCAGTGCAGCTGGGATCAATACTATGTTATTGCTCTTTCTTTCCACCTGAAGTATTTGATGGCTGTGTTGCTGCCTCACTCTTCACTGGTGGGACCTCGAGTGTGTGTGTATATGTGTGTGTGTGTGTGTGTGTGTGTGTGTGTGTGTGTGTGTGTGTGCATGTCTGTTTCCGCCAGGAAATATGTGTGGTATGTGGCTAGAAATAATAAAGGAGAAGAATGCTTAAGTAAGTAGGGATTTGTTCTCCATCATTGAAGTGAACAAAGACCAGGTCTGGCAGAAGGTCTCCCATCATCCCACCACACCATACTCAGCTTTTGACTTCCATCCTTAGGATTCCTCAGAGTTACCGTTTGGCTGCCTCCACCTCATCCTGATTCTCAACAGACAAAAAGAAAATGGAGCGTTTCCAGAGTTTTTAAAGTCAAAACCTGGACAGTTCTAAAAAGCAAAGCTCAGCCATCTGCCCCCAGTATGCCAAGTAAAAGAGACAAGTAATAGGCTGTCATAGATAGATACAGGTGTCAACCTGACAGTTGAGGGTTCGAGTTCTGTGCACATTTGTAGAGAATTAGTCGTTGAGTTAAGCCTGAGTGAGCCTACAGACGATTGTCTAATTAATTAATAGGGAAGACCCAGTCCATGGTGGACATGACTGGGGGCAGACAGGTGAATAAGATGGAGAGAGCTGTGTGAGGAAGTTGGCATCCTTGGGTGTGCTTGAAGAGACATAAGGACTGTCCTTGTCTTGGCAGTCCTGTGGATGTATGGATGTGGCGTGGCCAGTTCACTCAACCCCTGATGGTGACACTGCTGCCTGATGCCCTGCATGTTGCCAGTAAATTCATAACCAGATGGCTTATAGAGGAATAACGGATTTTATTCTTGGCTTATGATGTCCAGTTACATTCCTTGTCCAGCTTGGCAGAAGTGTCTTATGTAGCCCAAGTTGGGCTCAGCTTCACTATGTGGCCAAGAGTGACCTTGAACTTGTAGATAACTCTACCTGGGATTGTGTGCCTCCGTGCCCAGCTGTGCAGGGGACTGAACCCAGGGCTTGGTGCCTGCTAGGCAAGGACTCTGCCAGTTGAGCTACATCCTTAGGCCCCAATCCTCACAATTTAAACAGTTTTCCCAAAGGCTCTACCTGGTAATTCTTTAAACTTCAGGCCTGGTCACATGTTTATCTCTGGTTCTAAGGGAGCCTGAGCAACGCTGCTTTCTCTGACTGCTCAGTTCTCAGCAGTCAAGTCTTACAGGAGGAAGGAGAGAGTGGGTCCTGGTGGACCTGTGCTGTCCTGCCTCAGCGCAGCGTCTGACCTGCCTCCGTTCCTAGCCAGGACTGTAAATCCTGGCCTCGCCCTCATACAAGTCTGTTTGGCTGTCAGTAGGAAAGGGTGTACTTTCTGAAAAGAAAAAATTAAGTCTGTAGTCTGAAGTCTACTGTATAAAACATGTATTCAAACATGATACAATAGGAACATGTATTTTCCCCGTATATTGTTCAAATAACACTTCCTGGGCTGTGAAGATGGCTCAGGGGTTAAAGCCTCTGCCTCACAAGCAAAAGGGCCTGAATTCAGGTCCCCAGATCCCATGTATAAAATGCCAGACAGAAATGGTGGTGGCCTACACTTCCAGCCCTAGAAGGCAGAGCCTGGGAAATCCCAGAGCAAACCATTAAAGATGTAGAATAATCCAGGGTGATTCCTGAAGTCACCCTTGGACCTTGTTGCAGTTCACCTGCATGGTTGCTGATAAATGACCATCAAACAGCTTAAGGGAACAAGGGTTTATTCTCTTTTATGATTTTTTCTGGTTACAGTTCTCAGTCTAGCTTGATGGGAGAGCACGCATCAACACCAGGACCAAGGGAACTGGCCACACCATCACCACATAACGGCGGAGAGTGGAACAATCCTTACATGCCGGACCAGCGTGCCTGGCCAAGTGTACACAAGGATGCCAACTCCCTCAACTAGTTCTCCATATTTTATTCCAAGGCCTAATCCCACCCACCATAGGCTGGCTCATCCCAACAGCTAGACAATCTCTTGCAGGTTTGCTCTGGGCTTACTTAACCCAACCACTAATTCTCCACAAATGTGCCCATGCTCAAACCCTCAACCGTCAAGTTGATGCCTGTGCCTTATTATGACAGACCTCCATAGGCATAGACAGTGTACTCTTCTACATACACACACACACACACACACACACACACACACATAAACACAAAAAATAAAATAATTATTCCTCCCTGTGCTCTAGATAATCACACTCAAGGAGAAATAAGATTGCTAAGTGTTTTTTGTTTTGTTTTGTTTTATGCTGAAGACTGTGCTGTGGGACCACTCTATCCACCGATGAACGGTGCACAGGTTCAAGGACTCTTGCAGATGTGCGGGTCCAGATCCTATATTTGGGTCCAGGAATAGCTCCTGCACTCCACTGTCATTCCATCATGCCTCTCACCTTATGACTTCTTTCTGAATGATTCCTGGAGGCCAAGCGTGCAGCTCATTGATGGAGTAGGAAGACCCTAGGTGGGATTCCCACCCACAGGGCAAAAACCAAGCAACTCAATGATTCCATTTCCAGCCTGGGATTCGAGCAGTGGTGAAAATAACTGGTATTAGAAGGTGGGGCTCTGTGTGTGCAAATGGTTCTTACCCACATTCACCTGGTGCTCCAGGACCCCCTTGGGGGAGCCAGTGTGAGCCTGGGCCTTGGTAGTTGTTGTTTGTCCTGGACTCACATCTCCAGGAATCTGTGTGAGAGCTCCCAGCAGTGAGCACTGGTCGCTGCTTTTCCTTCAGACACAGGGAGCCAGCTCCTGTTGGGGGAACAGTCATTACGGAGGGAAGGAGGGCACGAGAGCAGCCTTGTCGGGGCTAGTCCCAGCTCCACCATAGCCACTCACCCTCTTACTCCATTTCCTGTGGCTATAACAGAATGCTTAAAGCTGAGAACTTTATGAAGCAAAGTTTACTCAGCTCACAGTACTGGCAGGTGTCAAGGGCAAGACACCTATGGAAGCTCAGCTCAGGAAGGCCTCATGACAGACAGTAGTAGCACAACGGCACATGTGGGGAAATCACACAGTGAGACACGAAGCCAGAAATCAGGGAGAGGCCAGTCTTCCATTGCAAGACTAAGTGGGGTCTCCTAGAACCACATTAATCCCTTCTGGGCGTAGCACCCCCAATGGCCTATCAAGTAGGCCCCTCCTGAGTAGGGTTTTAGCCACCTGCAGCACCCTTCTTGGGACCAAGCCTTCTACGTGTGAATGCTTATGGTGTATTTACTGAGGGATAACCATGATAGTCTCTCCCAGCCTCGCCTCCCTCTCCCAAAGAATGAGACAGTTCAACAAGATGGACTAAGGACTTCCAGAAGTTCTAGAATACAAAGACGCCAACATCTTAGAAACTCATTGTGCATGGTCTGAATGCGAATGGCTCCGCACGGGCTCACATTTGGACACTTGGTCCCTGGCGGGTGGTGCTGTTTGGCAATGTTGTGGAACCCTGAGGAGGCGGAGCCTTGCTGGAGGAAGTATGTCTCGGATGCTGGGCCTTGAGATTTGATAATCTGGCTCTACTTCCTGCTGTGTGTGTGTGTGTGTGTGTGTGTGTGTGTGTGTGTGTGTGTGTGTGTGTCTTTCTCTCTCTCCTTCCTGAGTGTGGTTGAAAAGTAACTGGCTTCTCTCTGATGAGTCCATACGCTCCCCACCATGGTGGACTCTGCCCCTTTGGAAACAGAAGCCATAATAATAAATCTTTTCTTCTCAAGTTGCTGGGGTCAGAGTAGTTTATTATAACAACTGTAGAACAACTGGACTATTCCTCTTCAAAGAAAGAAAGTAAAAGAAAGTGAAAGGACAGAAGAGAGCAGAAAAGAGAGGGAGAAACCTCTGCCTTTTCCCCTCGCTCCTCTGACCCAGAATGAAAATGTGAGGGACTGAGCATCCTTCCTTGTGACCTGTCACGTCAATCTCAAAGCAAGAGTTGTTCAGAGTCAGCCACTGCCTTGCTGCAGTTTTTTGTTTTGTTTTTCTTTTTGCCTGGAAAAGCCAGAGGTGGTGATTGGTTGGGGTGAGGGACAATGACTATCTTTTATCTTCCACTCTAAGTACAGATCTGTCTAAGAGAGGTAAGGCAGATGAGTGGGCCTCATCTTCGTGGTTCTGATATCCCATTTGCACCAGCTGCTTCCTCTTTGCTCCTCCAGCTCAGTGGGACAATGGTGGGTGGTTACTGGCGGGGTCTTCCTTAGTGGAGGACTTCATCTTGTTTGGGTGGATTTCCCCAGTTGCAGCCAGTCCGTTCGCCCTTTTTAAATGGCTAGGGATAGCAAGCTCCACTTACACGCTTTCTGAAAAGCTCAGCACACTGCAGATCCTAAGAGGTCACTCACAAGTCACAGTGCTTCGTGAAGAAGATGAATTCCATTCATACTCTCAGAATTTGGGGGCTCTGCTTCCAGAAGTCTGGTGAGAAGATCCTCAAGTCATGAGGCGCAATTTGCATTCTTAAGTGGTTGAAGTAAAAAGGGCACATTGTTTAAATGGGATGAAAGAAAAACAATAATTATGCCAGGAAAAAAAGGGATTATCCAATGAGCCACGTCATGCTAAATGAAATTCCCATCTTGCATGATTGAATATTTCCCTTTAGGTAAAAATTCAAGTCATACTTGAAGAATTGAAGCTGGGAGCTTAAAATTTACATTTTTAAGAATATACAACACTTCTTGAAGATAGAACCCAGGGTAATGCCAGTCGGAACTACTCGAAGAATTAACTAGTTCTATTTGCAGCTGTTTTTTGGGACCCTCTTAATTTCCTCCTAAATTCCTTGCTTTCATCTGTTTCTCCTTCTCTTTCTTTCCTCAACTTCTTGCTTGATTCCTCCAGGGTCTCGGGTGGCTTCTCGGTTCCCTGCAGGTCCTTTCTACTGGTCCAGTGCTAAGGTCCAGTGGGGTTCCATTCCTTGACTTTCCTGAGGTCATATCTATGAACTGTCTTTTAGGTCGATGCTAAATAGGCCCAGCGAGTGCCCCAGGTTCAGGGACACACTCTCATCACAAGGAAAGGAACCCCAAAGGATCACAGATGCTTTTTCAATGGCAAGCCCAGGCATCTTGGTCAACTGCCAGGCACTGGAGCTGGTCAGGAGCCAACACAGGGCTTGTCAATCCTGGGTTGCTGCTGTAGCTGAGAAGGGAACTCATTTCTTCTTAGGAATGTGGGGTTATTTTTTTTCCTTCCCTTTTCCATGTATATGTGTGAATGGGGTGTGTTCTTATGTATTCGCGTGTTTACTTGTAGGTGGATTCATGCGTCTTCAGGTTCACGTGCATATAAGTGTGTGTGCTGTGGAAGCTCAAGGATGATGTAGGGAATCATCCTTGGTTGCTCTTCCACCTTATACAACAAGGTCTTTGAGCCTGGGCCTCTTATCAAACCTACAGTTCGCCTGTACGATTAGTCTGGGCAGCCAATTTACTCTCGGAATTCCCAGACTCTATCATCAGGAGTTGGAATTACAGAAATGCCTCCACACCCACCCAGCTTTTTGTGTGAGATCTGGGGCTCCAAACTCTCGTCCTTTTCCTTGATTGGTAAACATCTTAACTGCTGAACCATCCCCTCCCCAACCCCAAGAGCCTCTTTGCTTCTTATTGTTCCGCATGTAGTCATCTCCCCTTGAGTTCTCAGTAGTTTCTGCTCCCTCTTGCAAGTCCAGGTTGCTTAGAGAAGCACCATGCATTAGTTGTGATTTTAATGTTGGTCACATTTATGAAACCCTTCAGTCTACTGAAGAAAACGATGAGCTTATTGTGATTTAATTCCTATTTAATCACTCACTGGTTGAAAAGCCGCACATTATAAAGACAGGATTGTTACTGAGAGCTTATCACTAGGGCAGAACCACAGTCTGCATCTTTAAGGGCAAGAGCTGAACACTGGCTTGCAGAATGAAATAGGTATCATTTTCTTTCTCGTTCATTAGAGACGATCAGTGACAGATTCTGCTAATTTTCTATCTATTTTTATCACACTTTTTTCCCACCCCTCCAAAATCAGTATTTTGAAAGGTAGGTGATAGCAAATTTAACTTTGATCCATTTATAAACATTATAATCAGTATTCTCTTCTGTCTACACAGTTATAATTCTCAGGACAAATATTCTTTCAGAGTCTCATTCCATAAAATTGAGGCAAAACTCAAATTATTCATTAATCCTCGTAAAGAATAGTTTTAGCCATTGCACTTGCTTGATTCTGTGATTAGTGTGGCAGAGTGCACTGATTTGCAGGAAGACTCAGATAGATACCCATTCCACGTTAGCAAAAGCACCACGGATAAGGCCAGTACTTTCTAAGTTAGGATGGAACCTTTACACAAAGTTAGTTGGGAACTTGTATATCTTGGTTCAGCTCTATCACTGCTCTTTCCTTAATTTCCTGCATCCTCCATTTCCAGAGGACTTATTTGCAACACTAATGATTGGTATGTTGATATAATCCCACAGCTGACATAAAACAATTGAAAGTATCAGGAAAATAATGTACTAATTTTTAAGCCTTTATTATTACTGTTACTATTATGTGCAGTGTGCAGGGAGAAGGCGGGGTGGCTGGAGTGACTACCGTGGTATACATATGGAGGTCAAATGGCAACTTTGTATCTGATTCTCTCCCAGCCTCCTTACATGCTGTGATGATTCATCTATACGGTCAAGTTGACATCTAAACACCCTGTGACAGATTGCCTTGATTGCGTTAATCAAGAGAGGGAGACCCTCCCATTGTGGGCAAGATCGTTCCCTAGGCAGACCATCAGGACTGTGTAAAATGAAGAGAGCTGAGCACTAGCAAGCGTGCATGCGTGAATTCACGGCTCTCTGCTCTTGCTGTGAATGTGGTGTGACCAGCCGCTCGGGCTCCTGTTGCTGTGAGCACCCTGACGTGGTGAACTGAACCCAGAACTGTGAGCCAGAATAAACCCTTTCTGCCCTGAATTGATTGGGTCAGGTACTTCGTGGTAGTAATGACATAAGGAACTAAAGTATGTGGTTCCGCAGATCAAACTCAGATCTTCAGGTTTGCATGCAAGTCCCTTAACTCCGAGCCATCTCTGCCAGTCCTGGTATACTAATTTCTGGATGGGAGAAATTCAGAGGGTCCTGAATTTCCCGTCATTCACAGGGTTCTAGCAAATGGACCTTGAAATAAAACTGTCTCCCATTTATGATGTTTAAGATCTTGTTCTGCGTGAGAATCATGTTTGTGTGTAGAACTACTCCCAAAGGAGATTCATGGTGGGCAGCCGCATGACTGAAAAGACCTCAGGTCCTGGATGGGGCTGTCCACGTGCGGATAATGTTGCATGATGGTATTAGTGATAACATGATGCATCTTAGACAGAGCTTTAGCTGCTGGGACCAGTGAGAAGCCGCTTAGATGCCGGGCACGTGAACAGAGCAATCTCATTTCCTCTGTCCTCCATGGTGGCTGTAGATTGAAAGATTTTGCTCAGAAGTATCTCTCTTACATGAGCATCTGAGGTGTCTGAAGCTGCTGTCCCTGTTCCTGGCTGCGAACACGCTTACCTCCCCTCTCGCCCCAGAAAGCCAAGATCTCATTGCAGTTGCCCTGACTAGAGAATCTGCTGGGAACAACCTTACCCTCACCCCCATGTGAGGACTTTCTTTCCTTTCTTTCACAAGTATGTCTTCAAGATTGGGGATCCTTGTCATGTTCTGGACCTTTCTTAGCAGGGCCAGTAACATATAGTTTGTGGAGGATGCTAATAAAGAAGGTCTGGTGCCTGGGTGTGTCATCTGTGATAGGTCTGGGTCCTGCAGCCATTTAAATTAAGGCTTGGCTGCCGCCCCACAGCCACAGAACATCAACAGGTGTGGATCTGGTAGTCCACTGGGTCATGTCTTGTCATCTGCTGAGAAAAGCTGTTCTTAGCCTACGACAACACATACAATTACTATTCCCCCCCCCCGAAATTCACTGCCTCAAAAATGAAGAATCCCAGGTCGTATCCCTGAACCAGATAAGTTGTATATGCATTGAGCTAGCCCATCTTCCCCTTCCCATTAAGCAAGTTTGGTGTTAAATCATCCCTGCTAGACATGACTCATGAGTTTCCTACACACAGGTTCTAATTTAACATTTAATCTATACTTTTTCTCTACATTTGCATAACAAAACAAAGTTGTCCACGTCACAGATGTTTGAGTTTTTTGTTGGAACATTAAAATAGAAAATTATGACCCTATAGTCAGAATGGCTTACTTTATAGAATGGAATATGGCCCCTGTGGGTTTCTTTTTAAGAAATGGGGGCAGCATTATTTGTAGGATTGTGGAAGTAGCAAAGGAAATCTCCAAGATAAATGGACCACCTCTAGCCTAAGGCGTTTGTATATTGCGCTATTGTTTGAAGGTGTGGGGTTCCTGTATTCTCTAAATGGGAGCTTGAAAAGCTAAACAGAATTGCTGTTTGGTAGGAGATAAGAAAAAAAAGCAATAAGCAGTGACAGGCACCAGGAAATCACAGAGCGAGGACAGCATGCCACACAGACAGTCCTTCCGTGCTCTGCTCTGCTCACATCTAGTCTTTCTGGCTTCAGAGATAAGTCTTCATTTTTAACTTCAACAATACAGAGGGTGTCATTTTCTATCCAGGATATGAGAAAAAAAATGGATCCAGACCCTCCTGATTACATTTTCTCAAAAAAAAAAAAAAAAAAAAACCCACATAGCACTTCAGGGACATCTGGTCTACCAAGGCTATCAGACCTTCAAGGGAGGGAACAAAAGAAAGCAGCTGATATCATTCGTACCTGCCCTCCATGTCTCCATGTACTTGGGGCTTTTTTTCTTTTAAAAACAATTTTTATTACCCAATTGATGCTTAACAATTTTTTTTAAAAAGTCAGAAAATTTTTAAAATTAAAGCACAGAATCCTGGCACTCAGAAGCAGGCATCATTTGTCATTTGGTGTTCACCTTCACTGCTCTTTTTTGAGCATATATACCCTATAGACATGTTAACTATTAATGGCTTTATGCACACATACACGGGGACCCATGCGTGTGTGTGTGTGTGTGTGTGTGTGTGTGTGTGTGTGTGCACGTGTATACACGCGCAGGCACGCTTGTGTGTAATTCTCTGACCAACAGCATTGCTGATGTCATTTGCCTCAGGAAACTCATTTCATATCAGTTTAAGCATCTGTGTAGTATTTTTGCTTTGTCCCTTATTCACACTCATCAGTCCTTGAAGTAAGTCCTGCAGGGATGTATTTATCTCATCCCTATTATAATATTGTCAGGAGGACCTTTGCTCTATTAGAGTGCATCATCCTTACTGGAATGAACTTCTGCAGGTAGAATTGCTGGGGTGAAACGAACAGTTTGTCAAGTTTCTGATGATCCATCCCAGCTCGGTTGTCCTCCGTAGCCATGTACCACATCACTCTCCAGCTGGAAGAACAGGCATGTGTCTCCTGACAATAGTGACTCTACATACAAAAGGGAGACATATACTTAGAAACATTGACAATGAGTAAAAATTGCTCTATGGACTAGGTTATGGACAAGGCGACTTCTCAAACTGAAGTCTTTTTGTTTCTGTCACTGAAAGTGTGTGTTTTCTTCACTTCCTTCCAACTTCAGGTGGCAATAAGTAGCCACAGAGAAGCCATTCAGTCTATGAACATGCTTTCTGCAAAGCATTTCCCACTTCAGGAGGCAATAGTCACCCACCACTGCCTTTAATTCCTGATGGCATTCCAGATGGCAAGAACTTGGACAGTGTTGTATACAGAGTCAGGTCAAGTCCCCTAACCATCTCCAAACTCAAAATTGACTAAGAAAGTTGACAAGCCATCAGCCAGCTTCCTTCTTCATGTACATATATTAAGCTGTGATTTTGCACAACATGGTGGTTATGGAAAGGGAAGGAATATCCCATCTGTTCTCACTCCCTCTTTTATTTTTAATCTCTCTGCAACATCTGACATTATTATTGGCTCATGAAGGTAGTGAGGCTGTGCTGTTCAGCCTTCCTTCTGTGTGACAGGAATAATTGTTTCTCCTTTTCCAACTGTGGGTCTTTCTCTGTGGTCCCATGGTTCATCTACCATAGCCTCAGGCTTGAGGATATCGGGGCTAATAACTTAGGGTCACAAATCACCCAGGTGCAGAAGCTGGAGGTCTTCCATGAGATGGCACGCATAGGGGGCCCTATCACCTGCGGTTCCATAAACCCCTTATTGCGATAGGAAGCCCTGCCCTTCACACTGTTTCCTCTGCTGTGCTGAAAGAAAATTACTTCAGAAAGTTGATTCCTGGCTTTATTGGTCCCCATTGTCCCTCAAAAAAAAAAAAGCCAGGAACGTGCAAAAGGGAAGCCCCAAGGCAGGAAGGAAAATATCTCCACATTGCAACCGTTGTCATCTGCAACTTCCCATCTACCACAGATATATTTTCCTTATGTCTGTTGTATGTCAATGTCTTTCTTTCTGTTAAACAGTAGGCTCCCAAGAACAAGAATGGGCTACTGTTACATTTGAATGTGAAATGTCCCTCATAGGTCCACATGTTTGAACACTTGGTCCCCACTGATGACATGGCTTAGGAGGTTGTGAGACCTTTTGAACATGGGGCCACTGGCAGATGTGGGCCATAGGTGCAAAGGCTCATGGGTTTAGCCCAGCCTGATTCTAACCAGAGCTGTTTGTTTTCTGATCCACCAAGATGCAAGCTCCCATCACCATGCCTTCCCAACCAAGATGGTCTTACATCCTCTCAGACTGCAATCCAAAATAAATCCACCCTATCTTAAGATGTCTCTGTCAGGCATTTTGTTACAGTGGTGAGAAAAGTAACCAGCACAACTATACCTGCCTTTGCAGTCCTTGGGACCTTAACTGAACACTTTAAGTCTAGGGGGAAGTCAAGGTATCAAGGGCCCCAGGAGTAGAAGTTAAGAGATACTTTTAATTCTGCTTTCAGACTTACAGTTGACTAGTCAAGAGGTCTGCATGAAATGTCTTACCTGTTTTGTGTGTGTGTGTGTGTGTGTGTGTGTGTGTGTGTGTGTGTGTGTGTGTCTGTGTCTGTGTGTCTGTGTCTGTATACCAGAGGGCATTTGAGTGTGTGTTCTTGTAAAGGCCCAAGAGTGGCGTCGGGAATCATTCTGGATTGTTCTATCTCCTTATTGCTTTGCGGTTTCCCAAAGCAAATTGCAGACTGCTGCCATATATGCCAGGCATTTTTTACACAGGATCTGGGGGATCTGAATTCAAGTCCTTTTGCTCACAAGGCAAAGGTTTTAACTCCTGAGCTATCTCCCTGTCCTCACTTGTTTTAATTTCTATTTGTATTCAGGTAGCTTGCTCTTCAAATGAAGAGCTACCTCTTCATTATCTAGAGGTACTTGGAAACAAGGATTAGGAATGTGTCAATAATATACTGAAATTGATAAAGTGCTTGGATATTCCACTGATCTTTAAAAGCCCCCCTCCCTCCAAAAAAACCCTGCCAGCTCTATTCCCTGTATGGGCAAGGCCAGAGCTAGGCTTCATTCCCTCTCTGGCACTGAAGATGAGAATGCACTGGCATAGTATAGTATCTTTTCATAGAACAAATGTAATAGCTAATCACCAATCATCTTCTTTCTTGGTTTGTTCTTAAAACAAGCCCTTTTTAATTAATTAATTTTTTGAGAGAGAGAACCATGCCTTGGCACATGGGTGGAAGTCAGAGGACAACTTTTGGAAGCAGTTCTCTCTTTCCACTATGTGAGCTTCTTAGGATTGAACTCAGGTTTGCAAGCAGGTGCCCTAACCACTGAGCAATCTCACCAGCCCCAGGACAAGTTGTGATAGAGATACTCCCAGAACAAGCACCAAGACACCCCACAACACAAATTTCTTTTTAAAACAGATCTTTATAATATAATTGTGAGGAGCCCGGAGTTCCTTGTGAATAGATTACTGGGATTGGTGATAGCTGCATCTTCCTCTTTTATCTTTTGGAGCTTCATCTTATCTCTAAAACCACATAGGTATTCATTCAGTTTCTGTTGCTTCCAAGCTCTGCTGTGGCGTCTCCAGATCTTTAAGAGCATAACGAGAGAGCTTGACTTTATCCAGATGCCTCCGCTGCCACTAAAAACAGCAAGCACTCGACGTGGTTTGCAGAGCATTAAAATTACTGAGCAGGGGGAAATATTTGACGTGAAAAATGCCAAAGTCTCAACAGCCTCTCAAACTCTGGGATTTTTAATAGGAGAGGGTCTTTGTACATCTGTAAGCAGAGGACATGGGCATGCCTCAGGCCTGCTGTCACATCGTTACCATCACTCGAAGCTTTCAGAATCATGTGGTATTTAGACTCAAATACACTAGGATGTTTGTTTCTAGCTATGTTTGTGTTTCCTCAAACAAACTACCTCCTGAGCCCCTGATCCTCTCTGAATCTGTGCCAAGCTGTGCCAGTCTCAAGTGTCTTTCTACCTGCTCTCTGGTTTGTGTCTGGCTTTTGCTTTCCAGCCCCTCCCATGGGGTGAGGGAAAATGCTTCAGAATGACAGCCTGGACTGCAACTTAGAAATACATTTAAAGACAAATGACTGTCTGTTTCCAGGTGGAGAAAAATGCAGCATTATCTAACATTGCATTGCTTTGCATTCGATATTTCATTGTTTTCTTAACAGTGTCATGGTTTTCAGAAGGAGCTCACGAATGCAATTTAGACATCCAGGCCCCAACACTGTTTCTGCAAAAAATGAGGAAAATTGAGAGCACATGAGGTGTCAAAGGCATCTTTCCCACAAAGGCTTGAAGTGACCCAAGTGGCACAAAGATTCCTGATTGTTCTTTACCACGTGAAGACAAAGGGCCAGCTTAACACTTTCAGCCTGGGTTCAGTTCTTCTATTACTGGATAGTTCTGGGAATTGGAGCAGAGAGGAGAACCATATCATCTGTATTATCAGTACAGCCGAAATCTCACTTCACCACAGCCACATCCAGTCGACTCTCTCACCTCTGCATCTAATTTCAACTTTCTCTGACCCTGGGACGGGCCCAGACACTCTTCAGGATGGAGCTTGCGGTCCTTTCTGCAGGTGTTTAGGAGAACAACCTGCTGCTTGTGGGCGGGTGGCTGTCTGTGGGTTCTGTATCCTTGTCACTTCCAGCCTTTTCTCCTGTCTTCTCATCCAATCCTGCGTCAGTCTGTTCTCCAGGTGTGTTCCTTATGTCACCTGGGTTTTCTGTCACAGGGTCACGTGGATCTGACTGGCAGAGGTAAATTCAAGCTGGGAGCCATTCATTGCAACTGAGTGGCATTTTAGAGATGCAAATCAAGATCTATTCAACCTCCTGGACGTGAAGTCACAGGGTCTCCAGGCTGCTCCAGGACCCACTTTGTTTCCCTAAACCAGCCAGCCAACCCACAGCAACTGGAAGTGCCCTTTTTCAGAGGCCCTTACACACACACCCCCACTCAGGGGCATTGGGGTATTGGCACCATTTGGACACTAGGAGAGCCAATGGTGATTTATTCAGTCCATGGTAGATGATTCTGGCTGCTGCCTTGGAAACCTCTTCCTATGCCCACATAGGAAATGTGTTTGTTCAGATAGGAAATGTGTTTGTTCAGTGAAGTGTTTATCACTGCAGAATTCATCTTGCATCATTATTTATTGCGTCTGTCTCCCCCTACTGGATCATAAGCTCCCTGAAAGCAGGCACTGTTTCATTCTCCTTTATATCCTTGTAGTCGGTACCTGACACACAGATGCCCAGTAGATGATGGCAACTGAATTGCTAAGCGTCAGTGACAAACTGGGGTCATGATACCAGTGATATCAATCAATGGTTGACCAAAAAATTCTAGAGAGGAATGTCTGAGCTGGTCATATGCTAAGACTAATTCAGGCAGACTTAGAAGGACAGATCTTGGCCTCCAAATGGACGTCTCCACTTCTACAAAGTAGTTGTTTTGGGGAAGTTACCTCTGGTCAGGGTCTAGGCCAAGTTTCCAGGTTCTTGGACTTTTATTGAAGAGTGAAATAAAAACCCACACAGATTCGCAAAAGTAGGGAGGAAAACTTCTGTTTAGAATAAAGCAATAATAGTAATCCAGGATATACTTACTACAAGAGAACAAAAGGCCACATGAGTAAAGATTCTCAAAGGTCTCAGTTGTAACCTAAAATCTCTTTTTATGGAGGTTGAAAGAAGAGGAACTAGTTGCTAAGGGGTATTGTTTAGTGGTTCCCTGTTTGATAGGTCATCTAGTTATTTTTCCTATTGTGTATGTACCTTTCCACACTGTATCTGGTTTCAATCATATGCACACACAATTATAACATAGGAATGAGATAGTAAATAAGGAATTTCCTCTAAAAGGTTACTCGAGTATATACATTTTAGCCTTATTGCACATGCTCTCAATGCCAGTGCAAGCCAGATTGGTTTCTCTATTCTTTGTACCAAAATTCATTGGAAATACGTCTAAATAAAACCAATCTTGAGGGTGACTAATGGAGAAGAAACATGCGCTGTTGTTTAGAAGGGTGTATCTTTAGATGCAGATGGGCAGTCCTGGACTGCTCAGTGTGCTGCTAGGAGAGGGGTGTGTGCATAGTACTTGCAAGTGAAGGACTTAGCTGCCAAGTATATGACCAGAAGTGGGAGGGTTGCTTAGTCCAAGCCAAATGGGGGACCTGAGTTTCTAAGCTATTCCCTATCCATGCCTGCTTCAGGGATATACCAGGTTTCACTTCCAGGAGGCACCTGAAACAGTGCAGGCACCATGGAGATAGTCAAGCGGCCACCTAGAGCATTCAGAGGCCTGTGCAGGAGGAGGCCTCTCAGTCTCGTGACCTGTCCTCCATGGTGCAAACACAGGATGCTCACGCAGAGAACCAGTCAGTGGGTTCACAGGAAGATCATGCACCTAGTGAACCAAGTTATAGGTCCAGAGCCCCAGCCAACTAGGCTAAGATTTGAAGTTAAAAAAAAAGGAAGAAAAAACCAGTCTGTAAGGATTGTAAGGATGGAGAGTTAGGAGGTAGAAGGACATACAGGCGGAGAAACCTGAGGTTCAGACCGACCTGGGGTTCAGACAACCCTTGTCCTTCTCTAGTCAAATGACTTGGAGCAAGTCAACTAGCAGACTGCAGAGCGTAAAGAAACCACCTCTAGCAGTGCTTCAAAGAACAAGCAAGACATGAGGCATGAGGAATCAGGACAGAATCTAGCAAATACTGTTGTGTGACTCTTTCCTGTGCGCTTTAGGTGTCTAAATGTTGGGGGAAGTATACCAAATGCCTGGTCTGACTGTACTTCCAACTCCTCAAAAGGCCTGGTCAGCCTGCTGCCTGCGGCAGGCTTCAATGCGGCCTTTGTCACTGCCTCTGGGAGGCCTCTGACCGGCTGCTAGAGACAGTAAAGCTGAGCACTTTGACAACTCACCTGTGGCTCTGGCCTGAGTTGCCCTCCAGAGTAGTGCTGAGATGTGTGCTAAAAGAGAGAAAAAGTCTGGCGTGCTCCTTCCACTGAAGAATGTGGGACCAGAGCAAAGAGATGCAAATGGATATGCAAGACTCAGAGCTGTTGGCTGATGGCTGGGAAGTGAGCCAGCAGGGAAGCCAGAGCCAGGAGAGGGGTGGGTGGTGGCGCTGTAGGTGAGTACAGCAGGGAGGAAGGACTAGAGAAGCAAGGACCTCCTTGCTGGAGAGTGTCAGCCTCAGACTCCATATGCCCTAGGCAGGTCTTTCGCCCTCTGTGCCTCAATTTCCTGCTTTCTAAAATGAGGACAATGATGTCACTGGCTTTCAGAATTGTACAAGGACTAAATGAGTTCCTATGTGCCAAAATCCAGAAACAGAGCCCTGTTAGTTAACTCCTCACCTCCTGTCCCTGGCTGAGGGTGTACTTATGGGCGTGGTCTGGATCTTAAAGGGACCACTCACTTCTCTGATATTTTTCCCCCAACGTGCCTTCTGCTCTGCTCTGTATATTCTTATTTTTCCCTGTGACAGAAAGCATTTGTCATTTCCTGGCCAAATTTCTTCATTCTCAGCTTGTTCAAAGCTGTTCCCATTTGTGCTGAGTACAGATCTGTGTTTAGCAACGTCATATGCCACCAGTGTTGGGAGTTTGGGCACGGTGGGACAGGGCATCTCCCTTCCTGGAGCTACTGACTATTTTTACTTCAGCTGCACTGCTGCGACTGATGGTGCCAATGTTCAGCAAAGGGTAGACGGGTCAGAGTAACCTCTGAACTCTGTTCTCTCTGCCACCATGATGAACTTCCACTCTTCAAATCCAGATAGGAACATATGTATCAGATAACTGCATAGATGCATGATGTAGTCTAAAAGTGACAAATTCATCATCTCAGCAATGCCCAAACCCAGTGGTCAAGGGACGTCCCTCCTGGTAGGCATTCGCACATCTCCAGCCAAGTGGCCAAAAGAGAGCTCTTGGTCTCTTCCTACAAAACCTACCCTTCTCCTGTGTTTGCTGTCTCAGTGACTGTCCTAGTTAAATACGGGTTCAACTTGATGGCTGAGGATTTGAGCTCTGGGCACATTTGTAGGGAATTAGTGGTTGAGTTAAGCCCAGAGCAAACCTGAAGGAGATTGTTTAGTTGATGGGAGAGGCCCAACCCATAGTGGATAGAACTAGGCCCTAAACAGCTGAATAAAATACAGAGAGCTGATAGAAGAAGTCGGCATCCTTGTGTATACATGGCCAGACATCCTGGTCTGGCAAGTCAGCTGCTATGTGGAGATGTTTTTCCTTAGCCCTTGGTGTTGCAGTAAGCTCTCCTGCCAAGCTGGACTAAGAACTGTGACAGGACCATTGTAAGAGAATAAACCCCTTGTTCCCTTAAGTTTGTTTTTTTTTTGTTGTTTTTTTTTTTTCGCCATGATTGTATCAGCAACTATGCAGACGAACTGCAATAGTGACACAGCAGAGAAACATCAAAGTGTACACCTCTCCTACTTTATCTACACTTCCCCATGCCTGTGGTTCCAAGGCTTGTGCCTACTAAGTAACCTGTGACTTCACACCTCTGTGTCTACCCCTTAATCCCACTTACATCTGTGAGCACTGCTGTGTAACAACTATATTCAGACTCATGCGTTGAAAGAATCACTTGTTATTTCCCATGTGTCTTGGGTCAGCTAATCTTAGTCCTGACTGAGTCATACAGCTCTTGCCATCTCTCCTTGTCTGATCTAGACTGGACTCAGCCAGAGTGCCTGTGTGCAACCTCCTTTTGGGACCCACAGGCTCACTGGATCATGTCAGGAGCACAAAGAGACATGTGGAATCACACATCTCTGCTCACTTTCTACTGTCCAAACTTGGGTGTTACTTAGCTTTGTTCCAGATCAAAAGGTGGGAAAATAACTTCCCAGGTTTTAAAGACAGGAATTGCAAAGTCCCATGACAGAGAGTAAGAACACAGGGTAAGATACAGTCAGGTGTGCCAACAGTGCCAGTTCCCTGACACCCCTTGTCTGAACTCTTATCAGTCTTTCATCCTTCCTTTCCCTGCGGTCAGCCACCTCCTGACTTTATTCCAACATCGTTATATTACAGCCTTCTATGATGGCCCAGGTTAGCTCCATTGTGTTTTCCCAGTTACATCTGGTGCCACACTTTGGAATTAACTCGCCATCCACTTGCAGATGTGCTTGGTTTTTTTTTTTTTTTTGCACAGTACTCATAAACAAGTCTCCCTCTACCTACAGTGACCCCCACCTGTGTTTGAGGCTAGCCTTAGCGAGATGTCACTTACCTACCAGGCTCAGGTTACATGAGACTCCCTCAGAAATCTTCTCAGAAATGCTTGCAGGAAGACTTGCCTCTTCCTGTGTCCTGTAGTATAGATCAGATCAACATCAGGTTTGCATTTAATGTCTGCAAATTCTGGAACCGATGCTTAGCAGAGAGAGAGACAGTTGAAATAATTCTGCCTGTCATTCTATTCTGGGATTCTGAGGTGACTCAGCAAAGCAAGGCCGCATTACCTGGGTGATACCAGTTGCTTTCCCCAACCTCTAACCACAGCTTCCAGCCAACAGCAAGAACTCAAGCTGTACCTATCCCTGCACCTCTAACAGCAAGGCCCCTGCATCTACCCAGTAAGTGGGGGTCTTGGGCAGGATGCTTTACCTTTTGATTAGGGCAAACTCCAGATGGCAAAAACATGTCTTTCTTATCCCCCAACTGGAAACCCTTTGCCTCTGTGCCAGGCATGTAGGAAAGAGCCTGTTCATTAAATTGATGAAGAGAATAGGCCAGCCTGTTCTCTGGAACAGAAATAAGCAAGCCAAAAGAGTGCAGACCATTCAGGGAGCCCTTATGAGAGAGACACAGACACTGGGGTCACTTTAGGAGAACCAAAATGGCTGGCAGGTGGTGCTCCAGCATCTTCTCTCGTGGGTTTTATGTTTTTGTAAGGTAGTAGAGACTTACCTTCCTGTTATCTAATAGCACACGGCCTGATGAAGGACAGGACTGAACAAGGTTTTCTTAACACTGCCCAGAGAGGGAAACACTGGGATGCTGCACTTGAAGTCAGGATCAGAAAATCATAGGTTGTGGATTCCACTCAGAATTTGGCTTCTTCATATGGAGTAGGACAGAAGGGGGTTGGGAATGGATAATAAGGGGTGAAAACACATAAATTTATTGCATGTATGAATATATGAAAGTGTCACAAAGAAGTTTAAAAAATCAGGCAAAAAAAGCCCCAAAGAATTTGGCTTTTCTTCCTGCCAAGACAATAAATGTCATCATGGTTCCTATGAATAACCATCATTCTACCTACCCATCTATATCCACCCATGTATTCGCCCTCTATCTGTCCATTCATTCATTTATCCATTCACCCCACTCATCCATCCATTTCCTCTTCCATCCTATCCATGCACCCACCCACCCACCCACCCATACATTCATCTGTATGTGCACTAACTCACCCATTCATCCATTTATCCATCCACCCACTCACCCACTATTCATCCATGCGTCCCCCCTGCTCCTCAGTCACCCACCCTCCCATTCATCCATCCATCCACCCACCCGATCTTCCACCCGTACACCGTCCATCCTTCAATTCACTCGTGTGTGCTCCCAGGTGAGCTTTCGGTGGAGGAGGCGCAGGACCCTTTCCTGGTGAGCATCCACATCATCGCAGACCCAGGGGAGTCCCAGCCGCTGCAGGAGGCCATCGATAAGGTTTTGGCGTGGGTCCACCCAGACCTCCCGCTCTTCCGGGTGTCAGAGCGGGGCGCAGGCCGCAGAAGGCGGAAGGCTCCCAAGAGCGCGCAGCCGGCGCTGGCCGTGGTGCTGTTCCTGCAGGAGGAGTACGGCGAGGAGCAGATCTTACAGCTTCATCGCATGCTGCAGCGGCCCCCCTGGCGCCACCACCACACGGAGCGCGTGCAGGGCCGCTTCTTGCCCTACCTGCCGTGCGGCCAGGACTTCTTCTCGCTGGCGCCCGGCACCCCGCTGTGGGCCATCCGGCCGGTGCACTACGGCAAGGAGATCGTGCGCTTCACCATCTACTGTCGCCACGACACCTACGCTGACAGCCTGCGCTTCTACGAACTGATCCTGCGCCGCAGTCCCAACCAGCGAAAAGCTGACTTCTGCATCTTCCCCATCTTCTCCAACCTGGATGTGGACATCCAGTTCTCCCTGAAAAGACTGCCCTGCGACCAGAGCCCTGTGCCCACCGACTCCTCGGTGCTGGAGTTCCGGGTGAAGGACATCGGGGAGCTGGTGCCACTCCTGCCCAACCCCTGCAGCCCCATCAGTGAGGGGCGCTGGCAGACGGAGGACCATGATGGCAACAAGATCCTTCTGCAGGTACAGAGGGCATCTGTCCATCTGTCGTCTGTCTTGTCTGTCTGTCCGTTCGTTCTGCCAGAGAACTATCTACATGTTACCGCGTCGAGGGAAAGGAGGAGACTTTCACGGTGGCCCTTGTCCGTCCTTGACCAGGTCAACCAAGCAGGAGCAGAGGCCTCCTCAGCCACACGTGCAGTTCTTCCTAGCTCTAAGCCTCTGTCACCCCACACTGAACCCCCCTAACACCCATGGTTTCTAGGGGGCTGCACAGGTACCCAACTTAAGGAACCTGTGTGGAAGATCCCTGAATCTGCTCTTTCACATTTGTGGAGGCTCGGCCCTTGTGTCTTCACTCTTCTGCCCCACTCCTCCCATCTTCCAGGACCCTAAAGGAAGCCCAGGTGGTTGAAAATTACAAAATACATTAATGGCCCCTTGAGAAGACTCTTGGTAGTTCTCGCAGCCTTCTACCTTCCTGCCTCAGCTGATTGTAGGAGGTTGTTAGACTCTGTGCTTTGGAAAGTGACTTCCTCCTACAAATTTGAGTGTGCCTTTGAAACCTCTCTACCCACCCAAGGATGGGGAGTGAGTGCATCTTAAGGTCAGTGCATTGGCTCCATCCTTTGCAAACTGACACCTTACCACCCTCCCCTTTCAACAGCACCCTGCCATAGTGTGCTCACCCTCATCCAAGACACTTGGTTACCCTCTGGAGGTCAGAATCCAGCATGACGACTCAAGAATGCCCTGCACCTGGCTTGCCCTGATGCCTGCTGCCCCTCTCAGGCCTTCTGACTCGGCATGGGCGTCACTTCCAGGTGTTTTGCACTCTCCAGTTTGGAGATGCAACTCAGCGGTAGAACGCTGGCCTATCATGTGCAAGGACCTAGGTTCTGTCCCCATCACCAGTGAAGCCTTGGCCTCTGGCATCCCAGTTTTCATGCTTGAGACAGAACCCATAACCAGCTGGGGGAGAGAGGCATGGACTCTTGATTGTAATGGTTACTAGAGTCTCAAGTGAAGTTTCACAGTTCTTGTTGGTTCCGACTTCAAGCACCAGAATTTTAACCCCTGTGTCATGAGATAAAATGAGATGTGGTTCATGTCTAGTAATTAGCTCATTTATAAAGCCAGGTCACACTTCTTGAGATACTTCTTTGTAGAAACTAGATAGCCTTCAGACTTCCTTTTGAAAAAAAAAAAAAGTAATTGTAGCTTTGTTATTGAATGAGGCAATGCTGTCATCCTCTTTGAAAAAAATGAGAAAAACATTTTTTTTTCCTTTTGAAGAGTGTCAATTCTTTATACAAGACATGACAGTCTCAGCAGGAAAAATTAATGAAATGCAAAGGATTATGTTTATACTAAAATGAATGTAATGACTTCTGAAGTGATTTCTTCCTTTCTGTAGTCATGGAAGGACTCTTCTCTTGATCCTTCTAATGGCTTAAATGAAAGAACAGGGGGCTGGAGAGGTGGCTTAGGGGTTAAGCCTCTGCCTTGCAGGCGGAATGTCCTGAGTTAAGATCCTAGACCCCATGTATAGACACCAGGCGGAAGCGGGGGCTGCCTGCGTTTCTGGTCCTGATAGGACAGAGCCTGTGAATCCTGGGGCAGAGTAAACAAGGAGGAGGTGGAGGCGGTCCATGGTGGTTCCCGAATTCATCTGTGATTCTACACACACACACACACACACACACACACACACACACACACACACAGAGAGAGAGAGAGAGAGAGAGACATACAATTGAATAAATAATAATAATAATAATAAAAAGTAGTTCCATTAAATGAAAGAACAAAGTGGAAAGGCTTGGCTTGGGCTGTGCTCAAAGGAACACCAGAGAGGATTCTCATACTTGGGTGCTTATATAGTCAGCATAGGTGTGGACTTCTGAAGTCACGGAGATTAGTGAACATTAAGAAGAAGTTTCCTTATTTTGGGCCTCAGGAATGCCAAGTTTGTCCAAAGCAGGGACATCATAAGCAGCAATTTACTATACTAACACAGGCAGGAATGCTGGGCGGATCCCTCAATGCTGGGCAACGTCATCACACAGATGAGGTGCAAGACTATCCAGCCCTTTAAATCACTTTCCAAAGTAAAAATCTATACTTCAGTCTTCAACAAAATTAAGAGAGGTCACAGAAAAAAGAATGCTGAAGAAAATGCTTTTTTAGCCACAGTTTTGTTAAACTGTACATTCCTATATTGTTTACCTTTCTCACTGTTGTGACTTGAACAGCAACTAGAGTTTGTCTGGGCTGTCTGAGGCGGCAGCTTGCCGAGGCAGGGAAGATACTGAGACATTGAGGCTGTGGTATCACCTGTGGAAAGCAGCTTGCCGTCACCCCAGAGACCAGGAAGCAGAGAGAGAGGAAGGCTGGTGTTCAGACAGCTTTCTCCCTTCCCCATTCTTCCTCAGCTGGGAAGCCAGCCCATACCACAGCGCTTCTATATTCAGAGCGGGTTTTCTTTCCTTCTTCAGTTAAACCTCTCTGGAAGTACCCGCGAAGACACTTCCAGAGATATGTCTCTGCTAACTTTCTGGGCACTTCTTATTTCCTTCAAGTTAGTGATCAGAATTAACTCTCACAGGGCTGGGGAGGTAGTTTAGTGAACAAAGCAGTCGCCATGCAAACCTGACAACCTGAGCTCACATCCCAAGTGAAAACCAAACACAGTGACACGGGCATCTGTCATTCTGGTGAGCTTGTAGGAATGGGAGGTGAAGACCCAGGAATCTGCAGAAGCATAGGGCAGCTAGTCTGACTTTCTCAACAGTGGTGAAGAGACCTGATCGCAAAAAAAGGGTAGAAAGGGAAGGACCCAAAAATTGTCCTGTGGCCTCCACATGCATGCTCTCTCTCTCTCTCTCTCTCTCTCTCTCTCTCTCTCTCTCTCTCTCTCTCTCTCTCTTTCTCTCTCTCTCCTCTCTTCCTCCTTTCTCTCACACATATACACACACAAACCATTCTCAAGCATAATTTTTAAGATAAACTTTTTATTCAAGTATACACAATATTATATTGGAGAAAATCTTGATTGAGCAGTTTTTAGTCCCTTAGTAAAATATAGATTGTACTTGCTTTCTACAAGTACAATTTTGACCCTGCTACATTGGATCAAAATTCTGTTTATCAGAGAACTCTCACTTTATAATTCCTCTAGAGGAGAAAAGAGTTTTTTTTGTTTTCAGTTAACATCTCAGTCCCTCTGATAATTAATATTAACTGTCAACCTGACGCCCAGGAAGCAGGATTTTAGGGATTCCTGAGAGGGATTCTGGGAATTTAGAATGGCCTCTGGGCATCTGTGAGGGATTGTCCAAGTTGCATTAACTGATGTATTGTGGATCCCCGGGCAGAGATCCGAGGCTGTGTAAAGATGGAGGAAGCGAGCTGAGCACAACCATGCGTCCATCCATTTCTGTCTGCTCTTGCCTATGTGATGTGACCAATGCTTGCTCTAAGTGCCTGCTGCTGTATTTTCCCTACAGTGATGAACTATAACTTAGAGTTATAAAAAAAAAAACCCTTTTGTTCCCTTAAGTTGTTTGGGTCAGGTATTTTGTTGCAGTAACATGCAATGAAATTAAAACATTCCCTCAGAATCATTTGGAGATGGTTTTAACTGAGATTTTATGAGATCTCCAGGGGAAAACAGCTACCTTCCCCATGAAACTGCTTTCCTTCTCTTCATAGTTCAGGGGGAAAGACAGGAAAGTACATGAAGCCCACTAACCTTGGGCCTTGCCCAAGATGCCTCTGGATAATTTTCATTAATGTGTCATAATATTAAATTACAACCTTGTGGACTCCAGCCAGTGTCTAAGTGCCCCATTGCATGCCCCAGTAACTAAACTGACACTGTACTTGAGCACAATAGGTTTACTTTGGATGCTTTGTTGGCTTTTTATTGGAGAAGACTATACATACATACATACACGATTGTAACCCTATAGCTCAGTGACTTCGTATGAGGTAAACATCCATGTAAGGGGCACTCAGCTAAAGAAACAGAAACAAAAGAAACAGCCGCCACCCCCAGGACTCTCCTTTCTCAAACCACAGGCTCTGTATTGTACAAGAGGGGGAGAAATGTAGTCAAAACAAGGTTGAGCATATGGCTATGTGATTTTTCTCTTTTGTGCATTTGTAAGTAGATCTCACATTTTAAAAGCGATTTAAGATAGCCAGTAAAGTTACATTCCTATAAATAAGAGTAATAAAAGCAACTTGATACAGAAAAATTTGAAGTCAAGGGCAAATGTTAGTAGGAAATAACAAAAACCAAGTATGATGTCTGTATTAGTTAATTGTCTCTTTGCTGTTGACAAAAACAACTTAAGGAGGAAAGATTTACTTTGGCTCCCAGTTCTAGGGTACAGTCCAATCATGGGGACGTCATGGAAGCAGGAGTCTGGGGCAGCTGGTCATCTTGCGTCCGCAGTTAGGAAGTGAAAATGATGAATACTAGCTTACTGCATTTAGGGTGGGTCTTCCCATCTCAATTAACCTGACCAACATAATCTTTCCCTGGCATGGCTAGAGGGTAACCTAATCTAGATAACTCTTCAGAGGTGTTCCAGAAGCTCACGAACCTTGTCTTTTGGGTGATTCTAGATTTTGTCAAGTTTGCAAGCATTAGTAACTATCACAAAAGTGCATGTCATTCCTTATATACTTTTCAGTGGTATCCAGTAGCCAAATTTTCAGGATAAGCGCCTTATCCATTGAACCATCTCCCCAGAGGTTGATTTTGTTCATAAAAGCATTGTTAAGGAGCTAGGGAGATGGCTCGGTGGGTAAGAACACTTGCTATGCAAACATGAGGACCTGAGTTTGAATCCCCAGCACCTACGTACCAAGATAGGCTATCCTGTAACACCACTGCTGTGTGGGGCATAAACAGGAGGAATGCTGGGACTTGCTGGTCACAAGCATGTCTCCAGGTTCAGTGAGAGACCCTATCTCAAAAAAAATAAGGTAGAGAGTAATAGATCAGGATGCCTGACATTTTCCTCTGGCTTCTGCACGCATACCCCCACACACCTGTGTATATACACCACCCATGTACATCATGCACACATCACACACACGCACACACACACACACACACATACACGTTTATTTAAGCCTTCAGAAACTACAGGTTTTTAGTTATTTTTGTAAAGCCAGAGCTAGCTTCATATTTCTTAAAATATTCTGATACCATAAGCCAAAACTTTCTGGAAACATGTAAACTTTTTCCATACATATTCTGTTTTGTATAGTTATGTATTTTATAAAATACATACAGTATTTTGAAAATTCCAAAATGTAGGTCTTTTTCTGTCTGAACCTAAGGTGTTGCTGATCTGAAGTGTTTGTTTTATGAATTACAAAGTAGATTTTTAATCTCTTGTTCTCTAAAAGGGGGATAACTTCCTGAATTTGAAAAGCAAAGTAAATGGCTAGAATTGCAAAACTAAAGCCAATCATTAGCTTCTATTCTGCTCATTTCCTATAAATTTCCAAGAAATTAGGTTTCACGTGTTTCTTGTTGCACATCTTTCATGTTAATAGGATTGTCTTCAATCCTTCTCTTCATTATTATAAGACATTCACACAATTTAAACGTAGTTTCACTGTCTGTGAGAAACAGCTTCTACTAAACCATGTAAGAAGGATCTGAATGTAAGGATGAGGCCACCCTTCTCTTAATATTCAGTACTGGCGAGTTCCATATTGTAGCTAGGATCTACCTTCCAGACAGTCCTTGACTGGGAGTCTTGCTGGCCTATTCATAGCTAGAGCAGACATGCCACGTTGGAATGAGTCAGCTGGGCCTCCTTGACTGTAGTTGATGTGCCAGGACTATGCTCCTGTTGTCATGTTAGCAACAGAAACTGGAATTAGGAAAGAAAATCCTTCTCCCTCCAGATTGCAAATTTCTGCCTGCAAAGTTCAGGAGAGGCCAGGGAGTCAGCCAGCCTTGAGACTGGAGAATGGCTCAGACCTTCAGAGAGGCAGCCAGAGAAGAGACAGACAAGGTCTAATGTCTGAGCACTTGGTGTCTCATAGCCTAAAGTCTGGTTGCCATTCTTTGCTATACTTGGCCAGACATGCTGGTGTGGCAAGTAAAAATTGTACTTCTCTCAGCATCCTGTGGATACGCTGTGACCAGTTCTATTACCCCTTGATGTTGGTGTAGACTCTCCTGCCAAGCTGGATAAAGAATTTTAACAGATGATCATAAGAGAAAATTTAAAAAAATGTTTCCTTTTGTTCCCTTAATCCCTTTACTTGTGAGTTCATTGACAACATGTAGAGTAACTGCAGCAGAATTCAAGGAAAACATAGGCATCAAGCATCAGCGAAGTGACTTCCGAGTCGGAGTTCAGAGTCAGTCAGGGGAGTGGAATTAGAAGTGGTGTAAGTCCAGGGAGATGGCCCAGGGGAACAATTTCCCTAAGTTCTGGAATCTCAGACACAGCAACTGTCAAAGAAGTCCTCGTTAAAGCTCCTTGTGTGACCCAGTCGGGTGCAACTTCAGTCACTTAGACAAGCTGTCCAAGATGGTGTAATGATCTCCCTGGTGGACACTGCGCCTGACCCACAGAAACACTGGGGCTCCAGACTGAAGCTGCTGTAGTAAACAGACTTCCAATGTTGACATTTTGTATTAGGTTCAAAAATATCTTGTTTGTATTTGGTATTTTAAGAATTTGTGTGTTTTGGAGAATTTGACCTTTAGATCAAGATCTTGCTATTTCAGGTTTATATGCAGTTTACAATCAACATAGACATCTACTTTTAAGGCCAGGCACATGATTAAAGTTTTAGTAAATGTGTAACATTTGAAATATTTCAGAGGGTTTAATAAACATACTTGTTCATATGTGTCTTAGGCTAAGTTTTAAGTTATTTAAATAATTTAAAGGTGGGGCTTTTCATATATAAAATCACTGAGCTACTTTAAATAATAGCTGAGGATGTAACTCAGAGTACCTACCTAGCATATTTGAGGTTCTGGATTTTATCCCAACATCTCACAGAAAAAAAAAAGTCAATGCACTAATATATATATAAATGTAGTCCAAATGTTAAGGGAAATTAATTTAGGTACAAAATTTCTTTTAAAACAATTATTAATATTTGCTATATCTATTAATTCACAATAATATTTGTGAGTTGAACTCACATCAGATATGAGAGGAAATAGACTTAAAATTGAGAGCTTCAATTAATCAACTGTTGCTATTACTATTATTTTGTGGTTGCCAGTGATTGAATGTGCGGCTTCATGCTAGCCGCATGGTCTACAGTGAACTACATTCCTAGCCTTGAAAAAATCAATTTACAAACAAGTGTGAAAGATGAGTAGATATCTCAGGGGTTAAAGTCTTTGCCTCTAAAGCAAAAGAAGTAGGGTTCAGAACCCCACGTCCCATGAAAAAAAAAATGCAGGTTGATTCAGCAGTGGCCTGCAATTCTAGCTCTGGAAGATAAGGACTGGGAAATCCCAGAGCAAAGCAATAAGGAGGTAGAACAATCCAGTGTGATTCCTAGTGTCACCCTTGGACATTCACAAGCATACATGCTGAAGTACCTGCAGGCACACACACACACACACACACACACACACACACACAGAAAAAACAGCATTGGGACAAAAGTAGATCAACAAAACCTGCACCCACACTCCAGAATTTGAACCTCACCTAGAAAAAAAAAGATCCACTTACTCCCAGCCTGAATGAGTCAAGATATATTCAAAGCTGACACTGGATGTTCCAAGTACCAGTTACTAAAAAAGGAGAATTAAGGATCAGTGGGCTATTCTAGGAGGCCCTGCTGATGCATATTCCCAGAGTGGGCCTGGTTCATCTCTTTAAAGGCCACCTGCAACTCAGGTGGGCCCAACTTTATCCAGAGACCCCAGACCCAGATTTATTCTCTATCCTTCATATCCCCAGTGGGCAAGTGATTGGTTCCTCTTCAGGCAGGAAATAGCACATGTTACTGCTGTGTCAGAAATGTAAACCTGAGTTATTCTAACAAATCATTTACAACGTACAAAGATGCTAGCATCCCACCTCATCCTTGGCTCTTTGCCTGATCTCTTTATTGAGCATCAAGTTCTTCCCTCCTGGATCCTTCTGTTTCTACATCTATATCTGAAATAATAAGTCATTCAGAAATGAAACTTTTAAATAGCTATTATTTGACATTTTCATTTATTTATCACCAGAGAATTCTGGCCAGGAGAGTATCTCAGATTGAAATGAAGATGGATGCTTTGTGAGTTTCTGATGGATTCTTGGCATGCTTCGTATTAATGCAGGAAACTCTAGGGTGTTGGCCTAAATTCTGTCTTAGTAGAGGTGTTGTGTTTACACGACCAATCTCAACAATCAGGATTATGGAAAAGATGTGCTTTGGTCTCTAAGATCCACAATGGGAGTGACGTCACTGTGTTCTGAGTCAGGCTAGACAGAGCTCTTGTTCAGCCTGGGCCTTTGTTCTGCAGGCGACCAGTTGATCCCTTCTGATGTAGGTAGTTTTATGTTCCTGGCATTCATGTTACAAACACATTCAATGGCTTCTCTGTTTCGAGTAAACTAACAGATAGTCCTATAAGAATGAATCTCTGTAAGCCATAAAAATGGCTGGAGGAGATGAGATTCAAGTCTACAAGGAAAAAATGCTTTCATAACAAATTGTCATTATGAAAACATTTATAGAGAGGACAAGTAGAAGTTATGAAGAGGGGACTCAGCAGTGGAGTGCCCTCTATGCAATGTACTAGTACTCTTTTCGTTTCCCAGATAGACTAACTAAGCAGAGCTGAGTACACCTGACTCAAAATGCTCATCTAACAGGGAAAGGCTCATTCTGACTGAAATAACACATGAGGGAGGACCAAGGCAAAAACTTGCTTGTGTGCTGGCCTCGCTTTCATTGCTAGCTTTTGTTCAAAGCAGTTGTTCAAAGCATGGTTTGCTGAGTCTCTGTCTCCTAGTATCACAAACTTCTGCTGCAAAAGTTTGCTGCAGGGAGCACAGCAAGGAGAGTTTTGAAGTTCTATAAAGTGTAGAGTATCATCATGACAACACATAGTCATCCGAATATCATAGTTTCACTGGCACTGAAGAGATGGTCCCGTAATTAAAGCACTTCAGATCCCTAGAACCTTTGTAAATGCTGGTCAGGTGTGGCCAAGTGTAATTCTAACACTCAGAAGGCAGAGATGGAGATTCCTGGAGCAAGCCACTGGCTAGCCAGACTAGCTGTGTCAGCATGCTCTGAATTCAACCCAGAGGTGCTGCCGTAATGAGTAAGGTGGAGCAATGGAGGAAGACTCCCAGCATCAACTTCAGGACTCCTCAGTGTACACACATGCATGCAGACCAGCACACATATGTACCCACACATGCATAAACATGTATACACACGTGTCACACACACGCACATACATGCACGTAGACCAGCACACACGTGTACCCAAACATGTAAATGTGAACACATATACATGTGTCACACAGGTGCACACACATGCATGCACATCAGCACACATGTGTCCCCACAAACGTATACACAGATGTGTGCACACTACAGATACATTAAGAGAAAGAAAAATAATTTCAGTGCCCATGAGAACAGATACAGACCCTTAGGCCAGAAAACAGACAAAGCCCAAGTTTTACCATTTAGGAATCTCAAATCAGGTCCTTTTTCTCCACAGAATAAAGAATTATGTGGCAAGAAATGATCAAGGGAACATAAGACCAAAAGTTTTTTTAAAGATATATTTTAGGGTGAAAGTAAAACAACAGTAAGTTGAAACCAAAATTTGTTTTAAATGAAAGTAAATCAGCAGAGAATAGGAGATCCAAGGCCGGAATCCACTTTCCCATTTCCTCCACAGTAAGCTTTTATTAAGTTGGGGGAGAGGCAGCCTACTTACATTTTTACTGAAATCAATTCTCACTTGTCAGCATGCTTGTATGTGTGTATGGCAATGTACCAAGGCAGCTCTCTCTCCTATCTACCCATCCAAGGAATGGCTCCACCAACTATGAGTTTTCTCACATCAATTACATAATCTCCCACAGTCTTGCTCAGGGCTCACCTTAATTAAGTAATTCTTCATAGATATGTCTAAATGTCTAGCTCTCATTTGTCAATTTGACACCTATGTCTGTCGTATTCCTCTCTTAAATAAATGATTTTTTTAAAGGAGAAATTTCACAGTTGACCCAGCTCCTCTCCATAAAACTTGTCTCTTATTTATTTATAGCAGGTGATTTATAAGCAGGTGATAGTAGCTTAATGAAGTCAGGTGCATACTTCTGTTACTCTGAGCATAAATCAGAGTCCTAAAGCACTCAAGCCTTTTTCCTCTGCCCTTCACCCCTGGTTCAGACAGGCTGGTGATGAAGTAGCAACAAGTTCTTAAAACAGTACAACCAGTACCAGTGTTGAAAGGAAAACAAATAAACCATCAGAGAAAAAAAAAGCAAGTTGCAGACTGGATGGTAATGTTGGCTACTGCCTATATTTTAGACAAGTCCTCACTTCAGTATATGCATACAGCAGATACTTTAGAAATGAGGTAAATAAATGGCCAATAAACATAGACAGATATTCCACAGTCAGGCAGGAGGACCAGTTTAAGGCCAGCCCTGGCTATAAGAAAAGACTCTGTCACAAAAATAAAAACCAAAAAGATGATAGAGTTGGGGTGCCCAATAGCATCAATCATCAGAAAAAATGCAAATTAACTAGTGGAATACTATTACCCATCAGAAGGACTAAAATTAAAAACACTGACAATATCAAATCTTGGAGAAAATGTAGAGTAATTGCAGTACATTTACATTCCTAGCAGAATCAATTTATACCTTTGGTTTTGGAGTGTTTCTGAACATATATTAAAACAAAAAATACAGGGTTTTAGTGAGGTACTCAGTACAACTGCATGCAAACCTGGTGACCCAAATTCAGTCCTTGGAAGCTGACATGGTGGAAGGAAAGAACTATTCTGTCCTCTGACCTCTACCATGTGCCATGACACAGGTGTGTGTGTGTGTGTGTGTGTGTGTGTGTGTGTGTGTGTGTGTGTGTGTGTGTGTTCTCTTTTTCTTTCTCTCTCTTTTTCCCAAATACAGACTAAAAATATGTCCAGCAGTTCTGCTGTTAGGAATGTACCTACCTGAGAGAAACTAATGCATGTTATTCTTCTCCAAAAGATGGGAAATGACCAAGTGAAGCTCCACAATATCACCTTGAACTTTACCTCGGAAGATGGGCAGGTGTCCCTTAAACAGGCACACATTGGGGACAGCCTGAGAAGTCATGGGATGTGAATGACCTGGGTATGTTTGGAGATGACATGTTGAACAAACAGGTTGGATTCCAGAAAGAAACACGTTGAGGGGGAGGGCAGGGTCTGTGGAGCCTGCTAAGGAATGAGTTGGCTGTATTCACAAGTGCACAGTAGGAAGGTCACTCAGTGTGGGGCAGGACTAGAGGGAAGATACGCACACATCATCAGGGGCCAGTTGAGAGGGCACTCACTTTGATGGCATTGTAGCAATTCAGGAGAATAAGTGTTTCCAGAGCCCTGCCACTTCATGAGGAGCAGAGCTGGCATGTTGCCCTAGACGATTCTCCAGAACACCCACATTTTCACAGTGGCAAAGAGTGAAGGAGGGTAAGAAATGACACTCCTACTCCATTTGCTTTAACTGCCAACCATAGAGCCAAGGAACCCTTTGACTGCCTTCCCCCCTTCTACTCAAAATGTCATAGGTTTTCTGCACAGTCTGGTTCTGGAAGGCAGAGCCTGGAAGATCCCAGAGCGAAACACTAAAGAGGTAGAGTAATCAAGGATGATTCTCAAAGTCACCCTTGGGCCTCCCTCAGGCTCACACAGTTCTCTCTTTTACACACACACACATGAATAGTCACAGGTTTACCAGATGTGCTCAGGCTCTGTCTACTTAAGTTCACTTGCCCTTTACCTCCTCCTCGTCCTCCACTGTTCCATTCAAAGCAGACAGCACAGGCTGTGGCTACCACAGTATCCTTAACAAGTGTTTGAAAACCTTCCAAGAGCAGAATTTGAGAGCAATATTCTGACTTTTCATGGAAGCCCATTCCTGTGTGTGTGTGTGTGTGAGAGAGAGAGAGAGAGAGAGAGAATGGAGTGGAGAGAGAGAGTGAGCAGGGAGCACACATGTGTCACAGTCCATGTGTGGAGTTCAGAGGACAACTTTGTGGAGTTGTTTTCTATTTTGTGTTCCAGGGACTTAACTCAGGTCATCAAAGTTTCACAGGCATGTCTTCCCCCCCTTAAAAAAAAAAAGAAACACTTCACTAACTCCAAAATCTGCTCTTTAGAGCAGTGTTCTGATTTCCCATGTGCACCCACTGCCCCTCGCGCTGCCTTCATTGCCATGTCATGCATTCCTAGGTCAAAAGGTCTATCACCAACCCAACCAGACAGCAAACAGGACCACACTGGTCATGTTTCTGCCAAGGACAGAGCAAGAGAAACAGCCTTGCTCAGAAAGAGGAGGGGCAGACTGAGGCAGAACTTCCCAACTGTGAACAAGCCAGGATCTTGCTAGGCCCCTGCAAGAGGGGCCGTGTCACCTTGACTAGCATTTAAAGAAGGAGGATTTTACCCGTATCTTCCCAGATGAGCCCCTTGGCAGCCAGGCCGTGCAGTCGATGCTGTGCTTTGGCTCAGTGGCCACTGGAGAGGGCTTCGTCTCACGGTAAGCCGCCTGTGTGCACAGTCTCAGGGCAAACTCTGACTCAGTGCTGAATTCCAATTTCCCGGTGACTTGAGGACCATAACCAGATCTCCCTGGCTGGCTGTCTCCCGGATTAATTTATGCATGCTACTCTGCACCTTGGAAAAAGCTCCTTAAATAGCAAGGCAGAGAGCGTGTAACTCTGGAGCAGCAAGCTGCATGTCCACAGGAAGGAAGCCCACCGAGCCATGACGGCTGTCACTCCTAGGGGCCCAGTGTCACTGGGCCTGAAGCAGGATCTGTGCCTCCGTTCAGCCGCCTGCCCCCCCCCATAAGTCAATAAAAATCAACTGACAGTGAAGAGCAGAAAAGGGAAATTTATGTACTATCTATATGGGAAGAGATTAATCTATTTCAAAAGTCCCTTTAGGAGCTTTTGCTGTGGGATCTGGGTTTTGCAGGGATGGGGGCTATGCAGCCAAAAGTGAGGCTTTACCCACTGTTGTCTCAGACTCCTCCCCTCCAAATCTCTCCAGTAAGGTGGTCTGTCAGGTTGTCAGAACTTGTGACACTTCTCTGGTGAAACAGACCCCCTCTCTGGCTCATACCAGCTCCTCTCTACTCCCAGCATGGCATTCCTGGGAAGGTTCAGATTCTTAGCGTCCATTCTTGACAGCCGGAATGGTGGGAAGAGTCCTTCAGAATCCCTGGGGTCCGACTTCATCAGGAGGGCAGCACCCAGGCTTGCAGACACACGTGGAAGGCACATGCCCTTGTTTCACTCTTCCTTTGCTCTGGGGGAGAGTTCTGGATTCACTCCCAGCCAGTCTCCAGGTCAGATGACCCCATTTTTAGACTCCCATCCCTTTACCAGAGAACAACCACCAGGCTGGGTGCAGGCTTATCTGGAACACCTCAAGCAACCTTGGGTCTAGATGTTGGAGGGATGATCAATTGAGGAAAGGGGGCACCTGTGCAGCCTCTGTCGTGCTAGCTCTCATGCAGGATGCCTGCAGTATTCCAGTGTTGTGCCAGCTCTGAGTTGTGCCCACTCAGCAGTCGCCTCCACCACACATGGGCACACCTTAGTGAACAGCACTGACTGCCAGTCCCTTCAGAGCAGGATGATGTGGGATCCTCTGGTCACATTCTTCCCTGTACAGTAAGAACAAGAGGGAATATAAGGGACGTCTGTGTACAGTCTGAGTCAGGAACATCTCTGCTAAGCCACAGGGTGTCCCTTGTTGCTGCTGTACTGGATTGTAAGACAGATTGAACACCACTGACAGCTGGTGCCTTTAGGTGTCCTCTAGCAATTCTTACTTGGAAACCTTGCCCTTGGCATCTTGGAAGCAGTAGCCGCCTGGCTTCCCTTACCATCATCCTCCCCAAGAGCTGCGCTCTGAAGACTCAGAAGACAGAGAGAGAGCACTTCCTTAACAGCAAACAAGCAACACCAGGGTAGCCAGGGAGGCTGTCCCCTGCCTGACTCCAAAGCAAATCTGTCCTCCCAACAAGCCCAGACCTGTTTTATTCCTCAACTCCACCAAGCACAATGACAGTGAAAACTAGTTTTTTTTCACAGTAGCCACTAGCTGCAAACCCCCTCAGGAGCATTGGGGCTGCTCCTTATCCCCTCACCAAAAGTGACCCGTCATAGTTGGAATGCAAGTTATGCCTCAGACCCAGGTGTTTGACTTCTTAGCCGATATTTAAGTCTGGGAAGGTTGAGGCACTGTCAAGAGATAGAGCCTTGCTGGAGGAAAGCCACCAAACCTCACAGGGGTGGGCCTTGAGCCTTGGTGGCCAGGCCCTGCTCTCTTTGCCTCCTGATGGCTACAGTGACCTGAGCCAGCCTCATGCTTCACCGATGTGATTCCCTTAAGTTGGTTGTACCAAAGTATTGTTTCACAGCTAAGGAAGGGTGACTACAATACCATCCTAAGCTCCTGTTGCGGAACAATACAGCCCTGGGCTGGCTTGGGAGTCCAGAGACAGTGCAGTATAGAACAAGAAGCAAGAAACCCCCCAAGACTAGAACTGCTCTGAACTAAGGTTGCCTCTGGCAATGACATGTAGTGTGAGTTTCAGAAGAACCATGCTTTGCTGAGTTGTCACTTGTACTAAAGACATTTTAAGTCACAGTCCTTAAAAATCTATAATTTAGTCTCTCAGAAATCTGTGTGTATGTGTATGATGTGTGGGTATGTGTATGCATGGGCATTCCTGTGCATGCATGTAGTATGTGTTTTTGCGGGGTTCTGCACATTTGCATATGTATGTAGAAGTTAGAGGCTTTGATGTTGAGCATCTTTAGTTGCTTTCCATCTTTGTTTTTGAGACAAGACCTCTCACTAACTTGGAGCTCATCAGTTTGGCCAGACTGGCTGGCCAGCAAGCTCCTCACTTGCCTAACACTGGGATTATATGCCCCCTGGAGATCCAAACTCCGGTCCTCATGCTTGTATGGTGAGCACTTTACTAATTGGCCTGCTCTCCCAGCTCTTCTCAGACGTCTTCTTAATTGCTGCTAATCACCCCTAGTTCTCTGAGCCACCCTTAGTAAAATAGCTGTGCAGAACCTGAAGGAGGAAACAGGATCGGCATATTGGGGACTAAAGATATGGACAGAACGAGGAGAGGGAAATGCAGAGAGAAATGCCTGGTGGAGAATTCAGAGGAACTCCTGGACTCTGCACCCATGATGAGAGAGCGAGCCACTGCAGAGGTAGCTTCCTTATCCAGGTCTGAAGAATTGAAACCCTCTGTGGCGGCTTCTGAATGGGCCTGTCCCAAGTCCACACTGTCCCTGCTGCATGCAGTTCTGAAGCTCTGGAGGTGCACCTGTAGCCACCCCCAGTGGTTTTGAAGTGCCCGTGTCCTGTATGTGTGTGTGATTCCTGACTCACTGTGACATGACTCCTCCTCTTCAATTTTCTTTCTTGTTCTGGTTCTCCCCGTGCACCTCCAGCTCCCTTCCAGCTTGCTGCTAGCTGCCGCACCTCCCTGATCGCAGACGCCGTCCTTTAGCTGGCACACGCCTCACCAACTTCCAAGATTTTGTTCAAGCATGAATTCCTGAACAGTAATCCCTTCTCTGTGCTCACGCCTACCCTACACAGACCTGAATCACAGCTTGCTTTATTACATACAGTATGTGTATATAATTAGAGGGCATCTTTAGGTATCATTCATTATATATATATATATATATATATTTTTTTTTTTTTTTTTGCTTTTTTGAGATAGGGTCTCTCACTGCCCTGAATATCACCAAGTGGTCTAGCCTGACAGAGCCACAAACCCCAAGGCTCCATCTGTCTCTGCCTGCCCATCACTGGGATTGTAATGCACACCACCATGTTTATCTTTTTTCCACATGGGTTCTGGTGATCAGACTCAGATTTTTGAACTAACCGAGCAATCAAGCATTTTATCAACTGAGCTGTCTCCCCCACAGCCCCTCAGTTTATTTTATTTCAGTGCTGTGTTTTTTATTGGTAGGGCCTAAAGCTGTATCTTCTCAACCCTCTGAACCATTTTTACACTGAAGAAAGCAATTGTGCTCTGCCTAATACGGTACACAAGCCCGCTATGAAGAAGCCCAGTATCTTAACACCTCTGTAACCCATGTGGTCAAGATCTCCTTGACCAACTTGACCCAGAACCCCTTTCTCAGGCTGACCTTCCATCACTGCCAAACACACCTGCCGCCACTCGAGCTAGCTTCCCTCCCCAACACACAGCTTTCCCCCCTCATGCCATCTGCTGACAGCACAGTTGCCCAGCCTTGAAAGTGCATCTGCAGACCACCCCCACTGAAGCCTGTTGTGCCCCACTGGGCAGGCGTGGTCTCTCCCTCAGTGACCTCGGGTGCCTAGCATCATGTACTCTAGCCTCAATCATTTATCATTGTCGTTTATTGCTGTTTGTCTCCCAACCTTTCAGCGAGGTCAAAAGCAAGACGCTTTTTCCATTATAGCTTCCCGCTCTGCCCCTACCTGCTTTGCCCACAAGTACTCAATACGTACTACATTGAGTGAAATTTCCTACCTGGTTCTGGGAAAACCAGGCTCCTTGTTAAGAAAAGAGATAGTTATATCTGTTGTGAAGGCCAGTGTTCAGCCTGCTGTACATTTCCCCTTTAAGTAAATGTCCCTTCTAGTGAAGCCCAGATAGAACGTTTTGTTATTGTATGGATTCATCAAGCAGAAATAAAGTCAGACCACAGTCCTCAAACCTATTATTCAATTTAAAATTTGAATTAAGGACCCTAAGGTTGACCTTCAGGCTCAATATGTACTGGAGGGAGAAATGTAGAAAAGCAGAGCATGAATTCAGTTACAAGCCTAAGAATTCAGGTCCTGGTTAGCAGCTGGGTAAACTTGACAGAATGTGTAACATAGGAGTGAGGTGTTACACGGGACTGGGGGAACTGGTCATGGTCACTTGTATTAGTTTAGCGTTCTTTAGACTAACCACACCAACAAATGAATATATAAAAAAGGGAATTTATTGAGATACAGCAGTTCAACAATGGCTGCCAGTAGCTGCTCAGCCCAGAAGGCGAATATCCCAGCAGGCCCCAACTGTGGCTGAAGGCTGTGGATTCCCTGCGAGTCTCTGGATGTCAGTCGCATTGGAGTGTTAGGGTGTCGAAGAAGCCAGCAGGAGAGAAGATGGGTTTGCCAGCACAGGGCAGGAGAGTTTCCCAGAGCTCTTCTGTCTTGTAGTTCCCTCTATTTGATCTGTTACTAGGAGGTTCCATCCTGATTTAGGGTTGGTCTTCGTGTTGCAGATGTATTGATCCAGATAATCTCTTCAGGTGTGGTCAAGGTGACAGCCAGGATCAACTTCACAGCACCCTTCCTCAAATCCTTGGGATGCAGGAGGAGTCAACAAGCCCCCTTCCTATAAATATAGAAAGAAACTGGTAGGGTAGCTTTCTCAAGTGAGCCCTGCTGTCGGGAGTCATGAACCACCGCTAAGATTCTGTCTTCGGATTGTGAAGCTATCCTCTCCAAACTGAAACACCCACCTCCTGGAGGGAGGCTCAGAGGGCTCAGGAAATTCAGGAAACATACAGAGCTCAGGAAGCAGGAAGCTACAAGATCCCACAGCCAGTCTCCAAGGTTCTAACATCGGTAAACAGCCCCTGAGAAAGGAGACTGTTTCCAGTGGGGCAGCTTGCATGTTGAGCAGGTGCCCCAGAAATATAGTTTTATGAGCCTTCAAACATGTTGGGGTAGGTAGTAGGCTTTTTGGTGATAACAGCTGCCTTTGAGTCACCCACGACTCTAATAAATAACCCAAATAAACTCACTGGGAAACCAAGCCTGATTAGGGTGGAGTTGGCTCTTCAGTCTGCCATCAGTGCCCTGTCTGAAGTTTCTATCTAGTCTAGAAATTCACAAGGAACCTGGGAAATGTCTCGTGCTCGAATCCAGCCCTGAGTTGATAGGATCTGAGGTTGTACACCTCTCATCCTGACCACTCCCCTCTCCTCCAATCACATCCCCGTGGGGGGTGGGGGGAGGGAGGGAGGCTGGGGCAAAGAGAAGCAAAGACTTTGCCTACATTCTCTCTGAATTTCATGAGGCTTCATGTTTCCGTGCACCCACTCAACTAGGCCCTCTTTCACTTTGCTAATCTGTTGGGTACATTCGCATTCACACATACATTTTGATTTCTTGTTGCAATGAAGAGCAGCTGCATCTCCTCCCAGTCCTGGCGCTAGCTCCTCAGGCAGAGAATTCTGCTCTGAGCCTTTCAAAAATCTGCTACCTGTCTTTGCCGTCCAGTCCGGAGAATGAACTGCCTGGTAATGCTTAATCACTAAGACATCCCTGGAAGTTCCCAGGGATCGACAGGGAGTTTCATGCTGCATTTAGCAGTGAATCCCAGTCTGTCTCCTGACTAATGGGGTGTGCTTTCTCCCCTACAGGCTCAGAGGGTGAACAAGAAATTCCCTGGCCGCATCAGAGCACACCACTCCTCGGAGAAGCCGGGTTCTGTTCCTTCAGCCAGCTCTGCTGCAGGGAGCACGGCCCAGAACAGCGGTCAGAAGTCCCTGCCCTGTGACAGCTCACTCCTGGGGACTAGCTGGTCGACCCCACTTCCTGGATACCGGCAGGATTGTGTCCCAGGAGCCAGCAGCACCCCCAACCCTCCTCATTTTTTCCAGAGAAGCAAATCCTTGTTTTGTTTGGCCAGTGGAGGTTCCTCCCCAGTCTCCTCCGCCGAACCACAGAGGTTCCCAAACTCCGGTCTTCCAAGGCAAAGGACAACAGAGCAAAGGCACGGCCACCCTCTGTCTATCGATGACTTGGAAGGAGCCCAGGAGACGGATGTGGACACGGGCTTGAGGCTGTCCTCCTCAGACCTGTCGGTGGTTTCTGCATATTCAGCACCTAGTAGGTTCTGCAACACAGTGGGGGCATCCCTCCCCTCCTCTGAGAGATGCAGCAGCCTCTGGCCGACGCACAAGAGTCCTCGGGAAGGACCCTTGCCCGCTGCCAGCAGACCAACCCCAGACACCTCCTGGGGTTCCCGCCCTTTCTTCACCAAAGGTTCTCCCAGCTCTTCCTGCGAGGCAGCTCTTGGTGCTCCTGCAGCTTCCCCGCTCACTGAGTCATCCCCAGGGCTGCCTTGTGAGATTCCCAAAGCTGCCCAGGCCAGCCAAGACTTGCCACGGCCACCCCTAGCATCTGTTGGTCCCGAGGATACTGATACTGAAGAGTTCTACATCTAAGCACGTCCAGGCTTCCAAGCACAAATCAGCCTCAGGTCCCCCTTTGCCTCTGTTCTCCGAACACGGGGATGACCTCAAGGCTGCGCCCCAATTCTTGTCTGGAACTTAATTATCCATCTCAGGGGCACTGTTAACATATTTGCCACGCCCCTTGCCCTTAACTAGGAGGTGGCATATTCCTGGAGGCTTGATTGAAAAGATAATTCATGACATTTTTATGCAAATAGATTCTCAGCAACTTAAGTCATGAAATATATTTTTGAATGTTCAACTCAATTATACAACTTAAATGCTTCGTATAATTATTTGAAATGAAAACTCAGCCAGCCAGTGCTGACTTGACATTTTTTCCGTGCTGTGAAAGAAAAATAAAGCCAAAATGTTGAATGTGGAAAAGATACCAAGGGACTTGTATGAGAGCTCAGTGCACAATAAGCAAATGTGTGATTTCCCCAATTCCCAAGCCATTCGCATGGCCAGGGATGCAGGACCCTAGAATCTTCTAGCCCTGCTTTCACGGGTAGACTGATGCATATCTGCCAGCCTACATCAGCAGAATGTCTGGCTTTGGAGCCGTTCAGCATTTGAGAATCAGGCTTACACACAAGTGGCTAATATGCCTTATAAGGATTTAGCTTGAATAGCAGATGCCTGGTGCATTTACCAAAATGATTTGAGTTTCCAAATTTAGATTTGCACATAACCTTTTCAGTAAATCATCGACAGTAGTGAGCAGAGACTGCGGACAGTTCCTTCTGGATTGATCTGCATGAAGGAAGGCCTATTCTCTACAGTTACAGAGTAATGGGGTGCTAGGAGTGATGGGTAGACTGGCGTAAGTCTCGGCTTTAAAAAGCACAATCTAAGAGCTGCATCTCTCTCTTCATGTTCTGTATGACTGTCTCCAGGGAAGCAGTTAAAATGTTTGGAGCATGTTGGCTGGCATTTTGACTGTACATGTGAGCAAATGGCCCTCTCCCAAAGTGGGAACTGCTGCCCCAATACCACTGGCCTCCTGTGAGTGCGTGGGAACTTTAACTAAGACCAGTGCTTTATCCCATTGCTCTCCCCCTCTGTTGTCTGCTGCCCCCACAGCCCCAATGGTATTTAGATCTCCCAGTGAGGGTCTGTTTACAACTCCAACCTCAGTATTGCCAAATGCTTACTCTAGGGGCAGTGCCAAGCTGTCCCCAGACTCTGTTTATCCTCGGGAAAGAAGAGGTGGACATACACTGTGTTTCCCAGCGTGGTGCTGTTTGCCTAAATCACTCATGGTTTTCTTCTCTCTGGAAATGCCCACACACTCGAGCCCAGCCTCAGAATCCTTTCCTACACTGCCGTTGTTAACCAGTCACCAGAGATCAGCCATCCTTGCAAGAAGAGCCTCAGATTTGCCTCAGGCACCTTGGACTTCCTAGGACTTCAAACTGTAATTCTGTTCCAGTGTAAATAAGTAAAACCATGATCTCTTCTAATTCAGGAACCAGAAGAAGTAAGCCAATTGTTCCTGATAAGGGCTAGAAAATAAATATTTTAAACTTTGTCAGACATATTTTAAATGTCTTCAGTCTGTGTTACCATTGTTTGTATTGCAGCATGAAAAACAAAGTTTAAATGAATGTGAAGAAGTGGGAGTGGCCAGATCACAATGGAACTTCATTTTGCAAAATAGGGGGCAGGCCAGATTTGATAGCAATTAACCAGCCCTTGAGCTGGATTATGTCAGAGATGGATTCAAGATTTGGGCTACAGTCAGCAATGTGGATTTTTCTGATTTTACCCCTGCTGTGGCTGTGGTATATAATGCCATTAAATAGTCTCAGGTTAAGCCAGTGCCTGCAGAGCTCTGGGCTCAGAGCAGCAAGGAACTAGCTGCCTTCTACAGGATGCCCTAGAAAGCCACATCCTGCTTAGAAACGGTCAATAGCAGAGAGTGAAAAAGAGCATGCTAACATTATAATAAGAAAAAGATAAATCAGGGGTAGTGACAGGCCTCCAACCAGGAAGCAAATGTCAGCAAGTGAACCAATGAATGACCCTGTGATAGTCAATGTCTTCATCCTTTCTTCGTGGTTCTGCTGTCCTAGTATCTCGTGCTTACTAGTTCTGTTCCTCCTCAGTGACCTGCTCTCCAGTCCAGTCAAAGGCCTCTAAGCATGTCAAAGATACGATTTAGAAGAAAGGATCTAGCAAATGCCGCCAGCATATAAGCAGAGAAGGGAAGGGAAGCTGCTATAGATCAACCACTTGCGGACTCTCCGGGACAGCTCAGGAGGTGATAGTCTACAGAGAAGGAGTCGCAGGCACATTCTTCACAAGACCTTGGCTTCTACTTCTGACTCTACCACTTGAATTTTCCTCAGCCAGAAGGGCTCCTGGCACCCACTAATGGATTCTGACTCTCGCGGTATTATCCTTATCACAGATACTGACATACACTAGGTGCTCAATAAATTCATTCAATTGGAAAACATTGAGGCTTTGTGGTAAGTTATTCCTTTCCTGGACTAGGCTCTATGCTGAAGAAAGTAGCCATTTTAGCCATAGATTCACATCGCCTAATAGAATCCAATCTCTTCTTTGCTTGGCCTTAACACACTCCTCCCACCTGCCCCAGCATTGCCAGAGAGTTGGGTGAGTGGACCCACTGGTCAAACTCACGCTCCATCCCTTATTTGCCTCTTTCAAGTTCAGGATCAAATTTGCCTGCACTACACTCTACCTAGTGACTGCTTAGACATTGGATATTTCTTAGTGACTGACCTCACAACTGATCTCACAAACTCTACAAAAATCACTTTTTGCCAAATCAGTTTGTTAAAATGAGCATCAGGAGATCAATGGGGTGGTGAATTTATTCATTCACTTATCCATTTGAAAGAGAGACTAGACATGCCCTGTCTATATACAGAAGTCAGAGAACAATTTTTGCAAGTCATTTCTCTTCTTCCATTTCCACTATATGTGCTTTGGGAATTGAACTCAGGTCACCAGAGTTGCATGCAGACACCTTTACCACTGAGCCATCTCACTGGCCATAGATGAGCTTTATGTGATGTTGGGAATGTGAGAGCTGGGGGAGGTTGACATGTGGTGGAAAGTGGGTTTTAGGTGCTATTATTCCTCAAGGCCCAAAGAGCAGAACATCACACAGTGGAGAGTTAGATGAACCACAAGGGGCCATCACAGGTGAGGCCAGATATTTACTTTCATCCATGAAACCCTTGAGTACATAGCTAATGTCTTCAGCCCTAAGGAACCAGGAGAAATGTAGGTGTTTTCCTCCCCTATTTCCTGTACACGAATGGATTTTTCCCATAAGTCCATTAACAGGAACCCAAGTAGACTCAATTGCAGAAGGAATTTTTAAAAGTTAAAACCACTGTGGAAAGCTATAGCCATAGTTCTATAGACTACCAGCCTAGCATCATAAGGTTTCTGGGTTCAATCCCAACATCAAAAAAACAAAATGTGGATTGAAGAGATAGCTTGAGGGGTTAAAGCCTTTGTCTCACAAGCCTAAGGACCTGAGTCCTGATCCCCAGATCACATGTAAAAATGCCTGATGGAAATGGCAGTGGCCTGCATTTCCTGCCCTGGAAAACAGAGCCTGGAAAATCCCGGAGCAAAACAATGAGGAGGTAAAGCAATCCGGGATGATTCTTTTTTTTTTTTTTTTTTTTTTTTTCAGCTCATACAAACTTATTAGGTACACCAGTTCCCTCCTTCCCTCCTCCTCCCCCCGTACCCCCTGCTCCCCCTCCCCACCCCTCTCCCTCCCCATCCCCCAGTGCCTCCCACCCCAATTCCCAGAGAGTCCTTTCTTGTGCATGATTGATTTTCCTCTGGGCCCTCCTCTCCGATGACGTACAAGGACCCAGTGGCCTTTCCCGAACCCTTTCCCGTGTTCCCCTTAGGTATAGGAACACTGCTGTGGCTGCCAATCCTTTGCCTCCAAGGATCTTGGTGCCTTTAGCAGATGCTAGACTTTGTGAGGTCAACAGTGTGTTGGACAATGCGCAGGGCATGCAAAGTCCAATTATGATTGCTTCAGCCCTAACTAGTATAGAGTATCTTACATATCATTGCTCCTCCCATCCTTATGCTCTTACACGCTTACCGCCCCCTCTTTCGCAAATTTCCCTGAGCTTCAAGATGGGGAGAGACTAAGCTGGCCTAGTTCTAGGTGGTTGATATAGAGTCTCTGAAGTTCTGGATTGTGGTTTGTTGATTTTCTTTTGCAGTTTTGCTGCTCCTGCAATGCCCTTCACTCCATCCTGGTGGGCATTGTATGTTACCCCCTGGCCAGAGACAAAAAGCTCTTAGAGTCTTGTGATAAAAGCACATTCAAAGGTAGATGTAATAAAAGTGGGAAACCACAGTGAGGGAGGGGTCTATCACCCATTTGCAAAATTGTTACTTTTTATCTGCCAGACTATATGCCCTCCTCTTCTGGTGAGATCACTCCCCCTCAGTAGTAAATGATCAGGAACAAAAGTCTGTGAACTTAATCAGATGTCTCATTACTTATTTGGGTCCTTGGTGGAGGCCTATTTTCCCTGCTGTAACATGGTCCCTTCTCTCCTTCTTTCTGGTGTGGCCCTCCTACCCCATCCCTCCTGTTCATAATCCTTGGAATTACTGTCTCTAGGTGGGCTGGGTGGGTTTGGTACTAGGAGCCACCTATTAGGGAGTACATACGGCACTTAATTTTCTGGGTCTGGGATACTTCACTTAATATAATTTTTTCTAATGACATCCATTTCCGGCAAATTCCAGTAATTCATCATTTTTGATGGCTGAGTAGTACTCCATTGTATAGATGTACCACTGTTTCCTTATCCACTCGTCAACTGTTGGACATTTGGGCTGATTCCATGACTTTGCTATTGTAAACAGTGCTGCTATGAACATGGTCGTGCTTGTGCTATCGAGGTGAACCTCTGCTGTATGGGGGGTTATTCCCAAAAGTGGAATAGCAGGGTCATATGGCATTTCAATCTTTAATTTCTTTAAGAATCTCCAGACGGCTCACCAGAGTGGCTGTATGAGCCTGCATTCCCACTAGCAATGTAGGAGAGTTCCCCTCTCTCCACATCCTCTCCAGCATTTGTCGTTGTTAGTATTGTGGATTTTTGCCATCGTGACCGGGGTGAGATGATATCTCAGGGAAGTTTTGATTTGCATTTCCCTGATGGCTAAAGAAGTGGAGCATTTTTTAAGATATTTGTTAGACATTTTAATTTCATCCCTGGTAAAGTTTCTTTTGAGTTCCAGGGACCATTTTTTAATTGGGCCATTGGTTTCCTTGGTGTTTAGTTTTCTAAGTTCTTTGTGCACTCTGGACAATAGAGCTCTATCAGATATGTGGTTAGTGAAGATTTTCTCCCATTCTGTGGGTTGCCTTTGAGCTTGCGTTACAATCTCTTTATCTGAACAGAAGCTCTTTAATTTCACAAGATCCCAACTGTTGAGAGTTGGTAGCAGTGACTGTGCCATTGGATGTCTGTTAGGAAGTGTTGGCCTAGCCCAATCAGCTCGAGGGAGTTCCCTATCCTTTCAACTATGGTTTTTATAGTCTCTGGCCTGAAATCAAGGTCCTTGATCCATTTGGAATTAAGTCTTGTACATGGTGACAAGTACGGGTCCAGCTTTAATCTTCTGCATGTGGAGATCCAGTTTTGCCAGCACCATTTGTTGAAGATGCTGTTCTTTTTCCATTGGATTCTTTGGGCCCCTTTGTCAAAGACCAAATGGCTGTAGCTTTGTGGGCTTATATCTGGGTCTTCAATCCTTATCCATTGATCTGTGTGTCTATTTTGGAGCCAGTACCAGGCTGTCTTTACAACTATGGATTTGTAGTATAGACTAAATCCGGGATGATTCTTGTTGTCACCCTTAGGCACTCATAGGCATATGCATTGAAATACTCCACTACACACACACACACACACACACACACACACACACACACAAGCATGTGCAAATAATAATAAAGAAATGGAGAAAAACAAAACATTGCAAGCTCCTCCATCCCATACCCTCAAAACAGTATCAATAACCAGTCTTGAAGCCCACACAGTAAACCCCAGGTGTGGAATTCAGGGGAGCAGCAAAAGTAACAGAACAACAACATCCTTCCCCGCCTTGGGCCTCTCTGTTCCATAGGTCTGATCTGGACATAACTGCCCCTCATTTTCCAGATCCCACCTTATTTTTCTGAAGAACTATTAAGAAATTAAGGAGCATAATTTTAATAATTCTAATTTTAATTCTTTGACAATTTAAATACATGAATCCAATGAATTTATGTCTTTTTTTTCTTATTATTACCCAATCCCACCCCTACTCCTTTTTCCATTGCAAATCTTCCCAATCAGTCTCCTACTTAACTTTTATGGATTTTTGTTGTGTTGTTGTGTTTTGTTTTTTACGTTCATGACCCATTGAGTTGCCTATACTGGCAACTGAGCAGAACATGGGTAATATATTAGTGGGTACACCACTGAGGAAAATAGTCCCTTTTCCCTCTCCATCTGGCATTAACCTTCAATTGTCCTTCAGAGAGACGTGGTGCTTCTTGAGAGTTTCTGCTTTCTGTGGCCAAATCTCGTGTTGGTTTTGTGGAGAGTCCCACTTCTTATTCTTCTGGAAATACAATTCATCTGATACCACAGAGACTTGCGCGCCTAACAGGCAAAATTGATGTGAAAGAAGAAAGATTATCAAGGAAAATACAGTGTGTCACAATTATTGTAACATAATAAAATATGCATAACAATTATACGTAAGCACATTCTTCCAACTTTGGCCAAAGACTTTTTTTCTAATTTGAGGTGTACCGGTGTCTTTACAAAATGGCTTTAAGTGGACTAATTTCTCCACTAAAGTAACAGGCAAACATGATTGGCTGTGTCTGCACACTCGGATCTCTAGATTGCCCAGGTTGCTTGGTGTCTATTGAGAGGTGATTGTGACTGTTGTCTGGTGGTGTCTCTCTATCAGGAGAGGCACGTTCCCTTCAGGCAGAAGTCACTGAACACCTGGTGATGGTGAAAAGGCCCCTCCCAGAAGTCTCCATTCGGGATGCAGCTCCACCTCCCAAAGGCACTGCTTCTCAGCTCCCATCTGTCCTGTCCCAGGTGGCGGAGACCCTGGCCCCTTGGGAACATTTACAATGCCCACTATATGAGTGTCTGAAAGGAGCCACCGAGGCTGCTCTAAGTCAGCTGTGCCAATCCCTACAACTAAGCCAAGAGTAGCTGGAGCCACTCCAGATACGGGTGGTGTGCAGCCCCGGAAATGGCGGCTTGCAGAAAACACTTCCAGGCAAAACTGCCTGGCCAAAGCAGGCTGTGGGGAAGCTTTGGTGCCACCTGGTGGTCATCGTGCCCAGGAAGGTCAGTCAGTGACGCAGCACCCTTTCCAATCGAGGTTTCACCTGTTCCATCAGGGAGGGTGTATTCTTTTCCATCTTCCACTTTCTATGCTGTTTTATGCCTACGATGTGGTGGGGCAAGTTAAATTACAGTGAAATGAAGCAAGATAAACAGAAGTATAAAGTTAGGACCAACAGCAAGGAGCCTACAAATTGAGAGCACTGAGAAACATAACTGCTGGATCTGAATGTCCTGGAAGCCAGAGCAAAAAGGGAAAGATGAATAGCTTGTGATTCTCATGTAGGACCAGAGACTCTATTGGTGATGTCTCATGCATTGTGGCTTGAGTAGTTCCAATACAGCCCCTCAGAGGAAAACAAGGATTTAAAAAAATTCCCAAAATCACCTTCTTGCCAGGGGAGTTTCATGATGTATCAATCATTCCAGCATCACTAGCTGGAATGGCTGTCTGACTTGGAAGTTGATGCTTAGGAACTGGAGGAGAAAGTGCCCTTCCCCCACATACCTCTCCCAGACATCCTCCAGCCCTACCGAGGGGCAGGGGAGTCCCTTCTCCAGTGTCCTGAAGCCACTGCAGTGCAAGAGAAGTAGAGGGCTACCTATCGGGAATCACCATCCTAGCCAGTATGGACGGAGGGCTCTCACCAGCTAGATGCCTATCTACTGCACAGCTACTTCCTGTTTCCTGGTCTCTGAGGTGAGAAGAGGTTTCAGGCCTAAAGAAACCCTCCTTTCTGTGTAAGTTACAACTCTCTTCACACACTCTCCACTGAGATGCCCGAGAACCAATAAGAACTCAAGTCTCCAGGACTTCCACATGCTGGGTGGGCTTGCTTATTTCATTCATTCAACGTGTGTAGCAGGTAGTTATTGTGTCACAAGTACATGTCACATAGTAGCAAGGTGCTGGGGTACAGAACTGAGTCCTGGCCATCCTTGGAGCATTATCTTCCATCTTTAGTCCTTCTTACACTTGTACTTAGATTTTAGAATCAGTAGCCTGGGACATCTAATAAAATTAAGCTCCGTGGGTCACAGACAGAATCTCAGATTTTAACGTTAAAAAAAAGAGGCCTGGCTCCCAAATTACAGCTGTTTCTCACTATATGAACCATGGTACATTCTCTTCTCTGAGCCACAGCTTTATTGTCTGTAACATATGGACAGCAATCCCTATCCCAGAGTATTTTTTGGAGACATTAATGGTCTAATTTGTGCCAAATGCTCTAGACAGTATGTGCTTCATGAATGCGGAGCTGCTTCTCACACTTTCTGAAGAATAACCACCACTTCAGTGTTAGTTTCATCTCCCCGTTGCTGAATGAATGCAGGGACCCGAACCAATTAGAGGGGCAGGGAGTTTATTCTTGCTTTTGCTTTGCATGCATGGCAGATGGGTTCATTCCAGCATCACTAGCTGAGGGAACTGACCATACCACATCCATAGGCATTGACGAGCAAGGGTCCTATTTTCCTTGCTTGCTAGCATGCCTGTGTATCAAAAGTACGCCAAAATACCAAACTGGCTCTCTCACTGCTCGCCCAAGGAAATGATCTCACCCACCACGAGTTAGTCTTCTTACATCAATTAGATAATCTCCCACAGTCTTGCTTAGGACGTACCTTGATTAAATAATTCTTTTTTTTTATTTCCACTCATACAAACTTAACAGGTATACCGATTAAATAATTCTTTATTGATGTGCCTAAAGCCTCAGCCTTCAATTTTCAAGTTAACTGGCACAACTTCTAAGCAGCCAACTTCCACGCTTCCCCTCCTAGACTCTTTGGTGAGACAGACAGACTTTACCAGCTCTCTTGCCACCCTGTTCACCACCTCCCAACAGAATCTACCCAACAGGAAATCACAGATGTGGTGGTCGCCTTACCATCCATCACTCCACCACACCCTATTTTTCAATTCCCCTATTTCAAGTCACCACCAGTAAATTCACACTGGGGCGCCTTACTAGTCTACACTTTTTCTTCTTCTCCTCCCAGATCTTGAACTTCCTAATCATTTTCCCCTTGCCCACTGTCCTTCCATTCCCTCACCAGAAGCTGCTTCACCTCTGGATCCCCTCCCTTCCCCACATTCCTCCTGGAGCCCAAGCCTGCTGCCTTATTGCAAACTAGCACATTTGCCTCCTATAAATTGCTTTGTTCTATCCCACAACTTGCAGATACCACTGGACTGACTTGCTCCGATTCACACTATTTGGTATATTACAGGTTTCCTTGATCCAACCTGTTCTGAATTCCCAAGTCGCTCCAAAACACCTTGTTTTTCAATACTCTCATAGGCTAACCCAGCCTCGCTCCATCACGGTTGAAATTGTGCATTCCCTCCTCAGACTCCCTCCTTACTGCATAAAAAGCAAGGGTGCCTATGTCCTTGGCAATGAGTGAAAGATTGAAAACCAACATAGCAGAGCGGAGGAAATTAGTCTGGCAACCAGAGGCTCCAAGACTGATGCTAAATCTCCTGCATTATGGTTCTCTTGTGCCCAGAGCAGCTAGTCCACCCATGCCAGAGGTTCTGGAATTTTCCCAGGTGGTAAATTTCAGCAACTGACTGGGCCTGTGTTCATCATCTGGGCTGTTTCAGCAGACCTATAGGGACCCACTGGCCTTTTGGTCTTGTTCAGACCTCACCACTCTTCCCCAACTCCTAGGACTGTTTGCTCTGTCCAGTTTTGTGCTCGCTGATAATAGGGGCCTTGCTGTACTCCCCAAAACTGAGGAGGCAGGTCAAGGCTCAGTCACTTATGTCTATCCCAGGCTGCTGTGCTGGTGCATCTGTTCTGGGGTCTAACCCAGCCTGAGCACTAAGGGTTAATAACCCTTTGACTTTCCAGCCTGTGTGCAGCAGTCTTCTTGCTGGTCCTATGCACTTCCCAGTCTCCCACACACATTCGGTCACACTTTTTTTTTTTCAAAAAAATTTTTTTAATTTTTTTATTATTATTTATTCAATTGTGTGTGCGTGCATGCAGAACCACAGGTGAATTCGGGAACCCTCATAGACTGCCTCCGCCTCCACGTTTACTCTGCTCCGGGATTCACAGGCTCTGCCTTACCAGGACCAGAAGTGCAGGCCGCCCCCTGCTTCCTCCCGGCGTCTATATGTGGGGTCTAGGATCTGAACTCAGGACCTTCCGCCTGCAAGGCAGAAACTTAACCCCTGAGCCACCTCTCCAGCCCCCCCCCCTGTCACACTTTTTCTAAAGGATAGACTTGACTTTTTAACTACCTATGATGTATCATTTTTCTGTGTCCTGAAACCTGCCTCACCACACACCACAACCAACCATTCACCATGTAGGACCCTCCCTCAACCCTTCTGCCCTTGTTGCTCCTCACCAGGTTTGTTTCTTTGTTGTTCGTTTGGTGTGTGTGTGTGTGTGTGTGTGTGTGTGTGTGTGTGTGTGTGTGTGAGGGCATTGTGTGGGCCCATGGTTAACTTCGGGAATCATCCTGAATTGTTCTACCTCCTCTTTGCTTTGTTCTGGAATGTCCCAAGCTCTGCCTTTCAGGGTCTGGGATGTACAGTGTGCCACCATTTCTGCCTGGTGTCTTTACATGGGGTCCAGAATTCAAATTCAGGATCTTCTGCTTGTGAGGCAGAGGCTTAACCCTTCAACTATCTCTCCAGTCCAGGTTTTCTCAGTTCTCTTGACAGTGTCTTGTCTCCTCTCAGTTGTGATCCTCATCTTGGATTTTCTTTTTCCTTTTTACTCTTTCAACAGCATCTGATCCCTGCTGATCATTCAAGGACTGCCTGGAGGAAGTGGGAGGGATCTAAGCTACTTGACTTAAAATCCAGAAGTCTGTGCTAAAGGAAAGCTAGCAGAACAAAAAGGGTGCTCAGCCTTTGAAGACTCCAACCAGCCCACACTGGTGCTGAAGAAACCTTGTTATTCTGTATCTCCAAGTCCTGTCTGTCTCTTTCTACTGTGCTTGAAAACCAAGCACAATGTGCCAAGACAATAAGTGGAGTCACACATACCTCACCAACTGTGTGACCCTCATCAGATCTTGGCTTCCTCTGTTGCAGAGCTGTGCAGATTAAGTCAGGATTCAAGGAGTAAGCAAGGCCCATGTCTCAGAAGCAAGCTTCAAGACTTTCCAGCTGCTGAAATCCTTGGCCATCAAGATGTTAACATTCTACGGAATGAAGCCATCTTCAGATAATCATCCTCAGGAATAAGTAGAATAAAAAATTGACCAGGAACTGTGAGATGTTCTGTCCACTTTTCCAGCAAGCAAATGTTCATAAAATATTTAACATGCCTTTTAGTGCTAACTGGTAGAAGCTGTTTAGGAAAAGAGCACAGCTGTGGATTCATCAGTATCTTTTAAAAAAACGATGTTCTGGGCAAAAAACACCAACTGGAATTGGTTTGAGAGTTTCTTCCTACTGGATAGCTTACGTAACACCAAGGAATATTGTAGAAGCTATTGGGGGAGAAAAACAAAAGACTAAAGAATAAAAAATAAGAAAGATCTTTCAACTTGTGAGATCTGCAAACTACAATAAGAATCACCATGGCAACAGATGGCCACCAGCATAATAGTGGCATGAGTATCAAAGGAGACAACCAACAGCTTTCTGTTCAGATTTAAGGCCCACTTGTCAGAAAATGCCACATATTCGTGTTACTGTAAACTAAAGCAAGAATCTATGAAAGAGAATAAAATAGGTCATAAGGGAAGAACAGACTATGAATCTTTAGCTAAGAAGACAGTACACCAAACTGCTTTGTAATTACCTGTTATTATACCCATAGATTGGGAGAGCACTCAGCACAGAACCTCAAAGCCTTCTACAATAGAAGGTGTTTATTACTAAAAACAGGATTTGCCAAAATGCAGAAAATAAATGTATATGGACTGTTTATCCCTGAACAGGACATATAAGCTTCGCCCATTCCTCCGCAGCCCAGCGTGCCCGAGCCTGGGAACCAGGCACCACAAGGCTCAGGGAACATGGAAGAAGAGGAGGCAGCAAAATTGTAAGAGCCTAAAGAGGAATATGATGGTAGGCCATGCATTCTCTCCTGGACATGACATAGTTGTGATATACAAGATTTCATGGCAGGTATGTATGCTTACACAAGAATTGCATGGAAACTGTCTTATCAACATTTCACCATAACATCCAAAAAGATCTCAAGAAGTTCCACACCTCTCTGAGAGACTGATGAGGACTAATGCTTTCCTCAATGGTGTATCCACTGATCTAGGATGCCTGCCGGAGCATGAATGAGGTCACACAAGTCATCACAGACTAGATGAGGCACAATGGACTGCACAAGTGAAAAGATTGAAAATAAGATGGAGTCTGACAGGGGAGATGAAGGGTTATAAGGGGAAAGAAGGGATGGTATTTGGGACGAAGGGTTGAAAATATTATAAAGTCACTATATTCATGAATACAACATTTAAAAAAATTAAAAAAAAGCAATGTCCCTCATTCTGTTTCAGGGACCTATCCCAAGAAAATTTTCCAAGCCAGAGTTAAGGCTTCCAGATCTGTCTGTCACAGTACTATTTGTAACATCTAGTCACTGAGGGAAAACCTGAGTGTCCAGTGGATTCATACAGCTGGAAAGAAAAGGAACTTAGGAGCCCAAAGATAGAATCTTACACAGCACAAGAAATATGGCATCAAAGTATATTAGTAACTAAAGGAATACTTGATAAAACCTTAAACTAAAAGAATAGAACTAAAATTAAGATGTGAACCAGGTGTGATGGTACATGCCTATGCTCCCAGAACTTGAGAGGTGGAGGCAGGAGATCATGAGTTCAAGACTAACCTTGGCTACATAGAAAGTTTGATGCCAGGGGCTGGAGAGGTGGCTCAGGGGTTAAGCCTCTGCCTTGCAGGCGGAAGGTCCTGAGTTCGGATCCTAGACCCCACGTATAGATGCCGGGCGGAAGTGGGGGCGGCCTGCGTTTCTGGTCCTGGTAGGGCGGAGCCTGTGAATCCCGGGGTGGAGCAAACAAGGAGGAGGCGGTCCATGGTGGTTCCCGAATTCGTTCGTGGTTCTACACACACATACATGCATACATACATGCACACACACACGCACACATACACGCGCACAATTGAATAAATTATAAAAAATTTTAAAAAAAGAAAGTTTGATGTCAGCCTGGATTATAGGAGATCCTGTCTCAAAAGAAGGGGAGGGAGATGTTTTCTATATTTAAATACCCTCGATCATGTGTGTGTACGCGTGTGTGCGTGTGTGTGTGTTTACATGTGTCGTATGGATATGGATGCAGATGTGAGTGAGTATAGGTCCATGCGGGTACAGAGGAGAACACTGTGTGTGCCTATGGAAGCCCTGGAGACTTTGGGAATCATCCTGGATTGCTCTGCTTCATTATAACTTTGCCCTGGGTCCTTTTGTTTGTGAGGCAAAGGGCTTAATCCCTGAGCTCTCTCCAGCCTTCTTTTTTTAAGCAGAGAAAAACAAAGTGTAAAGACATATGTCAAAGTGCCAAAGTAAATTGTTTGGGCTTGAGGAGGTAGCTCAGCGGGTAAAAGCACTTACTATCAACAGAAGTAGAGGATCTCAATACCCAGAGAGAACATAGTCTGGCTCAGTGGAGAGCAGTGAAATAGATAACAGCCAACCAGAATGCAGAGTACTGTAGACCTTGTATTGCTCACCCAGGATCAGGCCAACCAAATCTCTCCACATCCTAAGGCTCGGGGAACCTTGTAGAAAAGGGGATGGTAAGATTGTAAGAGCCTAAAAATAGGAAGGTTGATTGCTATACAAGACATTCCACTCAAGTCAGGGCTGCTGCATCCAGGAACTCACTGCAATGAGACTTTGTCCTTACCAGACCTACATAATGGCTGACATACCAACATGCCCCATAGACTAGCGAGGATCTCAGGAGAAATAATTACATGCAGTGGAAACCTTAAGGGCCAGGGCTAGACAGATGAGGGAGTGCCCCTATCAGTGGGCTGCCCTAGGAAGGGCCACCCCAAAAGAGAAGACTGGTGAATCATCAGCAAAACCAAGAAGTGGCCCTGCTTCAAGGAGCTGGAAGTTGAGAACCACTCCCCAAAATTGTCCTCTGACAGCCACATACATTCCAAGGTATGTACAAACATTCACACACACACACACACTCAAACTCAATCAAATTTAAAACATACAATTGTTTTGCTTCTGAATCACAGATAGTATTCTTTCTGTTCACTTTTTTAACTTGATACATTGTATGATAAGCACTTATTAATTTTATAACTTAAAAATAAAGATAGAAAAACTGGAGAAAGCCACCCCCTTGAACTTTGGTGTTTTCACCAAATCTGCCCCACTCCAACTTGTGCAAGCCCCCACAGTCTGTAAGGTCTTCTGTTCCTTCCCCCATCTAACCCCCTATCCTGCGGGCACAGGCAGCATAGACAGGTGCATACAGCATTGATTTGAAAATCCTTAACCATAGCCATGTTCCTTAACCTTCAGTGACTTAGTTTCCTCATCTGTCAGTTGAGAACATCCTAACACTTCACTTTCTCATGTGTCTGCCTGCTAGAATAGCAAAGATGGCAGCACTAAAACCACAGGAGACCAGAAGTCCTGCCCATGCTCCCGGTGACATAATCCTCCTAGACTCTTGTGAAATGAGGTGTATATTCCACCCCAGCCGCAGTTTTGTGGCTTGAGAGTGTCACTAGGAGCTGTGTTCCTGACGTCCCTGGATAGGACCAGCAGGCCAAGTTTTCCTAGACCCAAACCAGTCTATTTCTGTCTGTCTATACATAAAATGCCAATTTTTAAAGTACTTTGCACACCCTCCTGCCCCAATACCTTCCATGACTGTTTCTTGCTGACCAAATAAAAATGACTTCTCCCCAGACTCTCACCATATGGCCCAATCTGATCCATCCAAACACTGACCTGTCTGTGCTGCAGTTAAATGGGTTCTTGACCATCACTAAATATCCCTTCTGTCATTTGCCTACAAACCAAACTCGAACTAGTCTTTCAATTCACCATGACTGCCTATCAGACTTCTCCCACCCTGGAGTCTAGTGCAAGCACAGCCTCCTTCAGAAAACCTGTCCACTCCCCCTACCAGAGCACAACTCCCCCTATAGAAACACACTAGAACGTGCTTGTTTCTGACGGAGGACAAATCGCAGGTTCCTGAGTCTTGTGTCTATTTAAGCACCACACTTACCTATCCAGGTAAATCACAAAGGAGTCCTCGATCCAAACTAGCAACTCAATCAAACAAGATCCCAGTGAATGAACTTACATGTGAAATGTATGGAAGCACCCCTCAAGTGCTAAGCACCCCTCAAGTGCTCACTAGTGCGATTTGCATAAACAATTCACACTGTCGCATTAAAGCCCCTGACACTGATTGATTTTTTCTTTATAATATGCAATCCAAATGTCATCCAGGGTCACCAAGGAGAAATTGTATGCAGGAAAGAAAAATTTTGAGGTCATTACTGAGCATGTTTGTATCTACCTAACATCTGTTATTAACTTGGTTTGGGTTCCAAGTCCTATCTACCTTTGTCCTTAGCACCTTCCAAAATCTTGACTTTTCCAGCCCGTCCGCATGGCATTTCCTCTCCCTTTTTCCACCTCACTTCTTTTTAAATTCTCGGGCTTTTCTCCCTAGACATTTAATTCTGTGATTTATTTCTGAGTTACTCTATCTACACCCACGTATAAATCCTGGTTTAGATCAGGAATAACTCAGGATTAATCTTTGATCTCAAAAATGTTTCCTGCGAGATGCTTCAGTGGGTAAAGACAACTTGCTGCACAATCTAGCAACCTGAATTTGTTCCCTGAGAAGCAAAAATAAACTCCTGAAATTTGTCCTTTGTGCACGCGCACACACGCACACACACACACACACACACACACACACAAATATTTCTTACCTATGCTAACATTTGGAACCAACCAAACATTGAGGACACTAGTTTGCAAAACCTTTTTGCAGTTCACCTGCCTTGTTGCTGATAAATGCGTAACAAAACACCTTAAGGGAACAAGGGGGTTTTATTATTCTGGATTATGATTCTTGGTTACAGTTTCTTGTCCATCTTGAAAGAATAGTCTGCCATCACCAAGGGAGAAGTGTCTACACCACCTCCACATAAGAGCTGAGAGAGGAACAAATCTTACTTGCGAGACCAGCATGTCAACAGAAGGATGCCAACTTTCTCAACCAGTCCCACTCACCATGGGCTGGACCTTCCCCATCAACTAGATAATCTCTTGCAGTTTTGTTCTAGGCTTAATTCAGTACTAATTCACTGTAAAAATGTGTCCAGAGCTCGAACCTTCAATGGTCAAGTTGATACCTCTGTCTAACTATGGTAGTAGAATTTATCCATGTCCCCTATAAGTATCATCATTTAAATGCGTAGCTATTCTTAAACTTTTCATCTGTAAAATACTTGAAAAAGTAGCAAAAATAAAAAGAGTGAATTCTAAACCCAACTTGTCTCATTCAAAGGACATGAGAAAGAAAGGATTATTTGGACCCTTGTAGTGTGAAATAGAGGCCCAGAAAGGCCACAGCTCTCAGAATACTGTGACCCCTCCCAACCTGAAGTCTGTATCTGTATTTATGGAGCCTCAAACAAAGAACAGAAAATACAACAATGAAAATTTTAATTTTTTACAGCTAGGGACTTGTGTAACTTGAGTGGGCTCTAAACCACGTGTTGATCTGATATATATCATCTTGGACATAGTACCATGTTGTTTTTCTTAAAAACTGCCATCATTACACAGTGCATATGTTTCTCTGTCCTTTTCCCATTCTGCTTCTGACACAAGCAGAACATCATTGTCATTGTTATTGTCACATCACAACTGTGTGATGTTTTTGACATGAACATCTACCTTCATGACTTTTACCATGAAGGTGACTTTGGTCATGTCAGTGGCCTACATTACCATCAAGAAGCCTGTTACATCATTGGATTTGAATCTATAAGTTTGGCCAGCTGCATTAAAAGGACTCGAATGCATTTTTCTGCTCTCTTTCATGTTTGTCACTTTCAAATTATAGCATTGCAAATAGGACTGGGAGTTCAGGTACTTGGTCTGTTTCTCTGCTGCAGACTGGGCAGCATTCCTGGTGTCACTTTATACCTTTTCCCTTGGAGTCCCCCATCTCTCCTTCCCAAGCCAGGGATGTAACATAAAATAGCAAATGAGGTCCCCTTGGCCCAGGAGTGAGTCAGTGAGCCATGGCTCCCCGGAGCAGCTACTTGAAGTCGCAATATCATTTGCTTTGCATTTTTGCCATACTTACGCAACTATACACTTTTTTTAATCATTGGAAAATCAGAGGAATCCCCAACAGTAGAGAAGACACAGCCTGGGGTGGAGAAGGGAAAAGGTGGTAGAGGAGGAGGTGGGCAGCTGCCTGTTTTAAGATGGGCAGCTATTTCACGAGTACTCGTTATGACTTTGGATGAAACTCTAGGGTACGTGGTATGTCAGATGCCCTGTCTCTGCACACAGTTCACAGCACTGTTATTCTCAGAGATGACACTTCACTGGTAGGAATCTGGGAGAAGCAGCACACAGATTTGGGACTAAATCCAGGTTTCAGAGGTTTAAGGCAGATTATATCAAAACTCCATGCTGATGCCCTAGTTATGGTTAATTAGCAAGCCTGATAGTAAATTGTGCTTTTTAAATAGCAAAGTCCTGCTGACAGTAGGGGGAAGTGGAGGGAACTTGGCTTAAGAGCTCAGAGAGCCTTTGGGATGCACTTATGAGACTCTACATGTGATACATGCAGATAGATACATTCTGATAGTCCACACTACAGAATGTCAGTGTAATTAGAGCAACATGGTCAGATTGGGAGACCCCTTGTCACAACCATGGTTCACAAGTGACCCAACTTCTGGGGAACTCTGGGGAAATCTCCTCATCATTCTAGAATGACTCTATACTTTCCCTTAACCCCCAATCAATAGTCAAATTTTTCATCACTTTGATGATTGAGAATTGGAGCAGGACAAGGGAAGGAGGCATAAGTAGAAAGTATGAAGAACGGAAGAAACTGAAATTGAAACTCTCCATCAAAGGGATCAGAGAAATTCACCAGTTTCCAGTCCTCTTCATTAGGGATCCTGCACAGAGCAGTGCAGGAGAGGAAGGGTGGTCAGGGCACCCCAATTTCCTGGGAGGTCTCAATCCAATGACTTGTCTTTGGCACCAGAGGCATTCCATGCCCTCTTTAGTCTAAAAAGAAGAGGTTGCATATCTGAATTAGCCCACAGGGTGCACCAAGAACCAGTGAAAATTGTCAGGTGCGGAAAGGAATAAGGACTATCAGATAATTTATGAAAGTCGGATCTGCAGCATTTCAGCTAAGTCTAAGCCTGTCCTTAATTCTCAAAACAAACTCAGTGTTAAATTTCTCTGTTTGATAATTTAAAATGTTCATCTGAGATTAGGAAAGAGAGAAAAACGGTGAGGAACAGAAAACGTGGAATAAGGATGATATAAGATCTTGTTGCTGAAAATACAAGTCAGGCACTAAGTTGAATATATCCATTACTTTTTTTTGTTGCTGTGACAAAAAGCCTAACTCAACCACCTTAAGGAAGAGTATGTGTCAGCTCATAAGTTAAGAAGGGGTACAGTCTGCCATGGTGGGGAAGTGTGAAGCAGCTGAGAGCATGAAGGAAGTGGGTCTGCACTTATAAAACCTCAAAGCCCACCCCAGTCACCCTATTCCTCCCTCAAGACTCCACCTTCTGAAGGTCCCATGACTCTTCAAAACAGCTGGAGATATGGAGGACACTCACTTTCAAATGACAACAATGAGACACCTGAAAGGTACAAGGAGCCCTTATCCCACTTGTGGGTTCACCCTGGAATGAAATCCCTTCACAGGTCAAAGCATGCCCCAGGTGTCCCTGATTCAACACAGTTTGTCCAGCTTTTCCCCAGCTATGTAAATGAGTTTAGGAATGCATTTTAAAGGAATTGCTCTGGCTGTCGATGTTTCTCTCTGTTCACTCTTAATGATGCTGTCTGCCATTCCTTTTCACATCGTACCACCTCTAGGCAGTGCAGAGATGACACCATCTCTGAATCCATTCTGCTGACTTGCAAATGTCTTCCACTGCGTTGGGCAGCCATTCCCCTGCCACGTGTATCCAGTAAGATACCATAAATCAGCATATTCTAAACTGATGAGCCAGAAATAATCCCAGGGAGACCAGGAATAAAAGATTTAAACATTGAGGGCAAAGTGCCTGGTGAAGGAACGAAGAGAGAATAAACAGAGGCCATTTGTATAGGGCATGGAACTAAGTGAAGCAAGCGTTTGCCTTTTTAAGCCCGTGTTTAACAGTTCTGTTTCCATTGTTCCTTCTCAGACCATCCAAATTGTTGCTTTGGAGGGGCCACCATAACATTGGTCTACTTAGAGCTGTGAGAGAGCCAGTGTCATATATAGAAAGGCCCATCACATAGGAGAGAGAGGGTTTGACCCTATTGGCTGCTTTCCAGTTGGAACCAAACAGGTGGGAAACTCAACTCCATAGAGCACAGAAAGAAGAATTTTTATCTCCAACCCGTCATCTGTACCTTTACAGGTCTTAAAATACTCTAAGAAATGGAAAGAGAGTATGCATGCGTGCCTTACTGGAATAGCTACCCTTCATCTATTGAGTACCTACTATATGCCAGTGCTAAGTGCTCTGCATTCTTTTTAATTCCCAGAACAGCCCAATGTGATTTGTTTCATTACATTTATTTTATCCTGGAGAAGATGAAGTCTTATCCTGGAGAAGATACAGCTAATAATTAGTTGACCCATTTTTTAAATAGTATTTTTATTTACTCTTTGACAAGTTCAAACATGGTCATAGCACTTTTACTCCCCGCCCCCCATACCTTCAATACATGCCCTGTCCCACCTTCATAACTTCTCCTGGTCCTCTTCCTCCTTCTTCTTTTATGATTCAATGAGTCCCGTCAGTGCTACCCACATAGGTGTGGGACCATCCTCTGAGCATGGGAAATGAAATGGCTCTCCCATCCTCAGTATCAACTGCTACTGGCTCCTCTGCCACAAATAGGGCCTTAAGAGGCCATTCCCATCCATGCTGGAATGTTGACAGCCACAGATGCTGTGAGTTCAAGAGTGCAACAGCCAAGCCAAGCATTTCACAGCACTCCTCCCCTTCCTCCTGACTCAGGATTGTTTGTTTGTTTGTTTGTTTCTGTGGTGTGGTGTGTGTGTATGTATATGTGTATGTGTGTGTGTTTGTGTGTGTGTGTGTGTGTGTGTGTGTGTGTGTGTAGTGGAGTATTTCAATGCATGCTATCACTGTATGTTGAAGCATGTGACCACTGAGTTATATTCCCTATTTTTTCTCTAATTTTAATTTTGGAGCAGGATTTCTCTAAGTTGTCTAGGCCAGTCTCTGTTCAGGAGCCCAGACTGACCTCATATTTGTGATCCTCCTGCCTCAGCCTCCCAAGTATCTGGAATTATAGGCCTATGTCCCTACACCCAGTATGTTCTGTTTTAAGTTCAGTTCTTTCTAACTGCAAACTATTCTAAATCAACACAAGGTGCCATACTTGGTGTGAAGTGGTTCTTAACTATAAATGATGAAATCCAGTCTCCTGGTCGAATGCATAAAGATACTTATGCAGGGAACTCAGGCAGATGCCAAAATCTCTGGAGGGCCAGGGACCCAGACTTGAAACATGACGCAAGAGCAATGCAGTCAGGACAAATACCAAGATGCTCTTTGGACTATTTCCAACAGAATCATCACCACCAGCACTGTGATCTACCACTGACCCTGTGCTTGCCCATGGACATTTATCACTATCCATGAAAACAGTAGAGTCTCTGCTACCATGTTTAGTGGGAGGCTGGTCTCCCCTCACGAAATATTGCTCACTCACATGTCAGTGAGTGTTTCTAGCCAACAGTGATGGTCAATAGGATTTAGGATTACCATGGAAAAACACCTTCAGGTGTATCTCTGAGGCTGAGTGGAGAAAATCCATCCTGAATGTGGTAGGTACCATCCTATGAGCTGGGATCTCAGAACAAATAAAAAGGGGAAAGCACCAGCATTCATCTCTCTCTGCTTCCTGACTGGGAACACAATGTGAGCAGCTGCCTCACACTCCTGCTGCCATGCCTTCCTCGCCATGATGGACTCAACCCTCAAACCGTGAGCCAAGATAAACCCTTCCCTTCCGTTAATTGCTTCTGTCACTGCAGTGAGGAAATAACCTGTACACCAGCTTTCAAACACATGCTGCATCTAGCTGCAAGGAAGTTCTGGAAATGTCATTTGGGAACGTTTTTATTGGTATGATGAGACTCACAATATGGAAATTGGACCAAAAGTGTTTTTTTTTTTTAAAGAGAAGATAAACTGGAAGGTTTTCATGCACTTAAAATATTATTAAACATTTCCTGAGGGCCTAGTATCAGAAAAACATGATGTTAGACTCAAGGACTATGGTCTAAGCTCTGGTTCTTGGAGATGTAGAAATTGATTATATTACAAAGTAAACAACCCATCACTTAAGACATCCCATGTAAGGAAGGGCCAGACAAGACGTTTCAGAGCAGATAGTGCTGGGAGTCAGTGTGAGTCACCATGAGTTGATGAATCAAGACATGGTAAATGTAACATATAACCAAACACTTTGAATCCGAAAGGGAAAGGCAGACATCATCTACAAAGCATAGGAGGTTTGGAAGGATATGGAAATCTCCTCCAGTCTGACCTAGAAACATGATCATATCCCTTCCATGTGACAGAGAGTATCTAGGATCCCATTTCAGCCATATGGTAGAAGACACAGGAATGTAGTAACTTATAAAATAAGGTTTCTCTAAAGAGCAGTTAGCAGAGCATGGTGGGCAGGGGAGAAGAAAACCATGGTAAAGAGAGAAAAAGCACAAAGCATTATGACCGTGGAGGTATATGTATGTAAATAGGGAAGCTGTCCAAAAGAACCCATATTCTGAATGGTGGCCTAAAAAAGATAGGTTGTAAGACTGTACAACAGAGTTAAGAATCGCGAACAACAGAATCCTCTCTAGCGTGGTGTTTTTGAGCAGCAAGGGTTTGTGAAAGAAACTGATTAATACAACAAATCTCTGGGAGGCTCAGTGTGTCATGTTATTAGGCTTCACAGGAGCTATGCCCCTCTATTGTCACTGCCGAAAGACAATCTTGGAGGCAGGTCCAAGACCCTTTCTAGAAACTGGGTTCCACAGAAGCCATCTACCTTCTATTGCTCTGAAATAGGGATGACTTTGTTGATGTCTTTTCCATAGTTACGCTCTGGCTTCCAGTGTACTGGGGGAATGTGCATCAAAGCACATTCTCTCCCTCAGGAAGCAAGACAAGCAGAAAGGGATTCTGAGGCCTGGTGGGCATATTCATACCTTGTGTCACCACAGAGGGGGCTTACTCAAGACTTGGGACACTCAACGTGGCCTGGTCTCTCCTGGCCAGGCTGTCTCCACCAGCCACAGAGAGGGGCTGAACGGATCCAGACTCTAGGTTGGATGTTGGGGACAGTTAGGCCTGAATGAAAAGTCATCTCTGAAAGGAGGTGGGGAATAAACACCCATCAGTGCTGGTGTGCTACCTCTGTGGCGATATTGCACTGTCATAGAAGACACAGCTTTAAATTGACCAAACTAAATTATCAGGAAACCTGTCAAAAAGATTCAGTAGGTGGGGAAGCTATAGCCAACATTTTGGGTCACCTGCCTGGTATCCACCTTCCTTTCTTTCCTAGTAATACATTTCCATTTCAGGGCAGAAGGAACAACGGTGTACTATTTAAAGTAGCCATTCCCTTGTAGCCTGGGGTGGTCAGGTGACCCAATTTTGGACTGTGAAGTACAAGTAAAAAGCCTATTGAGAGAGGTCTTTAGGGAAACTACTATTTTGTAATAATTTGACTAACCTACCACTTTCAAAGTTTGACTGAAACATTTTTAAAAATCCAAAAGCAGTTTTAAGTTCACAGCAAAACTGAGAGAAAAATATAGAAATGTGCTCCATATCCTTCTCCCGTACATGAAGGGCACTCCATTACTTACATCACCATTACCAACATCCCCCACCACAACAATATGTCTGTCACAATATTTGTCAGTGAACTCATGCCTACTCATACAAATTTTTCCAGCATCCACAGTTTGCACGGGGCTCACTCACAGTGTCGTACATTCTATAGTTTGCCCTCCTGTGCAGTGACACGTGTCCATCTTTGTGGCTATACATGGAATGGTCTTGCCATGATAAAAGCTTCTGTCCTGCACCTATTCCTCTCTCGTCCCAATCCTAGCGATCCTTTCACTGTCTTTGTAGTCTTGTCTCTTCCAGAATGTCACAAAGTTAGAGTCCAGTGAAGTGTGTAACCTTTCCAGATTAGGTTCATTCACTCAATAATATGCTTTCACAATTCCTTCACGTCTTCTTGTGATTTGACGGTTTATTCTTTAGTGGTGAATAATGTTCCATCATTGTCTTGATGCAGTTTATCCATTTGCCTGCTAGGTTCTGTTGTGGTTATTGTTGCTGTTTGGTGGTGGGGAGAAAGTGGAGAGAGGGGTCTGATGTAGTTCAGGCTGGCCTCCAACTCACTGTGTAGCCAGAGATGACCTTGAAATCCTGACTTCCCTGCCTCCACCTCCCAAGCGTTAGAATTGCAATCATGTGCCACCATGATGGAACTCAGGGCTTTGTGAGTGCAGGACAAGCACTCTACCAATTAAGCTTCATCCCTGTGAACTCACGTGCTTGTGCGTACATGCGCATGCGCACATACACACACACACACACACACACACACACACACACACTTTTTATCTTTTGACATAAGATTTTGTTGTGCAGCTCTGGCTGGCCCAGAACTCACCATGCACATCAGGCTGGTCCTGAACTTATTGCAATCCTCTTGCTTCTGCCTCCCAAGTGCTGGGATTACAGACATGTGCCACCACAGCCGGCTTTCCTTTTACCTAGTGAAGGACAACTTGGCTGCTTTCAAGTTTCGGCAACAATAGATAAAGCTAACGTATAGGCACCAGTTACACATTGCTTGCTAAATGCCCAGAGTACACTACTGGATCACTGCCCAGCACTTCCTGCCGATAGCTACCTTCCTGCCTGCACATCCAAGACAAAGCCCAGAAAAGGAACAGCTCTCATCCACTTGCAGCAGAATTTTAGGCTACTGAAGGAGGAGCCGGAAGCCAAAAGGACCTGCTCCAAGGAGGCCCTGGACTGCACAGGCCACATGTAAGTTGCACAAACAAGATTCCTTTGTGTCGATGCTGTTTCTGTTTCAGGCAAGTTTATTTCAAACTAGTCTGGAAACCTCCATGTGCCAACTAGAATCAGTACCTTGGCATGAAGCCAGCTTGATTCTTACATATCATCAGTCTGGGAATAACTGTAAAAGTCACCTTAATAGTAAAAAGAAAACCTTTGAGTTAAAATTCCATCTAAACTTTGAACCTTTCACCTGTTATTTAAAACAAATACACTATCATCACCACCACTACCACTCCAGTCCCAGAAGAATCTCAGTGAAAAGAGGATATGCAATGCAGGGGTGCCAGTGTTGGTGGTGGGGGAGAAAGGAGCAAAGCTTCTTCCCCCCTCATCAAACACCCAGTTAGGAACGTGAAAATACCATCTGCAGCTTGGTACCTGCTGGGCAGAAGATGTGCATTCTAAGCGGAGAGAGAATCCATTTGCTTTTATGCAAAGGTTTTTTTTTTCTTCCTGTGAAAGTCCTATTATAAAAACAATTAGTCTCGATGAAGGATTCTGTTCTGCAAAAGGACTAATTCTCTGCACAGCTGCGCAGCCTTAGAAACAGCCTGGGTACTAAGGGAGGGAGATTCTGATGCTTCTACAGAATTTGCCTCAGTAGCCAAGACAGCTCACTCCTGTGCCTTCGAGATGTGGGATCTGTCAGCCGATGCATGGCCACCCCACTCTCCTGGCCAAGCATGGGGAAGGAGCTTGGGAGCAGACAAGACCCACCAATGCTGCTCTGTGAACCAGGAGGAAAGGACCCAAGGCCAACTGAGCATCATGGGGGAGCAATTCTCTGACATATAGACCCCCATGTCCACACACACACACACACACACACACACACACACACACACACACAGTTCTCACCTCAAAAGGGATAAGAAAGAGTTTATTCTGGAGCCAATTATGAGTAATCATGGCCCAGGTCATAATTTAGGTGAGCCCAAGTTTGTTTTCAATGTGATAAAAATTTCATGAAGTTTTTTGTAACCCGTCTGGCAAGTGCGTTACAGCAATACAGGAAAACCTCTGCTTTTGGCCTTTGCTGCTATCTGATCACATTCTTAACTTTTGGGTCGATGGAAGTTAGGAATTCCTCTGGAATCACTTAATAGTCACGAGGATGCTAGTGCATATATGGAAGTGGACAGTAAGTGGCCATTTGATGAGGCTGAAGAGAGCCAAGATAATTTGGCTTTGGACCTGCAACACTCCAACCACTTCACAATTTGAGGTTCTAATCAGTCTTTTGAGTGTTGCTTGAGGTTGGTGTGACTTCTTCCAGGAATTCAAGTTCACACCCAGCTTCCTAGCATGCTCAGCAGCTCTTCGTTGCAATGGGCCTTTTCCACCATCTTTAGTTTTGTGGAGCTGTACAATCTGATCAGACGGCTTCAATCTATAAATGAAAGATGGGGGCTGGGAGTGTGGCTGAGTAATACAGCAAATTCTTAGCATATGTGAGGCTCTGGGTCCGCTCCTCAGTGCCAAAAATAAATTAAAATAAAATAGATAAGGAAAGAGAGAAATGAAGCAGATTGTTTTTCTAATATGCCATTATTTTTTACGAAAATCAACTTTTCTGTTGGGTAGCAGGCTCCCCCAAAGACATTTTCCACCCATTTAATAGCTTTCGAATTTTTGAAATTCCAAGCTTTAGTCTTTTTCAGTTTTGTATCGCTTCCATGTACACGCTGGCCTCCTGGACCTAAGGGCTTTGTCATGATGTATTGTAGGGTATCAATGTGCTAATACTCATCTCCACTTGCCAGTAGCAAGTGGGAGTGTTAGTCACTAGCGTAATAGTCATATTTGGGGGCAATCTCCTATGCTGGTAGGGATAGGGAAGAAGTCATTGACTTTTTAAATGGCTGCTGCTTCAAAGTTGCTAATGCTGCTTCAAAGTTGTTATGGTTTCTTTTTCCTGGGGGAGAGCAGTGAGATGTTTGTTTCAGATAAGACCCTAGAGAAACATACAAGGAACCAAATCCCAAAGGCACCTTGATTAATGGTTTCGGGTAACCTAGAGCAAACTTTGCTCATACTATTAAATTCTACTCCAGAAGTTTGTGCCCATCATTTTCTTAAAGATGTGGTATATGATCTAGAACACAGGAACACAGTAATGTATCCTATATGAATATGTATAAATTTCATCAATAAAATCAATCAAAGATTGCTCCTATTAGGCAGTTTTAGAGCAGCCATGCTGGGATGGTCTCTGAAGGTCTGCAAAAGTCATCCCCCAGTGCTGAAGGAATACACTCTATTAGTCTGGAGGAACTGACTCTAATCCTCCACAAAGATAAGGTCATCGAATTCCCCAAATCCTCTGCTTATGAAAGGATGTGGAGATTAATTCCCCATTGTAGATAACCCCTGTCAAGAGATTGGCTACAAGATCAACTGAGTTGGACCCCAATATGAACAGACCAATGAGATATAGAGGACCAAAAAGCTTCAATAAGGTTTGCAGAAACTTCAATAAGGTAGCCAATCAGGAAAAAGCTGCTTCTTCCCACTCCGCCTAAGACTACAAATAACCCTGATCTGGTAGCCATCTTTGCCTCCCTTTCCCCTCATGGGACTCCATGTCTGGAGTTCATGAGTTGGTGGTGGTTCTCTTGCCCTTGTGGATTCATGTCAGTGAGTTCAGTTCTCTCTCTCCTCTATTAAGCTCTGTCTTAATCCCCTATGTGTGTTCTGGTTTCAATTTTTGACTTCTGAACACAAGAACTTAGATGCATAAGACCCCAGAGAATACCCACCAATTTTGGCGAGCACAAGCAAGAGATCAAAATTCCACAACATTTTGGCAAGCACAGTCAGGAGATCAGCCCCACACCACGTCACTAGAGGTGCTGTATATATGACTGCTGTGTCATGCGCGCATCCATGGTTGGCAGAAAGAGACTGGGCCTATGCTCAGTGTTCTGACCTGTGAACACACTACCGTGTATGTCAACCCCCTGAATTCCAGAACCCATGCGTTCACACAGTGGGTGACCTGCCACAGGCCTGACTCTCTGCACTTACACAATGGACAGTTCCCTTGGGCTGGGCTCCATGTGTTCACACTGTGGGCTTACTCAGCCTTACAGGAGCTGACAAAACTGCTGTTATTTAACTTAACAAGAGTTCTTAACCACATAACACCTCTTTGATTATGACCTATAGTGTCTTCTGTACTTGCCTTCTATTCCAGTGACTTTTCAGTGCTGTGATAAAATACTCTGACCGAAGCAACTGAAGGAAGAAATGGCTTATTGTTTTGGTTTATGGTGCCAGAGTGGATAGAGTCCATCATGGAGGGGAAAGCACTGTGGCAACTAAGGAAGGCCTGGTGACTGACTGATGCTAGATCATCAATGAGGAGGGAGAGAGAGAGAGAGAGAGAGAGAGAGCACCAAGATCTCATGCCCCTCCTCTCACCTGTGATATATTTCCTCAAGGCTCTACCTCCTAAAAGTTTCACAACCGTCTGTACTGACCAAACAGTACCACCAGCTTGGGACCAAGTGTTCAAATACATGAGACCAGAGGCATGTCATGTTCAAACCACCGTACTTTTCTTACTCTTTTATCTCCTGGATATGCTGACTGGCTTTGTACTCTCCTTGGGCAAGGCTATTATACTGGGTTATAGGGGAAGCACTGGCCTGTGGCTTCTGCTGACTTAGTGGTTAAAATCTCCCATCACAGAGCTACCAAGGTAACCTCACACCACGCAGAGCTGGGAAGGGGTAAGCACAACCAGTTCTTGTAGACTACTTGCATGGAAGAAGTGGAGGGATGAGATTCCCCTTCGCCTCCTTTGCTGGGCCTACTCTTGTGGTATTGGGAAGAGGAAAAAGGCAAAAAGGCCAAAGACATTTCCATACTAATCAATTATATGGTGATGAGACAACATTACTCTCTCCCCCTTTTATTGATCATTATTACGAATCTAACTTGTGGTCCTGTTTCTTTGCTGGCAGAGACAACAGCTTTTTTAACCACTGACAGTAATTCTGTGACATGGCTCCCTCTGCACTGCTAGAGAAGCCTGTTGGTGCCGCTTGCCACAGGCCTGGCAAGTCCCCATGACAGAGGTAGGAGGGACTCTCGGCGAGATTTGGAGCTTCACTGTGGAGTCCAGGAGCTCAGACCTCACAGGCAACGATCAGGCAGCAGGCCAATCAACGGCTCCCAGCCATAGTCCACATTGGAACCAGATGGTCCCAAAGGGAGAGCAGAGTAGCTAGTCACAAAGAGATGTGAAAACCCCCAGCCAGAAAGACAAATATGCTGAAAACCACAAGCACAGGGTCATGCCCTCTGATTAGGTACCCAGCTAATTTTATCATGGTGGCAAGGGAGCTGCTAGTCTTCTAGGAAACTCTCTCGTTCTCTTTCTTTCTCTCTCTCTCTTTCTCTCTCCCTCTCTTTTCCTCTCTCTCTCTCTCTCTCTCTCTCTCTCTCTCTCTCTCTCTCTCTCTCTCTCTCTCTCTCTCTTTCTCTCTCTCGTTCAGCAACACTCTCCAGACTTGTCCTCATTCTGTGACTCATTTGTGTACACACACCCAGCCAATCAGGGTTCATCTGGGTATACATAACCTGGTACATAGACCCCAAAGTACACTTGTCAGACACACCTGTGAGGAAGAAGAGGAAGAAGACTGCTCCCTCTTCAAGACCTGCCAGACGCAGACATCCCCAAGACCTGCTCCAAGAGGTACTGCTGCAGGCTGAACTTATTCCTGCTGCAGGGACTGACACACCGTTCCTGCCTTCCAAGACTTCTGACACTTGCTGTCCATGACTTGCTGTTCGGAGGATGGCTCTCCGTTGGCCTCTGAGGCTTGCTGAGAGGCCAGAGCTGTAACACTTGCTGACAATGTCTTGGTTGGTAACCCAGAAGTTCAGATCTATTTTCCTCTTTGAGTTGTCTCTCCAGTGTCCTGAGCCTCTGATCTTCTGTTCAAGCTGTTGTTCCTTTGTGAATACAGCTCTCTTCATCTGCTCACCCTTTGCTGTCTACCCACTTCATCCTTGGAGAGAGCAAGACAAGAACCTAGTCAGACAGGAGAATCAACAGTCTTGCCTACCTCCACTTCTCTAGCTTCCTGGGTCAGAGTCCCCGGGCAGATGACATTTTCTACATGTTCTAGAGCAGTGTGGGGCAACAGTGACTCCCTCCATAGAGCTTCTTCCTGTTCACGTGAACCATATCTGATCAGCAAACATGCCCATGGGGGAGCTGACATCCGTTCAGAGGAGAGCGGTCATCCTCTTCCATGAGCTCAGCCTAACTTCTAGTCCCAGTCAACATTCCCACTAAAAGATGGTTCTGACCCCTTTCCTGTAACGACCTTGATATTTTTTTTTTGGGGGGGGTGTTCACTAACAGTGAGTTGCTGGCTTTGCCTGATAGTGTGGGCAGTTTTGAAACTCAGAACGTGAAGTACTATTTAAACCTGTTTCTACTGTGGGCTGCCATCATGGTTTCAAAAAGAGCAAAAGATGTGCCACGGGAATGGGTTGTTACTGATGACACTTGCCACACTCTCCGTAGCATGTATCAAAGCTTTCATCTGTGCTGCCTCATTGGCTCCTCACAGCCTGACAGGAGTCTTGAAGCTGGAGTCCATGTAACACTGGGATCTCCAAGGACTTTCCAGGAGAGAAGCGCTGGGCCTGGATGGTGTTGAGGGAATTATCTCCGCCCTCGACTTTCCTCTCTAAGCTTCCAACATCAGCTCTGCCAAGCATGCCTTGGGAAGAGGAGTTATAAAGGTCTGATCTCCCATGTCCCCTTGCTAATCTGTCTCCACCCATTCCCCCACTGGATACCTAATTATCATTATGGATTCCCATGTGTATATCAGCACAGAATGCAGAATGGACTCAAAGAACTGGTCTACCTTGTTATTTTAAAATGCTTGTCATTTCCCCCATTGACTTCTTTTCATGAACCAGAAGAGGCAAGGCTTCGACCCACAAATGTAAACATTGGAATGTGTGGTGGTTAATCCTGGGTGTCAACTTGACCACACTTGGCATTAATTAAGATCAGCTGTCAGACTACCTGAAGAGATTATCTGGATAAATACATTTACAATACAAAGACCAGCCTTAGATCTGATTAGAACCTCCCTAGATTCAATTGGAACTTCCCAGTAAAGGACCAGATAAAAGGAACCATAGAACAGAAAACTATAAAGAAGAGAGACTCTCCAAAGATGTCTGCAGTGACTTAACCTGCCTCCAGCTTCAGCCACCAGCCATGTCACCTCTGCCATGAAAGACTGTTTCTTACCTCTAAAACCATAAGCCAAATAAATTTCCTTTTCTCCCTTAAGTTGTTCAACTTTGGATGTTCTCTCACAATAGTTAAGAGTAACCCTTACAGAATGTGAGTGCCATGAGCCGGGTACCATCCCAACAGCAAGTAATATTCCTCATCATGTTGTAGCAGCGTTAAAAAATCTAATTTTTCTTCATTATTCATGACCTTTGCTTCAGTACTTACTCAACTTGGCATTATATGTTCCTTTGATCAATCTTATGTTAACTAACAAATCTCGACAATAACAATTCAGAGGGACTATTTGAAGTGGACCTCGTGATCACAGGGAATGGATTTTTTAATGCTTCCATTTACGACCATATTTGTGTCAGGAAAGTATGTGAGACTCCAGGAGCACACAACTGGCCACTCAGGCCTACATCTAGGCTTGCTCCCCTACATGCCATAGACAGAGCCTCCTTTCTGCAACATACTCTTTCTTCCCAGCCAACTCATAGTCACAGCATAGATGCCTGATATGCACCAAGCCAACAGGACCTAAAGAGCTAGAGAACTTTCCAGGGATTTCTGGAAAATGTTTTCCTCCCTAATTAGAGAGAGAGAGAGAGAGTCTTCCCTTCCCATATTTGGAGATAAATTATATTAATCAAGGTTCTCTAGAGGAACAGAACAATTCGAATGAATCTATATATAAAGGGTTTTATTAGATCGATGTATGATCTAGGAAGTCCAACAATAGCTGCCAGGAGATGCTCAGTCCACGAGTCTGAGTACCCCAGCAGTCCCAACTTGCTGAAGATCTGGTCATTGGTCTTCAGTTCACATCAGAAGGTCAAAGAGAAACTTCGTAAAGCCAGTGAAAAGTGACAGCAGTGCTAGCGCACAGGGGAGATGAATTTGCCAATAAAAGGGGTGAGTGGGTAAAAGCAAAGACTTTCCTTCTTGGCTTCCTTTCCTAGACTACCACCAGAAGGTGCCACCCACCTTCAGGATGGGTCTTCCCATCTCAAACATCTTGATCCAGGTACAGCCTCATACATGTGGCCAACGGCTAACTGTGCTAGTCAATTCCAAGTCCAGTCAGGCTGGCAACCAAGATTAACCATCACAGGTAGCTGAGAAGATGTGAAGCCTGGAGTAGTTGCAGCCTCCTTAGAACCACGAGGGAAAGGCAAGAAGACTGAAGCAAGACACAGCTGGAACTTCACATTACTGAGCTGTTAAACCAAGCCTGGAAACACCTCCCTCAAGGTTTTATTGTTTTTTTTAAGGGAAGAATGATTTACTTGGGAATACAGTCCATCATGGAGGGTATACTCTTTGTGTTGCCTGTGAGAGAACACCTAAAGTCAAGCACCTTAAGGGAGAAAGGGAAATTTATTCAGCTAACAGTTCTAGAGGGAAGATGGTCTTTCATGGTGGAAGTGGCATGGATGGTGGCAGAACCTGGAGACAGGCTAAGTCTCACCCATCCAGGAGACTGAGAGCCGCAAGACTGCCAACTGCAAGAGCAGGCCTCTCCCAGAAGTAGGGTGGGACTAATCAACCTCAAGACCCACCCCCTATGACTACCTTCCTCCAACAAAGCTCCACCTCTTAAAGGTGCCATGACCTTCTCAAACACATGAGCCTGTGGGGGACACACTCCAAACCATGACAGAGGGGAAGACATGGTGACAGGCAGCTCCGTGGAAACAAGGGTGCACAGCTGAGAACGCCTCACATAACATCTTGGCAAACAAGAAGTAGGGAACAGACAGGAAGCAGGACTGTACTATAGAACCTCAAGGCCTACCCCATGAAACTCCACCTCCTAAAGGATATACAACCTTCTGACCCAGTGCCATCTGACTAGGGATCAAGGGTTTAAATCTTTGAGCCTATACAGGACAGTTCACATTCAAACCACAGCCTTCTGCTCTGGCCCCCACAGGTTCACAGCTATCCCATAATCCAAAATGCATTCATTTCGACTTCAATTCCTCATAGTCTTTCACCATCCTAACATTGTTCAAACATTCAAAATCTCTTCTGAGATTCAAGACACTCTCCTAACTGTGGGCCCTTTTCACATCTTTGTAGAACAGGAAGCAGAGATTGTCCCAGGAGAGATAATCAACGTTTTTTGCCATCATGATGCAGTGAATATGTGGTCTTCAGTTGAAACCAGTTCCAGTAGCCTCATGCTATACTGCTGGCCATGCTGTTGTTGTTTGATCTGAAATGTCCTCCACAGACTTGAGGTCTGAATGTTTGATCTCCAGGTTATGGTCTTACAGAGCCTTTAGGAAGTGGAGCCTGGTTGGTAGAAGAAATAGGTCTCTTAGAGTGGATTTCTAGAGGCTATGTCCATTCCTAGTATTCTCTCTCTCTCTCTCCCCTCCCCCTGTTTCCTGGTTAGGACCATGTGAATAACACACACACACACACACACACACACACACACACACACACACACATATTTGAAAGAAAGGCCAGTCTGCTACGTAAAATCTGTCGGCTGTCTAGGCACCTTGCATACAAAACTCTTCGTTTATTTTATACTTCACTGTGACAATACATGTGACATCAGATTTCCATAAAGCAAGTCAATTATTTCAAGAGCAATACAGATTATGTAAGGCTCTTAGAAGAATAAACTTGAGGGCCAGGGAGATGACTCTGTGGGTAAAGTAATTGTCATGCAAGTGTAAGGTCTTGAGTTAGTCCAAGAACCTACATTAAAATGTCATGTGGCATGTCTGTAAACCCCAGCGCTCCTATGGTTAGATGGGAGGTGGAAACAGGAGAATCCCTAGAAGCTCAGCTAGCCAAGATTGCATGGTAGAAAATCAGTGAAGAGACCCTATCCCAAACAAGAGGTCTCACCCCTAAGGCCGTCCTCTGTCCTCTGCATGCGTGTCATGGCACATGTGCACTGTACTCACACACCAATATGCATGCATGCATACCATATACTCATACACAAATGCACACATATGTACTTAAAACAGTTTTCATTTCATTGCTTCATTATTGTTTCTATTTTTCTGTGTACAGATAAAATTGACCTCTGAATGCAGGACGGGTGTTGTGAAGACAAAAGAGAGCTCAGGGAAGGGTCAGAAATCCCTAGGTGAAAGGGGGAAGCAGAGGAGTGGACTAAGCAGCTGTTGTTATTTTCAATCGCTATCAAATATGATGATAGAAAATAAATGCTGAGAAAAGACATCACATACTACAGACAAGAAATATGGAGTTTCCAGAACATAATTGGAAACAGTGCCTGTGGGTAGAGGCAAGCTCGTGACAGGCACAGCACCGCCCCCTCTCCCAACCTGCCACAAGGCATCCTGACTCGTCCCACACTCACTGATGTCTAGAGTCAATGGTCATTTTCCCCTGGCTTGCAAAATGCAAGAGGAAGAATAAGACATTTGTGCAAGAAATCCAGGAGGATCAGTAACAGCTTAGGAACAAGCCATCACTGTAAGGTCTGCGCCCCCAGCTTCCAGAAACCAGAAGTACACCCAAGGACAACTTGCAAAAAGCTGACAAGGTGGCTTGTAACAGCAAAATAATGCCGCCCTTCCCTATACAAGTCTGCAGTCCTCAGTGAAGCCACAAGTCTGCTAGTGCCCAAGCAGTAAGTAAAGGATCTAATTTAACAGAGGAAGCAATCTTATCAAGCTCAATTTAATATGTATTTACACCCAAGGGAACTGGGGCACTGAGTAGTTTCCTCTCCTTGAGTGGCTATATCTGTAAGAGTGTTTTTGTAAATTATAAATCACTGTGTGAATGCCACAGAGATGCAGGCACACAGACCACATGCATATTAATATGCATTAATACTTCCCACTAGTGCCGTTGCCTCCGACTGCATGGTCTCTGTGCGAAGCTATATTATAATGATGCTTTGTGAGTTCTGCAACCTGGCACTCATTTAACAAGCGGTAGTATTTTGTTCAGTTTTCCTAAAAAAGGCAGCATAGCCAGCATCAGACTTCTGCAGGCTAGACCTACCAGTCAGGGGTCACGTGAAAGAGTCACAAGAAACATGGATAAAGTCAATAATGAGAGTAAGGGCTACTAAGAATAACTGTGGTCTTTCATCGTTTCAATAACTAAGACTTCAAGGTAGCCCAAGGAGCTATGATCTATTCCTTTCTTTGATCTGACAGGCCAAAGGAAAGGACGATGGCTTTCTTTCTCTGTTTGGTGACATATTTTGTATCTTCCCCTCTCACAAACCTAAAGGAATAATTAACAGAACATTTAATATTTTGTATACTCCTAGAGATTAACGGAAAATTGGACCAAAAAATAATTAAATTTGATAATATAACATACTATTTTTTCCTCGTATAACCCAGAGACTCCCTGCCAACAATGTGAAAGAAAAGAAAGAAGGGAAACCCAGAAGACAAGCAATAAAACACTTAAAGCAAACTGTCACCAGACTGTCCCAGAAGCGACAGAGATATCGAGGTGAGAAGCATTGGTTCAAAGCATCACCACAAATGGTCTTTTCCACTAGAGTAATTACAACAAAAATATCTGCAGTTAAGAAAAAAAAAAAAGATCAATCCCAGCCAGTCAGCCAGCCAGTCATGTCAAACAGCATTAAGCACAAGTGAATTCAACTACAACTAAGACCATGACCCATCTCCTGGCGTTTGCTCTGACAACACTGGGCGCTTCAGTGGTGTGGCTTTGTTTTCAAGGACTTGGCAAAGGCACCAGCACTTGTCCCTTCACATGGCCTGAGGACACAGGGCCTGGTCACATGCAGAAGATCTGGCCTTGTCACCTTCTGCCCAGTGGGGTGGGGGTGGGGTTAAGTGGATAAAGACAGAGACAGAACTGGTTGAGATCAGCAAACTGGCAAGTTTGAAGGCATGCAGTTATTCAATGCCTCTTGCCCCCTCTCAGCTCTTGACTTTGGATGTGATGTGGTTCCCTTAGCTCCCAGTGCCAGTGTGACAGAGCCGCAAAGTGAAAGGAAGCCCCTCTTGCAAGTCAAGCTCCACCTCCACTGAGGCTGAGACAGGAAATTTTTAACCCAGTTGTTTTACATGAGAATTTGCAGGGGTGGGGTGGGGAATGTGATCGAAAGGTCCCCAGATCTGTCCCTCAGCAAACAGATGTCCCTGTGGCATTAACTATTTATCTTGTTACCTGTAACACTTAGTGTGGCTTAGACCTGAGACAACTTTCCATGTGATCTTTCTATATAAAAAGCCATTTGAAAAACTGGCACCTGCTGTGATTTCAGATCCAAATCCCAAATATGTAGGCTTATTGGCCAGTGAGTAAAAGAGGCTTTCTATTCAGCTTAACTGGTATCTGTTGTTCCATTTCTGATCGGCACCCTACAACATTAGTAACTCTCCTGAAATGATGGGCTGTAAACTAGAATTGTAATTTTTTGAGTCTGATGTCTATTATAACAATAGAGTTTTAAAACTAAGACAAGCACCTGTCCAAAGACACATAATACTATCATTTGAGTCCACCAGAGAGCCACAGGGTGTGGGACTGCACATCTGTAACCCCAGCACTAAGGAAGCAAAGGGGAGGTGGAAGAGGTAGAATCAGAGTTTGAAACCAGCCTGGGTTATAGAGAGAGCCTAGGTGGGGAGGGAGGGAAGAAGAGAAAGAGAAAAACTGAAGTGAAGCCATAGAAGCAGGAATCTCAGGACTCTCTCCAAAGCAAGACAGACCAAGGGCAACATAAAACCCTAAAACCAAACAGGAGAAACAGATGCATTCTACTAGACAAAATATATGGTTTTCCATTCTTTAATACAAGAATCATTATAGACAAAGTCAGACCCAGATGAGAGCTTTAAGGAGGGTCACGTGTCACTCATATCTCAGACAAATGACTAATTTCTCAAATAACAAACAGCTTGTACAGGTCAATAACAAAAATCAACAAAGCAAAACAAATAGGCAGCACACTGATCAGAAAAATAAGGAGGTAGAGAAGGTGTGCCCCACCCCCACAGCGCTGCATCGAATTGACATGGCTGGTCGCGGACCTCAGAGTAGATGGGGTCCAATGTGGGTCAAGGCTCTTTGAAATAGAGAGAAGCAGAGAAGAAAATCTAGCTAGGGGTGAAGGGCCAGAGAGATGTGCTCATAATGAAAGGAGGATCTTTAAAAATCTCCCATAAAAACTGTTTTTAATCATCAAACTGGAAAAGATCAAAAGTTAAGACATTTCCCCCTTTTAATTTTGTAAGAATGAAAGAAAAGGAAGTCACCCGCTTTTGATCAGAATTCACCCTAACTTCCCACCTCTACCAATGCAGGCCTAGCAATATCTAGTAAGTTACATGTTCTTTTTACCTATCAATTCCATTTCAAAGCTTTATCCTAGAGGCACACTGATGCATACGAGAAAATTGAAAAATGACAAGTGAACCAATGCCCATTAATAGTTAAGTGAATACTGACACCAGATTCTCATGCAGCTGTAAAAAAGAGTAAGACTTTTATCATGAGGGGCAACATGTTTTATTAAATGAGAAGAGCGAATGGCAGGCAAAAGGTACAAGTAGTTTGCTTTCATTTATTTTTTAAAAGAGAAAAAAGACCACGACACGCAACATCTATAGTTTTTTAAAAAAAAAAAGACTTTGAATATGAATAGGACTACATATAGCCATCATTTTTTGCATGGATAGAATTGAATTCACAAGGAGTCAGTACTGCTTATTGCCTGGGAGTCATAGAAGGTCTTCTCATTTTGTGTTCTTTTACATCTTTTCTATTTTGTGATGTTGTAGATAAAATGTACTTTCTGAAATTAAAATATAAATTAAAAGCTGTATATAGAAAGAGAATGGATCATTCAGGATTTTTGTCTCTTCCTTCTAAGCTCTAGAGTACCATGTCCACAGTTAACCTTCCTGACAAATTTTCAGGGACATTTTCCATGTAGAGGGGACTGTCTACCCATAGTATTTCTGATTTTCATCTCACTTGAAAGCAAGTTCTACTTGGACCACTTTCCCCCCACCCTCTCACCCATGGTGATTTTGCCGAGAAAGGCCTCTCACATGAGCCCTTTTCTGGAAGCACATTTTGGTTAGTAAATGTGCAAAAGTAATAATATACTTTAACCACATGTGATTAACACTGTCCACTCCAATTTTCTCTTCATTTATTTTTCCTTAATGAGAATGTAGAGCATATTCAGGATTTGAGAACCCACCAAGAAAGAGTTATGCCAAGAGTGAATTCAGTTTGAGTCTGAGGGGGTACATTTCATTTAGGAGCTGTTTTCAGTATCTTTCATGCATGTTAAGCCATGGATAACACTAAGCACAGCGTCTAAAATGGAGAAGTAGTTCAGAGAGTAAAAACACTAGCCGCACAAGCATGAGGACTGGAATTCAAATCCCCAGCACCCACATTAAAAGTCAGGTGTGGTTGGCATGCACCTGTAACCCCAGAACTGTAGTTGGTATAGAGGCAGGGGGATTGCTGGGACTTTTGGGCCACAGCCCAGCTCTAATATCAGGAAGAGACCCTCTCTCAAGGGAATAAGAATACCTGACATCCTCCTCTGGCCTTGGCATGTGCCCACAGTAGTGCATAGTCACACACACACACACACACACACACATACATTTTAAAAAGAATAACTTCCAAGAAAGCCCCTATCAGCCCATCCTGATACACTTAGCCACCATTCTCAGGACACCAGACAGAATTCGTGTCACTATCTGAAGGTGTCCTTTGGCACTTGGAATTGGAAATACTTGGGTAGTGGAGCAGAAACAAGGTTTGAAGTGTTGAAAGTTAGAACCTTTTCTGGAAGAAAATTCCTTGGATTCCCAAACAAGGGAAGATGTAAGTGAAGGTTTCAGTCCTGTGAAGAAAAATAAAACTGAGGTCACAGTCTATACATACTTATTTTAGTTGCATGACTATTGCTGAGACAAGTATCTAATCCAAACAAGTTTGGGGAACAAGGGATTTTATTCAGCCTACAATGCTGGGTCACAGTCCATCATGGAAGAAGTCATGCCAGCAACAGGAGCTCAGGGAACTGACCACGTTATGCCCACAACAAGAGCAAGTGCAAGGGTCAGTGTTGTACAATTGCTTTCTAACTTCCTGTAATATAACTAACTATCTCCTTCTTATCAACTTACCCCAAGAGTGGTCTTTCCCACTTTGGACTGACTCTTCAAGACAGTGTTCTACAAACTTCCCCAAGACCCCTCCTTTAACTAGATAACTTATCCTGAGATACCCAAAGGTGCACTCCTTAGGTGTCCTTGCCAGTTTGGTCCTGTAAGGTTAAACCAATCCACTGGACACAAGTGATTTAAAACAGCTCCCTTTGTCCTTAAAAATGTTGATATATACCAGTCAATTACAAAAGACTCCACTTTATAAATGGTAGTGTAACTGCCATAATCCAAGCTTTTTACCCCTTGGTTTGAAATATTCAAGATCAACATCTGTCTTTCGTGTATGTGACAATAAAGTTTTAAGTTTTTCCTAACATGACCTGATCTTACTTTTAAGAGTTCTTAGAGATTCCTAACATGACCTGATCTTACTTTTAAGAGTTCTTAAAGATAACAAGTCAAGAAAAAAATTCTTTCTTGTAAGAATATACTCAATAATACTATATATACAGTTATAAAAACACCAGCCATCATTTTTTTTCTTTTTCTGTGGGGATTACATAAAAAGGAAAGGATGAGAATTCTTACGTCTGTCCCACAAAAATCTACAAGTAATAATGTAATGATACAAAGAGTTTGCACATGAGCACATATGCTATGCATCTTGACTGTTCGTCTAAAAGCTTTTTATCAACCACACTAAAGGGAGATTGAATTAGTCTTCTAGTCTCTGTATAAAAGATGATATTACAAAAATTGTTGCTATAAGAAGTGGTAGTCATGGGCTGTGAGTGTAGCTTTGTGGTAGAGTGTTGTTAAGGCTCTGAGCTAAGCTCTAGCACCATAAAATATTAAGTGAGCAAGAAGTAAGGAAGAAAGAAATTTAAGAGAACCAATGATCAAAACACATGTAGCTAGAGCTGGAGATGGCTAACGGTGCTGCACAAGCGTGAGGACCAGAGCCGAAGTCTCTGGTAACAAGCTTTGCATCCTTCACACACCTGTACTGTAGCCAGAGCACTGAGGAAGGTGGAGGTAGGAAGATCGCTGGGGTTTCCCAGCTTCCAGCCAAGCTAGAAAAAAAAATATGAGCTCCTAATTCAGGAAGAAACTTATCTTAAAAGGAATGAGATGGAGAATGATGGAGAATGATGACTTCCTCTGGCTGCCACAGGCACACACACACGCACGCACGCACGCACCATACAAAGCTAAAACTGCAAGGGAAAAAATAAAGTATTAGAAGTGGCTCTGGACTTTGATTACTGGGTTATTTTTCTGGATTATGGTCAACCTATCAGATACTTCCTCTGTTGTTTATTATTTCTTTTCTCTTTCTCATTACTCATTTTACCACTTAGTTATCTAAACTTTTTCGAAAAGCCCTCCGCACAGAACTTGAACCCATACCACATCGATTCAAAGTTGGAACTTATCAGTCTACCATATGAAGATGAGAAATTGTCCTGCCAGATAATTCCCTTTCTTATTCTAATGCCTCTTACATCCACATCAGCCCAGTAGCAACTGAACCACCTAAAATACTGAAAGCAAAGCCCCCCAGGTCTCTAAACCATCATTAACTCAATCTTTAAACCTTTGTCTCTTTGGAAGTAGAGAAGGAAAATAAGTTTCCCCTAAAATCTCCTTTAACCTCAATCCACTAATCCACAAGCGCAGTCATTCTCCTAACATGCCTTAGGCCTCAATGAACTTCTCCCTCTGTGTCTTAAAAGTGGAGAATTAATTACCAGACTTAATTCACTCAGACCAAACCTTTGCTGTGTGACACACTTTGCATTCTCATCTAGGGGTGGGGCGAAGGAGAGGTGACTGGGAATTAACCCCCCTGTGCCAAGAAGCCCTGACTTCTAGGGTCACAGCTGCCAAGCTGCTTCAAGTTTTATTATATGGGAAGCTTTTCCCACCAAATGACTGTGTTGGGACATCCAAGCCCAGGAAGACTTTGCACAAGTTGATTTTGTTCAGTTATTAAAGTTTTGGTTTTTAACTATAATCTGAAATCTATGAGAAACCTACATACCATAATAGCACAGTTTGCTATAGAAGTTGGGCATTTGGGGGAAAAATACCCCCTTCACCCTTGGTGACCACTGCAGACTTGTGGTTCTTGTCTCCCTTCCACAGAGAGACTACTGCAGACATTAAGAATGGCTGTCAGCAGCTGTCCCTGCAGTATGCTCCCAGACAATGAATGGACACAAAGGTTTTGCCCAGGGCAGGATCCTCTAATGAGCTTCCATACAGATAAGCATTATCACACTCAGATTTTTTTTAAAATAACCTAAGTAAAATTCTGCCTAATGAAGTGGTACAGAGACACTTTAAATTTACAGAGCTAGCTGCCAACTCACCTCAGCTTTCTAAGGAAATGTTCAATTTGGAGTCCAGAGGCACAGGACTGGAGAAAGAGATAGCAAGTGTATTATATTATTGAATGGGATAGGAGAAACTTGTTATCTTTAGTGAACATGTCTCTTGTCTCCATCTCAATCCCTCTCACATCAGCGAGCTACCAGGAAGTTTCATCCCAACGGACATGGCCACTACTCTTTTCTTGAGAATTCTTGGTCCACACTGAACCTGAATCTACTCAAGAAGACTTCCAGTCTTTTCACTATAGCTTCAATGATGATTGCAAAAATTGTATCAAAACAGTGGCCCTAGAAATCATAGCATGGTAAATACTGTGTGTAAGTGAGAATTTCCTGGCCTTTTTATTATAACAGGAATATAGAATCGAGTTGGTAAGAGTATGGCATTGAAGGTTGGATGGACATATTAATGATCAATCGCTGCTTATCTCAGATCATGACATCTGTTAACTTAACCCAATCAAAGCTTCCATGGCAGTGCGGATGGGTGGATAGTGGGGGAGGTTCCTGGGCTCTGTGGTAGCAAAGGTGACAGGGTGAATGGAAACAGGTCAGGTGTGTGAAGATGTGATGTCAATAATTTTCTCTCTGTTGGGATCATATATCTGACAGGAGGCAATTTAATGTGGGATACGTTTATTTGGGCTCACAGTTTCAGGAGACATGGTCCGTGATAGCAAGAATGTCTACAAACTGGCTGCTCATCTCTCAAAAGAGCCAGAAGCAGAGAGAGAGGGACTTCTGGGACTGATCAAGCTCTCTCCTCCTTCCTCTTTCATTCGGTCTGGTCTCCCAGCCCATAGGATAATGCCTTTCATGTGGAAGGTATGTCTTCCCATCTCTAATAAGTCTTTCTGTACTCTGGCAAATACTCTTAGAGGTGTGTCTCCTGTGTGACTCTAAATCCAGACAAGTTGATAATGAAAATCAACCACATAGGCCACATACAGACCCAAGTTACCAGAGCCTTGATGTCCTCAGTACCTGGCATTTCTCAGACTGCCTTGCAAGTCAGCATGGAGGTCATACAGGGAAAGTGGAGAAAGCTCATTTGCTTTCATTCCACTGCTCATGATATAACCATGATAATCATCAAGGGGGCTCACTGGGTATTGGGATGGCTGGGACATATAATCCTGACTTAGAAGGTGACACTGATCATCTCTGCTAGCCTCTCAGATGACTGCCATCTCAATTTGCCTAGGACCCTCCAACTTGCATTCTTAGTGCTCCATGTCCCAGTCTCAGAAAAACCAGAATAGTTGTCTTCCAACTCTAATGAATTCACAACTAAACACAGTAACAGGCATAAAAAAGAGGGCAAAATTGTCATCGCAGGCTATCAACAGTTTTATAGATGGCTCAAAAAGCTGTTAAGAAGATAAGGTACCTTTATTTTTAACCATTTTTTAACCATTTAATGAACAATTCACTAACTCTTTTTTTTTTTTTTTTTTAGGCAGGATTTCATTAAGTAGCCTAAACTGGCCTCAAACTCGGTAGGCAACATAGTGTATCTTTGAACCCAAGATCTTCCTGCTTCAGTCTGCAGAGGGCTTGGATTATAAATGCAAATGTTTAAGAATTCATGAATTGTCCATCCAGTAAAAATCACAACCAGTTGAGAATAAACTAGTAATAAAGTATAATAAAAAGCAATGAACCTTAAAACTATTTAAAATTAGCCAGGATCCAAACAATTAGCAAAACTGCTGAATAACACTTGGAAAATTGTCCGATTACTTTCTAGGGAAATAAAATTACTCGTATCTGCAATGACAGCTCTAATTCAATGATACCACCTCACTGTTTTTGCCACTGTGTTATTTTAATCACTGCAGTCCTGGTCCTCCAAGAAGACGGGGATCCTGCCGTCTCTCACCCCTGCTTCCCATTTTCCATCTGGAGGAAGCTTTGCCTCATGAGGTTTCCTGCTCCTCCCCAGCTGTACCACTGATCTCAAGGACAAATCAAGGATGCACTCCCTCCTCTCCCCCTTGTAATGCATCATCCCAAAGGATGGCCCAAGCAAAGGAAGCAATAAAATCTGAGAAGATTCAGTATAGTTTCTCCTAAAAGAAACGACGCTTAGCTGATTGCTCCCTATGCACGCACGTATTAGAAGTATTCTCTCTTCCCATCTGCTTCCATACTTTCCCACAACTTCAGAGTGCCTGTCATGGGCCACTAGGAACATAAAATTTCTCCTTTGCTACTCTAGGATTTCTATTCTGAACCTTACTCCTTCAGGGAGCTCCAAAACCACGTTGCATGGAGTTGAAGTTTGACTTGAAAATGTTCAATGAGAAACAGATCCACCAATGTCAAAAGTCCCCATGACAAAGTCAAATTCTCATGGGAAAAGTTGTAATAGCTGTGGCATCTCCATTTGAACAGTTTGGCAATTTCTGTGAGAAATTGGAAGCTCTGAAGGGCTACGTGGACAAATCCATAAATTCTGACTTGCAGTTTCAGCTGTTGCGAGCCATAAAATTTCCATCCTGCCCTGCGCCTTTCGCTTTTCAGAGCACTGACTCCAGAGAAATTCCTTGGGCATCAGGGCTTCTTCGCTTAGGTCACTGCTGATTTAAAGAAAGCAAGGCAGGCCCAACCAACTTTTCACAGCTGCGAATCACAGCTGTGAATCCCCAGGGGGGTGAAATAACAACGTTGTGTGCTAATCCAATCTGAGCCTTCCTGGGGGCTGTCATTACTGCAAAATGAGGTGAACTTGGTGAATAAAGAGCTCTAAAGAAACTACGATACCATGGAGCTGGAAGCAACACCACACTATGTCTAAAGCATAATGATGATTTATGATCAGAAGACAGCCACAGCAAGCAGGGACTGTACTACCATAGCCACTGTAGAGACCACTGCTTATACATAATATGTATGCATGCATATAGGAATGTGTGCATGCACACTGTATGCTATATATTGTACATGTATATGTACTTTAAACAGATATACTGTATACATATATACCATACATACTATATGCCCATGCATGTATATACATGTATAGGATATGCATGCTGTAGCCACTATTTGTAACTACATATATGATGCATATACATATACTATATATGAATAAAAAATACAGATGGCATTCCCATTGCATGGGTATTCATACATATGTTAAAATGTACTATAGTCTCTTTCTAGATTAACCATTACTATACATAGTACATATGTATACCAGTTATAAATAATTATGACAGGGCTGGAGAGATGATTCTGCCTTGAAAGCAGAAGGTCCTGAGTTCTGATCCCAGGTCCTTCATAAAAATGCCAGACAGGAATGGCAGCAGCCTGCACTTCAAGCCTTAGTGGGAAATCCCAGGGCAAAGCAAAAAGAAGGCGGAAACAATCCAGGATAGTTCCCAAAGTCACCCTTGGTTATCCACAGGGATATACAGTGCCCTCTGACACAATACATACATACATACATATATGCATACATACATAAATCTGCTTGTACATAACTATCCTTTGCTATTTCGCCAATCTCTTCCCATTAGCCCCATCTGCACTTTAAGTGTGCTGTGCTGGCCCCATATAAGATTCATACACAGCCTCTTTCCTTACAGTCTACCTGACTGTGATGGGAAACAAACTTCTTTGACATCATTAAATATCATGATCACCATGATTGCTAGTGTATATATGAAAATCTCTCTCTCATATACTATTGTACTTACTGAAATGGGCTGAATTATATATGCCCTTACCCCCAATGTTCATATGTTGAAACCATAATTCCCAGTATCTCAGAATATGACTGTATTTGGAGATAGAGCCTTCAAAGAGGTAATAGATTTTTTTATTCTTTTTTATTTTATGTAGCATACATTAATAATTTTATAATATTTTCAACCCCGAGTCCCAAATCCCATCCCCCTCCTTTTCCCCTTACAATATTTCATCTTCCATACATGACTCCTTCTTATTTTCAAATCTTTTCACTTTGTTTCATGTAGTCTGTGTTGCTTATGCCTGAACTGATTTCATGCTCTAGCAAGCATCCTAGATCAGTGGATATACCACTGAAGAAAGCATCTTCCTTTACTTCCCCATCAGCAGTAGTCCTCATCAGTCTCTCAAAGAAGTGCAGCACTTCTTCAGATCTTTCTGATGTTGTGGTGAAATGTTGATAAGACAGTTCCCATGCAATTCTGTGTAAGTATACATATCTGCTATGAAATCTTGTATATCACGACTATGTCAATGTCCAGGAAATAATGCCTGGCCCACTGCCTTCCCATTTCAGGCTCTTACAATCTCACCACCCCTTCTTCCTTGATACTCCCTGAGCCTTGGGGTGGGGGTGGTTGAGACTTCTTATATGTCCTGTTTAGGGACAAGTAATCCATAGACACTTATTTTCTACATTTTTGTGAGTCATGCTTTTTAGTAACATTGAAGAGGAAGGCTGTCTAGGTTGTACTGAGTGCTTTCCCAATCTATGGCTGTAATAACAGGTATTTACAAAGCAGTTTGGTGCACTGTGTTCCTAGCTAAAAATTCATAGTCATTCTTCCCTTGTGATCTATTTCGTTCTCTTTCATAAGTTCTTGTTCTAAGTAACAGTAATAGGAATTGTGGTATTTTGACAAGCAGGCCTTAAATCTAATCAGAAAGCTGTTGGTTGTCTCCTTGATACTCATGCCACTATTACACTGATGGTCACCTGTTGCCAAGGTGATTTTTATTGTAACTTGCAGATCTCACAGGTTGATGAAACCTTTGACTATTTTTCTCCCCCAGTAGCTTCTATAGTACTCTCTGATGCTGTGTAGGTGCTACAGCAAGGAAAAAGCACCCAATCAGTTCCAGCTGATGTTTTTTGTCCATGTCCTGTGATTCATATGTATTGTGTCTTCAGTAATAGGATCTTACTGTCCGCTTTTGAAGGGCAACCAAGAGCAATGGTAAAATCTTTTATTGTTTGAAGATATTTGAGACTTCTCTGACCAGCAAATTATCAGGAAGTGAAGTGTCACATACCTGATGCTTCTAACATAGTTTCAATTGTCACTGGGTTCTAAGTGGAGCAACCCAGGACATTTTTTGTTTGTTTGTTTTGTCCTCTTTTTCTCTCTTTGTGCTCCTCTGCATAAGGACTGTCTATTCTTATTCCTTTAAAAAAAAAAAAGAAATGTAGTTTGGCGCATTAATAACATAGGAGGTTCCTATCTGGTTGCATCCCACAGTCTTAGAATTTTTCTTTTAGTCCCTCAGTTCCTCCTACATTCCATCCCTCATTCCCCACCCCCAAGTATTTTTTTCTCATTATTTCCTCCCTCACTCTGCCAACCATGGTATCCTATATCTCTTCCTCCAAAGGTTTCATCTTAACCTTTCCTTCCCACCTTCCTACTTATTGGTCTCTTTCAAATTACTTACAGTAATTCCAAACCAAATACTTCAGCTAGGAGATCAGTGCTAGCATCCCCATATTAAGAGAGAACATGTGACATTTGTCTTTCTGTGTCTAAGATAGAACGTAATAGATTTTAAATGAGGCTATCAGAATGAGTTCAAATCCAGTGTCTGTTGTCCTTATGAGAAGATATAGTAACACACACGTGTGTGCGCACACACTTGTACACACACACACACACACACACACACACACAAAAGGACCACTGGAAGACACAGGGAGAAGACAGTCATCGGCAACCTGAGGAAAATGTTCTCAGGGGACACTCACCCTGCCAACCCCTTGGTCTTGGATTCCAGCAGACCTAGACAACATTGAATTCCTGTTGTTTGAACCACAGCTCTATCATGGCTTCGGAGCAGTCTAAGCCCCTCAGGCAACATAGCAGAGCACAGAGCTCTATTAAGACCTCTGTCTTGTCCAGAACTTTCCCTTGACCTGACCTACAGTGAGCTCCACTTAGCTGAAAGATACTCAGCCGCTCTACTTTGGGCACATAATCTGCATAAGCACATAATCAGACCCATTAATCTTCTGGACCCGGCAGCCCACTTCGTATAAATGGCTACATATTAAAAGGGAGAAGTTGATTGGGACTCACTAATTCATGCTGGCTGCCTGTCTGTGTATTTGAGGCACAAAAAGTTATAGAAAGTTAATGAACCTTTACTATGCACTTGACTCAAGCTCACTGATACTGACAAAACAGATTTCCGGATTACATACTTGGTGCCCATCCAGATATAGTGTTTGCTTTCATCCCTCTATCCTGGGCCAACTCATGGATCTGAGGGATTCAGAGAAAAGTTATCGTGAGACTGACCAGCTATCTGATAGTAAGACCTTTTGGGGATCAATCAACAATTATTTACCAGGTATCCATGGCTCTGGGGAAATTCCAAAGAATTGCCATATATGGCTCTACCCTCTACGGTTTACATAACTGTAAAGTTGAAATTGATATGATTTAAGATTTTCAAGTGTTTGATAAAAACAAGAGAACAGAGTAACAAAGAAGAGATCAGAAATGATTCTTGATCCTTTTCCCTGGTTAGTTGTGTGATCTTAGCAAAGACTTTGACTTGTAAGTCTCAGGGGTCTCCTCTGCTGCATGAAGGTAAAAAAACCTTTCTATAGGGTGACTGGGAATGAATCTAAACAGTGTACTAAAGAAGTGTCCAACTAAGTAGTTGACACCCAGTAGGTGTCCTTAAAAAAAGAGAAGCTATAGAGGTCTGACGGTTCAGACCCACACCCTGGGAGCTTGGGAGCTGGAGTGGGAATTCGAGGATAGGTTCAAGGCCAAAGTTGACCCTTTTAATTCCATAAAAATGAAAGGAAACCAGTAAATTAAGGCCAAACAGCAACAAAACTCAAGGGACAGGGAGCAATACATCAGGAAAGGAGGGAGGTGTTCCAGCTTTCTGTTATCATCACAAAATACCTGAAGCAAATGACTTACAAAAACAAAGGGTTTCTTTTGGTTTGTAATTAAAGAAGTTTCAGGTATTAATCTGAGGTTCCATTGCTTTCAGGCCTCCAGCGATAGGACAGCAATGGTAGGGAGCACATAACAAGCATACTGTTTATCCCATGACCAAGAAGCAGAAAAGGAAGAGAAAGGGGCCAGGTCCCACAGTCCCCCTTGGGGCAAGGCCCCAGAGACTCACAGACCTCTCAGCAGGTCTCATCTCCTAAAGATCCTACCTACTTCCCAAAGCACCACACGTTCAACACATGGACCTTTGGGTGACAGTAAAATTCAGACAATAGCAGAAGGGCATCAAAGATGGTAGGAGTTACTGATGATGGAGGGTATATTCTATGCCTGTCTGTGTGTTACCTCTCCCAAAGCGCCCAGAAACCGTAAAGAGTAGATTTTTAACTGGGGAGATGGCTTGGCAGTTAAAGCACTGAGTATGCAAATAAAAACATTAGATCTCAGTTCTCCAGAGTCCACATAAAATACTGGGTGGGCATCACAGTCCACTTGTAGTTCCAACCTCATAAACAGAGACCAAGAGTCCCAAGAACAAAGCTGACTACCAAAGCTTGTCCTGTTGTCAAGTTCTGGGCTTGGTTAGAGATCCTGCCTCATAAATATTAAAATGGAAGAGGAATCAAGGGTGGTTCTTGACTTCAGCCTTGAGTCTATACCTACACACACACATAAACACATGCACATACCCCTACACATATAAATATGTATACATACATTCATGAACACCATATACACTATCATCATTTGCCTGAATGTTGCTGATAAATTCATAACAAAACAGACTAAGGAGGAACAAGGGTTTATTCTTTCTTAACAATTTTCTAGCCACGTTTCTTAGACTAGCTTGGCAGGAGAGCTCATATCAACACCAGGAGCCGAGGGAACCGGCCACACCATATCCATTGCTAAGAGAGGGACAATCCTCACTTACCAGACCAGTATGTCTGGACAAGTATACAGAAGGATGCCAACTCCCTGACCCACTTCCCTCCATGCTATCCTCCTGCCCAGGGACTAGTCCCTCCCACCATAAACTGGGCCCTTCCCGTCAATCAGACAATCTCATGCAGGGTTACTCAGTGCTTAGCTCAATGACTAGCTTTCAATTGTGAAGTCGACACTTGCATCTATCACAACACCAGGTACACATATGCATGAAAATGGAAAAAGGGAAAAAAACAGTAGATCTTTATTACTCTTGTTTTTCAGGCAAGGAGTAGGCATAGGTAATTAGGAAGAAGGCAGCCCAAGCCTTCATAACAAGTAAGAGACATAAGCCCAGCTCAAGTCCTTCACTCTGAACCTGACTGAGCACTCAGCCAGCAACATTGCAGTGAGTAGTCATACCACCATTGTCCTACTGGGGGCGCTAAGGCAGCCTAGGAGCAGCACTTAAACTGAAGACTTCAACTCTTCCCAGCAATGTCAAATGGAAACTCCAGTGTCATAGGAAGAGGGGCTCTGCGTGGGCGCAGACTTTTAAACAAAAATAACAAAGGCACAGCTAATCTTTCCTTTACGAAAGCACCCTTGCTAGAGCACCTGAGGAGAGACCCAGGTGATTTTAGAGCCTGGGAGGCCAAAGAACTAAGGGTTTTTAAGTGGCTCTGACTACTACAGAGAAGACTAAGAGTGACTCAGCGTGCTGCAAGGAGAACAGTGGATCACACCACAGCTCATGCACAGGAAGAGAAAAGACTGAAAATCTAGACCGCTGTGACAAACCCCTTCAACATCTAGAGGTCTGATTGTATACTAGTCAAAATAATTTTGCTCTATTTTTAAACACCGTTGACATGAAAACTAAATTAATATGGACTCAAATTTGAAGGGGAAAAAAAGCAGCACCGAAATCCATAATAAACTGACAGGCTGATTAATGTATCTGAACAGAGGAAGGAAACCATAGAAACCAAAAGGAGAGCATGTGCAGTTCATTCATACAAGGGAGAGAGCTACTGAAATCTTGCACAGATTAATTACATTTACAGTGCACCCAGCATGCATGGTGTTTCCTGTTCTCTTCCTAATCTCAAAGAAAAGATCCACATTGCTCCCTGAGCAACAAGGATTTTGAAAATGCTCACTAGAAATGTGTCAGAAGAAAGGAAGGGAGGATGGATCAGTAAGAACCTGGATTGTTGTCAACCAGTCGCCTGGGCCTAAGTTCACAGGACATTCAAATTCACGCCCTGGCAAAGTCTAGTCATACTTTCTAAAGGACAGACACTGTGGCAAGATCAGACTCAGTCTGACTTCTTTCTGTCTGTTATCCCGTTGCCCCATGCCAGCCTGGGCATGCTTGCATTATATCCTGAGACTAACGGGCCCTGTAAAGCCAGCAGTACCCAGCCATTGTTGTAGAAGGTAGGAGGGCACTGGCCTTTAACTACATATTATGGTTTGGATTACAAATAATGAAAGCTTACTTAAGGGGAGAATAAAAGAAATTCTTTGGGAAGGACAAGCTCAGAGAATTCTACACAAAGTTGAATAACTAGGTTTCAGAAACAAGAATGGGGGCAGTTCAAGATTCATAGCAGGAGATCCAGATTCTGGTAACTGAGCTTGAACTGAGGCTCAGCACCAAACCCCAGCTTAGCCTGAAGAGAGTCATGGGTCTGTAGCCAGTCACAGCCAGGGTCCGTGATGGACACCTAGCTACAGGTCCTACTTGGGGAAGGGGAGGGGATACAGAGGCTTTAAAGTTGTACAGCAGCTGTCTACTGACCAGCAGGGGTTGAAGGTCAAAGCTGAGCATGCCATATGCAGCCATGCTCTTGGTAGCATGTGTATACGCTCACCCAACCCACTTACTTTCCCAGAAACTTCCAGGTTATCTCACCCACCTACCCCCAGACAGAAGCAAGGATTCCTTCTCAAGGCTCCTGAATGCCTAGCTTCTGTCCCTGGTGACCACCACGTGTAGCCCTACTCACCTTCTATGTGGCACAGCTGCAGTTTAGCCGGTCCGTCAAAGCCATCAACCCCCCCCCCCGTTTCTCCAGATCCATCTCACATACCGTGTGACAGGGCCACTCCGTGGCTCAAGCACTCTGGGAGGGGCTGCCCTTTCCCTAAGGAACAAAGCCCCTCTCTGAAGCATACACTCTTTGCCTAAACTGTCTCTCCTTCCAGAAACCCTTGTGCCTCACACCACCCTACTGACCTAGACAACCTGTTCTGTTCCTATAGATCCTCAAGGGCAACTAACTCCACAGTGAGCTCCGAATTGTCTCCTTTGGGTCAGATGCAAAGGGACACATACATCTTAATTTTTTTTCCTAATCTCCTACTTTCTTACGCTAGTACCCTGATTCCAAATCCCACATTTGAGATAATAATTTTTTGGATGAAAGCATTCATTAATACATAGAGAAGTTAATAATTTTTTTTGTTCTTGTTAGCTAATTTCAGGCCTCCTTTCCCTAAAAGTTCTAAGTCTGAGACAGAGGTGGTGACTTGTCAGACCCGTTTTCAGTACACTCATACTTGAAGGTTTACAGTGTGCCTATCCCTCCCCTGTTTCCACACAGCTCCCTTTATTGTAAGCTGAGGCCTCTGCGAATATTAGATAAGAGGTGACACTCTGCTAAGATTCAGGTGCTTGGGACATGAGTCATGCTCTTGAGGACTATGTCCAGGCTAGGCATGAGCTAGACACATCCACATTCTAGTTGCTGCACTTCTATTGTCTAGCTGGGGAATTCCCCCATGCACTGTCATTGGTCCAGGACATTGGTTCTTCTTCAAGAACCCAAGAAGGTGTCCACATCTTCCTTTCATTACCACACAGTGAGCAAGACCTCTGACCCAAGACAGAGATGATGGAACTTGATTCTCACTGGCATACAATCTTGATTGACAGTCTGGCTAGGTCATGTGGCCTTTGATGTTGTTAGGGACATGCTGTCCATATCACTACTGGGCTGTAGTGCCTAAGAAGACAGAGACAATGTGTCTTTTTTTTTGCTCTGTTCATTTCCATCACTTGGGAAGTACTCAAAATTTGTTTAATGAAATAAAGAAAAGGAGAAGAAAGAAAAGTGCATCAAGGAATAAGAAAAAGAGAGGGGGTGTCTAGTCTTAGTGGTCCCCCACAGACCCAAGTACTTAATCCTTGAAGGTCTTGGAACCTTTGGGCAGTAGAAGGTATGGTAGAAGGGATGTGACAGGGGCAGGCCTTGAGGCTGGTTAACTCTGCCCTGCTTCTGCTACTATCTGTTCTAGCAGCCTGCTGCTTGCACTGCCACCTCTGTGATGTCTGCAGTGACCTAAGCCATCTCCAACTTCTACTGCTTACTGTGCCCGCTCTGCTGCAAGCCAAATAAATCTTCCCTTTCTCTATTAAATTGTGTCTGAATTTTGTCTCGCAGAAGCAGAAAGAGTAACTGTGATGTGGGGGATGAGGGGGTGAGTAAAGATGTCAAGGAAAACTTTTCTTTCCTTGATTTGCACATCTATAGCAGTGCAACCATTATTCCTGGTTGTAGGGGTGATCATTAAAAATATTAATTGTTTGCTCCTTCCCACAGCAGTTAAGACCCTAAGATTGTAGAACTTCCCATAAATATACAGGGCATCAATTTCCCTTTAATCTAGAAAATTCTCCAGGGCCGGTGCTTCCAGTGTCCCCTGTGCACCCTTACCGCCAGTCTGCAGGCATCAGACACGTGATAAGTGGTTAACACCACTATGCACTTCTGCACCTTCAGATGAGCCAAGGCCGCTGTACTCCAACGACTCTAAGGGCACCTCCCCTGTGATAGGTAGATACAGATGTCAGCTCAACAGTTGCAGGCTGAACTTTGGCTTCATCTGAGAAGAACTGATAATTGAGGCCCTAAGCAAACCTGCATGAGATTGCTTAATTGATGGGAAAGACCCAACCATGGCAGGTGGAACTATTCCCTGGGCAAGTAGATAACATGAAGGGAGTTAGTTCAGGTATTTGACATTCTTTGGTATCACGTGCTATCTGGCAAGTGAGATTTGCCCCTCTCATCAGTCCTATGGCTATGGTATGTCCAGTTCCCTTGGTGTTAGTATGGGCTCCCCTGCCAAGCTGAACCAACAACTGTAACTAGACAACCGTGAACCAGAATAAAATCCTTTGTTCTCATAAGCCATTTTACCATGAATGCATCAGCGACATGCAGGCAAAACGCAGCATCCACAAAGTAACCCCAACGCCAAGGTCTCCAACCTTGTTCTGCAGTCTCCAGCCACGTCCCTTGCAGAGATTTTAAAAATTAAGCCCCGGCCTGCAAAGGGAAAATGCAAATGACCAAAGGGGAATCAGAAACATGTTGCGTTGCATAAGAAATCTGAACGCAACCTGCTGTCCTCCTTCTCAGCAGCACTGTGTAGTCAAAGCCCCCAGAGTTGGAGAATTCGTCTGGAATCTCTTACCTATTTTTTTCTGTGAGGTTCCTGTGATTACCTGTAGAACTTTGCTGGCTCAGCCCAGACTCCAGTCAAGTGATGGACTGTTAGTGTCAGTAGTTAGTGTTTGCCTCCAGTAGACAGATTCTGATTGATGGAAGGATTCCCCCTCATCTATGCTGAGTTGGCTGGTTCCCCAGGAGTTAAGCGAAATTAACTGTGATGGTTAATTTTATAAACCATAAAACTTTTTTGGCGATGTAGTGCTGACATTTGATCCAACATTATCCTCAGGCTGCCTGTGAAGGTGTTCTGGATGAGATTAAGATTTGAACAGGTCCACAGGGAAAGCAGACTGCCCTCCCTTACATGGACACAGCCCATGCAGTCAAAGCCTGGATGGAATAAGAGGGAACATCTGCCTGACTGCTTCGAGCTGGGGCGGCGATCTCCTCCTTCTTTTGAACCCAAACCTTAGCTGTTCTTGGGTCTTGAGACCACTGGCCTTGAGACCACTGCCTCACCTGGCTGCACGGCCAGCATCCCCTCTCCTCTGACCCTTCAGAACAAAACTTACATCTTCAATGTTTGTTCTCCCTGCTCTACACACACACACACACACACACACACACACACACACACACACACACACACAGGTCTCTTATCCTTTCCCTTCACTTCTTTCAGCATCAGCACCCCTTCAGAGGAAGACAAGAAAGTAAGATGAACAAGAGCAACCAGGGCTTTCCTCTTTATATTCTACTTAGTACAATATTTTTGTGAGGACTGTGAGGAACATGAAGCTGACGAATGATTATGACCATTAAATGAGAAGTCAAAAAAGACTCTAACACTGTGCCTCTTGATGAAAGCCGGCTCTATTATGAAAATCTAACTAGCAACAGTACGTGTTTGTTGAGCTTCTTGATTGCAATGTGCAATCATGTACCTGATATTCATTAAGATGCTGAAAGCTCAACATGAGTCTATGATTCCAGCTTTATAGATTAGGAAATATTGAAAGGCTGGGTTCCAGGTGACTCAATGAGCAGTAGCGTGTCGGTACCAACTGGTCCCGGGGAGCAGGACACTCCGCCCCTTCTGGCCACACTGCAGCTCACACTTGGGCCTCTGTGGGGTGGACATGCAGCACTGCCTGGCATGGGTCCCTGACTCAGGGCTCCCTGTTAACTCTTGGATTCAGAAGCCAAAGCACAGTGTCCAAGACTTTGGGGTGTTCCTCCCCCAACCCCTACAAACCCCACCCATACCATGAGTCTGGATAGAAGCCAGTCGTGAGAACTCCAAGAGGGAAGCCAGTTTCCATAGTATCACTGCAGGACCCAAAGTCAAGCTGCCTCCAGCAGACAGATGGAGAATCAGTCCACAGCTGCCTCACCTGGCTGCACGGCCAGCATCCCCTCTCCTCTGACCCCAAGCCTGGGAGGAACCAGGAGACCCCACTTCACTATGATTCCACCGTGGTGTCCAAGAAGAAAGCTTCTTAAATATTTGTATAGTCTTAATATTTGTATAGTCTTACTTGCTCAAGGGTTTAAATATCTGCCTTCTGCAGAAAGGAAGAAATTTTAGAATACAATTTCAGTTGTAAGTGGTACTTTGCATTATGTGATACAAAGGATGGAGGGGCAAAGTAGTAAAAAGTTCCCTGTCTTTGAGACACGGTCATACATAACCTCATTCTGCAACCCCAGTTCTGACAAGTGAGGCTAGGCGAATCAGGAGATCAAGACCAACATCAAATACATAGAGAGTTTGAGGTCATCCTAGAAAACAAAACAAGAGGCTGGAGACATGGCTCAGGGGCTAAGCCTCTGCTTCTCGAGCAGAAGGAGCTGAGAGCTGAGTTTGAATACTGGATCTCATGTAAAACACCAGTGGCAATGGCCTATACTTCCAGCTCTAGAAGCTGAAGACTGGAAAACTCCAGAGCAAAGCAAAACGGAGGTAGAGCAACCCTGGGTAATTCCCAAAGTCATCCTTGGGCCTCCACAAAGATACACAGTACCTTCTGATACATATGTATGCATGCACGCAAGCAAACAAAATCAGATCCATTCTCCCATTCTGATTTATTTTAAATCTGGAGTGTTCCCCCAAAGGTCTTTGTTCTCTAGTTTGCCATATGGGGAAGTAGTGAACACTTTAAGCGTGAAGCCCGGGACTTAGTGGGAAGTCTTCTAGTAGCTAGAGACCTAGAAGAAGAAAGTGGATTTATAGTCTTTTTTTTTTCTCTTTTGCACCTGTTCATAAGGGGAGTAATTTGTTCTGCCACACACTTCCTGTGAGAACATCCCACTTTTGCACAGGCCCCAAACAATGTGGCCATTACAAATAGAAGTTTTCAAAACTGTGAGCCAAAATAAGCTTTTCCTCTCAGTCTTCTTAGATATTTACAGAAAGCTGACTAACATTCAATTACACAGTTGATGGCCTTCCTTAAATCAGACTCTTCTCAGAATTGTTGATTCCTCTCTGAACCAAAAGCTTCCTCATTCTCATGGAGTAGAGTGCTCAGAAAACACAAGCCTAAACTACCAGTATCCAACACAGCTAGAGCTCCGTTGTTCTTTATTCATTAGTATTTTGGAGCATTTTTCAATGAAATGCCCTCAAATGAAGCAGCCCTGCTGCACTTCTAGAATAGCAAGCCTAGTGAGCTGTGAAATCCAGACTAATCTAAATACATTTTGACACAAATAATAGATGCTAAGGGTAATCCATTAGGCTGTGATACACGAAATGAATTTTCATAAAGATTTTTCCATCTTATATTTTACAGGCATGAATAAAAATCTATTTGCTGTGCTTGAAACTGGAAAACAAGTTTCTACCAAAAGTGTTCATTTGTTTATAAAGTTTATAAAGTCATGGCACTGGGAAGATGGCTTAGCAGGCAAAATGTTTGCAATGCAAGCCCGCATTTCCCAGAACTCACATAAAAGCTGGATGCATTGGCGTGGATGTACGAGCACCCACAATCCCTCAGTGCGTATAGGCAGTGAGAAACTCTCCAGAAACTTGTCGGCCAGTTGGCCTGGCTTGCACAGCGGAGAAGAGACTTGTCTCAAACAACGTGGAAAGGCGAGGACTCACTCCTGAACATGATGCTCAGACCTCCACACCTGCATAGATATGCACATTCATTTACATGCATACATTCACACATCATACAAAAAAGTAGAGTTATAAACATGCTTACTCCACTACTCCATAAGCACATAACTACCTCCTTCAAAAGAGATGTGTCTACTCGACTTCAAGAACACAAACTTGATTTGTGCTTTGTAATAAAATAAAGAATATACTAGAAAGCTGCAATGCAACTTGGAAGCAACTTAAATGCAGCCACTGGTATAACGAGTTAGGTAACTGGGGGGAGGAGCACACATCCGCTGTGGAATGCAACCGAAAACCAACAATTGCAAGGAAAGTCCAGAACACTCAGCCTCTTCATTTTGCTGAACCATGGAAGTTCTGGTCCCTGAGCCTTCTGGAGTGTTCTGATCCAGTTGCTGTTCACGGCATATGCATTGATTACAGTCGACTCCTGCCCCGGAAGAAGATGGAGATCCAGACCTCTGTCAGCTAAGACCACCGATCCGCTGGCTCAGAGTGGCAGGCAATGCTGAAAGATCCACCATTCCCCCAGGAGGCGATACATGCTTTCCATCCCCATGTGAAAGCTCTGCTCTTAGACATCCTGAGCCTTGGTTCTTATTTTTACATGAAAAGTAATTTCTGTAAATAAACAAAAATTAAAACCCGTTGGCAAGTCCAGTGAACAAGTTCTAAAGAGCCCACCGTGCATGAAAAAATACTTTTTTTCATGCATAATCAGATCTCAGTATTGCTGGAGTTTCTAGGGTCAGAGTCTGGACTCTGGCAACCCTAACAAACTGGGTTTAGCCACCAGTCCCCTATCTGCCAATTAAAGAGTAGACAATAATGAAAGGCAAAGAAAGGAAATTTACTCAATATGGTCACATTGGAAAGAGAAACAAATAAAGAGATACAGTGACCTAGCCCCACCCCTCCAAGTTCATCTAGCATGAGATTTAGGTTTAAATCAGAATGAGATGTATGTGTCACTAAGCAATGTTGATCATGGTGTAGGTAGGTCCCCCCCCCCCGCGCCCCAATCACTGACCCCGCCATCATCTTGGCTCCAGTCTGCTCTGCAAAATGGTCTGGCAACTTTACAGAATTGTGTAAGTTCCTCCTTTAACTGGCACTAGGCTTCAGCCTTCCCCTTCCACCAGTATGAGATCCTTGGGGAAATTTCAGCTCCTTTCCGGGGGGGGGTTCTAGTGTAGGGAATTTTCGTTTTCCCCAAGGTGATAACTTTATGACAGCCCTTGGATTTTCCATTAAGATCTTCACCCTATTACTTTGTATGCTAACTTAAAAATTAATAAAATTTGTTGGAATAATAAATGTCACTGTGCAGTTTTTTAAAATTAATATTTTTTGCATTTATTTGTCATGCCAGTATCTGTGTGTGCACATGTGTGTGTATGTCGTGGCATTTGTGTAGCAGCCAGTGGACAACTTGGAAGTATAAATTCTCTCTTTCCACCCTATGAGCTCTAGGGCTTGAACTCAGGTCATCAGGTTGGGTGGCAAGTACCCTTCCTCCCTAAGCCATCTCACTGACCCTCATAAGATAAGTTTTGAAAAGAAAATAAAAGAGAAAAAGACCTGAGCAGACATCTTACAAATAAGATATTCTGATGGCAAATACACCTAAGAAAAGGTACTAAGTCTTATAGGTCACTGTGGACCACAGTCAAGGCAGTAATGAGGTACTGCCTACTTAGTTAAAAGGCTAAAACCCAAAACCTGACCGACACTGAATGCTGTCACAGACATGAATGGAATAATAAGAATTCCCCTTCACTGCTGATGGAAATGCAAAGTGGCTGGGCCACTTTATCCAGCTCAGCAGTTTCTAGGAAACTAAACACTCTTACCATACAACCCAGCAATTGCTTTCATTTGTCCAATTGAGCTGAAGACTTACTTCAACACAAAATCTATAATGAACATTTAAAGCAGCTTTAGTCATAGAAGTGCCAAAAGTTGGATGTCACCATGGTGTTCTTCAGTTAGTGAATGGATAAAGAAACTGTGGGAAATCTGTACACTAGAATAATGTCCAGTAATTTTAGAAATAAAAGCTATCAAGATACAAAAATTAAGGAGGAAATCTTAAATATATGCTGCTAAGTAAAAGAAACCAGTCTGAAAAGCCATGTAATTTTAAGTTTATGACATTTGATGAAGGCAGAACTACAGAGACAGTGAAAATATGGGAGAACCATGGATAATACCACGTGATTGTAAGATTCCATTGTGAACAACCTAAGAATCACTTCAGATTAGTCTGAAGGTTTTTCTGAAGCTATAACTTTTTAAGTTGAATAGATAGTTCTCTAGTTCATTGAGCAGTTTAAGTTAGATAATTTAAAAGCGAAGCACGTCAGAATCCAGACAGATCATCAATACATGCATTTGCAAAATTTTGTCACTACCAACTCCCCATTCAGACAAAGAAACTAGACAAATTCTGATTTGTTTTAATTAGCTAAATGAACTTTAAATGTCAGTTCTAGATTCCTCCAGTAAGGCTTTCCTTTCCTGAAAACTGAAATTTGTACTGAAAGGTTATGATTCATGGAACATACATGGCAGCTCACAATGATGTAATCATGTGGTTTGAGATGTTGGCAGTTGAGGCGTAAATGGGTGAACAAGACTTGATGACATAAATTATTGACCTGCAATAATTTTTCTTTCCCCCAATTCATTCCTTACTAATAGTCTCAATATTTTCAGTATTTGAATTACTGGTTCAGAAGAAGCCAGGAAAATATCTTCATAGTGTCAAAATGTTATCCAACTGTATATTTGTTTACTTTATTATAAATAATGGTGGACCAGTGGTGAATAAATAGTTTTATATTCAAAAAAAAGAAAAGATGAGGGATTGCCTATGATTAAGGGGAAGGAGAGAGTAAGTGAAACACAGATGCTTTTTTTGTGTGTTTTTTTTTTGTTTATTTCTTCCACTCATACAAAGTTGATAAGTACCCCATTCCCTTCCCTCCTTTTGCCCCTCCCTGGATCTCCTTGTTCCCTCCTCCCTTTTCCCTTTCCTTTCCCCCCTCCCTCCCTTTCTCCCAGTGCTCCCCACCCCCATTCCTGGAGCATCCTTTACTGTGCATGTCAAACTTCCCTCTAGGATCCTCCTCTCTGATGAAGTGTAAGGACTCAGTGGCATTGCCTAGAGCTCTTTTTTGTGTTCTCCTTTAGTATAGGAACACTATTGTGGCTGTTAATCCCTTGCCTCTAAGAATCCTAGTGCCTGGGAACACAGATGCTTTTAGATCCATGAAATAATTCTGAATGTAACTATAATGGTGCATACCTGACATTCACTTGGGACGGTAAACATGGTACAGTAAGTTGGAGTGTGAAATGTCTCTTAAAGGTCTGTGTGGAAAGCTTGGTCCCCAGTCACAACCCAAAAGTGTTGAGTGACCATGAGCCGAAATCTCTAAACATTGTGAGCCAAAATAAACTTTCCCTTTTAGCAGTTGATCGCCCCAAATATTTTGTCATTGTTAACCGAAAGCTGACACTGGACAGTGCAATCCAAAGAAGTTGACAGCTCCAGTCTTTCCTACTTATCAGATACGATGCTGGGTGCTTTAGAGAGGCTGTCTCGGATCTTCAGAGTGAAAGGTAGGTGTCAGAAGACACTACTGAAGCTCTCCGCAGCTCAGAGTGACTTACTGATGGGATCTGTAGCCAGCAAGAGGCAGTCAAGTCCATTATCTAGGTGACCATACCGCCTGCACTGGAGGTGGTTCATTCGGATCCTATGTACTAGGTGTCTGTACAGAACTCAAGAGCCACATTGCCACTGTCAGTACTGACAGCAGGGAGCCTGGAGGTGTCCCCCTCAACTCCCCCCCAAAGGATGAGTAGAGGACAGTCTGTGTGGTACATGAGTTTCCCTGCCTGCCCCGCCCACCTCTAAGGTATCATGTTCCCCTGCCTCACTCTCCAACTTGGTCTGCACTCCTGGCACTTCCTCAGCTACAAATGAAGACTCGTTCCACATAAGCCCAGACAAGCAGTCCACATGCCGAAGAGGAGATGCCCGCTTATTAATTAGGTGTCACCTGAATTGAATTACAATGCTTGTGTCCATCATGTTAGTTCAGTAGACCTCCAGGTCCGAACATGATTTCTTTCTGCCGGTATGAAATCAACTAGTGAAAAATGAAGCATCATAATTAAATTTTAAAAGGCCTGCATCACATTTGTCTATAGGACAAATCCAGTTCAGGAAGATGCAGACAGAGAAGACACACATCACCATCCAATAGAATCTGGGCAGGCCACAAAATAAAAAACCAAAACCCTTCAAATTCCAAAGGGAGTTCAAGAGACCCAGTGACTTCCTGACCCCCTGGTAGACACCCAGGAGTGAATGAAAACTTATCTACTTTCAAACTCAAAAGAATTTAGGTAAGATCTTACGCACTTCAGCCTTAGTTTCTTCCTCTGCAAGATGGAATGCATTCCTTATGGCATTGTTGGAAGGTTTCATTGCAATTGCACAGGGAAAACCACTCACAGAGTACTTAGGACACAGTAAATGCTAGGTCATATCTGCTATGTTTGTTGCTATGGCTATGAATAAATATTTCCAAGAATGGAGTCTTCCTCAGCAGTATAACCAGTATGCATTCTGGCAAGAGATAAATCAATGAGTGTTCTCTACTTAAATACTCAGAGACCAGAATGACTTATCCAACTTCACAACCGAGTACATGAAAGACAAATCAGTTGTCATTTAGCTTTCATTCGACACTTTGAAATGTTTAATTCATATAGGAAATGTCTCTTGTATTTTAAATTTCCTTAGCTTTGTTCCTTGAAAATGTTTTTAAAAGCAATTTGGAATTACATGTCTATAAAATTAGTAAAGAATGCTCAAAGATATCACACAGTCTAATCATCTTCCTATTTGGAAATCTGATTTATAAGCATTTCTCTATTCTACCACCAGCCAAAAAAAAAAAAAAAAAAAAGTGAACAAGCTTCAAAAATAAATTCAGCCACAGGACCTTCCAAGGTTGTAAGACATTCCTAGGAAGTTACTGCCAATCTTTCTTCTTGACCATTAGCTTGAACATCTAAAGTACATATTCAGTAGCAAGACTGTGAGTTTCATGAGAGTTAAGCCTAGATGACTACTACATCTCCAGGAACAAGTCCAGAGCTGCGGAAACTAGCAGACAATCAGAAGCTATTTTTTAGATGTATGGATGGAGAGAAGGAAGAGAGGGAGGAGGGAGAGAGGGAAGAAAAGAAGAAGGGAGGGAGGGAGGGATGGTAATATGCTTCTATAGGTGCTGCAAAACAGGTTAAATATAATTTATTCCCCTATCACACTGTAGCTTAGAATTCAATGAAGGCAATGATGAATTCACATGAAAATTAAAGATTTGGAAGGATTTCATGTGAAACAAATATATAACTGTAACTATCTTCAGGCCTGGGGCTTGGCTCTGCAATGAAACACTGCTTTAGGGTGAATCACTACTGACTAGTTCAGTTGGTTGTCAGGTTAAAAAAAAAAGGAGTACACCAATTTAAAAATATCAACAATAGCAGATAAGTGTCTGAGAAATAATTGCTAAGAATTACACTAGTTTCCAAATGTCTTATTTTCTTTAATCTTTACCAACATATGCCCTACTGTCTATTTTGAGCTTAATGTCCTGTTCAATGCCTTAAGGGAAATGCATGTGACTCTGAATGGTCACAAGAACAGACTTCTGACAGAACCTACTCACACCTTTCAAAAATGCGTGTTCAATAACAACAGGGTCTCTTTCCTAAATTAAGTCATTGGATTTACTAACAGTTGTATCTGAAAAGATTGTTTCTAGTGCTTATGCTACGCAGAACGTGTATCCACTTTTATCAGTAATAAGTACGGCCAGACATCTTGTTCCAGCCTGATTACACTCTATCTTGCATTGCTTTCTTTTTGCTTTTGTAGAATTGCGTTTACTGAAAGTTTCAGGTCATGCTCAAAGACTGAATTATTGTTTTCTTCCAAAGAGGAGGGCAGTACCTGGTACTCAGCAAAAGCCAGAGTTATCATGGAATTCCTCAAAGTGATAAAGGGCTGGACAAGGGGTTCCTTGCTGATACAACCAGGTCACAAGTTGTGTGGCTCCATTCCAGTTCCAGCTTGGCTCCCATCTAGACAGACTTTGATTCTGGGGCTAGGTTACATCTCCTGAGTCCCCGCAGGACCTTCAGGCTCTAGGAATTTGGACTGAGTGGTAGAGACCATTGCCGGAGGGGAAAGCAATCACCAGCTTCCTGCCTGGGCTGTCTTGTGATTCAGAACAGTCTCTGTTCCATGCTTGGCTGCACATTGACCTTGGAGACGTGCAAGAACAGAATTGAGCAAGAAACACGACCTCCGCAAAGAGTCTGTGAGTACACAGATCATCTTAGGCGAGAGGCATGGCCGGGCTTGAGTTACAGGGATCATGGGGCATTAGTGTGAGTGCTGAGGGATGTGAGGGTTCTGGAGAGTTTGTTAAGTGCTGCTGGATATTTCAAAGTGAGACTAGAAGCTTTCAGTTGTAACCCCTGGCTGAGTGTGCTCTCCGTTCAGACTTTACACTCACCACAGTCCCACATTAATGTTGCCTGGGCACTTGTACCTTCACTCTGCTGTAAAAGGAAAAGCCAAGACATAAGGGATGATTTTCTCTCAGGCCTTTACCTATAATGAGTACCAGGGCCTTGCTCGTAACCTTATAGAAGATCTGACTTGGACCACACTTTCCTCTTGTATCTGAGTGATGAGATTCACAGTAAAACCACCAAGGATTGCTGCCATCTGTGTGGCATGGTCACTGAAAGTTCTGATCCTTCCAATATTAACTCCCCGCATAGAGGTTCTCTCTCTCTCATGGAAGGGTGCAATGCCAGGCTGGGATTTCCTTCTATTCTGCTCTCTGTGGAAGTGGTTTTTTATGGACACAATACATATCACAAGAATTGTAATATTCTGGGGAGATAGTTCCATGGGTAAAGCACTTGCTATACAAGCATGACAACCTGGACTACAATCCCCAGAACCCACATAAAAACTGGTTGACATTTTATGCAGGTTGACATTTTATGCAGGACTTGTTTTTTCCATGTCTAACCCTCAACCATCATCTCTTTAATTGAAATCAAGTAAGATTGTTCTAATGATCTATTGAGAATATCATTTTTAAATGTAAAAAAATCATTATGATTATTCATGATAAACATGACACAGCTGTAGGTTAGCTAAATACCAAGAAAAACGAGTAGCATGCACTACATTCTTTTCCTGACATAATGGTTTGCTTTAATCTGACCAAGGTCACACATGCAGTGAGTGACAGGAGTTCGTCTTCAGGGCTCTATCATCGAGTTTTCAAAAGGATCCCAGCCCAGTAAGACAGCCTGAGACCATGGTAGGCAATCAGGTCAATGCAATGAATCTGTCTCTGGCCATCCCCACATGCTGGGAACAAGCTGGGTGCCCAGGTCTCAGGAAATTAGGGTTATTTTCATCACTACCACCAGGATCCCTCTTTCTGCTTCTCCCTCTGAATGGCCGGTGCCCAGGCTCCATGCCACCTCTCCTGTAGGTCCCCTTCTTCCTTCTTCGCTCCTGCTTCTCAGCAGGAGAAGGCAGTCCCCTCCGCAAAAGACCGCAGGTGCTGAAGATGGAGTTTGCGCTTCACCTCTACTGGAGTGTAGCAGTTGAAAGATACGGGATAAACTTTGTTATCTCGCCTGCCAGAGTGTCCCTCCCCCTGGAGATCCTGCCGGGGAGCCGAGGGGAACACTGGCCGGCAGCTGGCAGGTGTCCTGGAATATTCTATGCATGGTGAGAGACCTGTCATTCATATGTTTAGCTCCTTCCTGCCCCCTTTGGGAGAGGGAAGCTAAGCTCCCATCATGTACAGAAACGCAACAGGGACATTGAGACTTTAGTCATGGTCACCCTTGATTTTGAAAGTTCTAACCTCACGGCACTATTTTAGTTTTGATTCAAATGCTCTCTAATGCTTACTGCAGATCTAGTAATATAAAAAACTTTATGATAATTCACTAAATTAATTGGCACAGCTGGCCTTTAAAGTTTGGTGATGTTATTCCTTTTGTAGGAGATAGGCAGATAAGCAGAGACTGGAAGCAACTTGCTGTAGGTCACACGATCATTAAGAGGCACATTTGGACTCAGACTCAGAATGCCTGAGTCCAAAGTTTATGCTTCCGGCCAACTTGCTTTCACAAATCCATGACTTCTGGCTAATGCCAGATCTGCAGACTTATTTGTATAGATTGCATATCTTAGAACAGCTCTGCCGGCAGCAGTGGACAGCTCTAGAACACAGTTCAGATTGCACTGGTCTATGCTCTGGGCTTAGCTCAATGTTTGACCAATTACATGTTTAGGTAGGCACTCATATCCATGATCTTCTGTATGTCAGAGTAAGATATCAATAAAAAGTCAGTGTGGTTGTGCACACCTGTAATCCTAGCACTTGGGAGACTGAGGCAGGATTGCCACAAATGCAAGGCCAGTCAAGGGGCTATGTAACTAGGTTAGCCGGGGCTACAAAGCAAGATTTTATTTTTTAAAAAGTCAATAAAAAAGGAATGGAGTAGCCTTTCCATGAATTAATATATTCCAGAAAGCACAAGGACTGGTTCCAACATAGCCTGGCCAGATCTTCCTTTGGGATGGAGTCAAGTTGGTGAGTAAAGGTTAATACTCAACATGTCGGCACCAGGCACCAGCTGATCTGCCTGTCCTTCTCCAACCATACCCTGGCTCCTGCCAAAGCAAGTGTCATGATCCTGCTGGCCAGCAGGCAAATGAGTGTTCTCTCTGCAGGCAAATGAAGTTCACGACAGTTTGTAGAACTTAATCTTTCTCAGCAACTACACTGCAGAAGTCCACATATCCACTGAGATATTCTCCATGCCCATTAGGACCACGCGGTGCAATTCGCCAAGTTGTTGTGGTGCCATTGCTCTACAGGCCTGGACCTGCGTCGGGAACTCAGCATCCAGACAAGTAAGGAAAACGGTGAGCACAGCAGCTCCATCTCAGGGGAGCGAGGCGCACAGAGCAGAGAGTCACGCGTTTATGTGGAATAAGTCAGTACATGGGAAAGATGGATTCTACTGGCAGGTCAGAAGGCTCCCAAGAAGATAGGCCATCTCAGCTGTGTTGGGAAGAATACCATGAATATGAAAAAAAGGGCAGGTGAATCAGCCTTGAAATTGAGCCCTATGAAAAATCAGGATAGAGAGGAGAGGCAGGGAATAAGGAACGTAAGTGCCACTGTCGCACCAAGAAGGGAAACAGGATGATCGATTCTCTGCCGTCAAGCCCCATCTTGATACCTGGTTAACTCGCTAATCAAGTGTGATGATGACATCAGGATTTCCATGAAGCCCATTAGAGAATCCCCAAATGACAAGAATGCTTAATAGTTGTACCAGGTGCAGCAATAATTCCCCTTAATTTTCTTAATCATACAATACTCTATTATCTCATGGAGCCATCATTAATTATTTAGAATAGGAACAGACCATTTTCAGACTTCTGTTAATCAACTATCCCTGTGCTTTAGTTGTACTTGGAAGATTGAGAAGCAAGTGTGTAAGGCTTAAGACCACATATCACAGGCTGATAAAAGCAATCACTGGGAAGCCATGAGACCCAAAGTTCAATTCCTCAAATCCCATGCCAGATGTGGTGGCATACGTATCTGTAATCCCTGTGTAGCTATGGGAAATGGGGGCCAGAGACTTGAGAGACTTCAGAAGTGTGTGGTCCAACCTGGATTATACAGCAGCAGTGATGAAGAGACCTAGGTTCAAGGTGGAAAGCCAGGGAATGACATTCAAAAGCTGTTCTCTGCCTCCACACATGTGGATCTGCACTCCCATGTGTGCGCACACGCACACATACACACACACACACACACACACACACACACACACACACGCACGCACATACCACTAAAAGTCATATGCTACTGCCTGTCGCCTGCCCTAGCCCAGTCTTTCTTTCAAAAATCTCTACAGCCCAACAACACAGGTTTAATACCAGTAGCAAAGCACATGGATAAACAGAAAGATCTATCCCAGTTTGCTGTGTATCGTAGCACTATGTTGCAACCCAGAGCTTTACCAGTCTTCTGCTCTGTGGTCTTAGGGTTCATGTGGCATTCAAAGCAGACACCAGAGAGAATCTCGTTTTGTCATGTAAAACATACAATTTCCCAATACCCCAGATTCCAGGTATTTTCATTGTCTTCCAAGTAAATTAATGACTTCACTATAGCTTTGAGACCTCAGAAATGAAGGTTGTCTGGTCCCAGCGAAAGGATTCTGCTTCATGGCATATATGATATATTTTATTTATAATCATTAATGTCATGTGATTGTCACAGAAACATATGATTGCAGCTTCTTGCTGACATTTCTGACATGAGCTGCCTGTGGATTTTAAGGAGCTGGAAGGTGGGAAAAATTCTCTACCTTTCTTCTGTACTTCTTAAATTAAAACCATCATTCTACAAAACACTGCATCCAAATGTTACTTGAGCTTATGACACATCGTTGTGAGGATGGACAGATTCCAGACAAGACATAGTGCTAAGGCACCATCCTGGCTCCACCCATTATTGCTGCTCATGACATTGCATATAACTCCCTGACTGTAATTGGAATCACTCTGCCCTAGGTCTGCATTAGACCTGCCACATCCAGTTCTAGAATCTACTCCAATATTTAGCAATGTTCTTGAATCTGAAAGTCAGGAAAAAAACAGCTCTGTTACTTTCAGGTATGGGTAGACTTCCTGGCAGCTGAATTTTTTTTGTTTCTTTTAAAAAATTTTTTTTCTATTTGTGTGTGTGTGTGTGTGTGTGTGTGTGTGTGTGTGTGTGTGTGTGTGTGTATCAGAGGCCACTGTGTCCCTGGGGAGGCCCAGAGTGACTTTGGGAAACATCCTGGATTGCTTCTACCTCTTTTTTGTTTCACTCTGGGATTTCCTAGGCTCTGCCTATTAGGGCCAGAAGTGCAGGCCTCTGCTGTTTCCGCCTGGTGTTTTTAGGTGGGTGCTTGCCAGGCAGAGTCTTAACCCCTGCACCATCTCTCTAGCCCTGCACTTCTCTGTGACCTAGCATGGTTTCTTTCTGACTTTTAAGCAGTAGAGTTAGACTGATTTCAGAGTGGGTTTCTGATGAGTGACTTTATATGACAAGAGCAGCAATACCGGGTTCCCTCTCAATGGAACATGAAGATGGGGCAATGCCCACCCTTCCATTGTCCATCTCCATTGTCGACTTGTTCCAATTCCTTCTTCATAGCCCTTAGGGTGAGAGATTGCCTGCGTGCTGCTTATACCACTCTACACAACTTCTCTCAAGATGCTGAGATGGAGGTAGTCTGCACCCTCTTTGTGTAGGCGGGAACGCCACTGTCCCCTTGCTTTGTGGAGCAGGTCTCCTGGTGGGCCAGCTGCAATCTTGTGCCAGCCGACCTCAGGGAACTCAACAGCGCCACCATCAAGGCCCTCGGAGGCTCATCCAAATGGACCACAGGTAACAGAATACCACCCCCCAGAGGGCTACCCAACAGGGTCCCACCCATCACTTGTCAGAAGCAATGGTGACAGGTGTTAAAACACCCTCAATTACAACAGTCATTTGCCTTCCAGGGGTATCTACCCTCAGGGAACAGCCATGCTCTGGGAAGCAACCACAGTTGACTTTTACCCACAGCTCCTCCCTCTTCACACCTGTTGCAGTTACTTTGCATTATTGAGGATAAATTCATGACCAACAAATTAAGAGAATAAGGGATCTTTATTTTGATTTACTTTAGTTTGGCTAAAGTTCTTAATCCAGCTTGGCAAGAGAATCCACACCAACACCAGAGATTGAGGGAATTGGTCATACCACATCCACAGGGGTGCTGAGAGGGGAAAATCTTCATTTGCCAGAACAGCATGTCTGGCTAAATGTACCAAAGGATGCCAACTTCCTTAACTTGTATCTTATTCACCTGCCCAGGGCCTTCTCCAATAACTAGACCATCTCTTGAAAGTTTTCTTGGAGCCTAACTCAAGCACTGATTCTTTACAAATGTTCCCAAATCCAAGATTGACAAGTGGATATCTGTATTTAACTATGACAATATCCCAACACATGTGCGCACACACACTTATCATCAGGCATGTGAACACACAGAAAGATGCTTCTCAGAGTCTCAACCTCTGGGAACAACCATAGTTTGTGAGTCTGTGCCACTGTGCCCAGGTGAGCTCCTGCTGAGCTCTGTCCATATCTATATTTAGCCCTATGGCCCCAAAGTGCAGCAGGGGCCAGAAAAGTGACTTCTGGAAATCTTAGGTTAAAGATGTCACAAAAGAAGAAAAAAATATATGTGCACTAAGAGGAGGCCAGTCATTAGAAACAAGGAATGATGCTATGAGGTAGAGCACCAACCACATCACTCTAACAAAGGTGATGGGAATCATTAACTTTTACTGAGCCTTTTCTTTCTTTGGCAATACTTGAACTTTATTACCCCACTTTGTTCTCACAACAATGCTTGATGCCAGGTGCAAGCGCCATGTTACAAATGGAGGAACCAAGGCACTGGGAGTTGAGTTTTCTGCCTGTCCACAAAGCCAGGATGATCTGGCTGCAGCTTTCTTAGTAAGAAATTTGGAGAATGTCTGAACCTCAAAGTCACTTAAAAAGCAGTACAGAATGAGGGGACACACACTGTGTTGAGCTGATCCGCTTGCAATACTCTGAGTTTTTTTCAAATGTCTTCTAACATCTTTGTCAACTTACTTTAAAAGGCGTCATTCTCTATTTCAGCTCACTGGGTCACCAGGAGGCCCACCCACAGGCCGCTCTGTGCTCTCAACTCCCAATCTGACTGCCCTTTAAGAAAAAGGGAGACTTGGTGTAGTTCTCCAAAGTCCAGAGTCTGGAGCCAATCAGCTCAGTGTCAAGTCCAAGGTTTCTTTCTAGGATCATTGGGCGGATGATGGTTTTGCTCCTCACAAGGATGTGATCTCAACCAGCTTCTCTGAGCCTCTGTTCCCTTATCTGTGAAAGGAAGCATGACGACAGTCAGTGAGAAGTTGCTCAAGCATCCAGAACAGAGCCTAGCACAGTTATGTTCATTAAACCGAAGGCCTGAGACAAAAGCCATCTCCCTAGAGGACTCGTTAGCCTGTCCTTCCTGGTCACGCATGGCATTTCAGTCGTTATCCTCCAAACATCATGCTCTGAACGCTGCTGGCTCCAGCTGTGGTAAGGGATGCAGGATGGCAAGGGATGCAGCTTAGCAGCGGGCCGTCAGTCCAGGGACGGAGATGACAGTTCACATCTCCTGGCCACAGGGCCTTTTGCTGTAGGGTTTGTCTGGGGAGAAAACGCCTGATGGTCCTGGGAAACCAGCAATGACAGAACCCAGTATGGAAGTGAGGGTGGGTGATGGGTCCCCAGTGTATCCAGAAAAGAAGGGAGAGGTGATTTCCAGATACAGCAAGTTAGAAACAGGCAATGTCTGATAGATGCCAGCAAGAGATTCCAACCCACTTCCCAATTACCTCAGTGCCCCAGAGCAGGAGTGTGGGCATCAGGAACACGGTCTGAATTCTGCCTTCTTCCTTCCCATTTGTACCCCAACCCATACAATAAGTTGAGAGCAGATAGTGTGACCTTGGGGTCCCTGGCAGTATATTGGGTCAGAGAATTAAAGCTTTTGAAGGAAATTGAAAAGACACTATGAAGAGAGAGAGAGAGAGAGAGAGAGAGAAGAGAAAGAGGGAGAGAGAGAGACCACATTCCCCAAAAAGATGTCTCTGTCTGCTTTTCAACTGTACTCTGTGTCCATACACACACTGAGTTTGGTTCAGTCACAACAAAACATACACTTATACACCAGCTCTCTGCTTGTAGATGAGGACCCAGGTGGCCTGCTGTGGAAGCAGGACAATGCCCTGTCTGCTCAGCTTGCCGTTGCGAGCACCATGATCTTCCAAAGCATCTGGCAGAGGCAGTTCTCCATAGACTCCTGCCTTCGCCTGTGCCTGCGGCCCCATCCTTCAGGTCCCCATGATGCACCGAGCAATGGAAGTCGACTATGGCGAGTCCCTTCCCCTCGGCCACACTGCTGTGTGGACAGGCAAGAGGAGACCAAGATGCTGCTTTAAGTGTTTTAAGGATCAATGGACACATGTTTTCATTCTCTGGGCTATGGGTGATGTTGAGATAAAAAATAAGTTATTGAAGGCGCCCACATGGAACTGAGTATGAATTCCTCTTCAAAAGAGCTTTACGAGGACAGTTAGCATTACCACCATAGACACCATGATGGGACCCTGAAGAGAGAGAGCAGGCCTTTAGGTTCGAACAGAAGTTTCATCAGGAGAGACCATTGGAGACACCCTTCAATTTTGCAGAACCAAGAGAATTTCTTTGCTCTTCTAGGTTTGGGGGATGTGTTCCACACCACATGACCTAGTTTACATGCCAGGAATCACAAGGCAGGATGGCACTAAATAAAAGTCTCAGGGATAGAGAGATGGCTCAGGGCTTGAGTCTCCCAAGCAGAAGGACATGAGTTTGGATACCAGATCAATGTAAAATGCATGCCAGCAATGGGCAATGGCTTGCACTTCTAGCCTTGGAAGGCAGAGCCTGGGAAACCTCAGAGCAAAGCAATAAGGAGGTAGAATAATCAAGGATGATTCCTAAGTCACCCTTGGATCTCCACAGGTGCGCGCGCGCGCGCGCACACACACACACACACACACACACACACAACCACACACACACACAAAGTAAAGCTATAATTTGTCCTGGGTGTGTGTGGGGGGGAAACTATTTGCTTATCAACTGCAAATAGACTGCTGTGGGGCATGGCCTCATCAGCTGGAGAGAGAGAGAGAAAGAATCTGTGATCTAACAGGTGGGGCTGAGGAAAGCACGGGGAGACAGGAAACTCTCACAGGGGTTTCTACATGGTCAGGACACTGAAGATGCAGGTGTGGCGCAGAACTCAATTTCATGCTTGACACTTCCCTCTGCGCTAAGAAAGGAGCTTCCCTGACAGGTTCTCCCAAAGCATAGCATCTAGCAAGGACAAAAAGGCTTCTAGAGACTAAAAGGCTCTCCACAAGACCCCATACTTAAAGTTCCCCTGATCCTGAAATGTCATCGCTGTATATGCCATCTGGCTGATGATGGCCACTCATCCCAAACAGGGCGGGAGGCAGGGGCAGGGTGGGAATGACCAATGCTAGCCTGTATCTAGCAGCCCAATATGGGCAGTGGACTCCAGCGGGCCCTGTGCCACAGGATGAGTCCCAGCACTCAGAAGTAGATCCCGACATTCTTCTCCAACCCTCTACTTCCCCAGACCTCCCACCCTCCTCTTTACGTCCTCCTTCCGCAGTCTTCACCTTCCATTTTCCTCAGCCTCCACTTCCCTCTTTATCCTCCATCTCTCCCAGCTCTCCACCCTCCTGCAGTTAGTTACATTCTTACTCAGGGAAAAACAGGAGAGACTCTACTAAGTATTAAGAAGTTTGGTATTTAAGCAGTCACTTAATACAGTGGTCCTCCTTCAATTCCATGCAGGGTAAATGTATTCCTTCACTTTTTAACCAGTTGAGATCAAGGAAGAGGTCTAAGGGTTGAACAAATGTGCATGCAACTGATTATAGTTATTCTTATCATTTTCTTGTTGCTATTCTGATCATGTTGGTGAGTATGACTTTCATCTGTAAGATGGCAGGCAGACTCCTGTTTTTCCCAATTGATGGGTTTACCTCATCCTAGGGTGTGGTACTGTCTGGTCCTGGGACAGAGCTGATTTTTGACCCAATGAATCCCCAGTCCCCAATCCAATCAACCCCAGGCCAGTTCCAGGATGCTGCAGGCCATGAAGTGGGAATGCTGGAGTTGTCGCTGGGAAGAGTGGCCAGTCTATTTCTTGTGCTAACTCGGGACAAAGACATTCCCCTGGGACTCACTGGGCCACACTTCAGAGCCAGAGCCACCCACCTCTGCAGCAGCAGGCTGAGGAGAACCAGAATGGATGTGTTCATCCCCAGGTGAGTGGCTACATCTCCCTTAGGAGGGCACCACACCGGCAGCCATCTTTGGAATTCACAGGACTGGCTCATTTAATGCACCCCTGGAGCTGAGGCCAAGGAGAAGTCTCCTGGACTTTGTGTCCATCCTGGAATCACTGCTCAATAGCTTACGGCACACACCGAGACGAGTTAACCTCTTGGTGTTTCCCCAAAACCAGATATTCAACCATGCTAGGCAGCCTGGAGACCCCAAGACCCTCTGTTTTGGCTTCATGCCACAAGAAGGTGGGGAAGCCCAATGGGACATCCTTGTAGGAATGAATCCCAAATCTTATCACACTCCTCCACGATGCAACTATTATATTTTCAAAACCAGAAAGGCAAGACAGCTTATGTAACTGAACAAATATACGTGTGTGTGTGTGTGTGTGTGTGTGTGTGTGTGTGTGTGTGTGTATAAATTCCACTCAAAAGTCAAACTAAAGTACAAAAATTCAAGACTTAACCAGACATGGAGATATACAGCTATAATATCAGGACTTGGGAGGCAGAGGCAGGTTTGTAAGTTCAAGGCCAGTCTGGTCTGCAGAGTGAGTTTCTGGACAGCTTGGATAACTTAGTGAGACTCAGTCTTTAATTCATTTTAAAAGTTATAGATTCCAAGTCTCTCTGCTGAAGGTTCTCATATTATATAAGTAGAAAGGAATCACTCCTAGAAGAAAATCCAGTAGATACAAATTTTCAAAGACATTTCCAAAGGTCAAATGACAGTGCTAGATTTTGCTTTTCCCAAGTAAAACATCATCACTTTCTAAAATGATGAGCTCATTTAGTACATTTTTTAAATCAGAACAAATTTATCATGAGTTTTCAGACCAGCATTTAGCAGGGAGGGCTGTCCAGGGACTCATTTGCAGCATTCAAATTCTTGATACTCCCATCCATTTTCAGCCTTGGTCTCAATCCAAAGTCAGGGCTCTCAGTGGGCAAAGGAGAAGACCTTGGCAGTATTCCCTCAAGTAGTTAAAAATAAGTCAGTGTCCTGAAACCAGAACATACAAGGAGAGACCCAGGGAGTCAGGGCCAATGTCTAAAGTGGGATCAGGCATAACCCAGGGCAGAAGATAGAATAGATCTCTCTCAACACCAAGTATTCAGACCCAGCCTAAGTTCTCCCTGGCATGAGGTAAAAGAAACACTACTCTTCTCTTTACATTTTGGAGAAACTCAGTAAAGTAAGGAAAATAAGTCCAGGGCACAGAGAACATATGGGATTTTCCCCTGGTAGGTAGTCTGCCTCAGCATGGAATAGCATGGAGACCCAGGGACACTCTTAGCTCCCTGGAGAACGCTCCATGGCCTTCTGATTCTGCTTGCCGAAGTCTCAAACTCTCAATAATAATCCTGAAAAAACATGGGAGAAGGCAAGACTGTGAGGGACCCAGCTCTAAGTTAAACTTGACTTTTATAACTTCCCTTAGAGTATCAAATCTCTCATCCAAGGATGATGGAAAGTTTTAGAAAAATGAATTCATTCATTCCATAAGCAAAACCAAACAACAAAAAAAGTTAGTTTGCAACCTTTTAGAGAATAAACTGAAAAGTAATAATGGTTTGTGTCTAGATTAGATATAAATTTTGGACCATGGTACAACAAAGTCATTTTTTAAAATAAGAATTTACCTCTAGTTTCATCAGTTCATTTGTCATTTAGAACATATTCAGCAGTCACCATACATATTCCACTGAACAAAAGCAAAAAATGTACATACCATGGATAATAATGAAAAATGATGTAGAATGAAACCGATGAGTTCACTGAGGCAAATTTTGATGTCATCTTCCAAAGAAATCCCTTATCTGTGAGGAAATAAAAAGACATAGCTACTCTTAGACTTTATTAAGAAAATTTAGGCTATTAAATGGTCAGGAAAACCAAAAGTGGGCATATTAAGGTTATTTTTATCTGTAATCATATCCATGGTCCACAAGAAAGATTAATAATGCTAAATATATATTTCATGTACAAAACTCAAGTAATAATGCTAAATATATATTTCATATGTATAAAACTCTTGGTTTAGTTCTATATACTACGAAGACAGTTTTTGAATAGTAAATATATTACATTAGTCTATTTCGTATTCATTTGATTAAATACCTATATAAGTTGTAAAGAGCTTTACTTAGCTCACAGCTTGGAAAATTCAAGAACAAGGTGGCAGCCCTTCTCTGCTCTGATGGACCCTCTGGCTGCTTCCCAAGACAATGGCATCATGTCGGCAGCACTACCAGAGGGAGCAGTCACATGGCAAGACAGAAAGCCAGAGAAATTTAGGGACCAGGCTTCCTCTTTTCCCAACAACCCACCTTCATGGGAAGTAGCCACAGGAACCGTATATGCTAATCCCTTCCTAGGTAATCCCCAAATACTCACCTTCCACTAAGCCCCTCCTCTTAAAGGTCCCACCAACTCAATACCATCACCTTAGGGAACAGACTTCAGCACAAAAATCTTTGGGAACTCGCTCAAACATTACTCAAAGCACAGCAGGTGTGTGTGTGTGTGTGTGTGTGTGTGTGTGTGTGTGTGTGTGTGTATGTACGTATATACATACACATATACATTTATGGCTTTTAAAAACCCAACAGATCTCACATATACAAAATGAATTTTGTTCCTTCAAGAAAGTGCTGACCATGATAATGCAGTCTATTGCTTTGCTAAGGATGTTTTCTTTCTTTTTTAATTGGAAAGTGAGCTACATCATAAAATTCACTCTATTAAAAGTATACAATACACAAGATTTTTAGTGTAAACACCAAACTATGCAGGCATCGATAATTCTGAATTTTTTTGATTATGTATTCAATTGTGCGTGTATGCGTGTGGGTATGTATGTGTGTATGTGTGTAGAACGATGGACAAATTCGGGAACCACCATGGACTGCCTCCAACTCCTCCTTGTTTACTCTGCCCGGGGATTCACAGGCTCCATCTTACCAGGACCAGAAACGCAGGCCACCCCCACTTCCGCCTGGCGTCTATACATGGGGTCTAGGATCCGAACTCAGGACCTCCCGCCTGCAAGGCAGAGGTTTACCCCCTGAGCCACCTCTCCAGCCCCAATTCTGAATTTTTTTTTTTTTGAGACAGAGTCCCATGTAGCCCAGTCTGGCTTTGAACTGTGTAATCACAGGTGACCTTGGACTTATCCTCATGCCCTCCACCTCCCAAGTGCTGGAGTGCTGGATCTCAGGGCTGGGCTCCCATGCTTAGTTTATTCAGTGCTGGTCTTTTAGCTCAGGACTTTGAGCATGGTAGGTCAGCACTCTACCAAACAAGCTTCAGTCCCAGCTCTAGATTCTGAAATATTTTCTACTGTTGTGTGGGAGAAGAAACCTTGTGCTCATTAGCAACCACTTCTCATTCCTCCTTTCAGTCCCAGGCAACCAGTAATTGACTCTGTCTCCACAGATTTGTCTCTTGATGACATTTTGTGCACATTAAATCGCTCTATTTGTGACCCTTTTGCTGGATTTCTTTTACCTAGCACAAGGCTCTTAAGGTTCATCCTTAAGGGCACGAGTCAGCATTTTGTCTCTCTTTAATAACTGAATCATATCCATTGCATGGACACACTACATTTGATTTTATTATTGTTAACGTCTAAATATTTGTGTGCCAAGACACATTGTTTTTTTATCTGATTATTCTTTTGGGGAGTCTAGGGGAGGCCAACCTACCATGCTGTGGAAAATCTGCATATAGCTTTTGACACTACTAAGAGCCTACTCTTGGTTGGATCCTAGCCCCAATAACAAATAGAGAAATATATATGGTGAAAATAAGCAAGGCTTGCAGGCAATCACTTTTTACTGCATAGGAAATATGCCGGAACAGTGAACTGCTTTCACAGATGATGAACACCGTGCAGAGTTTCAAGCAGATGCACAGTAGAGACAGGAAGTGGCCACAGGACAATCATAGCCACAGAGTATGTCTGGCGCTGATTTGTGCCATTTTGACTTAATCCTGCATCTCTGCATGTTAACACTTCTGCCAACTGTGAATGGTGCCACTGGGTGCTACGGCTTATAAGTATGTGCTAAGTTTTAATAAATTTTCACTTGTAATAAATTTGCATACATATTATGCTAGTAAACGATAAACTACATCATAATCTACATGTTTTAGGTATTTATGACATACCTTTCTCTTGATGTTTCTAGGTCACCTGGTTCATCTGGTTTTTATTTTTTTTAAGAAAAGAAAAAGAAAAAACACACATAAAGTAGACTCCTGCAGTTCAAAGCCACGTTGCTGAGTCAGTGCACATTGTATGAGAAGGCCCAGCTTCTTTGTTTGCACAGAGCCCTACATCCACTGTCCCAACCCATTTGTTGAATGGATCATTTTTTTCTTCATTACCTTTCCTTGACATCATTGTTAAAATCAGTTAGCACATGTATGAGTTTATTTCTGCACTCTTCAATTCCATTTACAGGGATAAATTCTATTATTTTGGCGAGTCCTATACCGTTTTGGTCACTGGAGCTTTGAATTGAGTTTAGAAATCAAGAAGTATGAGTTCAGCCTTGTTTTGTTTTGTTTTTCTCAAGATCAGTTTTAGCTTATAAATTTTAGTATTAGCTGTCAATCCCCCCTTTTGCAAAAGCAAGTGTGGGTCTTTAGAAAAAGGGATGTGTTGAATCTGTAGGTCAATTTGGCAAGTGTTGCTTTCTAACAATATAAGCTTCTCAAGCCAGAACTCAGGATGTTGCCCATTTCCTCCAGGTTGTTATTTCAACAATGTTTTGACGTTCTCAGGGTACACTTATTTTTATCAAATTATATCTTAAGTATTTTGTTCATTTTGATGCCATCGCAAATGGAAGTTTTCTTAGCCTCATGTTCATATTAATGGCCAATATTTAGAAATGCCATTGACTTCTCTTTTTTGCCCCACCCTCCCACTAACAAGCCCCCCTTTCTCCTCCCACAGCCCATATCCACTCCGCCTCAACACCCATAGCCCTGCTCTGCCTCAGTTCCCCACCACTGATTTCTATATCGTGATTTTGTGTCCTGTAACCTTGACAAATTAACTTAGGAGTTTAACTTGGAGGGTTAATCACTAAGTCTGACATATCAGATTAGGGCAACTGTCATATTGAGATGGCTTTACTTCTTCTTTTCTAATCTTTGGATTTTTTTTTTTTTTTTTGTCTAAATGGTTTGCCTGCCCTTCTGTACAACGATGTGAAAAAGTAATGATGAAATAGATATCCTTCTCTTGTTCTTGAACTTAGGAGGGAATTTGGAAATGTGATGCTAGGTATGGGGACTTTATAGACACCCTTCATCAAACTGAGGCAGTTACCTCATGTCCCAAGTTGCTGAGTATTTGATGCTTATAAAGCATTTTTAATTTTTTTTAAATTTGGAGGTTCGTTGTTTGTTTTATTATAGTGATGAGAACCAAACCCAAACTATTAAACATAATAAGCAAGTGCCTTACCATTGAACTACATACACCTCAGCCCTGTTATTTTCAATAATGAGAAACTGTTAGATTCTGTCAAAAACCTTTTCCACATCTGTTGAGATGACTATGCGCTACTCTTGTATCAGTATCAATATATGTATTATATTAACTTATTTTCATATGTTGAACCCTCCTTGCATTCTTGGGATAAATCCTACATGATTATGATAGGATTTATATAATGTTGTACTCAATTTGCTAGTATTTTATTGATAATTCATAAGGAATATCAGCCTACAGTTTCCTTTTCTTGCAATATCTTCACCTAGTTTTCACCAAGGGAAGGGTGCTTCCTGTTGGTTGTTTTCCTTATACTTGAGTTATTGCAGCAATTCCTCCAGAGCCATGTTCACAGCCATTCAAGAAAATCACTCTAATTTTTTGGCAGGTACACTTCACTTTTGCTGCTACTAAATTTTAGTTGGCTAGAACTGGTATGATGCATTTTCCTCACCCACCCTCATCATGTTTGATTTCAATCAGACTTCAATTTTTTAATGTCATTGAGAAACAAAGGTTTGCTGGGCATTGACTGGACATTTTGTAAGGATGCTCCCTTCATCTTCACAACTCTGTTGAAAAAGTGCTGCTGTTGTGTTCACTTTACAAATGAGGGCAAAGAGAGATAAAGTAACTTGCCCAGAGGGAAAATAAGTAGTTTCTGACCTAGTATGAGATTGAGCCAAGACTCAAAACCTAGGCACTGGATCCCCAATCACAGTGTTAACCACTGTGTTCAGCATTGGTAGTTCATAAAAAGGAGGTTAGTATTTCAGAAGAAGTTCAGAAGTAATCTAAACATTTTTTTTAAAAATTAGCATATTTATAGAAAGCACATACTCTTTTGGAAACTACTCTGAAAATCCAAAGCATACATGAGAGACCCCAATAGTTGGATTTAAAATATTGCTTTGTATAGTAATGGTAGTGTTTGATATTAAGATGATCTAGGATTTACCATCCTAAATCCATGGTTTATGGAAGAGCCCATCTAAATTCTATTTCATTTTTTTTTTTATTTTCAGAAAGAAATAGTAGCAGCAGTCCATTTGAAGGCTCTTTCAACAGGAAATGTTAAATTCTTTGACTTTGGGAAATGTTATGAAGTTAGGACACTGATGGAACTGGGCCAAGGCCACGTTCCTTTTCTGTTTTGTATCCAAGGCACACATTGTACACGGCACACCTGAACATGGCTCCCCCAAGATAAAAAGTTATGCAAGACACTACTGCCAATTAATCAACAGCTTCTTTTTTGCACCTACTGTGTGTGAGATGCCACCCAGCCTGGGGGGTGGCAAAGCGCAGATGGTCAGAGCTGGGCTCCACAATCCCAAGCCTGGATCTGAATTGAGGTCCACATATTCATTTAGGTCATCTTGGGCAGGTTTCTTAAACTCTTTAAGTCTCGAATTTTCCATCTATAGCATAAGGATAATAATAACATAGTTATATAAAGATGAAATGAGATAATCCATACAAAGCTCTTATCATAGTGCCTAGCACAATGTCAGCTGTCACTAATTATTACTATGAAATAAAAATGAGCTGAAGTAGCTTCTCATTGCAGGTCATTTATGGCATCATAAAGAATGGTAATAAGGAGCAAAATGTTCTGTACATAAGAAGAGTACAACAAATGTTAATGAGGCTTCAAACCTAAAGGTCACACATGAGACTGAGGATGTACCTCAGTGATAGAATACTCATCTAGCATGAAGATTGAGATCTTGAGTTCCATCTCTGATACCATAGAAGTCACAAATTAGAGAGACGAGTAGGAGAGGATAACAACTGAGGAATGGATATATTGAAAGGCAATCAAAGGAAGTGGGGGAGTTACAAAAGTAACAGTGAAGGTGAAAAAGAGGGGAAGAACTTGAAGGGACTGGATTAATCCTAGGGCATGGACGCAGGCGAGTAGGGAATAGGTTGGTAGAATAATGTAAGTTAATGTAAGGTAGGGTGAGAGGGAATCCAATAGGCACTAGCTTCTGGTGAGAACTTTGTACTTTATGTGGTGAATATGAATAAATATTGAGTAGGAATTTTGTAGATTTAGGATTCAAAACCAGTTTAACTTAAAACCATTTTAAATTCTTGGGGCATCACCAATCTATTTGATCCCTCAAAGCCAACTTGAAAGGAATTTCATATAGCAATTCATCCAGATTTTTTGTCATATTTTGGGACAGCTTTGCTACACTGATCAGGAGCTTTCACTGTTTTCACAGTTATTGATGGTAAGCACTGTGGAGAACAGAGTGTTTTTACTTTATGTAAGAATGTATTATTTCTGCCAGCAGTTGGATTTGGTTTAGATTTGGTAGGGGATGTTCCTTGAGAGCTTTGAGCACTTTGCAGTGAGCAAGTCCTTACCATTCCTGGCAAACCCACATTCTCCTGGAGATTGGGAGCAGCACTGGAACTTTCATTGTTCCGTGCTATCATACCTTGTGATCACCCGATTTCTCTCTCTTCTTCCTTATTCACTCCTTCTAATCCTTCCACCTCTTCTAATGAGGTAATCTTGAACCTTTCCCTCTCTACCCAATATTCTTTCTGCAAATCATCCGTGCTCTTATAATTTTTACTAGGATACCCTTCTTATTAGTTTTCACACTGAATTTCTTTTCCATAGTGGACATGCTAATGCCAAGCAATAAGGACATGTTTGCTTGTGATCTAAGCTTGCATTACACATAGAAAGGGATGGAATGCCAGAATCTACCTTCCACAGCTCCCAGGAGAAATCATTGGCTAACCTTTTGCTAACTTAAGGGCTCTGGTTTGTTTCTATTCTGAAGAGTTAACTTGTTTATTTGGAGAACACAGCAACAGGAATTTTCAATTGGTTTTGACAATATCCTTACTTGATGAACTTAAAAAGAATTACCATTTAAGTGCTAAACCATTCAAAGTTTTTTCTAAAACTTGGTTCAAAATCTTTCTCCTCAAGCAATCGCAGAAATAACAGGTCTTCAAGACAAGTCTTGACTTGAGCTTTAGATGTGACCAGATAGACCAATTGCTAGTTGCATGTCAAAAAACTTGTGCGAAGTGTCTATTAGAATACTAAAAATCTACTGTCTTGTGCAAGGGCTCCATAGTAGAGTGCTTGTCTGGTATGCGTGAGGCCCTGGATTATATCACCCAGCACGAGAATGACAACAGTAAATCCACCATTTCTTTACTCTCTGCCTAAACATACAAAGAAGAAATGCAGTAATCAAGATCGTTCAGTGTCCACAATGCTTGGTATACAGTTGCGCGGACACCTAATATTGCTGACTTGGTTGGAAGTCTCAACCAGAAATTTTCCTGAGTAACATAGGCATAATTGGACCCTGAGGAAAAGAACAATGCAGCAGCAGAAAGATCAGAGGGCAAGGAAGGAGTGAGACATGGCAAAGGGTGTTGTATCGCAACGATGCAATCAATCTTCCTGAGAATTAAGAAGTTCAGGTTTCAGCCCTGGCATCCCTGTGACTTTAGAAACTCTGCTATTACCTAGTCATCCAAATGCAAATCTTTAGGACCTGGAAAAAAAAAAAAAACCCAAACAAATCAAAAGGCACATGGGAGTCACTCTTGATTTTCTTTTCCACATCACTATATTCAGCTAATACGATGGCTAACTGCTTATTTCTTCATGATTCCTAAATCTTTCTCCCTTTGTCCTACAAGCTGCCATATTCTATGCCCTAGAATAGGGCCGATGTAAACCCGTCCTTTCCAGTCCTGTTATTGGTAAAGATACTCAAGGCCCAAAATAGGAGCTGTCCATTTTGGTTTTTGAGACTAGGTCTCTCATGGAGGGAGACCTTGGTCTCACTGGTTAGGCTAAGGTCAGCAGGCTAGTGAGCTCTGGAGCCTGGGATTACAAGCATGAGTTACCAAATCATTCCTTTTCTTCTAATGCAATTCAATTACATTTGTTCAACCCAATGTAGTTATAGTCTCATGGGTCTGGCTGGTTTAATAATTATCTAGCATGTGCTAAATTTATTTATATTTCAAACTGATATGACCCAAGACTAGGTTTACAATCTTCTATGGCTTTGTTCCTCTAAAACAGAAGCCACAAATGACAGTCTGCCACGCTTTTGCAAATAAAAGTACTGAAACAGCTATTTCCACCCATTACAAATAATCTATGACTGTTTTATTGCTACAAAGGGGGTTGAGTCTTTGGGACAGATACCATGGAATCAATGATCTCTAAAATGTTAATATCTGGCCCTGTATAGATAAAGCTTGCTAACTAAAGTAATGCTTTCCAGTGCCCTTCTTTAAACATCATAAAGAGATCAGTCATGTTGGTACTCAAGTGGGCTTCGTATTTATTCTAGAGAAAAGGCCAGTTACTTTCCTCCAAGAGATCTCTCAACATTCCTAAAATGTTACTACTACTTCTACTTTTTAGTAGTACAAGTGAAATGTGGTTACATCATCTACAGAGTTCTTACCAAAAAGGAAATAGCAGAAAATGGCAGTCATTCTCCCTTCAATTAACAAAGGATTACCAAGCATTTTGGTAACTGTTGACAGAAGCTAAATAATGCCAAAGAACATGTAGCCTTTCCTTTCAGTTTCGCTCCAGAGCCCAGAATCACAATTCTCTTTCCCCAACTTAAAAAACCAGTGAATAAAAAAACAAAACTACTTGTCTCTTCTTGGCATTGAATCCTTTTCTGCTATTTGAGGAACTTGGTATCATTTCAAAGCTGAAGTGAAAGCCAGGGAATAGTTTCTCAGCCAGTCATTCTTGTCATTAGGTGTCGTGAAGCTCTGAACAATCCCAACCTCTATCGCGATAAACAGAACAGGTAGGCACCTAAGGCAGCCTCCTTTTTTAGAGCAGGGAAAGCTAATCTTCTGAAGCAACTCTTTCCTTAGAGTAGGGAAGGCTAGTTTTCTGGGGTAATCAACGGGCTTTGACAGATCCTTGCTCCAACTACAACTCCAAGGTAAAAACTAAAAACTTTTTTTTTGGCTTATATATGTAATCAGTTCCCAATCTTATCCAATAAAAAAAACTCAAGTTCTCTAGTTACTATGACTTCAACGAACCAATTTTCTAGATGACATGAGTTAACTTAGGACCCAGTGGAGTCTGCTTGGCACTGCATAATTAATGAGGATGGAGAAAGTAACCAAACACAGCAGGTTCTAAGTCATCTGAGATTCTTACTACCACTTTCTATCCCTGGGGCAAACTGACATTACACACTCACCCTTTCTGAAGAGAGAGAGAACCTAGAAAGAAGCAAAGACTTTCTAAAAGCCCTAAGCTCTGCTAAAAGCAATTAATCATTGGAAAGGCAAGAAATAGCCAGTGAGGTATCTGCCCTGCTCAATGAGCTGAGTGTAGTGTACTCCTGATTTATATTGTGCAAATTTCACGTGTCACAAATGGCATATCAAGACTCTTAAACCTTTTGAAAGTACATCCAACAGTACAGGAATGATGGCCTTGACGAATAAAGGGGATGGAGAACTAAAGAGATTCCAAAGACTCATTCTGTGTTCTTCCTTTATGCATGTCCTTCTAAGTGTAACCAGTTGGAGAACATTAGGGAAGCTTTGTTTTTAGAAAGAAGAAATGTGGACAGCATAAGAGATGTCTAAATATTCATCCAATATGTACTTAACACACAAAGTTAGTACTAAGTGTGATTAAGCAAGCGGGGCAAGCCAAGAAGGTAATGTTAGGGAAGAAGAGTGGAGTGTATACCAGGGAGAATAGGAAGAATCCCATCCACGTACCATCAATACAGAAGTGTGATACAGGAGAGGAGAGGTTCATGGTAACTTGTGGTTTCTTTTGAGTACATTCCCTAAAATATTAATCCAGTAAATTCACATACAAGAGGTATGGAAGGTTATGGGTGGCTTTGAGGTTGAAAATTATATTGTGAAATTGTGAAAATTACCTGCCCCCACTCACTGGCAAATCAACAACTCTGAGAAGTCCACTGTTCAAAACTAAAGTGTAGACCTGTATTCCCCTGCTCCCATTTAATTAATCATGGAACATTTTTTACAGAATGGCACCTATACAAGATCTTGAGAGCAAATTTGGGGAGATTGTATGATCTACAAGGACATTAAACAGATGCCAATATTTAGAGGAGAAAGGTCAAGAGAACCCCTTCATGTCTGAACTTTTCTAGATCATTTCATTAGCTGCACTTATCAAGAGGAGTATTGCAGTCTGTAACAAAATACAAACTCACAAGTTAACTCCCAAATTCTCATTTAACACGTTTATCTTTTGAAATGTCAACTTTTACCAAAGGTAAAACTTAAAGAGACTCTGGTGCTAGGGACATACAGGGCATTTAAAATAGGTCCTGGCTCATGGCCATGTAAACTTAAGTATCAATTATCAGACATCTCTTATTATGCTAAAGATTGACTCAAACCAGTCCTATTTCTTACACTGAGCCAAGGTGGCCTCAAGTAATAACCATGCTTACTCGATTTCAACTGACAAGGGGCTTCACAGTGAACTCTACTCATTTCATCAACATTCATTCTAAAATGTTCGTATATTGTAGTAGACAGTAATGAAGTCACAGATGGTAATCCCCAAAGAACCAGTTCCATAAAATTCCTTTCAATTTTGGCACTGCATTTGTTCAATGAGCTAGCAGGCCAGGCTAATTATGAACAGAGAATCTAGTGTTTCCTCAAAGATCTTACAGAAAAAGACCAACTGCTAAATCAGATTCTCCATTAGTGCCATGTAAATGTTTTCATTTCTCCCTTCCTCTGCTCCTTACCCACTCTCTACTGATGCTGGACAAATGACCATGGGTATAGTCAACTCGCATTATCCTGTTGTGTCCTAATCTATGCCCTAGGCTGTTTTTACTCTTATAGGACAGTCCTCATACATGCATGACTAAAGCAAACCAACCTAACATGCAAAACTCCCTAAAGAACTTTTGTGCAGCAAAACAACTGTTTTAATGGTCATGATCCTCCAGTGGTATGCTAGAATTTATCCTGGGTTAATTTCTAGTGAGTGGCAGTATGTACATGCATGGATAGGGTGAAAACAGGCTCTACTCTGAAAGCCCATATATTCTCAATTCTGCTTATCAGGGGTAAGACTTCAGATGGTCCAAGAGCCCCCTCTAAAATGAACAATCTACTTCCTGAAATCATTTTATGTTCTAAGCATGCTGACCTTAATTCTTTACTGCAACATTGAGTGCCATTTCATTTTTGGAAAACTATTTCAAAGTGCTTAATCTTAATGGTTCAACTACAAAAAAATCTTCCACTCTCTCTAAGCTGTCACCCACACTATTTACTAAGCTCATATTTTTGAAACTGTCAGCATATGACATAGTTATAACCTCCCCATCTCTTTGCATATTTCTAGCCCATGAGGCAATATCATTATCCACCTGATGTATAAGGATCCATAGAATGCAGCCCAGCAACAGCAGACATTTTATTCACTCACCTATACCTTTTAAAGCCCATAATACAAACTTACACCTTTAAATATTTAAGTGTCTCCTTAGTTAAGGCAATCTAAAATGGCAGGCATTCAAGGGAAGTCAACTTAAAAGCTTTCAGGAGTTATTCCTGGGGCACAGAATCTACTTTTTAACACACACTGGTGAGTATTGTGGCTAACCCAAGTTTTAGAAATACTGGCTAAGGAAAGATTTTAATATTGACTAGAAATATCTTTTGAAAATTAATCATTAAAAACATGGATTCTGTTTTTATTAATTTGTGGAAGGTGTTATTAAATGTAATGAATTGAGTGAGGTTTTGAGTTACCAAAAAATACTGAAACTTGTTTGTTAAACGATCACTCCCTCAATACACAGTAAGCAGCACTGGATTCTTCAAATTTTATAATAGTAGTCTTTAAAGATGTATTCAAATTCTTACATTAAATGGACAGGAAAATGTAAAATAATTTGTTTACATGTCTGCCATTTGGAGTTTAGGCCAAGATGGCTTTTATGTTTCTCACATAACACACAAGGTTAAGATGGAGGTTTTAAAGGAGGCAACTGATCACGTTGCCTGCTGTCTGCTTTTGTTGTTTCCAGCACAATCTCCAGCTGTAAATATTTCCATTTAAACCCAAAGTCCAGATGTAGTTTAGCATTTTAAAAAATGCTGACAAACAGCAAAACCTTTTTGAAAAATAATGGAAAAATATCAAGTTTGAAAGGATATGTACCACCAACCCATAAGCAAGGAATAGGAGGTTTATTCAGAAAACTACCTTCAGTGAAGAAGTTAATCCGTGACGTACTTGGAAAATAAGACACAATTAGTTAGGTGGTATCTTTCCTAATTTTCCCATTTTTCTCCTTTTATAACACTAGACAGTGAAATGTCATTAAGATGGCTGTTTTTTTTTCTAGAAATCAAAGTATATACTTATATAATTACATAGCTAATTTTAATAGGAATTTTCTTCAAATGAATAGAACGTGCAATAGAATTCTAGTATTTGTTCTTCATCTTCCCTGCAGTTCTGTTGTTACTGAAAAGATCTTGGATTCCCGTATTCAAAGCAGATCGACCATTCATCTTTCTCCCAAGATTCTAGCAAGGTAATAAATACATTTTTCTACTGGACCCAGATTATTTACCAGTCTCTCTTCAGCAATCAAGACTACAGCTTAAAACATGCATTTCTTCTAGCTGCTTTTATGGTTCTTCAGATGTTCGTCTTATACTGCAAAGGGGTTATTTTCTAAGTACAAAGAAACTATTATCCTCCCTAGTTTCCAGTTTTTGAACTTAGTTGTAGCTAATGTTGAACTTTTACAATTCAGTAGATTTCTGCATCTAGAGAGAAAAAAAAACTTTCAAAAGTAAAATTAGTAAATCTTGACTTTCTTATTGTCCCCTTTATTAGAGTTTATTTAGATCAGGATGTATTGGGCAAGTCACCCAATGACACTCATCCAACTTTAGTATTCTACTGAATGCATAGAATCAAGAATCTACTTGATTCTTACAGTTCTGCTGTAAGATTTCGGAAAAATCAGTATGTGCGCCTTAGTACTTTAAAGTCCCACTACAGAACCTCTTCTCAATCCGAATACAGTGCGGCATGGGCAGGGCCTTACTATTTAGCACCTTGGTGGTCAAGCAGATGTCCTTCAAGGCTCATCAATATTGAATGAGGTCTTTACAGTTTTCTAAACTATTTTTCCATCCCCTCTGACAATTACGACCTAAGAAGGATGAGATTCTCAGTAAAGAGTTGTTGGCAATTCTAAACAGTGTATTTTAAAAATGGTATAGAACAAAACTAAGAAAATCAAGCAAAGGTGGATCTACTTTAACTAAACATCAGGCATTATTTTTATTTATGGAGAGAAAAAATGTCAGAAGTTAGAATGAAAGTTAGGCATAGTTTTACACAAATTGTTAAGGAAATACTGTCAACATCATTTTATCTGAGAATCATTTGCATACTGCCATAACTTGTGCTAGAAATCAAAGGAACACTTGTAATGAAAAGGTTGCAGATAACCATTTGCTGGAAAATAACCTTTTGGGAGGTTATTTAAGAAGAAAAAGTCCATAACAGAATATATTCACTTAGTACTTCACCATGATCATCCCAACCCCACAGTGATTATGATTCGAAAATGGCACTTGTCACTTAGAACACAGGTGGCACAGAGCGCGCTCTCAGAAGGAATACAAAAGAAAACAACACCCTCAAGAAACTAAGAGACAGGACTAAAACTGAACAGAAAGGTCAGTCCCAAAAGCTCATGTCCAATGTAAGCTAGAGAGAGTCAAAAGAGACATATGCTAATCTCAGAAGTAAACTATATACACATTTAAAAAAAAAAAAAAAAAAAAAACTTAACCAGGAAAAAAACCCATCATGATTGCAGTAAGGCAGTGTAATTTTCAACTAACTGCCTTAGTAATCAGAATAAAAATACAAATTTACCAATCCAAAACCAGTTCCATAATCCACCACAAATACAGTCCTTCGAATTTGTTTACCTTTCTGGGAGACACTTGCCAACATCACCTAAAGTGGCTACATTTCTGATGTTAGTGAAGAAATGGGAGATTCTCAACCCTCATTAGTCCAAAGCTAAGCTCATTGATACGCACAATTAACAAATACTTCAACAAATAGGACACGTAGGGGAATACTAGGAAAAATGATTTAAAATAGTTAACCTTTCCCAAAATACCATTTGTCCAGAGTAATGTCATTTGGTCATCAAAAGAGCCTAAACAACAAACTTATTCCTGCTCCCCCCAAATATACTCTTCCTCACCACCTTTGATAACTTGGTAGAAGTCATTTTGCTAATTTAAGTAACCTGACTACCATTTTCAAAAATATAAAAAGCTTCACATTTGATGAGTTTCAAATATTGTGACGAGATTTTGAGATGAGGATATAGTTTTATGCCAGACCAAAAGAAGACAAAAGAGGAAATAGAACAAACAACTTTTTTCCCAATTGTCTTACGAGAACTTTCTGAAAAAATATACTAAAGGCCAAGGGTGAAAAAGTATTCATATAACAGCCTGAGAAATGGAAGTTTCCTAATAAGGAAAAGCTGCCAACAATGGGAAAAGACCATCTTTTTTCCTAGATATTGAAGTATAAATTTCTATCTGAATGATTTCTAATACCCTCAATCTCAGAACAAATAAATGTAATTAACAACCAGGCAGTAGTAAATTTGTGTTATAGAAGTTGCTCTTGCTGACTTTTAGCAGTGTTGACTATAAGGCAGTAACTTTAATAATACCATCTTCTAAATCACATCTTCCTTTGTTATTTTGAAGAGGTAAAAGAAAGCTTAAAGACTTGAATATGAAAGTATTATATAGTGTTACAGCTTCTTTTTCTTGACAGGGTTTGTCTTTAGTTGGGAGAGTTTCAAACCCCCTTGACAGAAATGGCAAATCTCACGAATGTTCTCCATTTTCATGAATGCTTTCCTTCATCAGTATACACAATTTTCTTTAAATTAGAAATTTTAAAAAAAGTTCAGATAAAGTCTAAAAAGGGTATGTTGTTTCCAAATATTATGAACCTAAAATAATTTGATTTAAAAAATAATTTTGCAACTTTATTTTTCCCTTTCTTAAATCCAAATCTAAAACCTTTTAACCTTTTTCTACTGGTTACTCCTCAAACCACTAAAGGCACAGCAGTGATCTATGAATGGTGAGTAAGTCAGTTCACTGAGTCACAGCCTCAGTAAGGGCCTTGAAGCCCTGACAAACTGAGGATGCAGAATGTATCATCATATATCTCCTCATTCTGTGCAACTCAGGGGGAAACAAAGTGAGCAAAGCCATCCTACATGTATCTTTTCTATTACACCACTGAGTCCAAATGTGAGAACTACAAAGCACAATGAAGAGACCCCTTCAACTTCCCATGTGTCATGGGCTTTTGTAAGCATGGCATGGCATCAAACTGTAGAGACCAGAAGTTTCAGAATATGTGGTATACCCCCAAACTTACCACTCCCTAACTAATGGTTAAACTTAGTATCATGCACAATCCTAGTGAGAAAGGAAAAGGGTTGATGGGCAAAAACAAACCACTAATATCCAAAGGTGTCTGCTTTTGCAATTGCTTTGAAAGAAATGTCTGCCTATCTGAAACAGGCGTAGACAAACCATTCTCACTATCCAGAAGAAACTGGGGAATGTTGGGGTAACCAACAAAAACTACAAACACAGATAGTAAAAAGACAATGCAGAATATGCAACATGTAACCACAGTTAAGTTTAACAAATATGAACTTCAAGTTGTGTATTTTTCAATGCTAAAAAGCAAGGCCTTTAAAATTCCATTGTCTTAGAATGTTTGAAGAATTACTTTAAATGTGATTATTTCCTAAACCACACAAGAGTAAAATAGAGCATTTATTGATGGAATAACAAAAGTGCTTTTCTTAAATATTCTTCAAAATACATTTGTACAACTTACAATAATATATCCAAAATAACTGTATATACAAAACATTACCTAGATTTTAATGTATGTGCTTTTTCCCCAAAAATTACAAAGTAACTTCTTTTTAATTTTTTCTTTTTTTGGCAAAGTTCAACCTTAACAGAGGCGACAATTTTAAAGGTTGGTTTAAGAAAATAGAACCTGAGGGAATTGACACGCAAGAGTCAATGACAAGCAGGAGATTTGGAGGAATATTTTTAGTTTGTTAAATAAAAATGTTTTTTAGAGTGATACTTTTCACATTACAAAAATAAACGAAAATGAAGAAAAGGTCACTGTAAAATGATGGAAAAAGGATCTGTAGACTTGCTTTTAGTATTTCAAATAGCCAACAATGCATGTCAAAAAATGAATGCAAGATTACAACAGTCTTGTATTTACTTTGTATTTGGAGAAGATAGTGAAATAAGTGGCCACATTCTATTTCTTTTAATTGCTATTAATATGGTTGATCTGATTGGCTCTTCGATGAATTTCATCCAGGAAGTTCTCCAGTTGTTCTATTAGCATTCGTTTTTTAAACCTGTATAAGAAAAATAATACCATTCTCAATTACTTTTTAATGAATAGCAAATACCAGTATGTTTCAAAAAGAAAAACTGGCTTTTGGAAAGGTCTTTATTGGTTTGTTTGTTTTTTTTTTTAAGTGAAATGTGGGCTGGAGGGATAGCTTAGTAGGTAAGGTGCCTGTGCCTGTGCCAATTTGATTGATCCCCAAAAGAGAGAAATGACTTCCTAAAGTCATCCTCTATCTCCCCCACCTGTGCACCGTGACATACATGTGTGCTCTATCTGTATCTATATATAAATAATAAAAACTAAATATTAAGGGAAAATAAAATGAAATAAAAGTATTCTAGACATTAAAAAAATCCATTGGGAGATTGACAATTATTCTTTATAACATGACAGTATTGCAATTTTTCTCTAAAATAATCTAGTTGAAGAAACAATAAAATAATGATAATCCCTTCCAAAGTCAAACAGAAAATAAGAAGATGAGGGGAAATACTAATTTATGCATGGACTTTAAACACTCTAGTAAAAATTTGAACTCCTCAAGGAAATCACTGCAATACCTTCTTCCAGTCCTCTTTGAAAGGGAATTTGGAAAGAATGGTAACAAAAAGTACCCGCAAAATTGAAACACAAATGAAAATGAAGTAGTACTCAAAAATCACAGCATTCTGCTATTACAATTTGAAGGCTAGAAAATCAAGGAGAATTAGGTATATACAACGTAGGATATATAACAAAAAAATTTTAGGTAACAAATATATATTTAAACTGCATTTGTCTACTAAAATCTTAGTATCGCTGATATTTTTTGGAATATCCTCCAATATTAGACACTCTATTCAACATTTTTCCTATGTGTAACATAATAAAAGTCATCAAGACACAACTCTTACAAAAGATAGCACAAGTGTGAGAAAAAAACAATGCAATTCAGCACATAAGGCATAGCAGAAGGTGCCTATAATCCCAGCATTTAAAGCTGAAGCAAAAGGAATCCAAGTTTGAGATCAGTCTGGGCTATACAACCAGTCTCAAAATCAACAACATTAACAACAAATCCTAAGATCAGACAGAACTATAAATAATATTCAAAATTACATGAAAACTATGGACTTATTTGATCCTTCAAAGTGCCCCATGCTCAAGCCACTCCTAAAATAAGAAAAGAAAAAAATTAACTGCTCTAAAGCCTTCACAGGTAGCTTGTTAAAAGTCAAGGGACTAGTTAATTAAAGAATAGCCATACTTCCATCTGGAAGATCAGATCTATAATTACAATAACTAAATCATACTAAAATTTAAGTCTTGAAAAATCTTACTTCACATTGCATTTCCTAAAGTATATAACCTTGGGCTACTGAAACAATTGGATTACTTGCTTTCCCATGTAAAAATAAACTGGATTCAAATATTAAACTTCAAAGTTACTTCTAATCACCAATTAATATAAAAAGGCAAAAAAATTAAAGGCCTAAAACATAGTAAAAAAGCTACAGAAATTAGACAAGGATTTTCAAAGTAGCTAATAATTTGTAAGCAAAAAGGTCTACAATTCCTAAAGAATTTGTATGGCTATTTCAGTAAACGTTCAATAAACAAACAAAAATAAGCATATAAATGTGCATATAGCTCAATTAATCAATGATTGCATAAAAAATGCAAGTGTACAATGGGTTCTATAAAAACATTGCCTGGGCTGTGGAGTTAAAGGGCTTGCTGTGCCCAGAGTCCAGATCCCCATTCCCCTAACCAAACCCCATGTAAAAAATGTCATGTGGGCATGACAGCCTGCCTGTAATTCCAATCTTAGAAGGAGGAGTCTAGGAATGCTTAGATCAAGTTGGCTGACCAGATTATCCATAAATGTCATGCTTTGTGTTTAATTAGAGACCTGGGCTCAAAACAACAAGGTGGAAGAGCCATAAAAAAATAATTCTGGTCATCACTTTTGGGCTTCTACATGCACATACTCACATGCATGTGGCACCTGAATTTACACATGCCACACACGTGTGCGCCTACCCACAAATATACATACAATTACTCATTACCACATATGTAATACATATGAAAAAGAATAGATATTGCCTATGTAAACTGAGAACTATTTCACTATGATTTCTTTACCTTGATGCTTCCTTAATGACATTTTGTAAAAATATCAGTCTGGTTTGTAAACTGCCTTGCACGTGCTTCAGTAAAGTGAAGATTCTTTCATATTCTTAAAAAACGAGAGAAAAAAAAGATTACGTGGCTTTCATTTGCATTATTTTTCACCTGTAGTTTCTTTATATTGAGATAGATTCAGAAATCAATATTGTCCATAAAAATTTCACCATTCCTTAAAGATTATACAAAACTTTGTAAACATTTACATAAAAGAAAATGTTTATCAACAAAAATTAAACACACTGTTAAGCACTGCTTGTTCCATAAGAATCCAACCATAAAACTGAGAGGGATAAGTCCAAGTTAAGGGTACTATTTTGGGTTTTCAAATATACACCACCACAGATTAAATATGTTCTTAAACATCAATGACTGAGTCTTATCTACTTATGGCTTACTCACTGATATAATATACCCTATAATAGTTATCTACTGAATGGATGTCAATAATACTCAAAATTTTTGTTTTCATAAAGTTCTTTGTATTCATATGATTGACTCAGTGATTGGTTTGGAAGCTTAAACATAACTGGCTACTATCATAGTTTAATCAGAGCAATAGTAACTACATAATTTTTATTCATTCATATTTACTTTTTAGTTCTGGAATTGAACTTTGGGGCAAAAACATGTTAAGCAATAGTTCTATATTAATATCTCACATGCTAAAATTTAATTATCACTACATTGGTTTATCTGCTGTATTAATTTTCAACCGCAAGTTAGAGCAACAGTCAAGATCCTGGGTTCCTGTTATGGAAACTACGTATAATTTATCTAGGAGTCTTGAGCTATCAGTGCTTGCTACCTATCATAGCCTAGAACCTTAAATTTAACAGATTATGCAGGTTAACAGTTGAATAATGAATCAAATCCTCTTCAACTTAGATATTGTTCAAGACTGATCTTGAATGTACTTTTAGTAAATTTGACTCTATTTTAGTTTTTGAACACACTCTATAGTCACCATCCTTAAGACACCTGACCTCATCTAATCTCAGAAGCTCAAATGGTTGGGCCTGGTTAGTATTTGGATAATAGAAATGAAGCCTGAATTTTTTTTTCTATAATTATACATACTTCTTCCTGGCTTTCGGATCTCTTTCATAATTTGTGCTTTTAGTTCGGTATTGACCTCTTCGTGACTTCTGCAATGCATCAATTTCTTTCCTTTGCTGAGTGAAGATGTTGGTACACTCTCTTCAGCACACTGGTCTTTATTTCTTGACTCATCATGATTTTCTAAAAATCCGCCAACAGTGAGGTCATTAGCTCCTAAATGGTCATGACCAAGAGCCTCTGTATGATTAGTTGGCCGTTCCAGGAGATTGGCTGGAGAGGATGCTGAAAATTCAGTATCCATAGCATTTGGTGTGATGTCTGATGGAAGTTGGTCTGCAACATGATTTTCAACCACATCATCTATCGTTGAATCATTAGTGGTTTCTGAACCTAAAACCAAAGATATGCATGATCTCAAGATCAGTATCAGAGCACAATGCAAAAGCTGATTTTCTACATAAACTAACACATACTAACAATGTGATATAACTTTTAATTTTTGTCAAAGAACCAGTACATTTTAAAATGAAGCAATCACAATACTTAAAAGAATTGGTTCAATTTTGCCCTCAGAAAGAAATTAAAAACAGAGCCTTCAATCAGTTCTCTGCCTTATTCTATGGCAATTTTATTGAAAAAGTAGGTTTTTAGTACTTAGAAAATAATGTATGACCAAAATTGAGTACTGGCTCATCCCAGTTTACCTGTCTCATACATCTATTATCCTTCAGACTCAAACAGCAAACATTGAATAGTCTATAGTACTCAAAATTTTGCTGCCAAATAAGGTACTTTATATATATATGGTCTTTTGTCATTTCAGTCCTCATGAATTGGGCAGGGCAAGCTGGTGCCCACTTTGGCTCTTTCATCTAGTAGACTGGAAAGCTTGCATGCTTACCACTAAATACCAGACTTTTTATACCCTACAGAGTTTTGATGGCTGACAGGCCTCCAAACACAGCTGAACTCATCTGTCCTATCCCAAAGTTAACTGCCCTCTTCCTTATGAGTCCCTGTGTTCTCAGAAATCCACTGCTTTCCCTTTCCCATTATCTCTAGACTTCTTCCTAAATCCTAGCCCATGACTTGCAAACTTCTCTTTACTAATTATTTTTCACAACTGTTTCTATGTCTTTTGGCTAAAATCAAGTCTAAGTATTAACCATAATAATTTCTACTGATTAAATGGAAACACAACTCTCATAATAATAAAACTTGAAAAATTGCACCACTGTTTTTCAGATCTGAAGTAGAAACTGTTTTCTCTTATGAATCTCCATGGGCCAGCTTAACTGAGTCCTTCACCTTCTAGTGTAATTTCAAAGTTCCTTCTATGTAATCCTTGTTCTGCTGAGATTTAATTACCACCTGTCTACTCCTCACGATCATCTTCACACTGAACCCAAGGCACATGCTTGCAGTCGCTGAGATCTAGAGTACCCTGCTTCATAATGATTTCTCAAGTCCCTGCTAACACCATTCTAGAAAGTGCTAGTTTGACCCGTGGACAAGTGTCTCTAGCAATGGTAGATAGCTTCTCAGAAATTCTCATCTTGAACCACACCCCAGATTTAAATTAGAGCCAGTAGTTTTAACTAACTGCCCCTCCCCCCAGATAATTCCCATATATAGTTTGACTCTCCTATCCAACACACATTCAAGGATGGAAATATATAATATGTACCTTTGCAGTACTCATGTTCTTTGTCCTTCATATAGCCAGAGTTTTACGACTGCTTTACATTTTTCCTCTGTTAACCAGACCCCTGCTGATTAACCACCTTCTTATTTATGAGTCTTATACTTTATGGAAGATCACTTTTTATAAATGTCCAAATTATCTAACTGTATTATTGTCCTAGGTAAACTACCAAATACAATAATTGATGGTGTCTGCTTGCTTCAGACAATTCTCTGGAATAACAGAAATTGCTAGAGAATTAGTACTCAACTCTATAGGGTGGTCCCAATTAATATATGTTTGTATTCTCAGCAATCTTATCACAACTTTTTCTCCCTTTCTCACAGATAATTCAAAATTTCCCTCAATCTCTGCAATTCTAAATGTTCCAAAATTCCCGTCTCAGCAATATACCCACTTTCGACTTATGGAGGGAAGAAAATCCAGGAATCACCAACTCTTTTCCCTTTAATGAATCTATACCAACATCACTGTGTTCAGTGGAAGCAACATCCTCTTCTTAGTGCACTTGCCTACCCTTATGATTTGGTGCTGTTGGCCCTTCCCTCATTTTCAACCTCTCACTTTATACTGGTTCCTTTATATGAGCAATTAAATATTCTTAAGCAAAATCACTTTAAACTCAATTTCTTTACATTTTCCAGGCCACTTTCCTGACTCCTTGTCCTTTAAAACTTAACTTTTAAAACTGGTTATTTTTATTGCTGTTTCTATTATAAACTGGTTATTTCTAACCACTGTTTCTACTATATACTGGCTGGTCTTGTTCATTGCCTCTCTCATTCCTTCTTAGATTTCTGACCCTTTTACTCCATAGAAGTACTCTTGCTAAGACACAGGAGACCAAAAGATAGTTCTAATTCTCCTATTTGCCTTGTTTTTAAAGCATCCAAAAAGTTAACTAACAACCATTCAGTTCTCTTTTCCTTTAATTTTCATGACATTAAATTCTTCCCTATGGTTTTCCATTTCTTTTATTCTTCCTTCTCAACCTCTTTACCTCTTAACTATGACACTTGCAAGCCCTGAGGTTTCCTTTGGTGGCTGTCTCTCCTACCTACCTCCTTTAGCTCAATTCTCTTCTCTTGCATCCTAACTCAATCATCTTAGGATCTTCACTTGACTATCTAGTACCACTTAACTATCCAGTATCCTTGGTCCAAAGGAAACCCGTATATTCCAACTTATTTATGTCTCCTAACCACCTTAGAATCTATAAAATCCTTCTGTTATCTCTTTTCTCACTGTTCATTTTAAAGCAAAAATAAAAATCTAACAGTGTTCTAATCCTGCAGAGTTCCTTACAATCTGGATGTTGCTGATTGTACCCCTATTTGTCATCTAAAGCCTTCATCACACTGACGTTCAACAGGAGATGGATCAAGTCCATTTCAGGTCAAGTCCATTTCAGAGAGAATTCCATCAAAAAATATCAGGTTTCTTCCTAATTATTGTAAGGCAGGAGTGATCACTATAGTTAATAAATACGTAAAACACATTAAAAATTCCCTATATTTTGCTTCTCCCTAAAAAATACATCACAGATGATATCCAGATCTAATTATAAAATGTTAACTAATCAAGTTATCGCCCCGTTTCAAAGGATTTTTCACTGTCCCTAGCATAAAGTGAAGAATCATTATAATAGGTCCTGAAGTCATCCATGTTCTGGTCTCTGACTATTTTTCTCTTGTGACCTTATCTCATACCTAACACCATTGTTATAATGGAATTCTTTCAGGTCACTGAATGTTTCTTACATATTTACACATTCTCTGCTTAGACTACTACTCTAATATAGGCAAATACATAGCTTCATTAAGCTCATACCTATTCTTCCTGCAACATAAAAAGTATGTTGCCCTCATATATTAATTCTTTATGCCAAGTGGTTCTACAATATAGTCCTTCATAACATTGTTCATACTTCCAATTATCTATTCAGTAACTTCCTTGTTTATTAGAAATGAAAGTAGATCACTACTGTTTTGCTTACTTCCTAGTATTATGCAAAGTTGAATGGGTATTTAATAATTAGTTGTTGAATTGTATAACAGAAAACCTATTTTTGTGGGTTATAATAAATAGTGCTCCTACTAAAACTTTCTTGAAATACTTCCGATCTAAGAAAGCCATTTTCGAGCATAACAGCCAATAAAGTATTATGAATATGTGAAATGCACTCAATGAACATTCCTCCAAAAGACACAAAGGATACTGTCCTACCACTTTAAAATAAACACATCTTTTTTCTAGATACTCACTGGATTCTCCTAAGCAATTTTTTCTACATTTATTATAAAAATTTCTTCCCTTAAGAACCTAAAGGCGACAAATAACATTTAAAAGCCCTCAACTGCTACCTTTGTGAAGAGCAAGGGGTTTAATAAGATCTGGTTGTGCTTGGGTCATAGGTACAGGTGGTCCTTTGCCTCCAATGTGATTGTTCACAACAGGGTTCTGCTGTCTGCCTCTTAGTAGTGGAGACATACACCGACGCCTTTTTGGGATTCCTTGCATATTTGGTTCTCCAGGTCGTTTATGTTTATTTTGAGGTCCAGCCACAAATTCATCTGCTTCATCTATCATCATTCCCTATTAAAAAAAATCATACACATAAATATATATAATTTTGAGTATTTACATATTTTTAAAAATTTAATATTTGTTATTTAACAAACAAGTTACATTTTAGTGTGATAGCTTGATCTATAATACACTGTGCAAATATTTAATCAAAGTGATTAATAAAACCATTATCTCACCAATTTTTTGTGTATATATATGTGGTAAAAGTGCCAAAAATCTATTCTTCTAGCCATTTAGAAATGTTAACACATTATCATTAACTAAGGTCACCATTGAGTCAAAGCGATCACTAAAACTTGTCTTTGATCACTATCTGGCATTTCTTTGCCTTTCTCCCATCAGTTTCCAGTGGCTATCTATACAGCATTCTACTCTGTATCAACAGAATTGCTCATACAACTTTTAAATGGCACAACTAATCCCAATGCAATTATATTTTAACAATGACTTTAACTAAGTGAAGAACTGTTAAACTGACAGTTAAACTGACAAATTATATAACTGAACATTTCAGAATTACCTTCTTATCCAGCTTAAAGGGATTGCCAAATGTATGCAACCTTCGAGGCTGATCAGGATCAAGTTCTCTCAGTGGAGAAGGTACTTGCTTGAGGTATTCCTGGTAATTTCCCATTTGTGCGATAGGAACGCTATGCACTTGATCTTTTGAGAAAGAATACATTAACAACTAAAGTTAAAATTACAGTCTAGCTATCTAATATATGAATACCACCTACTATTTTTCAAAATAGCCACATTATACATTCTAAGTAAGTCTGATGCAATTATAAATATCGTAACACTCTTTTGTTTTCAAAAGTAAAACTTAAAAAAAAAAAGTTTTGACTTTACCCTTATTACAAAATGAAAATAAAAAACAGTGTATTGACTGCATAATCCTATCATGAAAAGGTGGATTTCTTTTACTTTATTCCAAATGAATACAACTGACTTATAGTAAACAAGTAGGTGTCAGCCAGCAATGAAATACTCAGTCACATGCTGAGGTTAACTCCTCATGTCATGACAGAGCAAGGAGGCAGCAGAATATGCTGCTCAGTAGTCACCCAGAGTTAAGTCACCAGCTAATCATGTCTCACAAGAAAATGATTACATGTGTGCTGAAGGTATGAAGAAAGCTAAAATGTTGAAAAAGGCTGTTACCTCAGGGGAACACGATTTGAGGTTAAAAGTGATAGTAAGGTCAAAAGGAACACTGGGGTCCACAGAAGTGGCCAGGCAGGACGGTAGGAGGGAATGGAATAGATTGATAAGGGGAAAGGAGGGAGCTGGGAGGGAAGGGAAGGTGGATGGAGGGAAACGGATTAGTACTCAGTATGCTTGTAGAACTAAAAAAAAAAAAAAAAAGTGATGGTAAGACGCAAAGTAGGAAACAAGGGATAACTAACATTTACATCACTTGTTTGAATTTACTATACCTTGAATTCACATTACCAAAATATACCTCATCAAATTAAAAAGGAAAAAGCGATTTAAAAAGACTGCAAATATTTAAAAATCATACACTAACCTTCATCCTGTCCTTTAAGAAATTTGCGGGTGCTCTTTAAAAGATTAGATCTCATTCTTGTTAAATGATCCAAAAGATTTTGTCTTGGTATATCATAAGCATTTCTAAATGTCTGAGGCTTCAAATCCTATTTAAAACATCCAAAGACAAAACATTTCTGAAGAGAATTAAAAGAGACTGCAATCTTTTATTCTACAGCATAAGCCCAGAAATAAAATACATTATGTTAGCTAGTTAGCTTTACAGAAAGAAAGAAAGAAAGAAAGAAAGAAAGAAAGAAAGAAAGAAAGAAAGAAAGAAAGAAAGAAAGAAAGAAAGAAAAAGAAAGAAAAAAGAAAGAAAGAAAGAAAAAAAGAAGACGTATGATACAATCATCATATTGTTTCAGGATCAAGAGAAACATTCTGCAGTGAGCTTAACAAATAATTTCAAATTCATATCCAACTTCAGTTTTTTTAAATATGCTCTAGAGATGCAAACCATTTAAGTAAAAACTTGCTTAATTTTAAAAATGGAAGAGGCTTTTAGGAACTGCCTCAATGTATAATTTATATGCCATAAAATGACCTAAGTAATATGATGACTTGGTGAAACCATCGCCAAATCAGCTGCCAAGAACTTGAGCCTTCCCAGAGACTCTCTGTCTTACTTGCCAGGGATCCCTATTTCCAACCCCAGGCAACACCTGTCTGTATGTGACTATCTATATTCCATTTTACAAATGAAATCTTAAAATATCTAAGTTTTCTTATTTGGTTTCATCCAACGCAATATTTGTAAAATTTAACTAATCTGTCTTTTTTTTTTAAACTTCACAGGAGTACTTCATTTATGAAAAAATTTTTTAAGCAATTGAATACTTGAAGGTTTCTGGCTATAACAAATAATGTGAGTACAAACATTTACACAAGATTTTATGAATACAAGATAAAATACATACTTTATCTTGACACCTATAAATGGAATTACTACATACAAATACATTATCCAATCTCTTTAGAAACCACAAATTACTGACCTCCAGCAATTTATGAAAGTTGAATTCCTCACCAACACCTGACACATTTTAGTCTTAACTTGTGGACAATCTATAAACAAGGGTGCAGGATCTCATTTTGGCTTAATTTGCATTTCTATAATTGTAAATAAATAAAGGGTGAACATCTCTTCATGTTTCTATCTGTGTATCTCCTTTGGTGAGGTTAGTTACAGTATTTTGCACCTTTTTAATTAAGATTTATGTTATTGAGTCTACAAATCATTTATTTACTATGATAGTGGTCCATTACTAGATGTGTTTCTCATTGACCTGTACCATTCTGGTTTTCTGTTGATGCTATTTTGCTTTTTCACAGTCACTCATGTGCTAGACTCTGCTGAAATGAACACTGCTTTAATAATGAGTATGCACAAAGCATCTGAAGACCTTCAGAATGAATGATATCCACCATGAGTTATATAAACTTAAGCAATCTGTTAAGTCTTGATTTTCTCATGTATAAAATAATGTGTTCATTATTTATTAATCTACCCATTAATATACACACTATGCATAATTTATCTATCATTTGAATCATGTTTTAGAATTAAAATAAACAAAAACTGTACTGTTGATTAGAAGTACCTTTAGAAGCTTGGATAAATGGAGTATTAGTTTCAAAACTTATCTATGCAATAACAGAACACAACTAAAGAAGTATCAAACAGAATGTTACCTTATTTAGCAAAGCAACTTGGAAACCAGTATATTCCTTCATGTTAAGATCTAGCAGTCTGTGAGGGATATCGTCTGAAATTCCCTGGAGCAGCTGTTGAAAATCTTTTCTACATGCCATTGATAAACCATGTGATCGGCTTCGAACTTTAATTCCAGTTTCTTGTACTACTTTTTTCCCTACAGATCCAATAACTCTATCAGATTCAATTTTGGCCTAAAGCAAAAACAAACAAGGGTTGCCTTAATAAAATCTAAGTTACAAGTCAGATGTTAATGACTATTATCTTCTAAAAATTAAGTATGTGTTGATTTTTTAAAGAAATTAAAATCCACAATAGTGAAAAACTGGAATTAGCCACATGCCCATTAACAGAGGAATGGATAATGAAAATGTGGTACATATACACAATGGAATATTACTCAGCCACCAGAAAGGAAGAAATTATAGAAATCTGCTGGTAAACGGATGGAACTAGAAAATTTAATATTGAGTGAGGTATCTCAGACACCAAAGTTAAGTACTGCATGTCTCTCTTATATATGAACAATAGAGCTGATATCTTTGTCAGTGTGTTTGGACTGGAATTACTGTAAGACCCAGAAAATTTGAAAAAACCCAATGAGTGGGAAGGTGGGAAGGAATGATTAGGATGAAAACTTTTAAAGGGGAAGTTTAGGATACCATGACAAGTAGAGTAAGGGAGGGAATAATTGGGGAAAATATGTAGCAGGGAATGAGGGGATAGGAGACAGGAGGGATAGAGGGACTTTGAAAAACTCTAAGATTGTGAGAAGAAACTGGAATGTTGATACTTCCTGATAAAATGTTGGTCAGAGAGGTCTTAAAGGTCTTGCAATTGCTCTTGGTTGCTTTCCAAAAACTGTTAATAAGACCCTATTACTGAAGATGCAACACATATGGATCACAACATAGGCAAAATACATCAACTGGAACTTGTCTGAGAACTTCCTCCTTGCTAAATAGCTTACATAGTACCAAGAAACTGTGTAGAAGCTGCTGGGGGACAAAAATAATCATAGGCCCCATCAACACATGAGATTTGAAGGTTGCAATAAAAATCACCATGGTAACGGGTGATCACCATGTAATCGTGGCATGAGTATCAAGGAGACAACCAAAAGCTTTCTGATTGAACTCCAAACCAGCTTATCAGAATGGTACACATTCCTGTTACTATAAACTAGAACAAGAACTAGAAAGAAAAAAAAAGGGAAGAAATAGATCAATAGGGAAAAGAGCCAATGAACCTCTAAGTAGGAACACCAAACTGCTCTGTAAATAGCTGTTATTATACCCATAGTTTGGAAGAACACTTAACACTCAGCTTAGAAAGTCTTCTACAACAGAGGTAGAAGACACCCTGACAGGATGCAGCCTAGGGCAATAGAAGAGCAGTGAAGTGGACAGCCAATGATCAATCATAATGCAGAGTACCCAAAACTCAGCAAGGCTCACCCATAATCAGGCCAACCTAATCTCTCCCCATCCTAGAGCTTTGGGAAACTCACAGAAGAGGGGGTGGTGAGATCATAAGAACCTAAAGATGGGAAAGTTCACCACTGAACAAGACATCTTACTCAAGGCAGGACTGCTACATCTAGGAACTCACTACAGTGAGACTTGCCTTTACCAGACCTGCATAATGACTGACATACCAACATGCCCCCATAAACTACCTAAGAACTCAAGAAAGATAAGAACATACAATAGAAACTTTGGGGACTAAGCTGGAGGAGTGAAGGGAAATGTCCCTATCAGTAGAGTGGCCCGAAGACATCCTGGTTTGCCACATAAGCTTGAACAACTTTAAGAGTAGACAAGCCAGAGGGAACCCTGGGGTCTATAGAAGCATTCAGGCAGAAGGGTGGGAATGGGAGGGAAAGGGAAAGGAAAGGATGGGAGGAAGGGAAGATGGAGGAAGCAGGGATGAGTAATCAATACGCTTGTAAAAGTAGAAAAATAATAAAAAAAGTGATACTTTAGTATGAGTCAAAGATTAAATACTGAAATACAATATAATTGAATTCCTTATTGCAAAAGAGGGGTACAAAAATGCAAGGCCTGGAGAACAGGGAGAAATGCTGTGAAATGATGCCTTCCAGGCACGATGCAGCCAATGCAAGTTTGTTCCCACAGCACCTAAGGTTCATCATGTACTGGGCCTGAACAACACTGGGCATTCAGAATGAATCTTGGAACAGGGAGGAGTTCATAGTGCCCTACCTTCCCCAACAAATTGTTGAGCACCACTACATTCTGAGAGAGCTATTGCTGGCATTCTATGCTGTACCCCCAAATAGCCAAACAGATTCTAACCAGAGTTCCAGACTCAAGGCTACAAAGATGACTCTGGTTAAACTCAGTGATCTCAAAACACAAATAAAAACAAACCAAAACACACCAACATAGGAAAGGAACTTGTAAGGAGGAGAGCTAAAGGGAAGAGGATTAGAGTTATCAGAGCATATTACATATAGCAAAGGAACTGTCTATGACAAAACCAATAAAAGTTATAAAACAAAGAATCCCAAGTCCTTAAGTAAGCACTGTTTACACCAAATGCTAGGCAAACAAAATATTTAAATGATATATGTCTTATCAATTAAAATCATTACAACTCTCAGCTTTTGGAGCGGGATGAAAATACTTTTAATTTAATTATTTAATATCTATTTCAATTAAACTGTAAAGTATCAATGTTCCCATAAAAGAAAATGTATTTTCAATTCAGAGGTTATAGAAACACATCTGATTAGTATATTCTTGAAGATGTAACTGCCCATTCAAAGGGGGCAAACAGTGATGCAGCTTTTTACTTGAAAGCAAATAGTAATATTTTTATTCCCCCTCAACTACAGAGATGTCAGTTTGATTGCAATTGTGTAGTGAATCATATGACAGTATTTATTAAGAGGACTTATGGCCAGCATCAAAAAAAGTGTTTTTACAAACATTTCAAAAGAAACAAAAATCTATTTTAAATTTTTTTTGCATGTGTGTGTGTGTCTGTGTGTTTTTGTTGTATTATCAGAAGGCACTGTGTGTCCCTGTGGAGGACCAAGAGTGACTTTAGGAATCATATTGGATTGTTTCTACCTCCTTTTTGCTTTGCTCTGGGATTTCCCTGACTCCGCCCACCAGAGCAGGAAGTGCAGTCCTTTCTGTCTGGAATTTTCATATGGAGTCTGGAATTTTCATATGGAACCTGGAATTCAAAACCTGCTGCTTTCAAGGCAGTCTTAACTCTTGAACCATCTCTCCAGCCCCGGTTTTTAAAACACAAAGCAAACTGTCATTTTTTCTACAAAAAATAACTTTCTATAAAAATTTCTTACTAGAAAACATAAGTAATCAATACATAAATATTACAAGCAGGAATTCAAACCACCTTCATGAATATGAAATTAAACATTTTTAATTAACATTTTAAAATATAGCATCATGTTTGATAGACCTGTCAATATATGATATATATGCTCTTCAAATGTGCCAGTATAATAGAATTCCCTTAGAACACCAAGAACTAGCATTCTAGGCTGTACCAGGTATGGTGACATACCTGTAATCTCAGCTATTCAGAAGGCTGAGACAGGAGGATTTCTAAACTCAAGTCACACTAGGTAACATAGTAAAGAATTGACTTTCAACAATGACATACCAACATATCCCCATAAACTAACAAGGATCTCAGGAGAAATAATTAAATGAAGTGGGAATCTTAAGTGATTAGGCCTACACATGTGAGGGGAAATGCCCCTGTCAGTGGGTCTGCCAAAGAAGGGGCCATTTGGTCTGCCACAGAGACCTGAATCCCACTGGAGCAGACGATCCTAAGGGAACCCTGGGACCCACAGAAGCAGATGGATGGATGGGTGGGTGGGAGAGAGTGGGATGGATTGATGAAGGAAGGAAAAAGGAAGGAGGAAGAAAGGAGGAAAAGAGAAGAGAAGAAGGGAAGAGAGGCAGTAGGGATAATTACTCGGTATACCTGTAAAACTAGGGGGAAATATATATATATAAATTGTGTCCAAAAAAAAAAAAAAAAAAAAGAGTGCTAGCTGGGAATGTTGGCTCATGGTAGAATGCCTACCTAGCACGTGTGGGCTTACTCTCTAGAACCAAAAGGAAAAAGTATAAAAAGAACCTCCTAGACCTAACTTTCAAGCACCTTGACCAACAGAATACTGAGGTGCTTCCTTCTACTTGCAGGCATACCTGCTGACTCAGCTTTTTGAGGTACGAAATGACACTGTAACTGAGTCCATACTCCATACTGTCTGCTATCAGATTAGGTGCACCCATCATTCTAACAGCTTTCTTCAGGGGCTACAGAAAAAAGAAGAAACAACATTAGTTTGTCATATGGCACCATAGAATGACTACTTTTTAAAACTTCCAGCTAACGATTTCCCTTTCTTTTCCTTAAACAGGACATAATGTAATCATATCTGTATTTTTGTAAAATGTGTAGCAGGAGCATTAAAAGGAGCTTAAAATAGTTAAAATAAATTAGAATCTATAATGATCCCCTCTAAAGCAAGATGGGTAATGTCCTAAACTCATTTGGAAAAAATAGATGCACTGTATGAGACAATCTGATAAAACTTGAGTAGTAAATGAATGCATGCAAAGGAAATAAAAGATTTTTCAATCACTCACTAGTTATGCAACCATGAACCAAGTTAAACAATTTCTGTGACTTAATTTCGCATTTATGCAATGAAGATACTAATAGCACTGTCCTTACAGGATTGTTATAAAATTTCATGAATTAATACATGTAAGCATTTATAAAAGCATCTAGCACATAATGAATATTCAACGGGTGTTAAGCCTTATTATATCATCGTTAGCTGAGTTGAAAAAGCAAACAAACTTTGAAGAAAAGGAAGCGGAGCAGTAAATAATCTAATATTTAAAACAGATGAAGAATAGTACAAGGAAGAAGCAATAGAGAATCATTTTATGTAGAAAAGCATCCCTGGTAGACATGCCTAGCATATATGAATGAGAAACAGCCAAAAAAAAGGGAAAAGACCGTTGACATACTAGAATGTGTATAATAAGCTCTGGTGTCACCGGGAATCAAATCCCAGCATTGATATTTAATGTCCAGGAAGCTCCAAAGTTCTAAGGGTTGCTATAAAATGTAAATGAGGCAACATATATACCTGTTCTTAAAGAGTGTTCCTTTCTTTTACTCTCTAACATCACAGGTATCCTGAGATAAGCTTTCAATTCAACTTAACTCTTAAAACCATAACATCAAATAATAAATTCTCTAATAATATTAAGAACCACTTAGAAAAATTATATCTAGACAAATGCTGTAGAATTCTGCATCAAAAGCAGAAGCAGGAGCCAGAAATGTAGCTCAGTGGTGGAGGGCTCGCCTAGGATGATTCAATCATCATCATAGCAGTACTGTGGGGAGTTGGAGAAAAGCAGACGTAATAGTACTGGTAAGTGGTTTTTATTGTGCATCTTTTATTAAGAAGTAACTTTTCAAAAATGAAAAGAATGGATTTATTTTATTAATAAATGCTACTGGTCTAACCTACTGTGATTTACTACTCTTGATGTAATCAAGTTTTCTAAAAGTATATAGTTGTATTTATTTGCCTAAAAAAGTATTTCTGGAGATTTGAAAAGATAATTTTTTACCATCTTTAAAAATTCAACCTAAAAAGGTAACTCAACAATCAATTGCTTTGAAAACCTAAATTCTAAAGTCAAAGTGAAATCTAGTACCTCTCAATCCTACTGAGATTAGCAATATTACTTTGGACATACATTAACCATTAGTGCCTTGCCCTCATCATCGTGAAACAGTAACAGAAATCACTAATTAATACAATGACTGCATGAATTAAACAGTGTTAACACATGCTAACATGCTTAAGCCACTATCTGGCCTTGGCTAAGCAGTGTTTAAATGGTCTCTGTATAATTATTCTATAAATTACTGAAACCTGTCTGCATTTTTGCATCTAAAATATATTGTTTCTGCACTAAATTTTATAGCAATAGGTAGTATTTACAATCAACTATAAGCATAAAGGCCTATTTTAACAACAGTATTCTTACCCCAAGATAATAGGGAGGCATTGTCTTCAAATAACTTTCAAATGACTGTCTCCATTTCAGTGTTGGTTTTGCTTTATGTACTTTAAACAAGTCATCTAGAAATAAATAACATACTAATGTTATATATTGCTTTCACATGCAAAAACATTTCAAGTCTGTTATTTTTGAGACAATAACATCAAAATAAAGTTTTTTTTAAAAATTAATTCTATTATTGTATGTGTATATATGAAGTGTGGGGGGGTACACATGCAACAATTTGGTGGAGTCAGTTTTCTCCTTGTACACCTGTATGTGGGCTCTGGGGATTGAATTTGGGTACACAGAGTTAGTGGGAAACACCTTTACTTGCTGAGTCATTTCACTAGCAAAGAAGTTCTTAAATTTAAAAAGAGTAAGAACTTTAGTTCTAGTATTATTTTGCAATACCATCTTAGAAGGGAAGAAATGCTGGAGAGGATCAACTGGTAAAGTACTTGCAAAATAAGAATAAGGACTCAAGTTTGATCACCACACCCACATTAGAAATCTGGGGGTGATGATGTGCATCTGTGATCCCAGCACTGGGAGAGACAGGTGGATCCTGACCAGCTAGTCTAGTCTAAACAAGCAAGAACTGGGTCTCAAAAACCAAAGTGGACAGCTGAGAAAATATCACCTGAGGTTGGTCTCTGACCTCCACATCTGTGTGCCCTCTCCACATACACATCTCTTAACACACCTACACATATACACGAATATTTTGTAGATGAAAGATTAGAGGCATCCTTAGAACACACATTTAGATTTTAAGAATAAACATGCTTTATATACAACAGAAAACCTGATTAGAATTACTCATTATGGAAGAAATCTTGTAGAAAGTTGGAATATTTAACTTAAAATTTAAATATATTGTGTTTATTAGTCTGTAAAACACTAGAGGTTTTAATACTGACTTCAATTTATAACAAACATGAACGGGTTGTCATAAAAATGTCAAGTATGGTCAACATTTTAAAATATGGAAAGTATTTAATAGTTTTCAGAGATACAAAGAAATAAATATTCACAAAATTCCATTAGAAGTTTTATATATGTTGAATAACAAAGTACACAACTTACCTAAGAGAGGAAGGAGGACTGGATAATTGTAAGGCATCACAAATAAGTTGACACAGTTCAGTGCTGTACTGGCTTTCAAGTAACCAAAGGGATGACCAAGTTCATTATACTTTGCACTATTGCTCACATACACCTGTTAAAAGGAGTGGCAAAAATTCATGTTAAATAATCTTCAATGAATGCTACGTAAATAACTGATTCAATTTAATGTGTGTGTGCACTTGAGTACACATATGCAGGACAAAGGTCAAAGCTGAGAATCTTATTCAGTTGTTTTTCATTTTTTTTAGACAAATTCTTTCCCTGAATGAGGGAATTCATAGATTTGGCTGGCTAGGAAATCAGGGATCCTCCTGCCTCCACCTCCCCAGCACTGGATTATAAGCACTTGGCCACACTTACATGAATCTTAGGGATTTCAACTCAGGTACTCACGCTTGCATAAGCATTTTATGGACTGAGGCATCTGCTTAGCCTCTCAATTTAACTTTTTAAAATTCCTTCACTACAGTGTTTCACCTCACCTGCCAGCATGTCTGAGGAGATTTCCTTTCCAAGATAAACTGAGTCAGTGGTGAAGGTTCCAACTCGTATTTGTCAAAAGGCAATTTGTCAATAACCATTGGTTCACAGTCTGTACAGGAAAACTTCACTACAGGATGAGATGTACGAGGTGGCTAGAGGGGAAAATCTTATTATTATTTATGTAAAATACCACTCATTTTAAATACTTTATCAGAACTTAAGTTCCTCAGTTTTGTTAGTAAGTTTGATTATTAGTAAAAGCACCATTAAGCTGGAAAAATATGTATACAATTACTAAATATATAAGTTCCACAAAAAAACACCTATTTCTGTTTTAAAATCAAACTTTTAAGATGAGTGTAAAAACTTGGAATTAAAAAGTATTCAATAATTTTCATATCCAAGAAACAAATATATAGAAACTTTACTCCTCATTTATAGCAAATAATTACTTGAATGAAGTAGTAACTTCTAAACTAGTTGTATTCTTGATCATTCAGACATATTTATAAGTTATTAATACAGATATAATAAATATTTTATTATAATTAGGTAATATAGTATGTAAAAGAAAATTTATTTTTCCACCTATTCCAGTCAACTGTTGCCAAGAAATATAAATATAATAATAAATTCCTTCTTAAAACTATTTAATAAAAGTAGCAATCATCTAAAAACAGGGAGGGGGCCCTAGACTCTTTAATGTCATAAATAAAGAGACTAGATGGTTTAGTCCCTAAGTATCATTTTTCCATCATGCTCTACACACAGATGTGGTCACCATGCTGTCCACCCAAAGTAGCCCTAAAGGGTCATGCTTGGGTCAGTCCTGACTGCTTTACTATTTTCTCTTTAATACTAAATTATTAAGAATGACTAGGTTGGCAAGAACCAAGCTTTAGAAGACTCACCAGGCAGCCCTTCCCTAATCTGTATTCCACACACCACAGATAATTATGCCCCAGCTCTGACTCTGTCCCTGCCTTCTACTACAGTTAATACACAATACTCTGGGATGTGTACATATGCCACTTGCCCAGGACTGATGCTCAAGGAAATATGCATAAATTCTGTCCAATATCTCTTTGCCAAGCTGTATGACAGTTCATTGAAATACAATTATTTTCTGGATGAAAATATTCCACCCACATATTTTAACTTTAAATGAAGGCTTTAAAAAATTCTGATGATCTTTCAGGTCAGTCTTAGAAATTTTTTTCTTTTCTAACAAAAAGCAAAATACTGTAGGATTAAATAATATTTTATGGGCAGTTTCACTTAATCCCTGCCATGGTCCTGCAAAACAGGAGCTTTAATCTCCACTGAACAAAAGGCAAACAGATCTAGACAATCAATCAAATTCCATAAATACAATGACATAAAGAGCCAACAAAATACTACTTCATTAAAAACTGGATGATAAGAAAGGGCTCTAGAAAAATAAAATTACCAAAGACATTTAAATCTATTTTATAAGAACAGACTAAAAACACAAAATCAGGAAAAAAGAACACACAATATATCACAACAAAATTTATAAAACTTTATTCGAATATGTATGTATGAGAAAAAGAGAGACAGAGAGACAGCGTACACACACAAGCATATGTGTGATCACAAGATAAAAACTTTTGAAATTTAGTTTTCTCTATTATATGGGCTGTGAGGACCAAATACAGGTTGCCAAGTTTGCAAGAGGCGGCACCTTTATCTGGTGGTCAGAAATTTATAAATCTTAATTTCACATTTTAGTTCATTATATCCTTAATGAATTAAGATTTTTATTACTAAGATCTAAAGTTTATCTTAAAAACCTGACAAATTTATAGCACAAAAGGTTGTGAAAAGTCTCTGTTTAATTCATGAATGGCAGTTGCTCAAGATCTTTAAAATATAATATCTTGTGGAGTAATATCAAACAGAGAGACAATGCCATTCTCTCCCATACAGTATCCCTTGATATCCTTAGATACTAGCAAAATGAAAAAAAAAAAAAGTGAAAAAGCATTATAACCAATTAAACAAGACTGAACAGGAGTTTTTTTGTTTTTTTTTAATAAATTCATTCTGTCATAAAGAACCATATAATGAATACTGACGACATGTTCTAATCCCTCAACTTGTCCTAAAAATGATTCATGCAAGCAAGACTAGAAAATCTTTTCTAACTTAAACCTCAAGACTGCAACGCTGAATTTGATTAAAGTTTTACAAATGAACACGAATTTCTAAGACTATGACCAGAAAGACTGCAGGCAAACTGTCATAAGTATTCTAAACTTTCATTTAAATTTCAAATTGTATCCCAAGGATAAATTTTTATGCTATATTATGTTTAAAGTCCAAAAAAAGAAATCTTACTACATCTATGGTTCTGTATTCAGATGCTAATAATGAAAACGTAAGCATAGTATTAGATTCTAAATAAAACAGATGCCTTTTTCCTATTGCTTTAATCACAGAATTTTACACATTTATCTAATTTCTGCAAATGAGTCATACCTTTAAATGACAGTCACACTGAAGACAGCCTATATATATTACACATTGAGTTCAAGGACACTGTGCTACAGTGAAAGCTGTTGTCAAAAATGAAACCAAACAAAACTCCAAAACTAAAAACAAAACAAAGACTAATATGAAAGACATCTGAATGGTTAGTATTACACCATAACGATCTCTCTGATACTTACTAGTGTTGGAGAATTCTGATCTGGCCAGAAAGATTCTGGTACAGGCCAATGGCCAATAGGAACTCCGGTTTTCGGATTTGGTCTGACATAAATGAGTTTGTGACAGCTATGCCAAGGCTGAGACCCAAAGGGCCTTGATATATCTGGCTGCCCATCTATAACAAAGAAAACAAGGCCAAAAAACAGCAGCTAAATGTTTATTATATCTTCGTATTTGTTTGTTCCTAAGTTTTTCTCTTTTTCTTTGTTGGTATAATACTATGATTGATTAACGTTTAAACAAGTAGGTCTCTAACTTTCAACTACGAGTTCACCAATTGGAAAATTCCTACAACACCCTTCGCTCCTCAATATCATATAAAGATACTTTATATGAATGAATATCTGTTTAATGAATGAAATGTTTTCCCTATCATGACAAAGGTAAGCAACAAAGCTGTCCACTTCATCTTTGTATACCCACTGTCAAAAACAACATCAGGCATACAATGAAGAACACTCAAATATTGCTAAATGAGTACTTCTTGGGCCAGGGATGTAGTAAAGTAATTGCCTAGCATACACAGTGCCCTGGATTTAATCCCTACCCAGCACTGCAAAATAATAAATTAACAAATTAAAAATTAAACTTGGGAATCATGTTAACTAGAGCCTAACAATAAAAGAAACCAGCTCATGTGTATCTCCATATATGAAACACCTACCTTTAATCTAAAATAATCACAGCAAAAAATAGTGACTTTCATCAACAAGTAAATGCATTTACCCAGTCTAAGTCAACACTAAAATAATTGTAAAACAATAGATAGTCTATCTATTGATAAATTCTGTAAGTTCATTTTAAATACTTTTTTTAATAGGACATGAAAATCTGACCCAGTATTACTGTCTTCTTTTCCCTATAATCTTTGAGTGTATCCAGTCATTCATCTCTACCATAGTCACTGACTCTAGCAGACTGCCTTTGCCAAGCATCGATGATACTCATAACATGGCCATGGGATCCAGTGTAATCCCTGAAACCTACTGGCTATTGTAAATAGTTTATGGTCACAAAAACTGAGAATAAAGTCATGTAGGGCCAAGCTGGAGTTTTACAGAAACCAAATTAAAAGGCAAAACTGGTTCCTCAATTTGAGACCTAAACAACTCTTAATGTCTCAATCAGTTTGACACAGAACAAAAAATAGCTAAGGAATTAAACAGCTAGGTTCGAACAATGAGAATTAAGAGACATGGTTTGGAAAACATATATATTTGGACAGAGCTAATGATAGAATCCTAAAAAGGAAATATAAATTTATTTATCCATAAAAGCTAAAAAACAATATTCTAACTTCAAGAGATTCTTATAGCATAGTAATGCTCTTCCCTTCTTACCAATAACAGTCTTGTCTGCTGACAATTTGACCATGTTAATCTTATATATTGATCACAAATTGATTATATCTTCCTTTATAAAACATTATCTCGAACTTTTATCCAATATATATAATTTACATATATACATTTGTAATAATTCTAAAATTTTATTAACTTGACAAGTTTTATCCAGAAACATATGCTAAGTACACAGCAAATAATTTGATTACTTTAAGATTAATATATTACTATATTTAAGATTTTATATATCACCTGAATTGATAAAATAAATTTTTGCACTTTTATATATATAAATTTTGTAATTATAAGGGTTAACATTAATACATTAAGACTTTATATATCACTTGAACAACAAATTTAGATGTCTATACAAAACATATAAATACCTTCTACAGGGGAAGGATCTGGTCCTGCTTTCTCAAAGTTTATTACTACCCCACTTTGTACTTTTTGCACCAAGGATTCCAGGCACTGATTAAGCATTCGTGGAGAACATACAGAGTATGAGCGACCTGAGGGGGAAAAAAAAAAGAATAAGGTAAACTAGGTAATTCCACAAGAATTAAAGTAGGGTTTCTGACAACACTAATAGAAATTGTGTCAATGGTAATGGTTGATATTTTATAATTTTAAGGAAGAATAAACAAAATTTATTATTGCCAGCCAACCCCAACCAACCATCTCATTTTGTTGGAATATGCAATTGTTTTCTTCAACCTATACGTAAATGAAACATACGAACCTTGGACTTAACATAATGGGGGCAATCACAAATTGAATATATCCTACTTTTATAAAACATTATCTTCAGCTCTCATCCAATATAATTTTCACAGATACACCTAGAAGTAATAATACTCCTAGAACTTTATTCTTAACAAAAGTTCTATCCATAAACCTACACTAGTGTATAGCCAATAATAATAAATGTATTACTTATATATTAGTCTACACTTAGTGATATTTTAAATAAATGAATTTTAACACATACATAGATGGCAGCATGCATTTTTCTAAATTTCATTTGTTTTATATTTGCAAATTATCTATTATGATGGATATTATGATGGATAACTTATGATATCTAAAATCACCATGTAAACAAACCTCGGGGCATGTTTTGAGAGGATTTCTAAATTAGGTTAAGTGCAGTGAGAAAACCCACCCTCAATGTGGACAGCACTACTTCATGGGCTGGGGGCCTGAACTACATAAAAATGAAAAGGCTAGTTGAACTTGAGAATTCATCTCTCATTTTCCTGAGTGTGGTTACAATGTAAACAGCTGCCTCAAGCTCCTGCTGCCATGCCTTCCACTGCACAATGGACTGCACTCTTGAATTATCAAGTATAGTTAGCTCTTCCTTCTCTCAGGTTGTTTCTTGTCAGTTCTCTGACGGCAATGAGAAAGTAATTAATACACCTTATCCTTTTGAGTAAATGTACACATTTTAGTTTATAAGCATTAAAATATTTGAATTTTAAAAATCCTGATGAAAAAAATTTTTTAATAGGGCTCTTTTCTTTTCCTTTATTATTTAGTTTTGGAAAGAAGACTTTGTTGTGCACTTCAGGCTACCTTCCCCCTCCCAATGGCTAGGATTACAAGCGTGCATTAATCATGCCCTACTTATACAGGAATCTTCAGGGGAAAAAAATCTACCCTTTGCTGTCAAATACAATGGACATTAGCAACCTATGACTACTGTAAACTACAATATGGGTAAATCTAACTTGAAGTGTAAGTGCAAACTATATACCTGATTTTTGTAGTCTTTAATATCAATAGTATTTTTAAGCCATTAATTTCATGTTGAAATCAAGTATTCAGAGTACACTGATTTAAACAAATGTCATTTCATTATTTTAAATTTTATTTTTAATGTGTACATAATTATGAAACCTGATCCTATTTCTATTATACAATAGTGGTGATCTAGATCAATCCTGAGTTCCTGACAGCAGAATGCAGATGCCTGGCAATGTTATTTGTAATGAGCTCAATATTAAGTCTTACTCTAACATAAATTCAACCAATTACTTCAGAACACAAGTTACATCTTACCTAACAAATCAAATTATACTTATCAACATATGCTTAATGGGATTTGTAAAAATCTATGCAAAAAATAACATAAAACAATAATGATTTAACTTAGCATTACTTAAAAAAAACAAATTTTAGATCATAAACTACTAACCTAAACATAGCAGCAATGATCATTAAAATACCTGCCAATTACTAAGTATCTACTATTTGTAACTTAATCATATTAACTGAGGTTAGAAATATAACTTATTGGTAAAACAAGTGGCTGAAGAGTACAATGCCCTAGGTTTAAGCCACAACATGTACACACACACACACACACAGAGTAATGGATTTAATTATAGCAACAATTACATGGGTTACTTTCTGTTGGGTTTGGAAATTTGCAAACAAGATTACCCTTCTATATAGGTATGTGAAATGGAGAAGTGAGAAAATTGTTATTTAGATCATTTGATGTGTCTATTTGTACAAATACTAGAATTTTAATGCCTTCAAATCTTAGCTTACACAAGAAAAGTGAAGATACTTTTTTTCAGGGACAATTTATCTTTAAGTTTGAAAAACTTCACTTAATCAGACATGTATCTTCAAATGTATAATAAATTGTTTCTCAAAATACTATTTACAAAAGAAAATGCTACAGGATTTCTAAATCACTGATAGGAGAGTTTGCTTAATTTCAAAAAACAGAATTTTTATATGGATAAAAAATTAACACTCATGAAATCCAGTAGTAACCACAACTATTCAAATTAAGATCACAGACCATCAACAATATATATAATTTTAAAACTTTATGTCTAGGCTGGTGAGATAGCTCAGCAGGTAAAGTACCTGTTTACAAACTGGTAACCTGAGTTTGGAAGTCACGTGATAGAAGGACAAATTAACTTCCAAAAGTTCTCCCACATACTGTGTGTGTATCTTCTCTCTCTCCCCCTTTCACCTTCTCTCTTTCTCCAAACAAACAAACAAACAAACAAACAGTATCTACAAATTGCTGGTGTTAACTTGTTCAACAAAAACATGAAATTTTGGGGGCTGGAGAGGTGGCTCAGGGGTTAAGCCTCTGCCTTGCAGGTAGAAGGTCCTGAGTTTGGATCCCAGATCCCACATATAGATGCCAGGTGGAAGTGGGGGTGGCCTGCACTTCCGGTCCTGGTAGGGAGGAGCCTGTGAATCCCGGGCAGAGTAAACGAGGAGGAGGTAGAGGCGGTCCATGGTGGTTTCCGAATTCGTCCGTGGTTCTACACACAGACACACACACACGCACATACACATACACACACACAATTGAATAAATAATAATAATAATAATAAAAAATTAAAAAAAAACATGAAATTTTAGAAATGAAAATTTAACAAGCTCGGAAAGCTGCTTTAAGCCACTGGATTCAAAACCCTTACCTCCTGTCACTTCACACATCGGTGTGATTGCAGAATCATCCAAAGGCACACCTGTCAACTGTTCCGATTCTACTGACATGGTGCCAGGCAATCGCAACACTAATGCGAACAGTCTCTGATCCCAACGAAAAGGTTCCTTGGTCAATTCACTTCCAGGCAAAGGAGAATTAAGAGGTAAATGGAGCTGAAAGTAAGGGGGAAAAATTGGTAAACTTTCCATATGTTTTTAAAAGCAACTCTAATAACACATTTAAATGGCACTGAATCAATCATTTTATTTGAATCTACTATTTTAAAAACAGGTTCACTAAATATAATATACAATACTGTTACTTTTTCTTCAATTTTACTCTGAAGATCTATATTGCCAAGACAAAATCAGTTACTGTAATACATTCAAGATTTATACTGAACTACCAGGTGCTGAACGGCTTCTAAACGAAGCCCTGCAGTGATGTGCAAGTATGGTCCACACTTTCATCTTAGCATCAGTGAAATGAAGACAGCATCTTTCACAGTGTGACCACTAAATTCACACAAGACCTTAAGGGAGCGAAGAAGAAGGAAGAAAGAAGAAAAAGCTTCACTCACAGGAAATTAGCTCTAACTACCAGTTTTACAAAAGTCCTGAGAAAAAAAAGGTCAAGTTAAAACACTATCACAATGGAGCATATCAGCCAAATCAGAACAAAAGTCCCAGCTTCTACAATAAATGATTGCAGAAAAAAAGAAATCAGTGGAAGAGAACGGGAACTATTATACAGCAAGTCAAAATAAAAGCAAAACAAGATTATTGGAACAACCAGGAAAATTTGAACTATGTATAACTGAAATTATTAATAACATTTTAAATATATCAGTGGCACGGAGCTCAGGAAACGAAAATCCTTACCATTGATAAAATTTTAAAAAATAAAGGGGCTACAAGATAGCACTTGATAAAGTGCTTACCCAAGTGTGAGACCTAGAGTTTGAAACCCAAGAGCCCACATAAAAGCCAGGCACATATGGCGGATGCCTATAATGCCAGCACTAAAGAGACAAAAAGAAGGAATCCCAAGGGTAAAACGCAAGCCAACCAAACCATGGAGAGAGCTGTGACAAGATTCTTCTGCCTTAATAACAAAAGCAGAAAGTAACTGAAGACAACTGATGTCAAATTCATGTGACCACACATATGTAAACATGCACCCCTTCACACACACATATACATACTTGAGAATATGTATCCCCACACACACACTATAAGAGACATTAAACTAAAATTACAAATGAAAAGATAAAATCCAAGATGGCATACCTAGTGTGGTAGTTAATCTTGGGTGTCAACGTGACACACCTGGTATTAGCACCAAGACCAGCTGAGACCACCTGAAGAGATTTTCTGGGTAATACAAAGATCAGCCCCAGATCCCATCAGGATAGATCCCATTGGAACCTCCCAGTAGTGGACACATAAAAGCCACAGAACAGAATACAGAGTAGAAGAGGAGAGACGCTCCAGGAATGCTCCAGCCATGTGGAGGTCTGCTGTGACTTAGCCTGCCTGCCAGCTTCAGCCATACTGTCTCTGCTGTGTATCTTCCTTCTGGAATCCTAAGGTGAATAAATCTTTTTCTCCTTACATTACTTGACTTTGAATGCTAGCTCACAGCAAAAGTTAAAAGTAACCTTTACATTCAAGGACTTAATATTTCTACAAATGCTAGGGGTTTTTAATGTACAATACTTTTAAATTATCATTTCCTAATTAATAGCCACAATCCACACATTTCTTCACAAAAACCTGAGTGTATTGTCCTAGAAACTTCTAAAATTTCATGCAAAGAAAATCTAAAATTGATAAATGCAGGGCCTAAATCAAACAATTTCAAACACGGTTTCTTCACTGACTTACATTGAACACTAGAAAAAAATTGATTCATGATACATCAAGTAAGAAACTTGCTGTCTGGTTGGCTGCATTCCATTGCTACTAGATGGAAGTGTGGATCCTATTCACATGCTACTTTAAAAAAGTGATTTATTTGGAAGCAGTCCAGCACCTGGTAATTAGTAAATCTGCAAATTCTAGAAAGTTGTGTTCTTCTTGAAGCTGTGGGAAGTGTGGATCCTATGCACACACCACTTTTTAAAAAGCGATTTATCTGGAAGCAATCCAGCACCTGGTAGTTAGTAAATCTGAACATTCTAGAGAGTGTGTTCCTCTTGGAGCTGTGCTATGTGTTTCTCTCCCAAAAATCCATGCCAATAGAATATGCCATAAGACTCTTTTATCATGATCAGCCAAACTTGTCCTACTTAGGGCAGAAGGCCAAGACAATAAGGAATGAATGCCTCAAAAACATCTGGACCAAGGTTCCCAACCTCATCGGCTATTGCTCAGAATACTAGTTGGTACTACCAACTTCACTAGAAGACAATTAGAAAACACTGGTCCACATCACCTCCTTTCTTTTATCCTTGACCAATTAACCCACAAAGTGGAAAGAGTATCAAATACATTAATTCTCAGAATTATTGATGAATGCCATTTCATACCTACAAATCAGAAAGGAAAGAAAAATCTTGACTGTTCCAAGTGTGAATAGAGCAAAAAATGCTACAATACTTCTGGGTAAACTTATGAATACCCAACCATTTGAAAGACGCTGGTGTCATTTGGCTAAGCACAAATCATAGAACTGCCACCTCCTGAAGACTAACTTCCTTAGAAATTATGGAAAAGAATACTAGGAGATCCGATCAGTAATAGAAAATGTTAACAATACCCTAGGCTCATTCACCACATACATATGCATGCACACACACACACTAGCCTTATTTGAAACAAAGGAAAACTGGAAATAACCTATAGAAGTCTAGTAAATAAATAAAATTAGGTCTGTTCACATAGTTGAATTAAGATTCAACATGAATAGATTCCACACCAGTATTTTTTAGATACCATATATTGCAACAAAAAATATAAATCATGAATGTACACGCTGATGAATTTACCCAAGTTAATTGCACTTGGTAACCAACCATCTATGTCCTCCAGTCACTACCTCTCTCCAAGATGTTCTTCCCTGATTTTGTAAATGGAATTATAAAGTGTGTTCTCTTTGACTTATAGTTTTCTTCTTCAATGTCATAGGCATGAGATTCAGTATTCCCTGTTGCTGTAGATCATGCCCTGCTGCCATGCTGTGTGTGTGTGTGTGTGTGTGTGTGTGTGTGTGTAAGAATATGTTGTAATTTAGCTATCTATTGTTGATAGACATTTGATTTGTTTGGTTATATTATAAATAACACAAAATAACAGATCTTTACTACAAACGTATACTGTTCAGTCGGAAAGCAGGAATTTATTTATTTTGATAAATGTCAAAAACTGGCACAATAGCACACAGGCTGTAATTCCAGCATTAAAAGGGCCTGAGGCAAGGAGGCCTTATGTGTGGAGATAGCTTAGGAAGCACAGTAAGACACAGGCTCAAAAGAAAAAGAAGCAACGCTTTCAATTTTCCAAAATGGTAGTAATAATTTATATTCCCACAGGCACTATATGGGAAAGGAACTAGTTGTTTCATTTCTCTTTCACCAACACTTAATATGAACTAACTTCCATTTTAGCCACTTTAGTGTGCATGTATACGCGTGCAGTAAAATCTCTATTTCCTGGGTATCTATTTATTGGCCATTTCAATATGCTCCTTTATGAAAAGCCTATTAAAATATTCTGACTCTTTTATTAAAGTTAAATCACTGTGACAGTCTCAAATGTTAACTTGATACACTCTAGAATCGCTGGAGAGAAGGACCTCTGGACGTTTGTGAAAGATTATCTTGATCATATGAGTCTGTGTGTGGAGACCCACTTAAATGTGGGCAGGGGATCATGAATTGAATTTTTTTTTAAAAAGGGAAGAAAGAAAAAAGCACCGAGCAGCAACAATGGTACATTGACTGCTATTGACTATGAATTCAATGTAATCAGTTCTTTCAAGCTTCTGATATGATTTCCCAACCATGATAAACCACGACCTTGAAATGGGAACCAAATAAATCCTTTCTGCCCTTAGTTGTCTTTACCAGAGTATTTATCACAGCAAAAAAAAAAAAAAAAGGAACCGAGACACTCACTTGTGCACCTGGTGGGTCAAAGAGTGACTATAATCCTAATATCAGCCCTTAGTTGACTTGACAGAGATACTGCAAATATCTTTGTCTAGTCTGTGACTGGTTTTTTTTTCTTTCTTTTTTTTTTTTTTACTTTCTTTCTTTCTGTATTTATTTGGGAATGGGAGACAGTGCATGCATGCAATGGTACAAGAACAGAGATCTGAAGCAAACTTGCAAAAGTCAGTTCTCTCCTTCCACACCATGTGAACTTCCAGGGACCAAACTCGAGTTGCTACTTGTGGATAGGTGCCTTATTCTAAGCTATCTTGCAGGCCTAGTGTTATCTTTCAATAAGCAAATTTTATTTCAATATATTTTCACAACCACTGATTGTGTGCCCTCAGAGATGTGTCCTTTTGTGCTCTTTTCTTTTAAAAACATTTTAGTAGTTACCACTTAGAATTAAACCTGAAATTCATCAGGACTTGAATGTGGTGTTGTTTGAGGATATGTTATTTATTGAAAACAGTATCTTTTCATTGCTCACTAGAATATAGATCAGTCACTGTCTGGTGGTTGTACACATGTTAAATCAATTAATTTTCCAGTCAACAACACAATTTAGATGAAAAAAGGCAAGATACAAATTATATAAACAGAGAAACATTTTTATATAGTTAAAAGTAAACAATATTTAGTGTCGTTTTCTATATGTAAAACATGCGTATTTAACAAAAGTAGTAAAATATGAGCTACAGACCATACAGGAAGTGGCAGGAAAATGGTACTCTGAGAAGAAAAAGGGAATCTTCAATGTGCTGTCCCATGTGTTACATTTTTAAAGTCTACAACAAAAACACAACTAAAGCAAACAAGGCAAAAATGCTCACATTATTTATTCTTATTCTAAATACTGAAACATATTAAAATAACTGTCAAAACAAATAAACTGTATTCTTTTATAACAATGGGAGTCATTACATAGAACCAAAGACAAAAACTTCCCATATGCCTCAGTGTGGCAAAGACCCATAAAGGTCATATGAAGTGTAAGGATCCTAGAAAGATTTCTATCTGACCAGTTACTAAAACACACTGTATGAAAGTAGACTACTTCCTGAAAAGTACACACATTCACTTCTCAGCTTTTATGTATCCACCAAATATATGTACATTTAAAGATTCATATATGTTCATAAATGTACATATATGTACATAATAAAATATGCTCAGATTCATAATAAAACGTTTCAATACTCATCATGGTATTCAGTGTGTGTTACTGTGTATATGTTATGCATGTACTTGAGCCAGGTATGTATATATGGAGTTTGACACTGGGTGTCTTTTGTCAATCAACCTCTTTTACAACAGGGTTTCTCACTGAACCTGGAGCTGATTAGCCAATAAACTTCAGGGATCTCTGTAACCCCGCAGCACTGGGGTAACAGACATGTACAACCACACATGACATTTTTATCTTATTTATTTAAAAGAAGAAACATGTGCCACGACGTCTGTGAGAAAATCGAAGATAACTTTCAAAGTCAGTTCTCTCCTTTCACTATGTTCTGGGGATCAAACTTAGTCAGCAGGTCCCTTCCCTTTAGCCATTGAGCCATCCCACCAGCCTCATGTCTAGCTTTTTAAATGGGTTCTGAAAACCTAAGCTCAGGTCCCCATGTTTGTATACAGTAGGGACTACCAACCTAGCCATCTCCCTGAACTCTATCCCTAACCCTATCACAGTATTTAAAACTTCTATTTTTGAACATGTGAGAAGAAATTTTTTTTTTTTTTTTTTTTATTAAGAGCTATGTTTTGAAACCTAATCTAGGGAAATTTCAATACAGGAATATTCAAACTTACTGCTTAAGGTTGAGGATAGTTTTTGTATTCTTTCCACTACTTCTTCTATAATGATCCATGATTCTTAAGGGACAAGAATTACATGTCCCACCTAAGACCAAGAACTCCACAACTTTCTATTCTTTACCAACAGCCATCTATTGCAAAAGGAGGCATATGGAGGTTGAGAGCTGTATTAGTCAATAGGCTTAAAAGATGAGTATTTAAAATGCTGTTAGATACTGTCTTTCTTTAGCAAAACAATAGTAGTAAGTTCTCCCCTGCTACTCTCCCCTAAAGTCTATGAGCTCCTTATCCATGGGTTTTTAGCGTAGTTTACACTACAAAGCCTGAGTTCCTTCCTATATATATTAAAAAAAAACCCTTGAACTCAAATATAAAGCAGCTGATTACCCCAAAAACATCCATACTACTATGAATCATAGAGTGTAAGAAAAATATGCTGCTACTTTTTACCATTAGATAAAAGAGTAAGTAGGGGAAAGTACAGGACTGTGCATTAGCAAAACAACAGTCCATAAGTGTTTATTTTTAAAAAAAATATTTGAGACATGAGGGAGAAACTGAGAACAAGAGACTACAAAGTACTGATGAGCCAGGGGCAATTAACAAACTTGGGGGTGACAGGAGGAGACAAATTATCTAGTTAACCATATGTGGCATAGCCTACTAGCTTCAAAAAGACTGGGGCCTAGGATCACACAAAAGGCCCTGATTATTTTATCTCAGTGGGACACAAAGCAAAACAAGAGGATGCAAATATGGGATCCAAGGGGAAGAGGGCTGGCAAAGAAGGAAGATGGGAAAGAAATCAGAATGCATTATATACATGTATGAAATTGTTAAAGAGCAAAATAAAAAAACATTCCATCTTCAAGGCCAATACTATGGATGCTAAAAAAAAAAAAAAAAAAAAAAAAGACACTGGACTAGAATGTAGCTCAGTGTTAAGAGTACACATATTATATATATGTGATGCTCTGGGTTCAATCCCCATCACTGCAACAAATAAAATAAATGGCTATGAATATCAATATTACTTTTGTAGTAATTACTATTAGATATGCCAAGCAATTCTAAGCCATATTAATACATTCATTGAACCCATAAAATTCACAGATGAAATAAACATGATTGCAATCCCCATTTACAAATGTTTTAAGAAGTGAAACATAGAATTATCAGTCTTTTGGAAGGTATACAGATAGTAACTTGTGGGAAGAAAAAATCTAAACCCAAATAATATGACCTGATTCTATTATCTCAAATGCTATCTTACAAACTATCAAAAACAAACCATTTGCATTTTTTAAAAAACTAAATGTTGAGGCATTAATATTAAAACTTAATTTCATTAAATGAAAAAACAAAGATTTTGTAAAAATTACCTTTAGAAAAATATCTAAGTTGATTTCTGAATTAATCTAGTACTTATAACCACTAATTTACACATAAACACTTCAGGTTTAAAAAAAAAAAAAAGCACATATACACACAGGCTGGCAAGATGGCTCATAAGTAAAGTTGACTATACATCTGTTGTCTGACTTCAATTCCTGAAGTCCACATGGCAGAAAGAGAGCCAATTTCCAAAAGTTGTTCTCTGGCCTCCACAGGCGTGCCATGGAATGCATAAGCATACTCCCTTGTTCTTAATTTCTCTCCTTTGTTTCAAGTAAATTTTAAAAAATTAAAAAATAAACCCAAGGGCTTTTATTTTGCTAATACACAATCCTATACTCTTCCCCTAGTTGCATGTTTATCTAATGATAAAAAGTAACAAGACAAGCCAGAGGAAACCATGGGTCCATAGAAGCAGACGGGAAGGATGGGAGGAGGTGGGAAGGAGTGGGATGGATTGATGAAGGAGGAGGAGGGAGGGAGGAATGGAGGAAAGGAGGGATAGTACTCAATATGCTTATATAACTAGAAAAATAAACTAATAATTAAATACAAACAAAGAACGTTCAGCAAAATTGAACCAAGGGGAAGAGGAAACTATTCCTACAGTAAGTGATTATTTTGGTGTGGTTTTATACTGAAAAACAGGAATTCCGGGGAAGGAGGGGCGAAGTGTATGGAGAAGCAGGAAAAAGATAAGATAAAAAACCTGATGAGGAGACAGAGCAAACAGAACAAAGGACACCCAGAAATTTCAAACTTGACCATTTTTGTTTGTTTTTGCAATTTTATCCTGACTCCATCGGTTTGAAATAGTACAACAACATAGTGAAATTTCTTTTTGAAATTTCTTTCACTATATTCTGAATACTTGAAAGAAGTAAAACTTGAGACAAGGGGACTAGTTTAATAATTTGATATGCAACAAAAGTCAACGATAAATTAAAATCATGCTAATGATTGTATTGGGCTATAACTGATTGAATAACTGTTTATCCAAGTTTTAAAAAAAAAGCAACAACATATTTTTCTTACTCTTTCTTACCCCTTACGATTCACAAAACATGAGGGATAAATTATGTTATAAAAATCAACAACAGAGCAAGGAAGATAGATCAGTATAAAAGCCTAATGACCTAAGTCATTCCCCAGAATCTATAAAAGCTGGACACAGTAGCACAAGTGTCTACAGCTCTAGCAAACGTACCAGTAATGGGAGGCAGAGATAGGAAAATCTCCAGGAGCTCACCAACCAGCCTATCTCAAACAAGGTGTGACAGTGAAGAAAAGACGCTCAATAGTTGCCCTATGATCTACACACATGAACTGTGGCATATGCATACTCACACACTTACCAACACTAGGTACAGCACTCACATACCATGATGAACAATAACAGCTACCATGTTTTGAACAGCATTTTAAGGGAAATATATTTACAACAAGGGAACAGACTAGATACTATTATTTTTCTCATTGAAGATTGTGTGGTTAAAACATCTGTTGGCAGAATACACTCAAGCAATCCCTGACATACAACTAAATTAACCTAAAGACAACTGTAAATTTTGAAAATCAGATAAATCATGTGTGATTCAATAAAACAATTACTGCCCCATATCTACAATATTAGCCTTTATTGGGATCTTTATTTAATTATACTTGGCAAAGCTTCAGTCCAATGGAAATTATTGCCTATACTTAAAAAGTTTTTAAACTGAGATCTTCTATGTTGCTATCTTAAATGACTAATTCTGGTCATATATCATCAACCCAGACATAATATGTAATTATCATGGTGACTGACAGAAAAAAAACTGTAACTCCATCATAAAGTGAGGAAGCCTGTCCTATTTTTCCTTCTTCCCTTTGGTGACTTTATTACCCTTTCAACTTTTGATTCTTTCTTGACCTTCTTGTAAAAAAATTAAAACTTTATCCTAACACTAGTCTGAAAAACAAATGGCAAATTAAGTTGGTAACAGATTATAACTTTCCATGTTCAAACTTCATATATTCATGAATGCAAACTCCCTATATCTGACAGTTTCATGTGTATGTGTGGTGTATACTGTGTACACATGCATGTCACCTGAATGTAAGTACCTGGAAGCTCTAGGTTAGCATTAGGTGCCTTCCTTTATTGCCCTCCACCATATACTTTGAGACAGGGTTTCTTACTGAACTGGAAGCATGCTGTCTTTGGGCTGGCCAATAAACATATCCAATAAGTGATTTATCTGCCTTATTTCAGCTCCCCAATCACGAGGTTACAGACATGTGCCAACACGTCCAGCATTTACATGGGTACTAGGGATCCAAACTCATGTCTTCATATTTTCACAGCAAGTACTTTATGCACTGAGCCATCCATAGGCCTTGCCATTTGCTGTTTCAAATTCTTACTACTTATAACCTTGCCAAAATAGAACTAAAAGTTTTATTTCAAGTTATTTGGTTATTTATGAAGCACCTACCCTAAACCTGGCACTATTTTATAAGATTGTAACAAGCCAAATAAACAAGATTGAAGATAACATTTTAGCTGATCAGTTATTAAAAAAAAAAAAAACTCAGATAACTAGGATTCTTATATACTATTTCACCTATTATCATCTATTTTTTTAAAACTTCAGAATGTAAGAAACAAGCAGAAAGTAGAAAAGAGTAAAAGAAGATAAATTAAGATATCTTTCATTCTGGCACCCAGGCAGATATCTCCTGGTATTCACCTAAGGGTTACACCACAGTCCACCATGAGTTAGCACTCATCTGTACTAACACTTAGGAGATTTTACCAACTTCTATGTTGTGCCAACTGGTTCTATTATTAAAGTATCTGAAAGTATAGTCCTTTCAAAATAGTACTTCCCATTTGAGTTTTAATTACTTGGCTGACTATCCTACTGGAATGGGAAAGGGTAGAAAGGAAAACTGACTCTTGTCTGGCTCCTTAAAACATCTGCCAAATCAAAGTCCTTGAAAATGTATAATAAAACAAGAGCAAATAAGGGTTGCAATCATAAGTTAAGCACTTCTTAGTGTCTTCCCAAGCACTGTTCCATTTACCTTGACTCTAGACATACAAGGATACAAATAGTTTCCAGGAAATATATGTGACAGGTCACAGAAACAGGCAGCCCTTGCAACCACGAGCTACCTTGGATGTAGAGCTAGTTTCATCTACATGGCCCATGTGTGTACACAGAGAACAGAAAGTCATGAGCTACAAAATCTGTATGATATCTGCAACACAGGAAAGCTTCTACAAAAACTGGGATATAAATTGGATATTAAAGTATTGATAATTATTAAAAATAATTAAATATTATTAAAATTATAATTATTCAATTTTATTTCCTTTTCCTTACCGAATTTCTGTATTTTATGGCACATCTAATAGCTTCCACAATAAAACGGGTTTTAAACTGACATATGGAAATAAACTACTAAAAATGGAAGTTTTCCTCTGTGGAAAGGAAAATCAAAATAATGGGGAAATGTCTAACTTTTATTACCACCTCTCCTGTGTAAAGCCTAATTAACCAAAACTTGTTAGTTTAATTAAAATATATGAATCCTTTAAATAGAATATGAAAATTTTTACCATCGTGAAGTATTTATCACTAAAGCAAATAATATAGCTAATTTTAATGTTTAATATTAAGGAAACTTTCCAACCAAGTGATTGCTTATTTGTCCATATTTGTCTAAGCTAATTCAGATTGAAGGGAAAAGTAAATTTAAACCCAAGTTTTTCTTCACTCTACTAAATGCCTATTTACACACTGGATTCTCACCTAGCTTTACTGTTGCTCTAGTATGTTTTCTGCTGATCTCAGAGTCAATAATTATTCACTTTTAATAAATATCCATGCTTTTGGTTTTGCTAAAACTGTGATGAAATTAAAACTTCCTCATCCTGATAAAAGGCACTTACAGTCAATCACAGTGATGCTACCTTGTAATCACAGTACTTAGGAGGAAAGAGGATTGAGTTTAAAGCTGAGCGACAGGGTTTCAGAACGACTTGGGTTACAAGGCAAGAAACCTACAGCTACCATCATACTAGCAGTGTAAGAAACTAAATGTTTCATTTCCAACCTCATCATCTCTCAAAATCAGGAACAAGACTAGGATACCTTGTCATACAATCAAGACAAAATTAAGAAAAAGGCAGGCAAATAATGGAAGTTAGTAAAACTGTTTAAATTTGACATAACTCTCTATATAAAAAACTTCTGAAGAATTCAGAAAAATTTAAGAAATCTGCAGGATATAAAATCAAAAAACAAAAAAGCTACTGTACTAAAGTAACTTTACAAGATATAACAACATATATACTGAAAACTACAAATGTTACTGAGAAAGTAAAGATATTTGAACTGTAACCAATAAACTATGCTATTTAATAGATCAGAAAACACATTTCCACCTCTGTTCCACTGAAAAGATCTAAACGAAATGATCAGCTCACCAATAATGATCACCCCTATATAAATTTCTGATAACACATGAAAACTCTGATTTGATTATAAATCTGAACAATAATGTATAAAGTAAGGGTGTAGTACAAACTGTTTTATAAGCAAGCAATCTTGAAGTGTTCTCACTTCTGATGTATAAATCAATTCTATTACCCTTTATCTTAGAGACTGATAATTGACCCTTTCAAAATCTCTTCCTATATCTTCATCATGTCGTTTTTGGACTGAAGGTAGCCCATGCAGATATTTTACAGTTTCCACTTGGCCTTGTAGTTAGGTTTGTTTGGCCAGGTTCTACTTGGTAAACTCCAATTGGAAGTGTCATGTACAAGTTTTAGGTCATCCTTACATAAGGAAACTGCTGCCTTCTCTCCAAAGCTCACTACTTTTCAAAAGGCTGAAACCAGCATCAACCATTCGTAAGTAGAAACAACCTCAGAACATTATAACCTGGAGCAGAACCACCTTACTTCATTAACTACCAACCAATTTGTTTTTGAAATGAGTAAAAGTTATTCTGCTTTTATTGTTATTTCTGTTCCAATTAAAGCAGCTGAACCATTACCTAAATATCAATAATAAAACCTATCCTACTAAATAAAGGCTTTTCAGAATCCTTGAATTAGCTGGAGACTTGTGGACTTGTTTCTTTCTTGTAAAATATTTGCTTTTTAAGAAGTACAGGGGGGCTGGAGAAGTGGCTCAAGGGTTAAGCCTCTGCCTCGCAGGCAGAAGGTCCTGAGTTCAGATCCTAGACCCCACATATAGACGCCGGGCGGAAGCAGGGGCGGCCTGAGTTTCTGGTCCTGGTAGGGCGGAGCCTGTGAATCCCAGGGCAGAGTAAACAAGAAGGAGATGGAGGCATCCGTGGTGGTTCCTGAATTCGCTCGTGGTTCTACACACACACACACACACACACGCGCACGCACGCACGCACGCAGACACACACACATACACGAACAATTGAATAAATAATAAATTAAAAAAAAAAAGAAGTACAGGGTGACACGTGCCATAATATCCCAGCACTTGGGAGATAGGCAGGAAGATCAGTTCAAGGAGGCATGACTGCATGCGACTTCTCTTAAAAAAAGAAAAAAGACACTGTGCTGCTGTGTTAAAGGCAGGAATTTATATATTCTAATAGAACTGATGTGCTTTTAGAATTCAGTAAGCAGAAAGATGGTTTATAGTCTCAAAGCCTGCTCCAGTCCCAAATAGTCAGATTTGCTCAGGTTAGATGGCAGAACCCCTTTCAGTGAAACAGTATTTCCTAATCTCATCCTTAGTTAAATCCTACCCATAGCAAATCAAAAGAAGACAAGAAGGGAGTTGTCAAGAGGTCTTATAGATTATTACCATTCTCTCCTTCCCAGTAGCTACAGGAAAATAGCTCTAATATTAAAGACTTCTTTGTCCTGTTGAATATTCTGTTTTGTGGATTTCATGCTGTCTTTCATGAATAAAGACTTAGTCCATTAACCTCTGATCTATTACTTTCTAACAATCCTAACCCTCACCCTTTTTCTTACTTCTAAGACCAATTCAAAATTTAAGGATATTCAAACTGAAATTATCTATTAGAGAAGCAGGAGGAGAAGAAAGAGGAGAGGAGGAGGACACAAAGACAGGCAAGGGATAAAGAGATGACTCGATCAGTAAAGAAGCTGCTGTGCATGCATGAGGACCTGAGTTCAAATCCTCAGCATACACATCAAAATCCAGCAAGGAGGTTCAGTGACAGATCCTGTCTCAAAAATAGCATGGAAAGCACTAGAGGAAACATATCCACAGCTGATCTCTGGCATATATACATACACATACACATTCAGAGAGAGAGAGAGAGGAAAGAGAAGGAACCGCTAAATTAAATGCTTGACCATACTGTGATAAAATTTATCATTCTGAGTAATCTAGGTATAAAATAGTGGTAGGAACTTGATTTTTTTAGAAAAGATAAAAATGAATAAAAAGCACTGTATACTAAAGTGACCAATTTAATTACAATGGAAAGATGGGAAAAGAAACGCTTAAGAAAGTCAATTCCCATATTTAAAAACACAAGAGTCAACCAATAGTATTTACAAAAGAAAAATAGAAGCTATGTAAGCATAATTTACAGAGATGGGAACTCAAAAAACAGACAGCTAAAAGTAGAAATTATGGGTGAGTGAAGAATACATCTGCATTTATTTCTCACAAAGAGAGGCACATTCTATCACTGAAGTACTCACCCAATTCCTCAATGTAATCTAGTTTTTAAAAGTTTTCTGTCAGAAATATTTTATTTTATTTTTTTTCATTCAATTGTGCGTGCGTGTGTGTGTGTGTGTGTGTGTGTAGAACCATGGGCGAATTCAGGAACCACCATAGATCCCCTCCACCTCCTCGTTTACTCTGTCCCAGGATTCACAGGCTCCGCTCTACCAGGACCAGAAACACAGGCCGCCCCCGCTTCCCCCTGGCGTCTATACGTGGGGTCTAGGATCTTAACTCAGGAACTTCCGCCTGCAAGGCAGAGGCTTAACCCCTGAGCTACCTCTCCTGTAATCTAGTTTTTAAAAGTGTCAGGTTTCCAGAATGACCCCTTTGCACACTCTGAGGATGTTCCATTTTACTTTGTACTATACCCTAACCATTTCCTACATATATATATTTATATATAAAATTTAGGAATTAACGACATCACTTAGTGGTCAATCACTGGCCCCACAAGCCTGATGACCTGAGTTCAATTCGCCAAACCCACATAAAAGATAGGAGAGAACTAACCAACCAACCAACCAATCACACACACACACACACACAAATTAATTAAAAAATGTTATTTAGATGATTATGCTATGATAGCTATTTACATACTTGGTAGTATAATTTTGAAAATTACTTGCATAGAACAGTTGTACAAGAAGACCAGTGTTTGGGGCCTAAGATGACACATAAAATGTCAGGTAAGTATTGTAGCCCACCTGTAATTTCAGCCTCAGAAGGCAAGTTGGGGGGCTGGAGAGGTGGCTCAGGGATTAAGCCTCTGCCTTGCAGGCGGAAGTTCCTGAGTTCGGATCCTAGACCCCACGTATAGACGCCGGGTGGAAGCCGGGGCGGCCTGCGTTTCTGGTCCTGGTGGGGCGGAGCCTGTGAATCCCGGGGCAGAGTAAACAAGGAGGAGGTGAAGGCGGTCCATGGTGGTTCCCGAATTCGCCTGTGGTTCTACACACACACACACACACACACACACACACACACACACACACACGCACGCACGCGCACACACGCACAATTGAATAAATAAAAAAAAATTAAAAAAAAAAAAAGGCAAATTGGAAATTTCCAGAGTAGCACTGTTAGGGAAATTTTGGGTTTGATTATACAACCTGCCTCAGAATGAAAAGATAGCAGAGTGACTGAGGATGGATTTTGGTATCAATCTACGACTTCCACATGCCCATGCAAGCACACACCTGCACATACACATATATCCACCCATATCCATGCAACACACATGCACACACACCGAACATCACATACATGAAAATGAAAACAAAGTATTTGTATAAACTACTTTAACTGAAACTATTACAACTAAAAAAAGAAATCAATAGGTTGGGGAAATGTCTTAGGGGTTAAAGCACTTGTTACATAATCAAAAAGACCAGAGTTTGAACCTTTAGATACCATAAAAAAATGCCAGAGCTCCCCAGAGTCACTCTAGCCAGACTCACTGTCAAGGAGCTCCAGGTTCGATATTAGAAATCTAGACTCAAAAGACCAAAGTATAATTGAAATGATTCCTGATTATCAGCCTTTGAGCTCTACGCTTTGCACTCAGGATGCACACACAGGCACCCATACATATAAAAAGCATGCACATGCACATGGGCACACACAAAAATGGGGGGGAGGACCATGATAACCATGCAATTTTAGAACAATTCCAATACTTCCTAAAAAGAACCTTGTGACCCAAGTATGGTGGCACATGCCTGTGACGGCAGCACTCAGTAAGCATTAATTGTGAATTAGAGCTTGAACTACAGAGCAAGTGTGGGGCCGGCAAAGGATGTCTCAAACAATGTGCATGTGTGGAAAGAGGTGGAGGGAGAGAGGAGAGAGAGAGAGAGAGAGAGAGAGAGAGAGAGAGAGAGAGAGAGAGAGAGAACCTTTGTGTTCATTTACAGTTAAACCCCACTTTACCTCCAGGCAATCACTAATCTACCTTATAAATATTCACATAAAAGGAATGAGATCATTGTAGATTTTACATTTAGAAAAATGACTTCATTCATGTTTGAACGTGTCAGCAGTTCATCCCTTTTTATTGTTAGAAAACAATACAAGGGGTTGGAGAGATGGCTCAGGGGTTAAGCCTCTGCCTTGCAAGCAGAGGGTCTTGAGTTCGGATCCTAGATCCCACGTACAAACACCAGACGGAAGTGGGGGCAGCCTGCGCTTTTGGTCCTGGTAGGCAGAGCCTGTGAATCCCAGGGCAGAGAAAAAAGAAAAGAAGGTAGAAGCAGTCCACGATGATTTCCAAATTCACCCTTGGTTCTACACATACACACACACACATACACAAATTGAATAAATTAAAAAAACTATATAAAAAAAGAAAGCAATGCAAGTCCTTTTTTTGTATCTTAAAAATCAATCCACAAATAACTGTATCCTCTATGTAAGAAAATAAGTTGATGAGTCTCAAAAATGTTAATCTGTCCTTTTCTCCTTGCAAAATCTTGTCAATGTTCCCCATTGCCCTATAATGGTCCTTGCCACAGTTTACAGGTTCATTTCTACTGCTTTCTTGCCAAACAGCAATACTGAGAAACACGTGGGTCTCCCAAGATGCCTTCTAGTACCTTATGCCTCGGTGTCCCATCTACTGCAATATCTTAGTCTTTGAAAGTCCAAGTTAAGACATGTCCTAGAACCAGTTCCTGCCTCATTCTCTCTTAGGTCCGACTGGGCTTTAATCATTTGAGTCCTTTCCACCATTTCATAACATTAACTATCTTTCTTTACCACAACCGAGCAACTAATCTTGCATTTGCATATGAACTTCATTACTGTTCCAAAATACTTGTTTAATTCTATATTTGTATATTCTAATGCTAATGTTAATCTGTCTACACTAAGGAAGAGCAATAGCATGGATCAAGACAACTTCGAAATTGACTGTGAAAAAATCTAACAGATAGAATACAACACAACTCCAAGGTCTAGCACAATAGTCTATAGAATAGATACTCCAGGATTCAACAAACTAGGGTGCACCAGTTCAATGAAGGCAGTCCCATGGTCTATATTTGTAATTAAAATTTTATTGAGGAGTCATATTCACTCACTTAACATACTGTTTATGATTTTATGTTTGTAACATCCTACAATAGTCTACTAATTCTAAAAGAGATAAAGTGGGTTGAAAAATCAAAAAGTTGACTATCTAGCCTCTGGTGCATACCACAATTTATGCTGTGTAAGAAAATTTCAAACTTCCTTTATATACATTTTCCATCTCTTCAAAGTCTATGCATAATATAACATCAATACAGCAGTGAAGCATGTATGTGTGTATAAATTTTTCACCAATGCTGGAACTCAGGGCCTGTTGACTCTCTACAGTTCTGAGCTATAACCTACATAAATACTTCTTAAGTATTCTAAATATATCTTACATATTTTTAAATTACATATAAAAATTTTAATTTAAAATGTATATACACTGGAGAGAGTACATGCCCCATAATTTTTTACTAGTAAATGCAACTCAACTAAAAAAATTAGTAAATGTGAAGGTTAATATTAACTGTCAACAAGACACCCAAGAGACAGGCCTCTGGGCATGCCTGTGAGCAACTGTCTTGATACATTAACTGATATGGGAAGACCCAGTTCATGGCGGCAGGATCGCCCCCAGGCAGGTGATAGGGGACTGCACAAAGATGCAGAGAGTGAGCTGGGTTCCAGCAAATAAGTAGGCCTAACTTGTTTGAGACAGGATCATGGTATGTAGCCCAGACTAGCCCCAGACTAATCCTTCTGCCACACCTTCTCCACATTGCTGGCAATACAGGCATATAATACTATAACCAGCAATAACCATGTTTTTTTAAGTTGATTATGACAAAAAGAGTCAAATGCACACACTGAAACTTAACAGCCCAGTAGTAAGTATATAATAAATATACAAACTAAAAAAAGTACTTCACCAGCTAAATATTTTAAAATCTATTTGTACCTAACAATCTAATGCAATTTTTTCACTAAAGTATCTCCTTAGTACAATAACAAGGCTATGTCTGTTCAGAACAAATGAAAAATTAAAGGCTCACTTCTCTATACAGATGCTCAGCTCAGAAAGGTAGTTTCTAACGAGCAACAGTTGGGGTCTTGATCATCATAATAAATTGTTAATCTTTCAAGTTTTAACTTACAAAACTGAACCTGGACTTATCAGGTTAGGGTTTTCATTCTATGTTGAATCAGATCCTCCAACAAATACAGTCCCCAGAGAGAACTACACTCTACTCTGCTCACCTTTAAGGCTTTCTCTGAAGCCTTCCGAGATGACTAGCATCAGACTTTTGAGGAAGGCTAGCCATTAGACAAGGCTTTTCCCCACGATCTGACTGCTTGAAGTGGCATCCAGGATCAGGTCGACCCTGTATCCAGGAATCATGACCCTCCCTGAGGCACCAGTCATCATCAGTCAGTCAGTGCACTTTGGCACTTCTTGAAAACCACTGGACTGCTCCTTTAGCTGAAAGGAAAAAAAACATCAAAACCACAACACACAAAACAAAGGGGGAAAATAGTAACTCAATCTGAAAAGACAGAGCTTGGGGAAAAAAAAATATACCAAAACAGCCTTGTCCAGATCACAGTGCAGCCTTGCTTTGCTTGTAAAGGCCACAGTCAATACTGCTCCAGTCAATGCCAAATTTATTTCCAATTCATAACCCTAAAAGAATTTAAAATCTACTGCAATGTATCTGAAAAGAACCAAAGTGGAAATTAAATAACTAAGTAAGTATAATCCAGATATTTACAAATAACAGGCCTAATGCCCATATGTATGTGTCCATCAGGAATCCAAATACTTAATACTCTCATTCTCTCAAATTAAAATATGACTCAAGAGAGACAGAAAAATACTCAGAACAGACTAAACCAAGCAGAACACTGATAAGGGAGTTACATGCACACACACAAAATTCTTAGAAGTATTTATTGAATGTCAGAGTTGTTTGAAATAACCTTAAATATCCACATGTTGTTTAACTAAAAGTAAAAACAAACTTTAAAAAATTATGAATAAGTAATAGAATTTAGGGATTATTTATTTAACCTGCTTCAATGTAAAAATCAACAATTAGGCCACTGAAATGACTCAGCAGGTAAAATTGATCTGCGCTCAATCTGCAACCTAACTTGAATCCTTGGGAGTCCACTTGGTAGAAGAAAATTGACTTCTGACCTCCATAACACACATCATGTTTTCTCTTTCCTTTCTCTCTAATCTCTTTTTAATGTTTTATTTTTGTTTGAGTGTGTATCAGAGGGCACTATGTCCCCGCGGAGGACAAAGGGTGACGTCAGGAATCATCTCGGATTGCTTCAACCTCCTTTTTTGTTTCACTCTGGGATTTCCAAGGCACTGTCCACCAGGGCCAAAAGTCCAGGCCACCAGCCATTTCCACATTTTTATGTGGGACCTGGGATCCAAACTCAGAACCTTCTACTTGCATGGCAGAGTCTTAACCCCCTGAGACATCTCTCCAGCCCTCAAATATTTTTTAAAAATCTGAAGTATTAGACAACAGCTGATTTCTGTTTTAAATACAAAATACTTTTCCTAAGAAAAATATAGAAGGCAAGGAAACCACACTGAGCCACAGTGTACTTGGGAGGATAAAGCAGAATCTAAAGCCAGACTGACTGGGCTTACATGGAGAACCTATCTCAAAAAAAAAAAAAAAAAAAATCTCTGCAGTCGTGTGTGTGTGTGTGTGTGTGTGTGTGTGTGTGTGTGTGTGTATGTGTGTGCGCGCGCGTATGCAAGCTTAAGTGTGGGTATGTACACATGGAGGCCAGAAGACAACCTATCCACTTCCTGTGAGAGAACCCTCACTGGCCAGAAGCTCATCAATCAGGCTGCTCAACAAGCCACAAGGATCCCCTCCTGTCTGTCTCCCCACATAGCGATTACAAGTGCACCAAGTGTGCCACAACACCTTTCACTTTTCCATGGCTTCTGGGGTCCAACTCGGGTCTTCAGAACTTTATTGACTAAACCATCCCTCCAGCCCTCTATACTGTCTTTCTCTAAATGTGGTATTCAATCAATTCTTTCACTTTCCTTCCTCTCACTTTACTGTACCTACAGATACCCAGACTGGAAATCTAGGGATAAAATTAGATTAATTTTTTTAACCTGTTGGAAAATATGATTAAAAGCTGTTAGTCAGGCATGCTAGTGCCTGTAATCTCAGCTCTGGAAAAGCTGAAGCAGGAGGATGGCAAGTTTAATGATAATCTAGACTTAAATAACAAAGGAAAAGAGGAAGAAAGGTGGGAAAAGAGGAAGGGTAGGCCTGCACTTTTGGCCCTGGTGGGCAGTGCCTTAGATATTTTAGAGTAAAGCAAAAAAGGGAGGGAGGAAAGGAGTGAAGGAGGGAAGGAGAAAGGAAGGAAAGATAGATGGATGAATAAATGTGTGGACCTCTCCCCAGTAAAATATTCATACACAGAGACAATGTGGAGAGAGATTTTAAGAAATTCACAGAAACTTGGCAGCCTAAGCATTGAGTTTGGATTCAGAATTCCTACAAAATGCTTTTTTTTTTAACCTAGCATACTGTCTTTGAAAACCTGCCTCACATATTCATCCAATCTTTCAGATTTCTACCTAATACTGGTTTAATTTTGGCCCTCTGAATATTTTCATGGATTGTTGTTGCCTATAGATAATTACTAATTCTTTCTATTTTACCCCCCTTCAATCCATCTCCATTCATCCAACTGGCAAAGCAACTTTTCCACAATGCAAATTCAATAATGTGACTCATAAATGTAAAATTCTTTTAATTTGGTGCCAGAGAGATGGCTCAGGGGTTAAGCCTCTGTCTCACAAAGTCCTGAGTTTGGATCCCAGATCCCATATAAAAGTGCCAGGAGGAAATGGTGGTTGCTTATACTTCCAATAGAACGTGGAGCCTGGGAAACTCCAGAGCAAAGAGGTAGTACAATCCAGGGTAATTCCAGAAGTCACCCCTTGGGCCTCTACAGGCACACATAGTGCCCGCCCTTTGATACGCACGACAAATATATACACACACAATAACCCTTTTTTAAAAATCTTTTGATTCTTCTGCTAATGTTAACAGAATAAAGTCCTCTCCTAAAAGCCATTATCACCTACTTTCTACCTACATTTCAAGAATCCACTCCTACTTATATTTTCCATATTCCAGTCATACAATTTTTAATCAGTCACCTCCTAAAAATGTGTTCATGTCTTCATAATTTGGTATACTGCTCTTTCTTTTGGAATGTAATGGCTCAATCCTTAATCTTCCCTCAAAATCTCACTCCTTTTTTGAAATACTGAGAACCTTCAATTTATTTCTGTCACAAGATTTCTCAATATATAAGTGCTTATTTTCTTAGGCAATGTGTTACCTATGAACAAGAACCCTGTTAATTTCCTGCTTTGAGACTCCAATACCTAGAACATACTTACAGAACTCTATCGATATACAATGGCTGCTATTATTCTTGTATACAAGCAAAGCTACAATGTGATACAAGGAAAATTGCTGAATCAATCTAAAATATATTTAACAACTTGAAATCTGAAGAATTCACTCTGGTACGATATTTAAGGGGCAACTCTCCAGAAAATGTCTTGTAACTGTCACTAACTCATTATAAATAGCCCTCATCAGTGTCACAGACATGTAATTTTTAAAAGATGCTAGTTATATAGCCACCTAAAACAGGAATTGTAGCTTAGTGAGAGCTTCAGAATACTAATGTAATCCTTTGGGGGGAAAATTCATGAGCCAAGGTTAACGAATATAAGGCAGATTCCCATATTCCCATATTTTTAGCAGTTTTCCTACTTTACCCTATCTTAAACTCAGATTCTATGGAAAATCCTCAGTGCATTACAGTGTAGCAGTAACTTCAGAATAACAGCAGTTAGCATGGAAGCTAATACTTTAATAAGTCTACTCAATAATCTAAATTATATCAACAAATTTTTAAAAAATCATAAATATCCACAATTCTACAACTTTGAAGCTATTTCCAAACTTAACTATTCATGCCAAAGTAATTGTATCTAGGTTGAAAAAATGGCTCAGCAGTAAAAAAATGCCTGCCACCCAAGCAGAAGGACCAGAGTTAATATTCCCAGATCTCATGTGAAATGCTGGAAGGGTGTAGCAGTCTGCTTGTAATGTCAATCTGGGAAGCAGAAACCGAGAATCCCCAAAGCAAGCTGGCCAGATAGACAAGCTCCATAGGGACCCAGCCACAAAAAAAGAACCAAATTAAATTAAATTAAATTTAAAAAATTAAGGTGTAATGGAGGATATCACCTTAGGCTTATTACACACGCACAAAAAATGAAACCAGTGTTGCAAGTTAAATATCTGTTAAGGCTGTTCATTTTCACATGCTTTTATATAGACTTTTAATAACTGCAGTTATATTGTATTCTACAACTATATTGTTCCTAATTTGATTGCTTATCTCTTCAGAATCAACCAGGACACTTTACAAAATACAGATTCCCTATTTCAGCTTGGAACAAGTAATCCAGAATTTTAGCTGAAGAACGTATATTGTGTGAAAGCTACCAGATAGTAATAGAAACATCTCTAAATGAAACTCTCTTTACATTTGTAATCTTTTACTGCTTATTGGGTCCAACAGAGGTATACCCTCTGAATAAAAAGCATTTTGATTTCTTTTACCACAGAATTCTAGATATTACTACTCCCATATGACTTCAATGAAATGAAATCAGAAATTCTTTTTCTCTAGAAGCATTCCATAAAAGCTATTCTTAACCACATGATTATGGGATCATATTCAATAAGCATACTATTAGATATGTAGGCTGCTGAATATTCACTATATTAAATATGTGAAGTATTTCAAGATTCTTTGTATTTCTTATCATTATGTTTTTATATAAACTTAGTAACTGCAAATGTAAATAGTTTTAAAACAAATAGAAAATTTAGGAATAGAGAAAAACATGGATACAAAAAAAAAAAAACCTTAACAATCTGTATCCACCAATATTTTTAAATGTTACAAAAATGAACTGGCAGAGTATCTCAATCACAAATAAAATGCTGATATTTAAGACTGTCATCAAATCCTCAGTGATATCAATATGAAGATGACTCAATGAATGAATGATGATTTAATGAAGTGATATCAATGTGAAGATTAAAAATGAAGGCATATTTGCACCCAAGTGTAAAGTATTCTATCACACTACTCTGGCATCCATTAAGATTCCTTTGAAGTCTTCGGAAAAAAAAAAAGTTCCCCAAAATTGTAAGCATCCCAAAGAGGAGAGAATTTACACTAAATATGTTTTTAAAAATTTGTATTTATAGAATTAGTTTGGCATATTATTTTTTAGCAATTATGGAAAACAAACATTTTATGAAAGGAAAAAGTAGTTCACAAATCATTTCAAATACTAGAATCAGGTTTTAGAAAATCTGAGTTATCTTGTAAATCATCATGGGGCAAATACATTCCTAATTATGCTGTTGCTAGCTGAAAAAAAAAAACTATCCATACCACCTAAAAAGATCCAAAAATATCAATAGTACCTAAACTGTAGCTCAAAAATATAATGAACTTTTTGCATCAACTTTTGAGAAATAGCAATCTAAAAATACAGGACCTCAGTCTACAGCCATCTGAATCCAAAAGCTAAGATTACTCTGATGCTCTTGTTCTATACACGCAAGTCTTGGCCATGTTTTATACTGTCTCTCCAAGAAGTTATAAAAGCAGCTATCTTACTAGGCCTTAAACACCCAGGAAAGCTAGTGAGATAGCAAAATGTAGTATCACAAAGCCAAGTTTATTCAGACTGCAAATACCTTCTTGAAAATGTTACTTTCTAAGGCAATCATAATATTGATATAGAGATGCAGGAAGGACTCTTCAGTATAGAAGAATACTATTATTAGCACTTTCAAGGAAGAGAAAAATAACTGCTTCACTCTCCTGGAATGTCATTCATCACAAAGAAGGTGTACTGGAAGTATTTCTTCTGGGCTACTTTACTGAGCAATTTATTTAGCTATGTTTCTTTAAAGTACAGAACATTTCCATTGCAACTCAGTACCACAGAGGATCCTTATAGAAAATAAAAACAAGAAAAAAGTTTTTCCAGCTATGTATGGTGGCGCAGGAGGTTAAAGCAGAGGAGAGCCAAGAAAGAAAGACTCAAGACCAGCACTGGCTACAAAATGACGTCTCTAAATAAATAAATAAATGAACCAAAAGACTTTAATAATATGGTCAATCTAACAAAAACATTTGCTACATCAGTAATGCGATGTAATGCATTATCATGATTAGTACTATGAGTATTTGATCATAAGAATGTTTTTCAACATCAAAAATAAAAAATATAGAAGTAACAAGTTTTGCATATCAGAATTCAAATTCATATGTAACTGTTTTAAGTCAAAAAACTAAAATCAACCAATTTTATCGAATGGCTGTACATACACACATGCAATAACACTTATACTTCCAACCCAAGTAGTCATCAAAAGTCCTAGACAATAATCCAAAAAAGAGAACTAGAAACATTCATGACAAATCAATTACCTAGACGTCTACTAAACAAGTCTCAAGCTAAATATTTACTGAATTCATGTGAAATAATTACATGCAGTTCAAGATTTTCATCATAATACAGAGTTTTCCTAACTCATAACACATGGCTAAGTGAGGAATGTCACTGAGAGAGCACAGCATTCCTGTTCTCTTGACAAACAAGTTACAAGGAAATTAGCTGACTTAGACCTGTACAGATATAGTATAATACAGAAAATGGCATGAAGTTTTTTCAATTAACTTTTATCAGGTTCGAGACAATTTACACTGGACTTCTTTATATATTTCACAAATATATACAAAAAGCTGAACACAATATAAAATAACCCCTAAGATCCTCAAAATTAGTCAGAAATTAAATTCTACTTAAGTTTACAATGAACTGGCAATACCTATAAGCATGAAATATGCCTTTTTTTATTGTTTCTATACATGTAGTATCACTGTTTTTCTCCATTGCCACAAAACCAGATCCCATAAAACTGCAAACTGACCCAAAAAATTATTCTAGAAATGCTCTGGTCAAACTAGTTATTCACAGAAGACTGAAAAAATTAAAGATACACCTATGTATAGAAAGGGGAAACAAAAATAAATAGAATAAATGGAAGATAAATAGGTTGGAGATGGCTTGATTTAAAGTGTTGGCATGTAAAGTAGTTAGTATTATCAACCTGATATCTAGGAAACACCAGATCTACTACCTAAAGGCATGCCCCCAGGCATGCCTGTGAGGAATGTATTAATTGATGAAGACCTACACTATTGTGGGTAGAATTTTTTAACTCAAGGAGTCCAAGACTGCACAAAGATGGAGTAAGTGAGCATGTATGTGTTAATTCAGTGCTCTCTGCTTTTGCTGGGACATAATGAAACCAGAGGTTTCACGTTCCTGCTGTTGTGACTTCCCCATAATGATGTACTATGACCTGAAACAACCCTTTTCTCCCATAGGTTTGCTTCTTGTCTAGTACTTTGTCACAGCAACAAGATGAGAAAATTAATACACCATGAAGAATGAAGACTTGAATTATGATCCCCAGCACTCAAGTAAAAATTTAGGAATGGCAATAAATGCCTATAATCCTAACACTGATGGGGGTGGGAGGGGCACATGGGTATTACTGAATTATGGTCAGATGGCTTTTCCAACAAATCAGTGAGTTCCAGGTTCAGTGAAACTTTGCCTTAACAAATAAGGTGGAAAATTAACAGAGGAAGGGGCCCAGTATTGACCTCTGACCTCCACGTGTACTCACACAGGTGAACACACATGCACCACAAACACACACAAGTAGAAGGTAGAGTTAAAAAAAAATGGAATAAAAGAATCAAAAAAGGCAGTAGATATATCAGAAAGTATTGTTTTGGAGGAGTATCTTTGAAATTGAGGTGAATTCTAATTTAGACTGACGATCACAATTGTTATAGCCCAAGCAAATCACTTTTGCTTCCCTGGATCTCAATTTTCTCATTTGTAAAATAAAAGGCAAGACTAAATGAACTTTACATTCTTTATACACTATGAGCATGATATAAAAGTAGCAAGATCATTTACTCCCATAATAGGATGGATATTATTTACCACAGATGATAAAATTCTGAAAGAAAAGAATGTATGAGTAGGACACACAAACCCATAAACAAAAATAGTTTACATCAACAGTAACCACAACTAGTCAAGTGTGGTGGCATATGCCTGTAATGACTATTTAGAAGATGGAGGTAAGGAAACCCTGAGTTTGAGGCCAGCCCAGACTATATATAGTGAAATAATGCAAAAAAAAAAAAAGTCATGGTCAACCAAAAACTATATATACATATCCCCTAAAGTTCCCTAAATGGAAACTGACATTAATGGAAACTTACTTATTCAATGAAGAATCAAGGCAACAGTCGGAAAGATTTAAAGAGAAAGAAATAAGTCAAAATTGTTATTTCAGTGAAACTTCGCCTCAACAAATAAGGTGGAAAGTTAACAGAGGAAGGGGCCCAGTATTGACCTCTGATCTCCACGTGTACTCACACAGGTGAACACATATGCACCACAAACACACACAAGTAGAAGGTTATTTCCTAGTAGAAACTACACTCTAGATCATACATCTAATATGCAGTACATACATGCATATATATAGATGCAGTACAAAAAAATACACATCTATGAACTCAAAGCTTCCTTAAGCATAACTTAATTGTTCAAGTTAGAATAGTTCATACTTTAGCAAACATTTTAGCTTCAACAGTAAGTACATAACAGGATTACATTGTCTCTTTGCCCAACAAAATAATGGTCTTTTAACATTAAGAACAAAGCATGGGTTAGGATGTAACTTGATGTTAGAGCACTTGTCTAGCATTCACTATAAGTGCTGGGTTCAATTTCCAGCATTGAGAAGGAGGAAGGAAGAAGAAGAAAAGGAGAGGAAGTGACAGAAAGAAAAATGAAGAGGATCTAGAACATTCTCAAACCTGAATACCAAAATAACTCACAGGCTTTTCTACCTAAGAAGTAGCAGTAGATATCAATTTTAAACCTCACTACTGATTCAGTGCAATCATGTCTACAGTTCATATATTTAATGTAAAAATCTGTTCTCAGTGCTATATTAAATACTGTACAAGGTAAAAAAAAAAAAAGATCCAAAAGGTGAAGATTTATGTCCAACGGAAAAAGCTTTCCAATCTTAATATTGGGATATTGAAATATATTAACATATATTAAATATATAATATAAATATATAATATATAAATATATAATATATAAATATATATATAAAAATATATAACCACATTTCTTCCCAAGAAAGGAATCACAAAGTTCGTTAAGCAATTCAAATATGCATGTACTTTTCAAGATGTGTTAAAGCTATCTTTACAAATTTTACAAATAAAACAGGTCCAGATAAATGGAAACAAAATATACCTCAAGAACACTTCTACAAAGACAATAAATAGATCTCTTTGAATGAATAACCTTATATGTAGGAGTATTTTACAAAAGAAAACAAAAGTAACTATTCAACCAAATTCATTAAGACAAAAAACAACAAAATTGAAATTTCTACCAATGAGCATAGGTTAAAAAAAATATGGTTAGGAGAGAAAAATCCACTGAGTTTCAAATTTCAAATTAAACGATGTTTCTATTGTTTATGCTTATCGACATAATCAATGTCAAGCTACTCTTGATAGTGGCAGAATCATACTTGGCTATACACGGAGAACGCAGTAGTTCATTAAGTTCAGCTATCAAGCAAGTTAATTAGATAAGGGATGTAAATTATCTAAGTATGGGATTATAATCTACCTAACTGTTTCAATGCTTCTTCAATTACAACCTAAATTCTCTTTAGCACCAACTGCTTACACAAAAGAAATATAGCTTTCTTCCCAAATTCAAATCAAGCAAACTATGTTTTTTATTAATTCCATTGTTCATGATAGAATGTTATATAATTTTTTTCTTTATAGCCTACAGCATACATTCACATACATCATTTTATTTTTGACTTCCACCAACTCTGTAAGTAAGGCCAAAGCAAGGCAAAAATTTATTCTTTTTTTTACTAAGGTAAGACATGAGGGCAACTGGTATGAAGTTCTCTGCAGAAAGTACATGAACAGAGAATAAAACCTACATGCTCTGACTCCATGTAATTTACATTCCAGTGTCACATAAATGGGAATAATTCTTCTTTAAATATTAAATTATTATATTCATAATTTCACATCTTTAATACCTAAAAAATATGTAACTTTCCCATTTACTAAACCCTTATATCATAGGAATTAAAAATTCTAAACCAAATGAAAATAGTAGTAACTAAAAAAAGCAAAAGCAAAATAATAAAATAGCTTAAAAAAAAACTTTCCATATCACCATCTTAAACAAACAACTATATCAAAGAGCAGCACAAACACTAGTCAAAACACTATTTTTTTTTAATCTAACACATTTAACCTACCATACCATACAGAACAACTATACCTAATACATGCCAATGGAGAACACATAACATTTGCCTGAAATTATTTATACTATATCTGACTTAAAGAAAATGAAAATGTCCAAAACTCACTTTTCCTGTTGACTTTGTTGTATTCTAGCTTTCAACTCAAAGGAAATGCATACAACTGATATAGTTTGGGTATGAAAGATCCCATAGGCCCATGCTCAAAAATCTTGATCCCAAGCTCACTGTGCTAGTAGGAGGTGGCAGAAATATTATGGGATGGGGTCTAACTGGAGCAAGTTAGGTTGCTGGGGAAACAGCTTCAAAGGGGTTACTGACTGGTTAGTTTCTTCCTGTTTTCTGTCTACTGTGTGGGGAGCATCTTCCTCATGATCCCACAACCATGTTACATTGACACAGGCCCAACGCCTCAGAGTACACTGACTCTGGTGTGGAATCTCTTTAATTTGTGCAGCCAGCATAAACCTTTCCTTGTCACAAGTTTATTATGTTAGTACACTTTGTCAGTGATTAAAAGCTATCGAGATAATCTTCTGAAATAAGGAAAGACATTATTAGAATTGTTTTCATTTTTTAAACTTGAAAATAATAATTCATTTTACTAATATTTACTGACACTTTTCCCTCATATAAACTGATTAAGAACCACTGGAATGTAATAAGCTAAAAAACTTTCACAAAAAAGGATAACAAGTTCGGGGGGAGGAGAAGGGAGGGAGGGAACTGGTCTACCTATTAAGTTTGTATGAGCAGAAATAATAAAAAATGTATTTTAAAAAAAAAAGGATAACAAAAATATATGGCCCTTGGAGACAGACCACTTTAAGCTGCATTAATAAACAGAGATATCTATTAGGAAGTTTTCAATACTTTATAATACATATACGGATAAAGATTTTTCAACTGTAATTGCATATCCCATGTATCTTAAATATAACTTACCTCATCCTGGACTCCACTGGTAGTAGTCAACTTGCTCCCATCAGTAATTGTAATAATTATTGCTGGCTCCAAGAAAAAAGGGTTTCTTCCCTGAAGTCAAAAAAATACATTGGTCATATTAAGGTTTAAATTCTGGTTTAACTTTCTTGAGTAATCAAGTAAACTGTCAGAACACATGTACAACTCCCATGAATATATACCATATGCAAAGCATATTTACATGTAAATTTTTGAAACAATATGTGACACTAACTGCAGTCTAAAGAAGTAAAGTGTACAGATGGATTTTTCATGTCCTTATATTTTGTACAGTTTTCATTTTTATCATGAACACTTTTTATCTATGCAATTTAAAAATATCCAATATTTTAAAGGGAATTATAATAAATTCTAATAATTTTTCATTGTTTAAAATTTTTTTTTTTAGTGTATATGTGTCTATGTTTATCAATGAAGCCTAAGGATAACTTCAGGAATCATCATGAATTTTTCTACCTCCTTTTTGCTTCGCTCTGGGATGTCCCAGGCTCCACCTTCCAGGGCCCAAAGTGCAAACCATCATCTTTTTTGCCTGGCCTTTTTATGTGGCATCTGGAATCCAAACTCAGGGCCCCTCTTTTTGTGAGGCAGAAGCTTAACCTCCAAGCCATCTCTCCAGTCCCCATAATTTGTTTTTGTTTTTTGGAGTTTTTTTTGGCTACTACAAATTGCAATAATAACCATCTCTTGGCCTTTTGTTCAAGATCAAAAGTAGCAAATGTTGCAACAACAAAAAAGAAAGTACTAGCCGAATACAGTAAAGCACACCCATAATCCCAACACTTGGGAAGAGGAAGAGGATCATGAGTTCCAGGCCTACAAAGACTCTTGTCTCCAAATTAAAATAAAATCTGGTAGTATTAAATAAAGATGTGCTGCCACAAGCCTAAAATTCTGGCATGAAAGAAGCTGAGACCTGAGCTATTACATAGGCAGACCCTGTTGGGTGAGGAGATCTAAAAACTCTAGACAGTATTTAATGGAACCTTAATTCTTAGAAAGGCAAAACAATACAGTAACATTAACAAAATTAATACCTATAATCAAAATGTCTAAACACATAGCTAAATACATGGACAGGACTACAAAATATGACTATCCTCAGCTTAACAAAATTTAACAAGAGTCCAAGGCAAAAAGTTTAATTAAGGGCAACTACCATGTAAAAACACCAGGGAAAAAATGGCTTCAGTCTACACTTTCGGCTTTGGAAGGCGGAGCCTGGAAAACTCCAGAGCACAGAGAAAAAGAGGTAGAAGCAATCTAGGATGATTCCCACAATCATCCTTGGGCCCCCACAAGTATATACACAAACTGGGCACATGCCTATAATCCAGGGCTGAAAAGGCAGAAAAGATCCCTGGGTCTTTCTAGTCAGCCAGTGAAGCTGGACTGAGAAGCCACAGATAATGAGAGGAGGCCCTGTCTCAAAAAAAAAGACTGTGTACATACATACACCCCACATGCACACCACATATTTGGACAAAAAAAAAATGAAAACCTAAAGAAGTTAAATGCACAACATTAAAATGTCAAAAGAATCTCGCAGAGAAAAAACCATGAACTACTTTGTTTTCCTCTAACTTCCTGTTACATGAAATTTTTTGAGAAACACAACTTTTCATGCTATTCACTCAAAATCAATCATAAGCCCTAATGTGTAAGCCACTTGTAATGACTTGTTTTGACTGTCTCCCTAAAATGCAATGTTTAAAACCCCAATAATTCCTACTTGTTCTGAATCCTCTACTTTAAATCCTCTTCTACTTCAAATTTTTTTCTCTTTTCAAATATTTTATTTGTAAAAGGGAGAAGGGTGAAGAAAGATGGAGAATGGGGCATTTGTGCAGGTCAGAGGACAACTTCCAGAAGATAGTTCTCTCCTTCCTTTAATCACGTGGACTGTGGTACTCAGAACACCAAGGTTGCACACAGGTCATCTCACTGACCACAAAACTTTTTCCTTCTTCCATGGAGTCTTCCCATACTCCTCTGGCCCTCAATAATCAGAACTCTCCTTTCTACATTCTTTTTTTTTTAATATTTTAGTGTGTAGGTGTGTGTATCAGAAGGCATTATATGTTCCTGTGGAAAAACAACTGTCAGTCACTTCAGGAATCACCCTGGATTGCTTCTACCTCCTTGTTTCCCTCTGCGATTTCCCAGGCTCTACCCTCACTAGGGCTAAAAGTACAGGCTGCTGCAGTTTCTGCCTAGCGTTTTTTTACATGGGACCTGGGATCCGAACTCAGGACCTTCTGCTTACAAGATAGTCTCAAACTCTGAGCCATCTCTCCAGCCCCTTTCTACATTCTTTTTAATATTTTATCTGAATGTGAGAGAGCAAGCACAAGCACCATGGTATATGATTCTCAGAGGTCTTCTACCAGTGTGGGCTCCAGGGAATCTGGTGCAGGTCATCAGGTTTTGTGTGCGGGTGCCTTTACCAACATTTTACCCACTCTCTTTTGTCAATTCTAATAGCAGAAATATATATAAATAGAGAGAGAAAGGAGAGATAAATGTTCTTTTAAATAAATTTGGGACTTTCAATGGTTTTACAGAGTGCTTGCCAAATACATTTATCTTTTTACGATCTCAATTCCTATTTATCATTATTGTCCATGTGTGTGATGTGTATATATGTAACTATATACAACAGCACACATGTGGAGGTCAAGGAGAAACTTTGTGGATTATAAGCTCTGTGGAGTTAAGTTTTCGTCTACCTTTACATGGGTTCCACAAACCAAACTCAGGTTTGTCAGACTTGGACAGCAAGCTACTCTACCCATTTAACAATTTTGCTGAGTCTCCAATACTTCTAATTGAAATACAACCATAAAGCCAGATACAATAGCATGTGTCTTTAGTACTACTGAGAAAACAGGCTTGAGTCCAGTGGATCAAGAATAGTTTGGGCAATGTAGCAAGACTGTCTAAAAAAGTAATACACACCGTTTGCACAATAATGTGACTACACTGAATACTACTAAAGTAGATTCAAATACTAATCAATTTGTTAGAGTTTTTTTAATTATGATTTAAAAACATAGCCTTGTCTAATACAGCTTGCTATTGTTTCACGTGTTTGAAAACACAGAAAGCAAGGATCTCTAGTTCTTCCACACCATATTGAGCACAACACAAACACTTTTCAGTGCTCACTGATTTACTCACAACAGATTGATACAAACCTGATGTAGTTCACAGAACCACTCAGAAATAATTCAATTTCAATAGCTTCAGAAAAGACCAACACTTTACTTCTACCTCAATATGAGTGTTCTACAAACAACACAAATCTTCAATCTCCTGAGCTGTGGGCATTAAAAGGAGCACTACCAGCCTATAATTCAACTATGCTAGTTATTCTCATATTTGCTGAGTGGTTACTACACTTGGGCATTATGTAAAGTGCATGATCCACAATCTCTACCCTCATGTATAACAAATGTTAAGGTGACACGTAAAGATAAGAATAATTCCCATTTTTTGGTTTCTACCAGTATCATTTTACTTCACTACTGGCAAAGAAGGATAAAGAAAACTTCTGTTCATTTGTGTTCATGCTTGGGTTGGAACTATTTTTACCAACTGGCTGCTTTTTAAAACAAACAAGCAAAGCTCTTAAAGTCACATCTCTTCCTGGGTCCTGAGGCTTAGAGAAGGAACTTCTCCATCGTTTCTATATTTTTAACAAGAATCTCAGTTGGATTCTCCAAAGTCTTATTATCATCCACTGATATTCTTCAACAGTGTTTAACACTGTGGCCCAGGGTCAGTGCTTAGCTTGTAGCCCATTACCCATGACCACCTCAAGCTTGTGGCAATTCTCTTGCCTTCATCCCGAGGGCAGGGACTATAAGCATGAGCCACCATGCTTGGTTCCATTCTTAAATAACCATACTGAACACTGACTTTCAGTGGCCAGAGTCATATCTATGTTTATACATAATAGTAATGATTTATATATCAGATGATGATGGGATGATGAAGCACACCCCAAAAAATTCAGCTGGCCCAGTTTCTGTGGGTTCCATATCTGTGAGTTCAAGCAACCACAGATTAAAGTACTTAGAAAAAAAAAGGTACTGTATACAATCCATTTCTCTTCTCATTATTCTCTAAACACAACAGTATAACCATTCACAGAATTTACATGCAGTAGGTATTATAGATATGACTTATAGTATGCAAAAGGACATATATATGTTATATTTTTACCAAAAAAAAGTTCCTACCTCAAATTTTACCAGTCTTACAATATCATGATATATGATATGTGATACTCTACTCTTGGAGGCACTTATCTCATTTGGTCCATAAAACCCTGATGAGGTAAAATTCCCACGATTTGATGATATGACCTAAGAATGGCCTAGTGAGCAAGCAACAAAACCAGCACTCACATACTTCAATTATCCATCAGTCTTTCCGCAAAAATCAAGTTATATAGATAACAACTAAATTTGTTAGCTACAATTCTTTAGCACCTGGTTGTGCTATATTCATCTACTATAAATGTTGCTACAATCAGATTATTATTTGTTTTGCAAGGCTAGAGAAAAACAGGACCTCGCACATGTTAAACAAGCACTCTACCTTTGAGACACATATCTAGTTGCTTTTTAATATATTCTTTCTGCAGCAAAATTAACTACAACAGAACTGCTCCTTTACATGCTAGTGTCAAGTTCTGACATTTCTTAACCACCATTTTTTATGTATAAACCAACATTTCTTTATTCCAACACACTTTGAAAACAAAGCACATGATTTTAAAATGATTACTTTTCAAAACTGTATCTTCAACTTTTCAGTGATAATAAAAGTGAATACAAAGCGACTTTAAATCTGGAAAATTCAGATAAAGACCATAGATAAAACTATTATGATCCCCTCTATAACACCCAAGATCTTTTCTTCTGACTTCACACAGAAACCACCAAAGTAACTATTATAAAATTAAATGACTGAAATATAATTGATAGATAAAATGAGGATGTTTATTTCCTCAAGAAAAAGGTATTCTTATAAATGGTTGAAATCACGAAGTTTACTTAGCATGAATTTCAAGATCACTAAGAGAAAGTGACTAGAATATATTGCTGTACTCCTATCCTATCACAGCACACATATTCTCAATGTCTGCATTAATTACAACTTTCTGAAAACATGAATCAAACTAAAAGCTATGAGTCATCTGCCAGTATTATAAGATTTTCATGTTATAAAACCAAAACACAATTTAAAAATTTAACATCTCCAAAGTCTACATTAGAATCATAATTTAATCACAATAAAATGTTATCTGGTATCAAGTTTATATACTGTTTGGTAATTCCCCAATTCCTATATTTAAGGTCCACTTTTTTACATGTTTATTTCTAACACTGATGTTTATAAAGTAACTTCATTTGGGAACAATTTGTTAGAATTTTGCTCAATAGTCATAATGACCTTAGCATAAATTTGCTTTTTAAAAAATAATTTTAAGTATGTAAAGTAGGTTTCCTAATGGAATTTTCATATATATTTGGGTTGAACTGACTCCATTTTGCATGAGACTTTTTCCAGGATTAAAAGATGATGGCCAAATAGAAAGGAAAGGGGGGAAAAATTATGCAAGGACAAAGGCAGCCAGCAGAGGGACTCATTGACTTCTGCCATCAGCAGAATAAACCCACACATTTCTTACAGCGTAAGTAATGAGTAAATGTTTAAAGAAATGCAAACGATCAATAGAAAATATGACAGAATGTTCTGCTCCTAGAGATAGTTACAACTGGGAATATTTTTTTTTCATTTAGAATACCTAATGTTAAGTCAGGCATTGTGATATAGATGTAATTCCAGCACTGGTTTGAGGCCACTCCGGACATAGAACTACTTAGAATGCCAAGCTGAAGGTCAGAGCAAAGATCCCTGTTCTGGACCCATCCACTTCTTTAAGACAAAATGGGCCAGTGAGATGGCTCAGCTAACAAAGGTACTTGCTGTACATCTTGGAGACCTCAGTTCAAGTCTGGAACCCACACAGTAGGAGAAAAACCCAACTACTGAAAGTTTTCCTCCCTTCACAACACACACAGTTGGCATGCATATACACACACTTTTTTAAAGCTAAAACCTGATTTTAATATTGACCAAGAAAGCATGATAAACTATTAATTTCTACTTCACAAGACCTAATAGTTTCCTCAACAGCCAATTATAATGGGTTAAATCCTTCAATGAAGTCATAAAACTCTCAAAAATATTGAAAAAAATTCACTAGACTTGTTTAATTTTTTTAATGAAGAAGCATGTGAAGTATTAAATTACCTTGAAAAGTTTTAATTAATTCAAATACAAACATGGCTCTCAGAATCTGAAGTCTGTTCATTTTACTCAAAAAAATATGAAAGCATAGTAAGTGAGCACAGATTTTTACTATCTGTGCAAATCTGAAGAGAAAGGAATGCAGCCCCGAGTATGCTACAAATGGTAGTAGTTGCATTTGCTCATGGGCCATTGAACCCCAAGCCTTCTTCCTGTGCCACCATGTTTTAACAGGTGCCCTAGACCTCTGAACCATGCTAAGAAGCACAGCCAGTGACTCTCCAAATTACTACTGCCCCATGGCCAAGTGTCAGCTGGAGAAAAATGCACCAAGAGTTGGCTCACTGGCTCTCTAATACTACCAGCTTCTGTTAACCCATACCTATTATTTTGTCTTGGTCTTGGATGTTTTGTTATGGAAAAAGAAAGTAGTGTAGAACTAAGCAAATGAGATGTTGAAAAGTATATTCCTAGATCACAGTATCACCAAGCAAGAAAAAATTAAATTTTCAGAAATGGCTTGTAATTTTTTTCAAACTAAAATTTCCTTTCAGGCCAAAGAATCATAATGAAAGAAACATAAAAGGGGGGAAAGGGGAACTCTGGGGTCCATAGAAGCAGCCAGGGAGAGTATGGGAGGGAGTAGGATGGATTGATGAAAAGAAGGGAGAGGGATTGGAGGGAGGGAGGGAGGAATGGAGGGAAGCAGGGATCAGTACTCGATATGCTTGTAAAACTAAAAAAATAAAAGAGAAAAAAGGGGGAAAAAGGGCTTATCTTCAGAAATAGGTATTAGTTCACCAATGAAGATACCAGAAAAATTTTACTAAAGAATCACTAACATTATGGGTAAAGAACTTAATATAGGCGATCTAGCCCCTCATGGCCCTCTAGCACCATGAGTCCGTTTCCAGCTGCCTACTTCTCTTGGAGGCAATCTGGCCCCTCATGGCACTCCAGTGCCATGAGTCTGTTTCTTGTTCCTTGCTCCTCATGAATTCCATGCCTAGGCACTGTGCGTTCTCATGGGCTCCCTAGCCCCTCATGGCACTGTTTCATTTCTGCTTCTCATGGAAGCACCCTAGCTCCTCATGGCACTCCACGTCTGGAGTCTGTGAGTTCCAACCTTTCCCTTTCTAATAAACTCTACCTTAATTCCCAAAAAAAAGAACTTAATATATATATTAAAGAAATTGGGTCATATCAATTTGGGAAAAATTAATCCAAGAAAACATGTAGTAATGTTAAAAAAAAAAAAGTGCAGAAAAAAAAAGTAAAAATAAATGCCAAGAGGTAAACTTATTTCCAAAGACAAGGGAATAATAATGCTAAAAGTATTTTGACCTTCAAATTGCCCAGACTTGTCTATTCTCTCAAAACCTTATACCACTGATTACCACAAATTCTACTATAGTACATTAGCAAAACTCTAGCTAAATGAACTCAGTACCAAAGTCAACTGTAAATACTTGAATGCAGAGACTCTGAACATAAGAACTAGAATAGAATCATCTGTATACTGTCCTCTAAACCTTCCCATACTAAGAACATAGTTTAATAAAATAGTCAAATACAACAGATGTCTCCAAAAAACATTAAAAATGAAAAAAGAAGTTCTATGGCAGCTTTCTCCACATAGAGCTTGAAGACAAGTAAAAAAAATCTGAGGAGCAGTCCAATATATGTTCTAAAAAAAAAAAAAAGTTAACAATAAAGCAGTAAACTCTTATTTAAAAATTTCGTGACAAGAACCTGATAATAGTGAATTATTCCCCATATGCTGAAAGCCAGCCTTGGCTGGGTAAGAATAACTTTACATTAAATTTCTCAATATGTACTTGTTTGAGTAAGTTTTCAGGAACCCAATCCAAACATTTACTGATGCTGGTGCTAAATACCCAAATGTTTACATTTAAAATTTTCAAAACATCTTTGGAAAATAAAAATGTAATTGTATAATACTAAGTTTTACCTTTCAAGAAATAGTGTATGTCTGTTTTGTGGTGCTAGGACTCAAACTCCAGGACTCATATATGCACTTTACCACTGTATATATACCACTGTGCATAACCCACATAACTTTTATAAGCCTCCCTAACTGTACACAAACCAAACAATGACTTGAGCATAGAAATAGGTCTCATGAAACAGATGTCACATATAGATGACTGTACAGATTGTTACAAACTTTAAAACTTCATACAATTTTGGCAAGATGGCTCAGCAGGTTAAGGCAATGGCTTATAAGTGACCTGAGTTCAATTTTCAGATGCCCACATGATGGAAGAAGTGATTTTGGAGAAGTCTTCTGACTTCCACACATACCTTTCTCTCTCAAATATATAGCTATTTTACTCTTTATTAATGTCATTTATGCCAATTTTCTGGATGCAATAACTTTTTTCTCCAATTTCTCTTATTCATTAAAAATTCAAATTTTAAAGTACATAAATGGCCAAGAACTGTCACAGTTCAAACATTACCACAGGGAAGATACACTTTGCAAATTCCTGACAATTCTAGTCATGTTGTAGCGTGTCATTCTCTGACCCAGCCTCTGTGAATCACCCACTTGTTATTTGCAGCCTAACCTCTCAGCACACTGCATATTCAATGATCCTCAATTTTTTTCTTTAACACCTGTTTTCATTTCCTTCAACATGTCACTTGGAAGTTTCCAGTATAGAAACTGCAAAGCCACATGATTTTGCTTAAATCTAAAAAGCTTAAATCTAACAAGATTTATAAGCTTCAAGACAAAGGAAACGTTTCCTTTAATAAACATTTATTGATCCTGAAATGTTAGTTATAAACTGAGTCAACAGGTAATATCACAATTATCTATTTTCACAGTCACAATGAAGTTGTGATTTGTAGATGATGTAATCCAAGATCCTTCAAACTATCCCAAACCTTATTTGAGTAAAACAAATGGATGGAAATATTTAAATGCCCTGCTCTTTAAAAGGTGTATACTTCAAAAAAAAAAAAAAAATAGCTAGGCATTAGAATGATTTTTCATTAGAATGTCACTAGGCTGACATGAAATTATTCTGTAGCTACAACTAATCCTCTTAATGAAAAGATCACTAGCTTACAGTATTTTTCAGGTGTAACTGTATCTCAATATGTAAGGAGAAAGATTTTAAATCACATTATACCCAAAAAATAAGATGTAACTTCATATTAAAAAAAATTATTTTTGGAAACAGCAAGGAGGCTGATGTACCTTTTACCTAAATCTGAGTTTGATCCCCAGAGCAGAGCAATGGCGATGGTTAGAAGGTGCAAGGAGAGAAACGACTTCTGAAAGTTGTCCTCTGACCTCCACACCTTGCAACATGGCAAGCGTGAACCTGTTCATTCGTGTGCTAACTGGTCCGCTCTTTCTCCCAAATAATGTTTAATCTTTCTTAAGCTTGACCTATTGTGTTTGTACCAAGCAAGCCTACAAAACAATAAAAAGAGATCAAGTTTTGCAGCTGACCCCTTTCTGCACAAAGAACATCTCCTATATCACATTCCAACTATCGCCATTGTGAATAAAATATTCAGTCTTAGAAATGGACTCTGAGATTTCTCAGAGAACGAAGATGCTTCTTAGTCAGAAAATCAAAATGTTTGTTTAACAAGTATTCATTAAAAAACTTCTTTTGAAAAATAAGTTGAGAATTCAGGAAAAATTTCAATGGGATTTTTAAAACCTAAAAATCTAAAACATCATGTTCCCTTCGGCAGATTTTCCTTTAGCTGGAAGTACTGGACAGTTAATTCTAGCTTCCTGTGGTGGAGGCATGCTGGGTTATACAACATTAATTCTAGATTTTCTCAGGAGTTTCACAACAGAAAGCTTTAATTCTGTGTTTACCAGGATATTGATAATCATCATCATCAATTGAGTTCCTATGTGTACCAGGCAGTTATTTTTCTGGGTGATAAACAAACAATACTTCTAAATCTTACAAAAGATTTCATGACTGGTATTGATAATATTTTGTAGATAAGAAACTTGAAGCTCAGGGACTTGTAAAAACAACTTAAGTTGGGAGTGGTACAGCCAGGCCCAGATGCTTCACAAAGGGTTTTTTCAGTTTGTTGGATTTTTGGTTGGTTGATTTCCTGTATCATCACACTGTTAGTTCTGAAAAAAAAACAAGATTAAAAAAAGGACAAACAAACCCTATGTGTCCATTATTTCCATTTTTAAAATTCAAACGGGAATTTCCAAAAAAAAAAACAAAAAAACAAAAAAAGAATAAGAAAGAAAAGAAAAAGTAACAAGGTTGTAATAGAATAAAGGAAGGTGCATCACTTAGGCTAGGCTTCACCAAAATCATCCAAAAATAATGAAGTACAAAAAAGCACCAAAGACAGTCCTTTCATCCCATTCTCCAATAGAAAAACAGGCTGAGACTTGTCAGGAACTCATGAATGGAGTGGGAATATATAAATCAAACCAATCAGATTTTCTGAATCTTAACCATTTTAATCCAAAGGAAATCATATTAGTTAACCAGCTACAAAACCATTCAAAGTTCTGAGTCTGGTAGCTGAGGTCTATAACCCCAGAATTTGGAAATAGAGGGAGGAGGATCTGGAATTCAAGGTCATCCTTGGCTACCTAGTTTTATTTCCAAGAATTTCCTGGAGACTGGAGAGATGGCTCAGGGATTAAGATTCTGCCTCACAACCGGAAGGTCCTGAATTCAGATCCCAGGTCCCACTGAGGCAACCTGCACTTCCAACCCTATAAGCAGAGCCTGGGAAATCCCAGAGTAAAGTAAAAATGCGGTAGAAGCAATCCCGGATGATTCCTGAAGTCATCTTTGGAACTCCACACAAAATAATTGTTTTAAAAAGTTTAAAAAGTCTTTAAAAAAAGTTTTGGGGTCATACCGTCTCAAAAAAGAAAAAAAAAACTGTCCCAGAGAAAATTTTCATTGAAGTCCCACTACTGATTGACACAAGTAGAAAAGCCAACTAACTAATGAGTTGATTACCTATATACTAATTAACTGAACCAGAAATCTAAGGATTGCAATGTGAAATCAAAACATCCTATTGACTACATATAAACATGCATAAATTGTTCCCTACACATTCTAACTTTTTCTAAACAAGGAGGAAAGAATCTAAAGCCAATGAGGCAACAAACAATACTTAGATACATGTAAAGGTAACAAACATGACTAAAGGAAATACTATTTTCATACAGGAATTGAAACGTCACATAACAGCTTAATTACACATACAAACTGAAAATGATTTAGATTTGTTGACTAAGACCTTTAAATAAAAGTAATTAAAATTTAAATTGCTAATAATTCCATATGACTATTCTAAGTCAAACCATGGCATTTTAAAATGTTTTATTAAAGTGAAAAAAATATTTTATCCTTTTTGGCCCTTATTTTCCTCCTGACAAAAGGAGGAAGGTATAAATAAACACATGATGTCATTTTCATTCTGAAACCTTAAAAAACAATTCAATGAAAATCTGAATAGATGCAAAAAATTCCACAATTTTCTCAAAAGTATATATAACATTGAAATTTAGGATTTGTATGTTTTAGTTCTATTAAAAAAAAAAAGATACTTAGTTCTATTTCAAAAAAAAAAAAAAAAAAGAGAAACACAAGGACTGGGGACGTAGTTCAGTTAAAAGAATGCTTTTCTAGGCTGGAGAGATAGCTCAGGGGTTAAGACTCTGCCTTGAAAGTAGAAAAGCCTAAAAAAAAAAGAAAGTAGAAAAGCCTGAGTTCAGATCCCAGATTCCACATAAAAATGCCAGGTAGAAATGGTGTCTGCATTTCCAGCTCATGGAGGCTGAGTCTGAGTAAACTCCACAGCAAAACAAAGAGGGAAGAAACAATCCAGGATGAGTACCAAAGTCACCCTTGGGCCTCCTACAGGGATATACAGTGCTCTTTAATATACATGCGCACGTGCATGCATGCATACCAGTGCTTTTCTAGCATACATGAATCCTGACTTTAATCCCAGCAACGCAAACTGACGTAACGGCCCACACCTGTAATCTCTGTATCTGAGAGGTAGAGGCAAGAGGATAAGGAATTAAGATCAGCCCGGCATACAAGAGATCCTGACTCAAAAAAATACTGAAGCAAAACCAAAAATCATTTTGTTTATTCTATAAAGCATGCTTAAATAATATAAAGCTTCCAAAAATAAAGCTTACATAAAGAAATTACTTTTTAAAAATGAAGGAAATAGGGCCAAACCACTTTGTGAGTATTAATCAACTAAAGAACCCCCCCAAAATGTCCAAGACATTTTAATTACAGTATAAACAAAATTGAAGATTAGAACAGCTGAAAAGTTACTTTAAATATTCAGGAAATATTTCAAATTACAGAATATTACATAACTTTTGAGGAATCCAGGATATCAACAAGGCTAAACTACTTTTAACTAGTTTTGACCACAAGTGACCTTAAATCAATTCAAAATACTTGAATCAAGTGAAGGTTTTGGTTTGAGTACTGGTTTATTCAAGTATTAGGTTAATTTCCTGATCTTTTCATTTTCAATTGTATATAAGCCAACACATAATTATCAACATTCTTTACATAGGGAAAATACTATGTAAAGCAAGAATGGAATTGGTAGTTTTTGCCTTTTGTAATGTAATAAATAAGTCATGATATAATCTTTAATTTTCTTCTGAAATACTGTAAGAGATATTGAATATTTAAAAATAATTTGTAATATAAAGGAAAATATTCCAGCAAGTATTTTGGAAGAACATATGCCACTGAGAAATTCCTTACAAATCAAACTTGTGTAAATCACAACATAAACACACTAGGGGGAGCTCCCTATCTGAAAGAACTCAGAAATATGGGGGTTTTGTCACAATTCTAATCTATCAGCTGTCATTTACATCCACCTTTCATTTAACAAATTTCCTGAAAAACATTGTCCCAGTATTTCATACCATATTTTCTTTCAAAGTATTTCTTTAAGAAAAAAAAAAAAAAAAAAAAACTCAGTCTGGTGCTTATCAACTGCCACTGAGATGGTGACTTTGATCAAGTTACATTATTTTTCTTTCACACCTGCTTCCCTAAGGATGAAACAAAGTGCAAGGAAAAAATATGTATTTAAAATACGACTAACAGATTTCAATGTATGTAACAACAGAAATCAACTTCAAGGCTCACTAGACTTTATAATTGTAATTTCAAGCTTAAAGCTTAAAAAAATAAGGAGTAAACTTTTTTTTGCATTTTATGCCTAACTAAGCATATCATAATTCTTAAAAAGCATTTTAAATACAAACACCATTTAAAAACCTCTCATTCATTCTACAATATGAGTAATAAGAATAAAGGGTTTCATTGTTGCTGATTTGAAATAAACAATAAAGGCATAAGGTAATAACATGACTGTTGAATGTTACATAGTAATTCGATACCAAAATCAAAAGTTGGGGTTCCAATTCTTACACTTCTAAATCATTGCTGTTGTCTTAATACATACATACAGGAGAGAAATATTAAGTTTGACTATAAAATCTCTTTTCAATTAATAATTGTTACAAATGCTTTGAGAAGGCTTAAAAGTTCAGGGACTTGCCAAGATTATTCAATAGGGAAAAGATATTCATTTCAGCAAATGGTTCTGAGGAAACTGGATACCCATATGCTAAAGAAAAATTGGATCCATTTCTTACATTGTGAAAATCAATTTGAAGTAGGTAAGATCTACATATGCTCTAAAACTATAAAATTCTGAAAAAAAAAACAAAAAAAACTTCAATGCTTGATGTACCAAAACTTTGCACATGTAACTCTAAAAGCATGGGCAAAAAAATTAGAAGTAAATACGTACTGGAGTATGTAAAAATTTAACCTTATGCAACAAAGCACAAAATCCAACAAAATAAAAGTGTAATCCAAAGAATGAAAGAAACACGTGAATTATCTAATGAGTTAGTTAAAATCCAAAACAAAAAAGAACTCCTACAGGGCTAAAAATGTACCTCAGTAAAAAGTGGTTGCCTAGCATATATAATGTCCTAAGTTTAATTACCAGCAAAACACACACACACACACACACACACACACACACACACACACAATGCTACCATAATTCAACAAAAAATAATAACCAATTTTAAAATGGGTAAAAAAAATACTTTTGGAGTATATAGGCCAAACACATGAAAAGATGTTCAATATAGATAAAGAAATGCAAAGAAAAAATCCGTGTTATCACCTCACACCCATTTGGATAACTAACATGGATGGGGTGGTGGCACAAGAATGTATAAAAAGTATTAACACTTGTACGTTATTGCTGGGATGCAAAAAAAAAGGTGCTGTGAAGAGTATGGATACGTCCTTTAAAAAAGGAATGAAATTACTATTCCATTTCAAAATATTTATCAAAAAGAATTAACAAGCAAGACCTTGAAGATATAATTGAATATATTAATTATAACATTCCAAATAGACAAGAGGTAGAAGGAACTGACAAGACCATCCACAGATGAGTGGATAAGGAAATGTGACATATACATAGAATGGAATAATTCAGTCTTTGAAAGAAAATTCTAATTCATGCCACAACATGAATGAACTTTAGGAAGACAACGCAAAGCAAAAGAATCATAAAGGCAAACAGATTCTACCTCCTCAGCATCCATGAAAAGTTCTATGTTCCCTTTCAGATACCCCAAAGATAGATACTCAAGTACTTTGCATGCTCTAGAGTATTTGCATATTCTCTTGGATACTTTCTATCACCTCTACAAATGCTATGAAAATAGTTTTCTTCTTTGGGAAACAACAAAAGTCTGTATTTTCTCAAGTATTTTTGTGATTGACTGAATCCGTGAAACGAACAGGAAGATCCAACTGCACTGTATTACACACGTGAGGTATGCAAGGTAGTAAATCTCAAAAACACAAAATAGAAAAATAATCCTCATGCCAATGAGAAGGCTCATCAGATGAGGTGTCTGACTGCACACTTGGTGACCGGAGTTTGATCCCCAGAAGCCCACACCGTGGGAGAAATGACTTCTAAAAGCTTGTCCTGATCTCCTGCCGTGTGCATGCCCATCCCCCATCTCTAACAAATAAATATCTTTAAAAAAAGAAAAAGAATCCCCAGGGACTGGGTGTAAGTGGAGGTGGGGAAGGCCAGGGAAAGGGGACTTACTACTTAATAGGTAGAATTTTAATTCTGAAAGATAAAGAAAAGGTCTAGACACTGATTATCCAATAATAAAAATATACTTTATCTTAACAGCTGCAGACTTAAGAATGGGTGATAATGAGATTCTTAACCATAATTTTAAAAATAAAATTTTTAAAGGATCTGAATTTTTACAAAATAAGATAGAGGATGTAGCTCAGTAGTAGGACCTTGTGTAGTGCAGCCACACTTCTGAATTTGATACTTAACACCACAAAAAAACAAAATACCATCACTATTGTTTCTGTCCATATTCAGCACTGAAGTATGTTCAAACAGAGTAATCTACTTGCAACTGAAAAGACCTGATATCTGTAACTTAATATCAAAATATTTGCTGACAACCCAAGGGAAAAAACCCACAAAAAACAGGAACCAAGTTTTCACTATTTCACTAGTCAACATTAAAAGAAAATTTATTTGTACTACTCAAGTTTTAAAAGTTATTACTTGGGTAAAGGAGAAAAATATCAAATTATATCTGGATTGTCTGCTAAAATATCAAATTATATCTGGATTGTCAAGACTTTTACGTTCAACAATAAAATGTGTCAAAATCATCTTAAACTAAAGCAAATTAAATGCTCCCATTTAAAACCTTAAAACATTAACTATTTACTTGATCTCCTTTTAAGATAATGGATAATATATCATGTACTATTCTAGACAATGTAATCAGTAACACTCTATTAGGAGGAGGTGGATATGGTGCAAAGCCTGTTACAAAATAATGAGAGTTGCCAAGTAATTCTAATATGAACCTAACTGAGCAAAAAAAGCTACAAACATTAGTAGAAAACCTGGGGCTAAATAAAGTAGCCTACATATAGAACTTAACCTCTTCTAACCTACCCTATGATTAGTTAAGATTTTCAGTGTCTCTTAAAGGTGATGATTTATTATTTTTAAGTGACATATGTGGACAAACGTTATCAAATTCACCTACGAATATAGGCAATTTAATAAGGTTCTGCTATAAAGAGAAAGGGTGTGTACAGCCAATACATTAAACTCTAACTATAGAATTATCAGCATATGATACTGATTATCAAATATACAAAGGTGTCCCTTAAGCAGAGAAGTTCAGTGGGATACCCAAAAGTGTTTGAGGGAAGTGTTTTTCTTCACAGCTGCTTTAACCTTACTGACGTCCTACAAAATCTGCAACATCCTAGCTAATACTCAAGAATTGGCAAGCTAACAAATCCAATATAGATATTAACCTCCTTGCAATTGGTTATGTAAAATCATATAAATCATATATGTGCCTGTATATGTGTGTGGGGTTACCAATGTAAATGCAAAATTACACAAATTTTCATGTTAACCTACAAACTTAAGAAAATAACTTAGAACTGCTATCTTCCACCTAACCCACGCCTTCTCGTTTCCATCAACTACTGAAACAAGATCTAAACACTTAGTACCTATGGGCTTCACAGATCCTAATGTAATAAAAACACTGAGGCTACCAGCCTACAGATACAAGGTACTTTTACAAAGAACATGTGAAAGATATTTAGGATTAAATATCTGAGGCAAATTTCTCAAAAATTTTCCCTTTGAACAGATAACACCAAATATTTCAACTTAATGATAAAATCTTTGGAAGAGATTTTCTTCTAAATTGGAACGTGTGGCTACTTTCACTCAGAAATACATCTCGAATAATTTAAATGCTCGTTTTCATTTTTCTGTACCAATTTGGAACATGAGCATTAAAACTTCTCCCTGAATCCTTGCAGATTCAACAAAATAACTGTGAAGAATTATCCCTGCCTGTTGTCAAGCTAATAATCCCTAGGTAAAAAGATTCCCAATCTCTGGATTCTTTTCTAGTCAAAGTGGTAATGTGGGATTTTTCAACCTCAAAACTGAAGATTTATTTGTAAGATCTGAAGTGTTTAAATGTCCTTACTGTCTCCATGATGCAATTTTTCTAAGAAACCACCCTAAACAATATTGTAAATATGTAGTTGGAGGTGGAGGTATCCAAAAGTCATCCCATTTAGGATAGGTGATGCAGAAAAACAAGATATTAACATTTTGACACTAGAGTCACATTATAGTAACATTCAAATGGATCTTTGAACTCGTTTGGGCTAAAATCATAATAAAAACTACAGAACTACATAAAGGAATGAGATTCATACATAGAAACAAAACAAATTGCAAAGAATTACAAAATAAAGTAGAACAAAGATGTAAAGTATTAATGTAGGTAATGTATATTATATATATTACCTATATTTACCTACTTAAATACTATTCAGGCCTCTTTAATTGTAACACATATTTTAAATGTTATGGGCCAGAGCTCAACCATTTCTAAAGACACTGAAGTACTAAGGAGTTGGCACAAAGTATAAAAGTTCTAAAGCAAGGGAACAATTCCTTTTCCTTCTAAGCAGAATTTGTGTATTCACAGGAAAAACTTTCCTGAAATGTGTGAAATTTATAAAAACTGTGGATTACGGAATTTGGAAAAGAATGTATTTCCTAAATATAGCATTATGGTAATAGTGCTTTACAAGAGAACATAAGTGAATTGCTTGAGTGTAACATTCTTGTGTGTAGCACTATACATTTATTATCTTGTATTTCCAAGGTGGTGGTATAATAAAAAGTTCTATCTAAGAAATCACATTACTCTTTAGTGAATGACTTTGTGATTTAAACCTCTTGCCTCATCCACACATTAGAGCAAGAGAGAAACATTAGGGGTTTAAGGAAGGAAGGCTGTCATATTTCCCACACGTTTCCCCAAAGGGTTTGAAATTTGTATCAAAAAAAGAAAATTCTGGACCTGCCATTCAGAATTCCTACTTTCTGTATTCTTATTATTAAGAATTACCTCCCGTAATGGCTGCTAACAGGATATGTCTCTCAGGAAAGCACATTTTATAGTAGTCAGCTAGTGCACTCCAGTGAAAATTCTGAGTAATTATACAGTATGGTAAACTAAACCTTGATGTAACAAACGATAATTTCGCCAATATTTTTACTAACATAGAAATGAAGACTACTAAACCAAGTAATGACTAGGTCATCTGAATAGCTGCATAGGTGCCTGCATGTGGAGTTTCAGAATAGTATATTGAAACAGGTTATTTTCTCTTTTATGTTGTTAATGAACTTCCAGGGACTGAAACAAAATTCGTGTCAACTTGCTACCCAAGAATTCAGATGCTAACTCTGAATACAAATATATTTAAAAGGGGAAATGAGGAATATAGGTATCACACAGCTGGGTCGATTTTACCTTTGAACTATGTGCACACTGTACTTCATTCAACCTGGCATGTTTTCATACTTGCAATTCATGTTATATACTTTTTGGACTGGATTGTGTTTTTGCACACATAGAAAATAATCAACTCTTTTCCACCTTAATATTCAACCTACCTGCCCATAGTTGTCTATGCCAGTTACTAATCTATTTAAATTTAATAAATCAAAGGCTGTCCTTAGGGATTGGCCAAGAGTCGTGAGTCCTTCAGCCTGAAGGTTTTTCAGTTCATTCATGAACGTTGCATGGTTTTCTTTCCATCCGGCCTGAAAAGAAAAATGTAAGAATTTCTTTTTTTTTTTTTTTTTTACATGTTTTGAGGTCCCACACATACAGACACCAGTTACGACCTGAAGTCCACCGAGCAGGTGTTCCACTTGGGGTCGGTGTAGTTAACTTTACTTTTGGTTGATGTGGTTTTGGTTAATGTGCTAATACTGTTGTCTCGGGGGAGGGCACTCGTGCAAAGGAAGCGGAGAATGACCTGCTTGCTCTGTCTTTCGGGTCTTAACACGCTGGGGAATTTGTCCACAACTCCCCCCAATAACGGATGCGCAAGTGCTGGCGAAAGGCAGATGGCAGCGGACTTCCGAAGTTGACCCACAACTGTCCCAGGCCGGCGGCCCTTCCTAGCAGGGCTCTGCCGCCCCAAGCCTCGGGGTCCCCACGCCGGGCTCCGCACGCCGGCCAGGCCGACTCCCCTCGAACGCACCCCGGCTCCCGCGGCCGGGCGCTGTCACTCGGGCTAACTTGAATAAATATCCCCCACAGTTCATTGCAGCCGCTCGCGCCGCGGAGGGGAAATGTCGGCCATGTTGATGGCAGCGCGCCGCCGCCGCCGCGGCCGGACCCGGGAAGCGGCGCCCGGGCAGCTCGGCCGCGGCCCGAGGCTCGCGGCGCGCAGGCCCGCTCGGGCGGGGGAGGGGAGCGGGGCGGAGGGGAGCGGAGGGGAGGGCGGCCGCCGCCGGGGACGGGACCGGGCGGCGTCGGGAGCGCGCGGGTGGGGGAGGGGAGCATAATGAAGGGTGAATGGGGGGGAGGGCGGCGAGCGAGGCAGGAACAGGGAAGGGAAGGAAGCAGGGGGAGGGCAGGGCGCTTACCTTGATCGCGTAGGGCGGCTCTTCGAAAGTGACCAGCATGTACCTGTCCCCTCTGCTGGCCGGATCCCGGGCGCGGAGCTGCGGGGCGGGAGAGAGGCGAGCACACGGGCGAGATCACCGGGCGGAGAAGGGGCGCCCGGCCGCCCTCCGCCTCCCCCCCCACCACCCAGTACCACACACGCAGCGGCCGCCCCTCCACGCCGCCCTCCAACACAGATCGCTCCCCACCCCGCGCCCGGGGCCGGAGCCCCGGCCGGCCGAACCCGGCTCGCAGCGCCCGCCCGCCCGCGCGGTGGGGGAGGGGGTCCCCGAGCCCGGCAGCGCCCGCAGTCAGGTCCCCGCCGCCCCCGCCCCGCCACCCCCGGCCGCCCTCCTCCCCACTGCCGCCCGCGGGCCGCCGGGTCGGGGTCGCCGCCCGCCCGGGCTCGGTCAGTCGGTACCTTCATGAAGGTCTCTACCGCGCCTTTGGCCGTGTCCAGGTAGGTGGTGCCCAGATGGCTGCGCTGGTTCATAGAGGCAGACGTGTCTATCAGGAACAGTAAGATGGGCATAGTGCTGGCCGGGAACACCGGGGCCCGAGGTGGTGGAGAAAGAGACGGTAGAGGTGGAGGCGCCGGTGGTGGCGGCGGCGGCGGCGACCGCCGCTACGCCGGGCGGGGGAGCGCGGCCCCCGGGAGGAAAACACCGTCTGGGTCTTTCCTCCGGCTGCGGGGAGTTTTCTCCCCCGATAGTTGAGAGGAAACTCCCCAGACCCAGTCCTCCCCGTCGCACCCCCGCCTCCGCCTCCTCCTCCTGCCTGCCTGCCCGCTGGGGCGGGAGCCCGGCCGTCTGTCGGTCCGTCCTCCCCCCCCGCCTGGGGGTCCCGTCCCCACTCCCGGCCCCTGTGTGTGTCCCCGCGGGAGACGGGCCCGGCTCCCTTCCCCACCCCCGCTGCAGGGAGTGGGGACCAGGGAGCTGGCGAAGAGGGGAGTGGGCTGAGGGGAGATTGGCCCTGGGGCTGTTGGGAGAAGTTTCAGGGACTCCCTCCGCACCCCGGCGGTGTCACCACTTTCTCAGCCCCTCTCGCTACTGAAGCGCTTTTCTCTCTCACACTCCGGTTTTAACTCGGGCAGGGGCTGCATAAGCTCCGCCCCCTGACACGTCCCCGAGCCACGTGACGCGTCGCCCCGCCGTCCTATTGGCTAGTCCCTAGGATCTCATTAGCATATTCAAACAGCTCAGGGGCGGGGGAAGCTCGTAGGCCGACTGGGAGAACAGTTAGTGAGCACGCGCGGAGGCGGGGCACTGGGTGCGCGCGAGAGCGAGCGCGAGGGCCGGGCGGGCGGGCCGGCCGCCGAGGAGGCGGGCTCCGGGAAGAGGCGGGGCCGGGCCGCCGCGCGCCCGCGGGGTGGGGGTGGGGGCGGGGGCCGCGTCGGCGCGCAGAGGGCGGCCGCGGCGGCGAGGCTGCGCGCAGGGCGGCAGGCCTCTCCTTGGCGGCTTGAGGTGATAGGGGTCGGGGAGAGGGAAGCGGAGGCTGCACCCCACTCGCGTCCGGGCTCGCGGTGTGGTGGTAGCGTGAGGCCGGCTGAGCGTAGGGAACGCGCTCCCGCGCGGGGCCGGGGCGCCGGGGAGGCTCGGGGCCTCGGCGGCCGGCCCGCGCGGGGGAGGGGAAGCGAGAGGTTGTTTATGACCTGGACTAATCTCCTCCGGCCGCGCGGCTCCCCGAGCGCCCCACGGCCAGGAGCCCTGCGGCCGGGGACCCGCGGAAAGGCGCGAGCCATGTGCGTGTGCACCCGACGCCGAGCGCCTGGGGACCCCGCGCCGCCTCGGAGCGCCTGCCCTTCGCAAGCCGCATTAGGGCGTTGGGATATCAATCCAGAAACGAGGTGGCTTTGCCAAGCCATAACTCGCCGCCCTCATTTTTAAAGTGCGAAAAATGACCACGCTGCGCGGGTGACCCAGAAAGTCAATTCCCTCTGCCAAACCTTCCAAATACCATGGGGGGCGACATCGTCAGAGAAGTCCCTTTCCACTTACCTGATGTCTTCGGTCTGTGCCTACGAGTCCGAGGAACAGTTTCCTCAAATAAATCTAGTTGGAAAACTGCAAGACACTGCCTGAAATACAAGTTGAATTAGGGACATGCAGTCCTTGTAAGACTGCAGATATTTATAGGGCCTCTCCCACTAGCCTTGCGTTTCCGGATTTTATTCTTTATCCTGAAATCCTTATTTGCCTATTGGTCATCTGTAGTCTTCCTCTTATCAGTAATACTGAAGTAACATGGCTTGTGGCACTTTTTAAAAAAAAAGTCTGCCTTTGGTACTTGAACTTTTCCTGATAGAACAACCTCTGAAAGTTTTTAACCAACAAAAAATGGTAACCAATTTGCAGGAATGAACCATAGGAGAAGTCTAATATTTTTTAGGGATACAAAATGACAAGTCTGACAATATTTGCTGCATACCATCTATGTATAAGGATGGGCTTTATCATTTCATATAGTACTCTAAGAAAATCTTACATATGCATTACTACCCACTCTAAGGTAGAAAATGACAAGTTACCAAGTAATTTAAGGTAGGAAGAATCTCAGCCTTTGGGGGTAATGAAGTTTCCAGAGTCAGTATTTTGTGCTTTCAAGTAATTTTTCTTGGGATCATAGATCTGAAGATAATCTGAGTCATAGATCTGTGACAATACAAAAGTTGTTTTTAACAATCCCAGCAATTTTCTGTCAAAGTGTTTGCTTAATTTTCAGAGAATTGGGTTTTCCTTTATCAGTGCTTTTCAGCTGTGCTCTATGGATGCCTGCCTATCTGAAAACATTCTCTAGAATCATAGGAACTTTTCCATGTACATAATTCAGGTTTGAGAAACAAGAAAAGATTGGTAAGGTTTGGATGTGTAAAAAGGAAGAAGCTGCTAGTGGTAAGAATTCAGGCATGGGGCTGGAAAAGTGGCTGGAATTAAGACTGCCTGGCAAGCAGAAGGTCCGAGTTCAAACCCCAGGTTCCACTTAAAAACACCAAGCAGAAACCACAGAGGCCTGCACTTCCTGCCCTGGTGGGCAGAAGCTAGGAAACTCCAGAGCAAAGCAAAAAGGAGATAGAAGCCATCCAGGATGATTCCGAAGTCATTCTTGGACCTCCACGGGGAACATACAGTGCCCTCACACACACACGTGAAAAAATTCAGGCGTAGATGTAAAAGGAATTCAAACTAGAGTTGTTGGTTTGCTGGTTGGAAAGTGAAGTTCGTCTAAACCACCTGTTTTAGAACTAGAACTAGAAAGCATTATTTGGAAAGACTCAAAACTGGTCTGCTGAAGTAGCAAACATTAGTAATTGTCACGCCTTTTACAGTTACTTGAAATATTTTCATTAGCTCCATGGCCATTTTTTCATTAGAATTCATTTGTCCCTGACCCCATGGTATTTGTAGGTTATACTAGGGTTGTCTGTGGAGGACACAAGGTAAGATAAAAAGGTCAGAAGAGACAAGTCCAGAGAATCAGCCAGGAGCATATAACCAGAACCCGTACTTGTAATGGCACCTATGACCAAAGTTCAGGTTTCCAGCTCAGAAGTCCAGAAATACCAGACGGCAAGGCCCTGGGGCACAACAGGGAAAAGATCAGGACATCAGCAGCAAATCCGATGCAATCAGAAGCCAGGAAACATTGACAGTCATTAGAAAAAAATTGTGAAATAGACCACATTTATTCTTAGTGACTCTGGTTGACAATTTAACTATTGGTTGATGATGACTTAAAAGCAGTGGTTTTTAGCCAGCATATACACATGAGCTTACCCATAAAGTTTTAAAACAATGTACTCGTGTCCATACCTAGAAGAGAATTATTTGGTAGAGTTAGAATGGGTGCTAGTCAGCTCACGTTTTTAAAACTTTTCAGCTAATTTTAGAGTACTGATTAAGAGTTTAATCAGTTTAATGTTTAATATACAAAAATAGTGTATGTATCTGACATCTAGTATATTTCACACATCAGAATTGCTGCATTTATTAAACGCTCCTAAATATATTTGCTCAATAAAAGGAGAAGAAAACTGAATGTGAGCATGAATGTATGTAATGGTAGATTTGTGATATGTATGTAGATTTATGTGTTAGGCAAAAGAAGGGGGAGAGAGAATGCTGAATAATGAAGAGTCCCACTTCCTCAGTGAGCTTTGGCCCTAAAGTAAACAGGTGAGAACCACCAGTTTCTTCTTCACTCATTTCCTTTTTATGTTTCTAGAAAAAAATCATATTCAAGCATACGTTCCTAAAATGTGGCCCCTACATGCATCCCTTAAATTTCATGACATTCAACTGAAGAGACAGCTCTAGCATTCCAGAAGGAAAACTAATCAGAGTGGTGTGCACAGGACACTACCCTGTTGCAGTCTGGAGGACTAGGGGTTTCCTGGAGGGCGTGGTCAGGGGAGATATGTGGGAGAAAACTTGCTCCCTGCTGGTGTTTTTAAAAGAGTGATGTCCAAATGACCTTACTCCCTAAAGGGAGTAAGTAATAAGGAAACCTCTAAAAGCATGGTGACTGACTTAAAGCAATAGCCTAAATTGTTCAAATGGAGCTGTTCTAACAGAATTAAAAACCGATATGTTGCATCCATTTATAGAGGCTAGCCAGAAACCTTTTGAACTATTTTAAATCAATTAGACTGGGTAACACTGTTTAAAAATGATTATATACCAGTGTCTCGGCTTTTGGTATCTGGATATGCCATCGGAACAGAAAATAAGATGGACCTAGTGTTCTTCCTATGTAACTTACCCAGTGGCTTTGGACTTTCTTGCCATTTCCTCAGCTCTCTGCTGTACTAGCTTCTTCACATCATGATAGTAATGTTGAAAACTTCAAAAAACTTAGTAATAGGCCTAAAACTTGGATATGAAATGGTGCAATGATCAAATAATACATTCAAAAGGAAATTTAATTTTGGTTGTACATTTATATATCAGTCTTTAAAAAATGCTAGTAAGAAATTAGCTCTTTTCAATAGTTGAAGTCACAGACAGTTCAAGATCAATCTATACAATATGATGGACATATCCAGATTGAGCATAAGAGTCTAGATGGAACAGTTTCTCTGATTTAAAAAAAATGAATATCACAGACTTCTTTCAACTAATCTGTTGGGTGGGTTGGGGCATGTAATGCCAGGAACTGAATGTAGAATCTTGCAAATGTTAGATATGAACTTTATCACTGAACTATATCCCCAGGACTCACACTACTTATGCTACTTTTTTTGTTTTGAAGCAGGGTCTTACAAAATTACCCATGCTAACTTTGAACTCACTAGTCTATAGCCTAGACTGGCCTCAAATTTGCAGTCCCTTTGCTTGAGTCTCCTAAATAGCTGGAACTAAGCCTGAATCACCAGGCCTTGCGAAACTAATATTAAGTGCACATGTTTACAGGAGACAGGTGAAACAGATAATCAGACACAGCATTACCAGCAGCTCCCAGGCATGCTATAATAAGACTTAAAAGAGTTCTGGAAAATTTAAGGCAATGTACCCTATTTCGTCTATTTGGAGACACCATGAGTTGCTAAGAATCAGTATTTTTGGACTACTGAGGAATGGTTACTGTTAAACAATGAAATAGTAGTATCTTCTCACTTAGGAATTATCCACACTATGAATTCTGCCAACAAGAATATTTGTAATAGGACATTTTTTAAAATAACATTCCATTATTTTCTTTGGAATTTATTTCTAACACCTTTGATATCCATTGTGTGAATTTTGTTGCTGGTTTTTTCCTAGTCCAAAAAAAAGTGTCATTGAAAGGTTTTCAGACCTCAGCCAATCTTAAATCCCTTCTTCACACATAGTTGGTTGAGTGAAAAGTTGAGGGTATGCCACCAGAAATAACCACAGAATTTGCACATGAGCAGACTACTTCAACTACTTCAAAGCTGCCTTCTGATGGCACCATTGCAAGATGCCATTAATTGTAAGTCACATTCCAAATTCAGAAGTGTCAGAATGAGAAGAAATGTACATGCTAGCAATGGTAAAATACCATTTATTGCTGACCTATTAAAATAAGTGTTGGGAAAATATGCACAGAGCTTTAGAAGCATTGAGGAGGGAACAGCAAGCCCCCTCAAAGCAGCGTCAGTAGAGATCATAGAGGGTCTGTGGGCAAGAGCTGGAGTCCAGTATGGAAAAATGGAGGAAATGGGAGCTGGGCCACACCACAAAGGGTTTCATGTGTACAACTGAGACTTTTGGAAGTTTATTCTTTGTGGGGGAAGGGTGAGAGTTAGAGAGTGACCTTAAGAGAGAAAAACTTCAGCAACAACTTTGAGGATGACTTAAAAGTAGAAGACACTAGGCAAGGAGATAAATTAGGCAATTCCTACATTAAACACAAGAATCAATTTGGGAGTGTGAAGATCAGAGTTGAGCAAAGGCATTGAGATGGAATGACGAACAGGCCTCGTGGATGGTGCAGCAGAATCATAACTGTGATTTAAGTCAACTTACGTACCAAAGAGAGAACATCATCAAGCTCTGTGAGCATAGATTCTAATGAGATGTATTTCCTGAAAGGCCAATCATTAAGCAAAACATTGGGTGAATGTTCAATATGGGCAAGAGCTCTAGAAACTGCACTTTTCTTGTGAAGTTTACATCTTATAGGAAAGGTAGACAACTAAGGTACATAAAAATCTTTCTTTTTGGTATTTTATCCTTTTGAGAGAGAAAGAGCACTTGCATGCCGTGGCACATGGGGAAACATCAGAGAACTTTCAGAAGTCAGTTCTCTACTTCCACCATACCTACTTCTGGGAACAGGATGTAGGTCCCCAGGTTTATGAGCAGGTGCCTTGCCTGCTGAGCTTTCTTGTCAGTCGCAGGTGCCATCTATGGTACACTCATACCAAATGTTAAGGAGGAAAAGTCAACAGGAAAAAGAAGCAAAATGGTGGAGAGGAATGAATGGCAAAGTTTTCAACATGGAGAAACAGGGAAGTATTAGGAAAATGAAGTTTGAATGGAGACTCAAGTGAGGGACAGAGGTAGGTAGATGTCTAGGGAGAAGCAGGTTTTAGCCATTTATTTTACTGAAATTCTGTGGATTGAATGTTGATGCTCATCCTACCAAAAGTTTTAATTTTAATGAATGAATAACTTGACATGCTGAAATCCTAACCTCCAAGTAAATGATGCTAGGAGTTAAGAGTTGTGGAAAGGGGTTATGTCATGGGGGTGGGATGGAATCAGTAGACTTACAAGAGATTCACAAGGGAGATTGTTCAACCCCTTTCCACAATGCAAGTATATAGTTGGAAATTATCATCTATGAATTGGCCCTCATCACACACTGAACCTGCCAATAACTTGATCTCTTATTTCCCAGACTTTGAAGCTACAAGACAGTTCTGTTGTTATAGACTACCCAGTTTATAGTGTCTTATTCTATCAGCCCAAAGGTATGAGATTTAGTAAAACAGTTTGGATTGGAGGTATAGCACAGTAGTACAACACTTGCCTTACACGCATGAAATCTAGCTGATTCCCAGCACCATAGGGAGAAAAATTTGCAATTTGATTTACTAATGGTTATGAAAGTTTTATGTGGTGATAAATATTCTTTGTTGATACTTAATTTTCCTTGTAATAAACATTAATTGTTAACAAATATTCCTTGTTGGTACTTTAGGAGTATTTTTAAAGCAACAATACTAATTAATAAATATGATTTGCTAGTATGGGTTGTCTTTGTCAAACAAAGGAAAAACAGAGGAAAGCATCAGGATGAAAAAAACTTTCAAAGCTTTCCAATTTTTTGTATTTTTTAAATTTAAAAGTAAAGGTAAATGTTGGGCTGGGGCTGTAGCTCAGTGATAGAGTGCTTGTCTTTTCTGAGTAAGGAGACTCTGTGACTTCAATCCTCAACTTCCTAAAAAATAAATAAAAGTAAAATTATAATCAACAGTTTTTCCAAAACAAAAATATTAGCAGGGAAAGGCAAAAAAATCAGTTTTAATTTCACTAACTAATGAGGCCACTAATACAATTTTATTATTTTTTACTTAGCATGTAAACATTTTTCATATCATTGATCTTTAGATGTTAAGATATTTTTTAGTTTATTAACATATATTATACATAATATTGGGTTTTACAATGGCATTTTCATATATACATATAATATATTTTGATCATATTCCCCCCTTTTACCCTCCTTTGTTCCCTATCATGTCTGCTAATCTCTTTCTCTTCCAAAATCGTCCCCTTTCTTACTGTTCTGTCTGAAAGTAATTTTTAGTTAAGTGCATGCTATTCCTTTCTGTGTGATTTAATTTCCTGTTTTAGATTTTATTTTAAGATGTTTACTCTTGTAAGTAATGATGTGTCAAACTGCCCAAAATTATTATTAAAAAATCCTTGTAATAATTCACCATCAATTTTTTTGTTGTTGTTACTAGCTGCTGTTCTGAATGTTGGAGGCTCATTAGTGAACAAGTGATCCCAAATCTCTGCCTTCAGGGAAAAAGGGAGGGAGGGGGAGACAAGCTGTAATGTGAGATCAAGACATGCTCCAGAAAGATAGAGCAGCAGGGTGGAGAGATGGCTTAGGGAGTAAATGCCTGCTGTGCAAGTTTGAAAACCTGAGTTTGGATTCTCCAGCTCCCATGTGTGCAAGCACAGCACGGGGGGTAAACACAGATGATCAACAGATGCAGTGAGAGACACTGTCTCAAAGAGCAAGGTGAAAAGAGATAGAAAAAGAACCACCATTGACCTCTGATGGCACATGCACAGGCAAGCACACCTATGTGTACGCGTACACAGGCACACACACAAATGTAGTGGGGATGGAGAATAGGAGAGACTGTATTTTTTAAAAAAATGTCTATGGAAAAACTCCAAGAAAGTGACATTCGGGGCTAGAGAGGTGGCTCAGGGGTTAAGCCTCTGCCTTGCAGGCGGAAGGTCCCGAGTTCGGATCCTAGACCCCACGTATAGACGCTACACACATGCATACACGCACAATTGAATAAATAATAAATTAAAAAAAAAAAAAGAAAGTGACATTCACGTAGAACCTACAGGCAGTAAGGCAGCGAGCCAGGTAGATAGCCAAGGATAACATTCATGGCACAGTACACCAGGACCTCAGCTGGGAATATGGCTTGAATTGGTAAGGGATGGTAAGGAGGCCAGAGTGGCAGAAACAGCAGACAGTGGAAGTTGTGCAAGGTGAAGTCCCAGACATGATAGGTGGAACTAGCTGTGTGAGATTTTGCTGGTGAATGGACTTTGGTCTCTATGCTGAAGGGCAGCCACTGGGTATTTTGAACAGAGCTACCTAATCATTTTGGCTACTGGGTTAGACTAATTACTGAAAGATGGGCAAGTTGAGAGGTTGTTGCTGCATGCTTTAGTGTGTGTGTGTGTGTGTGTGTGTGTGTGTGTGTGTATGTATGTGCACATGCCTGTGAGGGCTCAAGAATGACTCCAGGAATCGCACTGGATTGCTCTACTTCTTTATTGCTTTGCTCTGGGGTTTCCCAGGCCCCACCTTCCAGGGCAGGAAGTGCAGGCCACCACCACAGCTGCCTGGAGTTTTTATGAGATCTGGGATTCGAAGTAAGGTCTTTTTACGTGCAAGGTAAAGACTTTTAACCCTGCGTCATCTCCCTAGTCCCAATTTTGGTTTTTGAAAACTGCAATTAACATTGAAAGTAGCTCTGAATGTTAGGTATGAGGGGAAGAAAAGGAGTCAAGAATGACTTTGAGCATCTCCAATTTCTTTCTTGGAGAAGTTTTCTAGGCTGGGGAGTTACTAGAGGTTTTTAAGCCTCTATACATTTAGTAAAATTGCTCACCAATTCTATCATTCCTTGTGGAATACAGACACATGTGCATGCATGCGTGCATGCACACGCACACACACACAATAAGGTAGTTTGTTTTTTTAAGAAGGAGGAGGAAGAAGGGAAAAGAGGGAGGGAGGGAAGGAGGGAGGGAAGAAAGGGAAGAAAGCAGGCAGACTAGGCATGATAGTGCATGCCTATAGTCCCACTGGCTCAAAAGACTGAGGCTGGAGAATTACTTGAGTCTGAAAGTTCAAGACCAGGCTCCCTCAAAGAAAGTTTTTGAGTAAAAAGTGCTCCTGGGAGAATTTTTAAATAGCTTTACACATTATTTTCAGCTGTATAGCTGCCGTTTCTGCTTGTCATTTTAATGTGGGACCTGGGATCCGAACTCAGGACAGTCTGTTTGGGAGCCAGAGTTTTAACCCCTGAGCCATCTCTCCAGCCTGATACATTTCTTTTTAAAAATATATATATATATATATTTTGGCTGGAGAGATGGTTCAGGGGTTAAGACTCTATCTCGAAAGCAGAAGGTCCTGAGTTCGGATCCCAGGTCCCATGTAATAAAAACATCAGGCAGAAACAGTGGTAGCCCACACTTCCGGTCCTGATGGGCAGAGTCTGGGAAATCCCAGAGGGAAGCAAGGAGGAGGTAAAAGCAATTCAGGATGATTCCTGAAGTCACCTTTGGTCTGCCACAGGGGCATACAGTGCCCTCTGATACACACACACACACACACACACACACACACACACACACACAAAAATTTTTTTAAATTATTTTATCTTTCATGGCAGTTTTTGTAGTGGACTCTAGAGGATGGAAGTTTAGTAAATGATTGGAGGCAGAGAATATCAGTTCTTACAAGAACAACGAAAAGGGTGAATGGATTAATGTAGCCCAAGGATCAAAAATGATCTGAGCATGTTTTCAGGTAAAGAAGAGCAGGTGAGTAAGAGAGCGCTCATTGAGCCCATAAAGTGGAGGATGAGGAGCAACTCCTGAAAGTTGTCCTCTGACCTACACACACACACACACACACACACACATTTTAAGAAAAGCTGGAATTTTTAAAAGTATGATTCATATAACAAGTCTCCAGGAGTGGGCAGGACAACATAGATGGAACACCATGATTTGAAACACAGAATGTTAACTTCTCTGAGAACAAAAATCATAGCAGGGTGTGAGCAGAGTCGCTAGCATAGATGTGCAGTGCGTTAGCCAGTTTCCTTCATCTTCCTGTGTATCTGACAAGGCCACGGAATGCCCAGGTGTTTGGTCCAAGCTTGCGTTGCCAAGCTTGTCCCTGAGGGTGTTTCAGAGTGAGCAGAATGAATCAGCAGACCACTGACCAACCGAGAGGAGCTGGTTGCCCTCTTTGGTGTCGACGGGCCGTTGGCCGTCAGCTGAAGGCCTGGCTGGAGCAAAGGCCTAAGGAGCTGCCTCCAGCTGCACTTCGGGCTTTCCTGCCTCCGTCCCTCCTCTCAGTTTCTCTGCCTATTGAACTCTGAACTGGGGCTGTCCCAGTTCTCGCAAACTGAAACTATATCATCTTCCTCGTGGCAGACCTGAGAACTTACTCACCAACGCTCAGCCAATTTTTTGTGTTTTCACTCTGTGTGTGTATAGGTCTTGTTTCTCTGTTATTGTATTTCTCTAGAGGCCAAGAGACGAAGACGAAGTTAAGTGTTACAGAAAAATCCCTGTGGTGAACAGTTTGGAGGAAACAAGCAGACCCTCTGGGCTCCCAATAGACTGAGGAGCCAGCAAATCAGCACCCAACAGCTAATAAGACACAATGAGCACCCAAGAGTGTTCAGAGGCAAGACACTGGGTAAATGTGACAGCAGTTATGCTTTGCCCTTCCATGGGAGTAGAACGCGGAACCTCCCATCCCTGTGATGTCTCCAGAACCCCAAGTTCCGAATCAAAGGACGATGATAAGGACAACAAAATACTCTCTGCTCCAGTTGCTCTTTTGATGCTCATATGAATACATGAACAACCATTTACGGGAATAAGGGATTATCCTTGGCTTACGGTTAGTTCTTCAACAGGGCAGAAGAGTTCATACGAACATCAGGAGCCAAAGGAACTGGTCACACCCACATCTACAAAGCAGAGAGAGAGGCATCCTTTGTCTCTTGCCAGTCTATCAAAACATAAATCACCTCTTTCTACTCTATCCACCTGCCCAGGGAATAGTCCCACTAGGACTATACACTAGGTTTTCCCACATCAGTTAGATAATTTCCCATGGGCTTGCTTAAGGCCAGCCTTAACTAAATAGCTCTTCACAGATGTGCCCAAAGGCTCATCCTTCAATTGTCAAGTTGGCATCTATAATTGCCACACTAAGGCAAGAATTGAATCATAAGAACAAAATGGAAAGAATAATGGGGGACTGTATCCTTTCTAATATTCAGTTTACTAGTCTCCAAAGACCTATAATCTTAAAAAAGCACATGAAATTGCTTAGGGTCTCACCATGGAATATCTGTCATTGACAATGGGCACATAGGAGTTCTTATAACATCTAATTAATTTACAAGATTAACTGATGCACATCATTCTCTTTGGGACCTGTGCTCACAGCATGATGTGTGCTAAAAACATCGTTTCCTGTAACATGTGGATGTCTGTTCCCACGGTAGCACACACACTCACAGTGCCAGTCATGGTTTTCCCAAATCTGTTTATACCAGTTAAGCTTGTGATCAGAATTATAGTAATTAATTAGCTATTATATAAACCAATGTGGCGTGGAACAAAAGTGAAGAAATTGCTTTCAAGTTAACTGTCAGCAAGACAACTGGAAAAGCCTAGAAAACGCTTAGTAAAAAACCTACATGTATTTTATTGGCAAATGAAATTCATTTGTGGTGTAAACTGAAGTAAAAGGTTTTAATACATTTATGAGAGAAGGGAGTGCATAGAGCGCAGAAGTCAGTTCTCTCCTTCCACCACCTGAGCTTCAAGGAGTTGGAAAAGCCTAGAAAAAGCTTAGTAAAAAGCCTACATGCATTTTATTGGCAAATGAAATTCATTTGTGGTGTAAACTGAAGTGAAAGGTTTTAATATATTTATGAGAGAGGGGAGTACATGGAGCGCAGAAGCCAGTTCTCTCCTTCCACCACCTGAGCTTCAAGGAGTTGAACTCCAGGTCTGTGAGCCGACTCCTTACCCACTGAATCACCTCACCAGCCTTAAAAGTGAGAAGTTTAGGGCTGGAGAAATGGCACAAGTTAAGACTCTGCCTTGCAAGCAGAAAGTCCTGAGTTTGAACCCCAGATCCCATATAAAAAGGGCAGGTGGAAGCATCAGCAGCCCACTTTTCTGGCCTTGGTGGGCAGAGTTTGGGAAATCCCAGAGTGAAGCAAGAAGAAGGAAGAAGCAATCTAGGATGATTTCCAAAGTCACCCTTGGTCCTCTGTAGGGAAATACAGTGGTCTCTCTCTCTTCTCTCTCTCTCTCTCTCTCTCTCTCTCTCTCTCTCTCTCTCTCTCTCACACACACATACACACACACACAAACACACACATGCACGTACACACGCACACACTAAATTAAATAATTAAAAATATTAAAAAAGTAAAAAGTTTTTTGGTGTGTGTATACGCACATGCACCATGTTGAGGTTAGAACTCTTGCTATGCTAAATGTACGCTCTACCACTGAATTATATCTCCAGGCATGTATTGTTTTCAAATTTCTTTGTTTCAATTGACTTCTCCATCTATCACATGACAGTATTGGGGAAAAGAGCTTTTATAATGAGCAGTGTTATAAAGCATTTCATGTGTGTAGGGGTTGTGTGCATATGTATGTATGTTTACATGTGTGAGGGCAGCCATGCATGTAGGCATGCAAGCAAAATTAAAAGCTGCAGTGTGCATTATTGTGTGATTCTAACACATGAAATGTCATTACAGAATGTGCAGGTGTGCAAGACTGTTCCTTGAAGTCTTGGTCCATATTAGTCTTGCACACTAAACATTGTCTTCTGGACATTTGAGAATCACTAATATTCATAAATCATTAGGAATTATGCATCGAGATTATACAGTGAGATCATTGTTGCTGTGGTTGTTTTACTATATGCCACTGTGCAATATTTCTATTTTCTCTGTGAGGGATCTCAGAAATGATCCAATGTATCAAAGATGAGTTGGAGCTTGGAGGGTAACACTTAAATTGGATTCCATCCCCACAACCAAAAATTAATTAATTAATTATAATTTTAAAGAGATGAGTAAACTGAAGACCAAGTTCAGAGAAACTTGCCCAAGTTATGCATCAAAATCAAAATTAAGGGAAATGTTTAAATAGCCCATTACATTCTGTATTCCCTATAATATATCACACTAAGGATTTCGAAGCAATCTGAAATCAGCCATAAGCTATTCTGATAGCTGTGTATCAAGTTATTCTCCTGCTTCTGCCAGCCACTGCCTCTGCCAGACAGTTTAAAGGTCAACATTTTCTTGAAGGTGAATCAGTTGAGAGTTGTATTTATCTCTGAACAAGAAACCTGAAAAGCAAGGGTTATTTTTATCATGTGTGTTGAAATAGGCTGTCCAGGGCTCATCTGTCCATTCACCAGCTGCATCTTCCTTTTTAGCCATTCTTCATGCGGGCTTGTCAACTCCTAAATAGCAAATTGGTATTATAAGTTTGACTTGGTAGAAATAAGAAGAAATGTGAAACATGCCAATAGAGCTGGCCTCCTTAAAAAAGACTTTTTGGAACTGCTCCTAATAATGTCCTCTTAGATCTGATTGCCAGCTACATTATGTGGCTACTTCTCTCTGCAAGCAAGGGAGACTGGGAAATGTAGTTCGGGACTGGGCACTTTGCCACCTCCAACAAAACTGAGGTAGCCAGTAAGAGAGAAGGAGAGGGAGTCCAAGAAACAGTCTATCGTTGAGAGCTGTTTCTGAGATTAGAAAGGCGCAAGGTGCAGTGCCAGAGCACTGCAGGCTTCTCACAGCTGCTGGGCAACTGGTAGCTCTTTTTCTGTTGAAGAAAAGCAAGAAGGGATAGCTCCAAATTTTATAGTAATTATATAGTGTTTTCATATATGTAGTGAATTCAGTATGATAATCAATTTTAGTAGGAAAACAATTTTTTATTTGGTTTATTTACCATTTGGCATTAGTGCAAATCCTTTTTTAAAAAAACTTATTAAACATTACTATTTGGATAGCAATAAAAGTATGAGGCTGAAAATGTAACTCAGTTGGCAAATTGTTGGGCTAGCATGCTCAAAGCCCTGAGTTTGATCCCGAGCACCTCAGAGCCCAAACATGGCAATGCACACCTATAATTCCAGCTCCTGAGAGGTGAAGGCAGGAGGATCAAAAATTCAAAGTCATCCTCATCCACATAGTAAGCTGGAGGTCATCCTAGGTTACACAGGATCCTGTCTTTTAAAAGGAGGGGGTGGCGGGGGAGACAGGGAGAAGTGCAGTTTCAAAAATTGTAAATGCAAAAGACCTGTTCTCACTTTATGTGTAGTGAGTTGGGAAATATTTGTTTGTCGTATTTAATTGTCATCGAATTACATATTTTACCATAAAATGTGTTGAAGTTGGTGGCATGTTGGTAAAGCAATACCTGTGGAGACATTGCACTTTTTCTACAGATTAGAACTGTATTATTTCTATAGTGTTGAGTAAAGATCTTGACCATCCCAGAATGCTTCTATCAGGATCATAGGATTCGCTAGTCAGAAGCAATGCTGGTCTGAGATAGCTATTATTTCTTAGCATGACATTAGCCATTTTGCACTGTTTTACAAAAACAAAAAATTGCAGAATTTCATAGATTAAAAGCCAGTAGAAGAGTGAGTCTTGCACTTAGGTCCTGTGTTGGGCCCCTGTGCACACAAACAAAACCAATAATAAAAAAGGACCTTGAATGAGTGTCATCCTCACACAGGAGACATAATTGTGCAATTGATCTTCTGATTAAAAGCAGAACTTGGGGCTGGAGAGGTGGCTCAGGAGTTAAGCCTCTGCCTTGCAGGCGGAAGGTCCTGAGTTTGGATCCTAGACCCCATGTATAGACACCAGGTGGAAGCGGGAGCGGCCTGCGTTTCTGGTCCTGGTAGGGCGGAACCTGTGAATCCCCGGGCAGAATAAACAAGGAGGAGGTAGAGACGGTCCATGGTGGTTCCCGAATTCGTCCGTGGTTCTATATATACACATATACATATACACACATACATACATACACACGCGCACACACATATACACACACAATTGAATAAATAATAAATAATAAATAATTAATAAAAGCAGAACTTAACCCATGATTGTATTATCCTGGAATTTTATCAGAGACATTGCTAGTAAATGAGTGGACAAATTAATTCATATAAAATCTTCATTAAGCATTATCTTTAAAACAGACTCAAAACAATGTGTGTACACACACATGTATAAAACAAGAAATCTAGGTATCAAAAAGGTCTGTATAGAAATCATTATGCTTAATGCCTTACAAATACTCCCATCCTTCAATCTTTATACCATTATTCTTTTAAAAAAATGTTATTCATTTGTGTGTGTGTGTGTGTGTGTGTGTGTGTGTGTGTGTGTGTGTATGTCAGAGGGCACACATGTTCCTGTGAAGGACCAGGGATGACTTTGGGAATCATCCTGGATTGCTTTTATCTCCTTGCTTTGCTCTGGGATTTCCCAGGCTATGCCCACCAGGGTTGGACATGTAGGCAGACACGTTTCTGCCTGGCATTTTTATGTGGAACCTGGGATCTAAACTCAGGACCTTCTGTTTGCGAGACAGTCTTAACCCCTGATCCATCTCTCTAGCCCAATCTTTACCATTATTCTAAGTAGTTATTACTCTAATAAGGGAACTCTCTTTGAAAGGAAACATTCAGGGAAACTGTTCTGTACAAGAGCTGCAGATTTGGGAATCAAACTCAGATCTAACACTAGAGCTATATTGGTTCCTTTCATCCATGCCATAAAAATGTGAAAAATTGGGCTGGGGAGGTGGCTAAGGACTTGAGTTCAGATTCCCAGATCCTTTGTAAAAAATGCCGGGCATATATGGCAGTGGCCTATAATTCTGACCCTGGAGGACAGAGCCTGGGAAACTCCAGAAGTAAGAAGATAGCAAAGCAGTAAGAAGATAAAGCAATCCAGGATGATTCCCCATGTCATACTTGGGCATCTACCAGCACACACTCGAGTGCCCTTTTGTAGACATGTCCACATACACATATACACCTACCCACATGTAAAACACACACACACATGCATGAAAAAAAAAGTGTAAAATTCTGATGGAAAAGACATACCTCCTAGGTTTTTTTTTTTTTGCACATGTTTTTAGTTTTAATAAGTATTCTCATTCACGTTACTTCTCAAATATACTTATAATAATTTACACTCTTGTCATCAGTAAATGAAAATTCTTACTTCTTCCCATCTTTGCCTTACCCAAAGTAATCCATGATCAGTCTTCATCAGTGTCCGTTGTATCTAAAATTTTAAACTTAACGCTTATTATCATGTGTGTGTGTGTGTGTGTGTGTGTGTGTGTGTGTGTGTACAGTGTGCATGTGGCCATCAGAGAGAAACTTACAGAGTAGACTTTTTCCTTTCACCCTGTGGATTCTGGGGATCATCAGGCCTGGCTTGTAGGAACCTTTACCTTCCAAGCCATATCACCAGTCCTTGATTGTTAAATTTTTTATAATATTTTTCCTAGTTTTACAAGCATATCAAATATTTACTTATTCTTGCCTCCCTCCTTTCCTCGTCCTCCTCATCCCCATCCTCTCCATTCATCAGTCTAGCACCCTCCCTCCCACCCTTTTTCTTGTCCACTTCTATGAGCCCCAGGGTTCCCTCTGGTTTGTCTACTCTTGTGGGGGTTCAGGCCTCTGTGGCATACCAAGTGACCCCTCCTAGGGCCTCTCCACTGATAGGGGCATTTCCCTTCACTTATCCAGCCCTAGTCCCCAAGGTTTCCACTGCATGCAATTCTCTCTCCTGAGATCCTATGGGGGCATGCCAACATGTCAGCTATTATGTAGGTCTGGAAGGACAAGTGTCATTGCAGTGAGTTCCTGGATGCAGCAGCCCTTCCTTGAATGGAATGTCTTGTCCATCGGTGGGCCTTCCCATCTTTAGGCTCTTAGAATTTTACCTCCCCCTCTTTCACAAGGTTCACTGAGTCATAGGATGGGGAGAAATTAGGTTGGCCTGATTCTGGGTGAGCATTCCAACAGTCGCCGATAACTCTGAATTCTGGCCATTGTTGTCCACTTCACTGCTCTTCCATTGCCCTAGACTCCTAGTTTTTCATGTAGCAATTTAGATCCTTGATGTTCTTAGCAGATATATGGTGGTATTAGTTTTTAGATCTGTGCAACTTAATTTGGACTCTTTTGCTTTCCAGAGACAACTTAGTCGATATACTGTGAAGAAATGAATAATTGATTATTTCAGTTTACCAACTTCAAAAGCAAATTTTTCTCTTGATTGTAAGGTTTATCATTTTTCCCTCTACAATTACCAAAAACACTTAACCCCATTAGCCACTGAATTTAATTTGTGTATGTCGTCAAATTGCAGATCTTAACTGTTTTAATTCGCCTAGGAAGTCCTATGTATTTCCCCACCCTCTTTTGGGCTTGTTTTAGCTTGTTCTGTGATCTAGGTTTATCTCTTCACTTGTAGTTAAGCCCGTCTTTAATGGCCTTTGTCCTTCTTTAAAGAGTTTCATTTAAGTCAGACATGTTAGTGTACATGAGAGTTAGAGAGCAGCCTGGACTACACAGCGAGACCCTATTTCAGAGAAAAAAAAATGTTATTTAGGTTAACTCCAAGTCTTTCTCCCATGCTCCAGCCCCCTCTTGCACTCACTCCACAGTTCAGCATGCACCCTGCAGCTCTGACCATGTCCTTGGTATCACCCTCACTGATTGAAGAAGAGTTTGTTTATATATAAGTAGCTTTTGAAGGTAACTGGAGAGCTTGGGGAAGTGGCTTAGTGGATAAGGGCACTTGCTGTACAAGCATGAAGACCTGGGTTTGAATCCCCAGCATCTATGTAAAAAACACAGACATAACACCAGCACTGGGAAATGGAGGCAGATGGATCCCCAGAGCTCGCTATCAGCGTAGTTGAAACAGCCAGCTTCAGATTCAGGGAGAGACCGTGCCTCCAAGACAATGACAGAGAGAGAGAGTAAGTTGTAGAGGAGAACAGCAGGAACTGCTCTGGCCTCCACATGAGCACTTGTCCACATGAGCACTTGTACACACGCACACACACACACATACACGCACACACACTACTGAAATAAAATAGGCGTGTTTCTGCTTTCGCCAATCGCTTAGCCATCCAAATGGTACTTGCCTAACTTCCTGTATTCTTTTCACATTTATGTTCTGTTTCTTTCTTCTTCTCCATGCTTTTTCTTCCACGGTCTCTGTAAGAAGCAGTGTGTTTTATGTTTTTCTATCTCCATTAGTGGAATGTACATTAAATGGCAATTCCTTGAGAGGACAGGTTGTCTTTGAGCACCTCACTGACATACAGTTTCCTCTCCTTTCAGGATCATCGCTACTCCCAGGACCCCATTTGCCATCTTTGACTCCCTGTCACCTGCTAACCTCCTTCTCACTCCTCCAAACCAGACCATAAAACTACCCCTGAGTCAAACATTTGGTTCGCCCCCAATTCCAGTACTAGCAAAGGTTAGGACTATGTCTCATCCTAGTATCTGCCCAGATGTATGTTAGATTAGTGAATGATTCGACCACCTGCCTCAGCCCAAAACTTCCATAGGGAGCACTCTCATTCTACAGGAAGGTTTTTCCTTTTAAACTTTTTTTTTAACTTTTTTTTTTATTCAATTGTGCATGTATGCATGTGTGCGCGTGTGTGTATGTGTGTATAGAACCATGGACGAATTCGGGAACCATCATGGACGCCTCCACCTCCTCTTTGTTTACTCTGCCCTGGGACTCACAGGCTCCGCCCTACCAGGACCAGAAACGCAGGCCGCCCCCGCTTCCGCCCGGCGTCTATACGTGCGGTCTAGGATCTGAACTCAGGACCTTCCGCCTGCAAGGCAGAGGCTTAACCCCTGAGCCACCTCTCCAGCCCCAAGAAGGTTTTTCCTTTGAGCATTTCCCTCCTCGCTGTCGCTTCATGTCTTCCTTTAATCCATTCAATCTTTTGCAGATGAAAAAAATCAAGTTAAGCTGCTCTTCATTTTTCTTTCTAAGGCATCCAGCAAGATGCCTTTAGGCTCTGAAGAGCACCAATTTCATGCTTCTGTAAAGCATCTCCAACCTGTTATCTACTCAGACCCAATGGTTTGGTCCTGTCCACAGATCAGGCTAAGCAGTCTCTTGGCAGGAAGTCTCTAGGGGTCCCTCTGCAAGCTTTGGGTATTCCTTCATAGTGGCAGGCTTGGGACATGCTCAAAATGCCCTATTTCTCTCACTCGTTTTTGACTCTTAACCCAATGAAGGGAGTAGTCAAATGTGTACCATGACAGGCTCTGAAAAATTAAACAACAATGAGTGCTTATGCTATATATAAAATGATTTCTAAAGTATGGTTTTTGCCCTGTTTCCTCGGGTATAAAACTATTTCAAGGCAGTTTTACAGAGCCAAATCTCAAGAACCACTGAAACATTTCTGAGGGTTTATTTTTTCTGCTTTGTCTGGTTTGCAACATGCATTTCAAATGTTTCATTGTGCCTTGGAGTGGGTAAGTTTACCTGCCGTATCACAGCATTCAAAGGGATTTTTTTAATGTCTCCATCGTTAAACGGTTCTATTAATAAGAGACCTAAATTTCAAGCCCTCTGGGATGTCATGATACCTTCTCTGTCGCATCACCCAAGCTCTGGCAGCTCCTGCAGAACAGATATGTAATGGGCAGAGGAAGACGGGAAAAGAGCCTAATGTCACCTTGTTGATGATAATTCCTAAGATACAGCATAAAATTATAAAAGACGTTGCTGAAGACTGGTGAGATATTTTAGAAAGTGAACCAAAACGAGAAGAGAGCTTCCAGGCATATCTATTTCAGGATCCATCTTGTAATTGACCATTTTTTTCCTCCCTGAGTGAACGTGCCCCTCCTGGTACACAGCTTACAGCATTGTTATTACATTCTTGGGGAAGCAGTCATTTAAAAATAGACTTAATAGAAGTCTGCATTCCAGCCCTGTAAGATGACTTAGGTATGTGATGACCTTGGAGATGTAGCTTCATTGTACAATCTGATAAAGGAAACTAGCTCAGCCGAGAAAATCCGAGATGGAAAGACTTACTTCTACTCCGCTAAGTATTTTCACTTGTGGTGGTTTCCCTGATGAATGGGAGATGGTAAAGGATGCCAGACATTTGTGAACCAATTTCAACTTTGGTAGCCAAAAGTAAATGGGAAAAAAAATCATGCTTTCAGATGTTTGACTTTGAGATTTATCACAGGCTGAATTTAAGTTTACCTTCATCCTGTTTAAAAAGAAGAATTGGCTGGGCATTTGGTAAACAGTAGATTTTTATCTTTCTTTATAATAAGCATTAAACTATCTACAAGCTTTTGGCCTCAGAAGTGTTTATTTGCAAATAAAGAAAAGCCTTGTGAACTCCCTTCTCCATCCCCCCCCCAAAAAAAATCCCATATTTTCATTGCCTGGTCTTTTTCTTTGCCTGTCAGTTATGTTGCTGTGTTGTTAAAGTTCAAACATTGTTAAATGTTGAAAATTTATAACAGCTTACAAAGCTCATTCAGAGAACTTGTGGGTTAAGTGTATAGACAAATGTATGAATGGACAAATAGATAAACAGATGTGTGTTTTCACATTCTTAATTAATACAAAATCTTTTCCCTTACCGGCTCTGGAGTTATTTCACTGACATCTGGTTTCACAACAGTAGAAGGCAGCCAGGCAAGTACTAAGTCACTAAGGACATGACATGGCTTCCAGGTGCAGCTCCCAATCCTGCACATCCACACATTCTCCCACCCCAAATGCCAATGATGGGGTCATCTTTAGAAACCCAAAAGACCTAAATATTGAACTCAAAGAGTAGTGAAGGGGACTGGTTGTGGACCTTAAAGCCAGATGACTTCAATTGAAATGCAGTTTCTGGCTACATAACCTGCATGTTACTTAATGGCCAGAGACTCCATTGCCCCATCTGTTAAAATGGGACTGATAGTAATTCTTGCCTCCATCACTTCTTGACTTTTTGTCTAAGATCAAATACAGTATGTGTTCTTATCAGGATAGTAATTCCTGACAAATAGAATTTTGTTGTAAGAATTATGCCAATTAAAATATTGAAAAGTGTTGCATGCCCAGCTCCCTTCCCCATGACCACTCTAGATGCCAGGTGAGTGAGCCCCAGGCTCACCCAAACACTTGGGTCCCTGGAGCCCCTTACGCTCCTCCACTGCCTCTCTGACATCAGATGAGTGAGCCCAGGCTAGAGGGGAGGAGGAGCCTACCCTGCAGAAGAAAATCCCCGAGGCCTGTAACCAACAGAGGGCAAGTGCAATGAGGCTCAGGAGGCCGTGAAATAAATGGTAGTCCCTGTCCTGATAGACGCCGACCGGTCACTGCAGGCAGGGGCCACCATTGCTGACCTGGATTGGGATGGAAAACTCCAAATCAGTCAAACTCCAGGACAGCTGTGGGACAGCTGAGCTTCCGTGGGGCCTGTTAGCCTTGAGCCTGGTGGGCACGTGCACAGTCCAAAGCCTTTTTCTGTGAGAAAGGAGATCTCCCCCTGGGCAGCTAAACCTTGGCTTTGTGGTTTGCTCACAGAAGGCCTTGCTAACGTATACTCATTTCTTCACCATAATTCACATAGCCCTTGTGCACATACAGAAAGACCCAGGAAACATCAGTTTTATTCTAATGAAGGACATAAAAAGCACCCAAAGTGAACTGTGTATTAATCCTAGTTGTTTGAAACATAAAAATGAAAGAAAAACAACCCAAACAAAAGACAGGTTACTGTCTGTGGGAAGAACAGACTCACCCGTCACAGGTGAGTCACACATTTTTCATGAATACAAAGCGAGTGGGCAGAGACAAAGGCACAGTGAAAGAGTACAAATCATCTTCCTGCTACTCCAAGGTTCTGTCAACTGTCAGATGTGCTATATGATGGTTCAAATGATAACTGCTTGCATCAGAAATAAGATCAGGTAATATCACTGTTAGCAGGAGACCTCCAAAAATAGCAGTAATAGTACTATATTGATTCATTCTCCTTCAAAGACTGTCACAATGTACAAAATCTGGTGAGCTGTCATTGGTGACAGCCACCAGCATGCACACGACTCCCGCGTCTCTTCCTCTGCCCTCGTTTTTTCCTACCCTGAAGGGTGCACAGGCCCCGCTGTCTTCTGGAGGTCCATCATCAACAGCATTTGCTTTCCTTCAGAGCCCCTCAAGTTAGCTGAATTCAGCAGCTGTGAATGTTTCTTGCATCTCTGTCTCCTTGGCACTCTAGAAGGTTGCCCAGATGTTCAGCCTAAAATCCACCCATTCTCTCTCCCCTTACACCTCACATCCAGACCTTCCACATAGGCATTTGGCTAGCTTCAGAACACACCCGGAATCTGACCTCTTCTACCTGTGTCTGCCTTGATCCTGGACACTATCAGCAATTCCTTGGATGCTGCCCTAGCCTCTTCACTGGCCTGCAGGCCTTCGCCCCCACCCCACTGCACGCTCTTGTGCGCTGGGCAGGCCAAGAGGGGCTTTAAAGCGGAAGCCACATCACAAGCGCTCTGCATAAAACTTTCCAGTGGCATCCTGTCCAACTTCATTTAGAAAAGCGCCCAGTTCTGTAGATAGTCTACTGGGTCTTCTGCAAAGGAGCCCTTGACCTCCAGTGTTGCTCATCCTCCTGTTCCTGTCATTCAGTCTGACTGGAATGTGTCGCCTACATGGGGGCCTCCCTGTCCTCCTCCAAGTGAGGTCTGCCCTGCTAAAACTTACCCAGATTAAAAACTTTACGGTTATTCCTGTCTCTAGAATGCCTGGTGAGTCAATTCCACAATGTTATTACAGTCTGCTCCACTCTTTCTTGGTTCTTTTGTTACCATCCTTGTTATGACACAGATTGAAATCAGATGTACGTTCAAATTCTGTCTCTCACTGACTAGTTATGAGATTTTGGGCAAGCTCATCAGGAGTGGGGATGGAGGAGAGCTCACATTTTCTGGATCACATAGTATCCATTTTGAAGGATGGTAATGAGTATTAAATATGATAATGTATCCAGATCCAAATCCACACCTAATGTAACTGGCCAGCCTATTCTCTCATGCCTGATCCACATCGCCATTTCTCGTCTTTGCATTGTTCTTTGTAATATAAGCAGCCCCTGAAGAAAGTCTGACTTAATGATTTTTAGACTCTGTGATGGTGCCAATGCACCACATCCTGAGGTGAAGCCACACGTCGCATTTTAACTTTTGGTCTTTTCCCAAGGTCCACACTCTTTCCAAACTGTGCAGCCCAAGTCAGTCCAGTGAATCACATGCCATAGCCAACGCTATACAACAGACTAGGCTTACCGTTAAGTATTTTACCCACTGTTGGACTAGTAAAAATGGCCTGAGTACAGGACAGGTTAAGTTGTCCAAGCTATGATGCTGAGTAGGCTATTTATTATTAAAAATGCTTCATGCTTACATGTTTTCAACTTAAGATAGGTTTATTGGGAGGTCAGACAATTGTAAATTGAGGACTGTCTGCTTTATCATATTTCTACTGCCCAAAAATCAATATTGACCATGTAGTTTAGTTACCTAACAATTTTCATAATCATTCTATTGAGAACTGTAACTTGTGTGTCTATTCTGATACAGTACCCCCATATGTGGTAATCTCCATGTCTCTATGAAAGTATTTTTTAAATAGCATTAACATTTAAGTCCATAGAGTTTGTGTAAAGCAAATTGTCCTTTATGATGTATTTGAGTCTCATCCAATTGGTTAAAGACCTTTACAGAAAAGTCAGCTTGGAAACATAGTATAGTACATAACATACTTGTCTTGCTGTGCAAGGGATCAGATTCTGTTCTCAGGACAGAGAGATAGACAGACAGACAGATTGACTGACTGACTGAGGTTTCTGCCCCACACTGCAGTTGAACTCCAGTTGCAGCATCAGCTTGTCCCTGCAACCCACCCAGCATCATTGAGATTTGCCTACACCCCCCATTATTGCATACATCAATTTCTTTAAAAAATTCTCTCTCTCCCCCCTCCCCCGTTTCACACACATACACACACACTCTGAGTAATGCCACAACTATTAGAACTCCATCAATTCCTATTGGCCCACTGTTGCAGTTACTCTTTCTTTGCTGCTGTGAGACAACACTCTTACCGCCAGCTTAAAGGAGAAAGAGAAGACTTCTTGGCTTATGGTTCCTGAGAGCAGGCAAAGCTCATTATGGCAGAAAAGGCATGGGAGATGGCAGAAGTGCAGGCAGCTCAAGTCACATCCATCATGAAGAGAAAGCTAGCAGCAGATTGCAAAGCAGACTGCTCGCAGAAGCAAAGCAGGGTTACCCCACCTCAGGGCCATCCTGTGACCTGCTATCCTCAAGGCTCCACCTCCTCAAGTTACTACCACCTTCCCAAACATTAACATTAGCTGAAGATGCAAGCACATGGGCCTTTGGGGAGCAGCTTACATTCAAACCATGACACCCACCTTCTGCTTAATCTATAATTACATCTGCCAATAGTCGTTTATTTTTCATTCTCGGTTTCTTGAGCTTTCAAACACCCCTGTTTACATTGATGTAATTTGTACTTGTAGTAATTTCACTGCAAGAATACATGGTATCTTACTTCTGTCTCAGTGATCCAGGCAAAACTTCTTAGTATCCCTCATCCCCCATTCATGATAAAAATGAAGAAATAACTTTCTTGTAAGTTGATATGTAGGAAATATCCATTTTCACAGTATTGTGAAATACAAATCAAAGTGTAAAATATGTGCTTAATTCCACTAATCCCTGGGGAATCTTACATGGCAAAGAACTGAGCCATATTACGTTGTGCCAAGCTCAGGAATGAGGGCAGATGTGCAGGGTCAAGTGGTTACTCAGCATCAGAGCACAGTCAACCTAGGATTCTAAAAACTACCGTGCAACGATGGAAGCAGGGAAGGCAGATCTGCAACCCAAAAGGAACCAGGTAGACTCAAGACAGTGGGAATCCACTGCTTTCGAGAGAGTACCAATAATCCCGATGTGCTATATATGGAATGTTAAGGGAAAGAATCTGGTAATGAAATACCAGGCACATTCTCAGTCCTCGGGTCTGAGTTTCTCCCATGAATGCTGAGCCATTAGAAAGAGAATCAGTACAAAATCAGTGAACATGATGACTAGCGGGAATGGTTCTGGAGACAGGACCAGTTGCAGTTGGAAACTTCATAACCCTCTGGTGTTTGGATTACAACATCTGGAAGCAAAGACTGTAAGCTCAACAGACTTCCCTGGAAGTATCTCCA